>JALAZF010000706.1:0-600000 GCA_022829125.1 Lathyrus tuberosus | reverse complement strand
ATTCAGAGAGGATCCTGTGTCTACAAGGACTCTAGCCAATGTATCCTCTTGACACTTCATTGATATATGTAGAGCAAGATTGTGTTTCTGACCTGATTGGGTCAGTTCTTCATCACTGAAGCTGAGCGTATTGCATGCAGTAATGTTGCCGATAACATGATCAAACTGTCCGGCGGTAATGTCCTGGGCCACATGAGCCCGAGCCAATACTTTCTGTAGTGCTGATCGGTGGACCGGTGAATTAATCAACAGGGATAAAATAGAAATTTTAGACGGAGTCTGGTGGAGCTGATCCACGATCCTGTAATCACTTCTTTTTATTATCCTGAGAAACACTTCATCATCCTCCTTGGAGATCACTTCTTTGCCCTTGTCACTGGTAGGTATACGCACCTCACCTTCTTTACCAGACACTTCTTTGTTCATAGGGGTACAAATCCCCCCACTCCTCGTCATTCTTCATGTTCCTACTATATTAGACACATTCTTCTCATCAGCCCCCACCTCTTTCCTTGGGATCGGTTCTTCTATAACGACCCCCACGTCTTTCCTTGGGATCATTTCCTCCCCCTTCTTACCACCTGTAATATATTCGTAGATAAATGGTAATTCTTTGGTTCCTCTGAACCTGAACGGGACTAGCCTGGGGAAATTATTTTTCCTGGCGTGATCAACAGGGGAAACAACTTCAGATTTGTTGAATCTTGGAACTGATCGCTTAAACACTGGGCTCACGGTATTTGTCCCAGGATTGTTGAACACAGGGACTACTGATGTGCTTTCTTCTTCATCAAGCACTGGCACTTGCTTTGGCAGATTGAACACTGGTTCAATCACTGCTATTCTGCTTTCTTTTCTGAAAATTTGTAAGAAACCTTCATCAATCAGTTGCTGAATATCATCTTAAATCAACCGACACCCTTTACTACTACCATCACATTCTCCACAAACATCATGGCAAATTTTGACCAATCCGGCGCTGAACAGCTTGACATGAAACGTTTTCAGGGGAGTTTTAATCTTTGCTGCTTCTAAGATCAATACTTCCTCATCCTCGTCTTCAACAACATTAGTGGACCCATGAGTTGGCAAGGGGTTACTCTTCACATTTGGCTGGTTATTAGCAAAAGACAGAATGTTCTTTTCTATCAAACTTTTCACCATATTCTTTAGTGTCAAACACCCTTCTAAATCATGGCCTACTCCTCCTTGATGGAAAGCGCATGTTGCATTAGGATTGAAGAACTGCATAGATTTTTCAGATGGTGGCCCCAATGGCCTGGTGACAATTAACCCTTGTTCCACCAAAGAAGGATACAATGTTGTATACGTCATCGGTATGGGTGGAAAATTTGGTGTTACCGCCTGTCTTCTTGGAGGGGTATTTTGCTGTGGCGCTGGCCGCCGTTGCTGCTGGTAATTCTGATTTTGGTTCTTTGGCCACTGCTGCTGATTTTGTGGCTGGGACACAGGAACTTGCTGCATTATCTGATGATTAAAAGTGGCCATAACAGACGCCACATATGGTTGTTATGCGAACTGCATAGGGTAAACTGGTTGTTAAGGAAAACTGGGACCTGGTTGTGGTTGGAATATAGATCGTTTAGGATTCTGCCTCTTCCCTGTCATAATAGCGTTAGTCTCGCCCTTCTTCTTCTTATGAAAATTACCCGGAGACTTCTTGACACTGGCGTTAGTAGAACTATTTGGTGAACTGGCTACCTTTCCACTTTTCAGACCTGCCTCTACTTTCATGCCAATTGCGATGATATCAGAAAAGTTGGCGCCAATATTACTAATCATTTTCTCATAGAATTCCGGCTTCACAGTGTCTACAAACCAATCAGCTAATTCCTTCTCAGTCAATGGTGGCTCGACCTGTGATGCAGACTCTCTCCACCTTTGAGCATATTCTTTGAATGACTCTGTGTTCTTCTGAGTCATGGTCAATAGCTGTCTACGATCAGGAGCTAAATCCAAGTTATACTTATAGTGCTTTATGAAAATGTCCATAACATCTTGGAAACATTTAATTTGAGATTGGTCTAAGCTTAAATACCACTTTGCGGCAGCACCCTTCAGGCTGTCCTGAAAACAATGGATCATTAACTTATCGTTATCCATATATGCCGCCATTCTTCAGAGATACATGACCAAGTGTGCCTTAGGACACGTAGCACCAGAGTACAATTCAAAACTTGGTAACTTGAATTTTGGTGGAATTACTAGATCAGTGACCAGACACATATCTTTAAGGTCAGAACTGAAGACATTGCCTCCCTCCATGGCCTTCAGCTTTCTCTGCATAATCTCCATATTGGCTCTTAATTTTTTATTACTATCATCCTCTTCTACGGGTATGTTGTCATTATCAAAATGGTGCTGGTTCTGGAAAACAGGTTGGAATTGGGTCTGCACCACAGGCAGAGTATAAGTTGGAATAGCTTGTTGATTCTCACTGAACAACGACACCGCTTGTTGCGTAGATTGAGGAGCCGTGGCTCGTATAAACTCAAATGGCATCCCTAGGGTAGGGTTCACAACAGGTACAATTGGCGGCTCTACAGTTGTAGCAACAACTTCCGAGACCACAGTGACCTGTGTGTCCATCTTTGCTCGTATAATACTCAAGGCTTCCATAATCTGCCCCATTCCTACTCTCAATTCACTGAGCTCGTCGTTAACCTGATCCAAATTCTCGCAATTCTCATACATTCTTCCTCTTCAAGTTTGCGCCCGGATGTTGTAACGATGTAGAGAACTCAGGGTGATGGTTCAACAACAACAACTGGAGAAGATAAAACGACAAATGAGACATAGAAGAAATGCACATGCACATACGAAAATGCAGATGAGATGCGCATACAGGCTAAACCATCAAGAACTAAAAAGAGTTCGCAAACAATGTAAATATCAGGATTACTAATACATAACTTTCCATTGAAAATAAGATAAGTGCTTACAGAAAGGAAATGTTACAGCCATTGTTCGGATCACATTAAGAAGAAATACAACTTTTTTTTTAAAAATAGGATTACAACAATAGATTAGAACTATGGAAAATAGGGCGGTCCTTCGCCTTCCCTGATCCCTTCCATGATTTCTTTGATAAGTCGCTTGGTTTTGGCTTTCTCCAAAGTTAACTCCCCTAATAGCTCCATCCTTCTCTGTTCAGCACTGGTGGACGCCTCATAATACGGAGTGGGCTTTCTCATTCTGAGTGAAAACCATTTTTGATAATTAATGAAAAGCCATGCTTCCCCCATCTTGAGTTTTTCTTCAAATCCTTCTCCGTATCCATAGTACATCAGCTCCAATTCTTCTGGTCTAGGCTCCTCTTCAATTGGATGACCCAACTGGCAACGTGCGAGCACAGGGTTATAGTTTATACAACCAAGTCGACCCATGAGGGGTACATTAGGATAGTCTCCACAACTAACAATTATCATGGTTCCTTCAGGGTTTGTATCGTACCACCTGATGTCAGAACGCCTTAGTTCCATTAGTTTCTTGACCCAAAGAGCGTTGTCACTTACTTCCCAAAACGTTGGTGTCGTAGTTAAGTATGAAATGAACCACTTGTATAGTAATGGAGCACAGCAGACAATCACACCTTTACTCCTCATAGTCTGCGTGGTGACCGAGAAGTACATGTCAGCCAGTAAAGTGGGAACAGGGTTCTGACCCATAAAGATTCTGATTGCTTGGACGTTGACAAAATCTTTAACATTGGGAAATAGGAATAACTCGTATACCAACAATGCAAACATTGACTCAAACATTACAGAGTTTCCGCTTTCCTGAAAGTGGAGAGCAGTCTCAATTAGAAATTGGGCAGGTAGCCCCCGATACCCCTCCTTGGTGGTCATGTTTTCTCGGATGTGTCTCTTTCGGATCCCCAATCCCACGGCAATCTCTTGATTAATGAATTCCTCTTCCACACCGGAAAAAGGGGGATGATGTTGAACGGGTAGTCCTAGCATATGTTAATATTCTTCTATAGTTGGGACTAACTGGAAGTTTGGAAAGATGAAACATCGGTATACTGGATGATACCGTTGTACCAAGGTTTCTAGCAGTCCTTCTTTTACTTGCAATCTCATTAATGATAGCAGGTCCCCATACTTGTCAATAAAGCTTGGCGAATCTTCAATTCTTCCTCCGATCTCTATCAAATGCTCAACATTAGGGATCAAGAAATTGACGGGCTAGTTTATGTTCTTAGTAGCGTCCATTTTCCACAAAGTCTGCAAAACAAAATTTAGTATCTCGACAATTTAGCAAAATAATGCAAAAAGATGCAATATGATATGCAAATGCAAAGCTAATCTATCAAGAAACACAGAAAATTGCAAGGCTTTTGACAATGATACTTCAAAAATTCTTTTTCGTTAAGCAAGTTCGGCATCCATTACATTCGGAGCAGAGTATCTTCATGCTCTTAGTACAAAGATGGGTTGTTCCCATAACTAAAAAGATAACAACAGCAATGAAAATAAATAACATGGGAACCAGCAGCAAGATCTTTAGAAGTTAGATCCGCTGGTGGATGTCTCCCCTTCCTCATCCATCTCCCTCATCAGTTTTTCAATGCGTCCCTTAATCATTTTCTTCTCGAGTAACAACCCTGTCAATGTTTCCTCCAGTCCTTGTCTAGTTCTGAGCGGCTTGTGATGGAAATAGGGTCTCTTCATCACACTGGCTATCTCACGAGACCATTCCAGATGCGTCTCATTGACAGAGCACTCTGCCTTCCATAACTGCCTATTGATTTGACACCACGCTTGCTCAATAAGCATTTTCATTTTGTAGCCGTTTCTTTCCCCATAATACATCATGTGTAAATCTTCCTTGATTATGGGTCCCTTCCCCATATGACCCAATTGTCGACGGGTGAGCATGGGATTGTAGTTGATGCAACCGTTTCTTCCCAGCAGGGGTACATTAGGGCAATTCCCGCAGCTGGTAATTATGTCAATCCCTTCCTCAGTTGGGCTATGCCTTTTGACATCGGTGTGCTTCAAACTCATCAGTTTTTCAATCCATACTTGGCAATGCTCCACTCCTAGAAAGCAGGGTTTTTTGGCAAGTAGGCTGTGAACCACTTATAGAAAAGAGGTATACAGCATACAATTTCTCCACATCCTTTGTTGTATTTGGTTTGAACCGCGTGGTACATATCAGCCAACAAGGTAGGGACTAGGTTATGGATTCTGAAAATTTGTATTGCCTGAGTATCAATGAACTGCTTCGCGCCTGGAAACAGCACCAACCCATAGATCATTAGGGCAAGTGTTGCCTCATACAGTTCCTCCTTTCCCCTATTCTTGAAGTACATTGTTTATCAAACAAGAATAGTGAAGGTAGTCCAAGTCGTCCTTCTTTAACAACTAGATTTGCCTGGATATCAGCAAATCTGATTCCGGTAGTCGTTACGATATCTCTAGCTGATGGCATTGATTCTAAACCGGAGAAAACTGGGGCATCGTTGACAGGGATCCCAATTATAGCAGAAAATTCGTCTAAGGTTGGAACCAATTAGAACTCAGGGAATAAGAAGCAACGGTAATTGGGGTGATACAATTGCACCAGCACTTCCAATGGTCCCTCAGTCACTGGAACCCTTAGTAGTTGTGAGAGATTCCCATATTTATCAGGAAAGCCTGAAGGATCCTAAATCATGTCGCACATTCAGATCAGTTGTTGAAGTTCCGGGAGCTCTAAGTAATAAGGCCAAACTTGCTTTTTAGATTCCATATCAACAAAGTCTGCAAAAATATCATTAGTTTCTTGATAGTTGAGCAAGAAAAATGCTGATGCAATGCAAAGTTTCATGGAATTCAAACATTCGCAAAATATCGAGAGATACCAAAAGGGCTCATTTTTATTGAATAAAAGGTGAATTACAATAGTTGATACACTTTCAAAAGCTCAAAACATGAAGCTAAATAAAAGCTAGAAAGTCCTAAGGAAATTCTCCTAGAAGCCTTGTGTTGAGTCTTTTGATTTCTTTCTCCATCTGATCTCTTTCTGCAACGAGGTTGTCAAGAATGGATTTCCAAGCGGGAGGTTGAGTGCATGAGGGACTTGGATCTTCTTAGGTCTTTCTCTTCTTACAGGAGAGTAGCTCCTCATCCTTGGTCTGCAGTTACTTTAGGAGTTCCAGATTCTCTTCAACGACCACTTGATACTTGAGTTTCCAGGCCTCTTCTGACCTTCGAGCTTGTCTTAGAGAAATCTCCAGCTCTTCTTCTTTTGACATGAAGTACAATACAGGCTCTTTCTTCAAAGTGATTGGCTCTTGTCTTTTTTAGGGCATCTTTAGCTCTATAGCTCTCCTTCTACGCCATTGGAGATAAGGCTCCAAGGATACATAGTTGGGTCTTCCTAAAGAACTTCTTCCTCTTTTACGTCTGCTACCCCAAGCGTTCAAGATCAACTCTTTTTGTTCTTCGTTCTTGTCATATGTTTCGAAGTAAATACTTTCCACATGAGCACTGAGAGGTTTGTCTTCTAGAGGATACCCTAATTGGCGTCGTGCCAACACAGGGTTGTAACTGATACCACCTTTGATGCCAAGTAGAGGTACGTTACCATAGTTTCCACAACTATCTGTAATCAGGATTCCATCATACACCCTATTATACCAGTCAATATCTGCATGGGAGAGTGCCATGACTTTCTGAGACCACCACCCTTTCTTGGAATCCCAGAATGCTCCTGCCTTGGGTAGATGCGAAATAAACCATCTATACAGTATAGGGACACAGCAGGTAATCTGTCCATTTTTATGAGTGTTTCTTGTATGGACTGAGTGATAGGCTTCAGCAAGCAAGGTAGGTACAGGATTTTGTTTCAAGAAGATTTTGATTGCATTTAGATCCACAAAGTTGTCTATGTTTGGAAACAAGAAAAGTCCATAGATAAGCAATGCGAATACAGCTTCAAAGGCATCCCTGTTGGAATTCTTAACAAAGTAACGAGCCTTTCCAATCAAGAACTTAGCAGTTAATCCCAAAATTCCTCCCTTAGAGGTTAAATTACTTTTGATATCAACTAACTCCAAATGAGTCTTCTCAACTATTTCTTCTTCTTTTGGATCCTTCTAAAAGATAGGAAACGGGGATTCATCCTTGATAGGTAGACCAACTATCTGAGAGTACTCCTCAAGGGTGGGTAAGAGCTGATAGTCAGGGAACGTGAAACAGTGATATTTTGGATCGTAAAACTGAAGTAAGGTGGAAAGAAGTCCTTCATCAATAGTCTTCCTTAACAAGACCCACAATTTTCCATATCTGCTTAGGAATCCTTCAGGGTCCGTTAACAAATCTCCCAATTTCCTTAGTTTATCCAATTTGGGACTCTTGAAAGTGTATTTGATGGTGTTTCTTCTTGAGCTATCCATGATATTCCTCTGATATAAGAAAAGAAGTTTGAGTTCCGTGAAACAGATGCAACATGAATGCTTACGCTATATGGATGCAACAAACACATATAGAGCACAAACAAAAAAGGCAAAGGGGGAAAAGGTTAAGCATGGAGCCAAAGGTTCACCCTTCCCATTGGTGTGTTCTATTGGTTTTCACCTCCTGATCGGGTTATAAGAAGTTCCCAGAGTCTACAATCCATCTTTCGAAATTTAAGGATTTTCCAGATGACTTGGTAATCGATAAAATTCTCAAGAGGATCTCGTCTGACTGTAGTATCGCGTGACAACCAATTCAGAAATAGACTCCATCATGGTCTCCGCACTACATCTAAAAGGCTTAAGTTGGGTTTGGTAACTACGTTCTCAATATCCCGGGCTCCTAGGTCGAGAGTAGCACGCTTTCACAAACGAATTCGTTCAACATAACTAGACTCTCGAGAGGGCCTCAACTGAGTGAT
Source organism: Lathyrus tuberosus (assembly GCA_022829125.1). Taxonomy (NCBI): domain Eukaryota; kingdom Viridiplantae; phylum Streptophyta; class Magnoliopsida; order Fabales; family Fabaceae; genus Lathyrus; species Lathyrus tuberosus. The sequence continues at coordinate 592,113 of JALAZF010000706.1, read as the reverse complement.
GGTGTTTATCAATTCAACCTTTCAGGATTCGACTCCCTCAAAGCCTCCTTGAATACCATCGTCCTATAATAAGTGTACGCTCAAATCCGGGTATAGGATTTATCTCACTCATAGATATCAACCCAAATCAAACAGGGTAATCAAAACAAGAACAGATATACAAATAATCAAATATGACATGCACAAGCATATACAAGTAAATAAGCAAACATGAATAACATAAAAACAAGATAGGCTTAACCCTCTTAGGAAAGGACCAGCAATAGGTCTAACTATCCCCAGTGAAGTCGCCATTTCTGTTGTGGTGAAAATCGGATAACAAATTATTAATTAATTTGCATAATTTTCTTTTACAACCGACTTTGATTTATCCAAAGGAAAGGTTCAAGATCGTTAGAAAAACCTAAGGGGAAGAGATCTAAGGTTCGGGGGTTGGTTACGCCTAGGGAAGGTATTAGCACCCTAAACGTCCGTAGTACTCTACGAGAGCCTCTTGTTAAATGTTATCTTAAGTTTGCTAAAGGGTTCTATGCTAAAGGTTAGTTAGCAGGGGAAGTGATAAATTCATTATGATGAATATCACTAAGAGTTGAGGAACTCTCTCCTAAAGCTAGTTGTAATTTCTATGGCTCTGATGAGGCCAAGAAATTGAAGTTTCTCCTAAGAGGTTACCTAAGTTAAGGTGGGAGGTCATGACTTTAGGAGTTAACATGTCTAAACTTCCTTTGGAATATGGGAAAAAAAGAATAAAAGATAAAATTCATAGAAGATGAAACATTGATATGAGATAATATAATGAGAGCAACATAAACATGAAGATGGCAATATGTTTCATGGTGAGTAGACATGAGATAAATATCAAGATATCAATCAGACAAAGGCAAACCAAAGATATTGAACTTGAGAAAATATATCACACATCATAAGTCAAAATATAGTCATGAATAAAAGATCAATTAAGATGATATTCCAAGTTAGACAATACCAATCACAAATCAACAGTCAAATAATAAGATAAATTAAAAATGAGTTAAACATTAAAAGATCAATAAGGTTATAATGAAGATTCAACAATTTAATCAAAATAATGAGAGTGGAAATTCACATTAAAAAAAGTAAATCTTTTTAAATAACTAGCTAAGAATATAAATGGCTAAGATAAATAAATATGGAGTTTTAAAAATAAAATTCAGATTTCTCTAAAAATAAATTATTGTTTGAATGAGCCTTGAATAAAAGGAAATGGTTTTAAGTGACAAAGAGCGAAAAAGCTCCGAGTGTGGCTTGAACCCAAGCCCTTGGACTTCAAAGGCCAAAACTCCAACCATCTGAGCTGCGCGCGTGTGGTGTATATAGAGTGCAAGTGGACATATACAAATTAAGGAAGCGAAAAACCAAAGTGAAAAAAAACAAAAGGACTGGGTAGGGATCGAACCTCAGTCCTTATAGGCATGGCAAAGAGGAATAGTAACACACACACAAGTCCATCTGCTGGGGCGGGAATACGTCCAGTAATAAGTATGATTAGACAAATACATAACATATATCATGCACATATAGTCAAAATAAAAAAACAAACCAATTTAATAACATACATAGCAACCAAACCAAACAAAGTACCATATTAGTCCTACACAAGACCAAAAGATTTCAATACGTAAGGCTATCAACTATGGTTAACAAATGATTTTATGAGAAAAATACATCAAGCCATGACAATATGATAACAGTAGCATGTATGTAGCATAACACCAAAACGTATGAAGTCATGCATTTAACTAAACATGTACAAACCAAACTGAACTGGTGTTGGCCTAATTCAAAGCAGGTTGGTACACAACAACATTTTAACGACATAATAATGAACCAAAAGTCTTAACAGTCAAACACAAATGCCAATTAGATATTAACTACTCATGTGATAGAAGCAGCAATGTGCAGCATACTTAATGGCAGTGTTAATACGAACAAAAACAATGGCTATGGATCAATAGATTAGCAAGTCCCAAACTGCCAGATCATTCCCAAACACATCAAGCAAATTCAACTTTAAGCAAAGACAAAAACACAACTAAAAGGTAATGTGATTCTAAATTCTCAGCTTGTGATGAAAAAAAAAACAGACAAGTAATAGGTTATCATGTTAAGTTAACATTGGTGACATACAAAGAGACATTAAAGTACACCAACAAATTGTAAACAAGCCCGAATCACAACACTACCAACTTTAACAATTCACACATCTAAAATCAGATGCAGCAATGACATACATGATAAAGACATTCTATGCATTGGCAGTGAGAATAGAATTTAATACAAAGGGACATAGTCCAAATCTTTCATTCAAATGACAGGTTCAGCTAATGATATGCTATGTGAGGTGTGTGCTAAGAACATATCAGTCACAAAGCTCTATAAAACAATTCGTGTACAGTTATGAGCAAAATGTATCAAGGCAGATCAAGGAATAGGGAAAGACAAGCATCATGGTTATATAAGAGGGCTACAAAGCTTGATTGACATAACTAAAACTCATCAATAGATATAACAAACTCTTGAAACTAGTTAGAGGCGAAGTCACCAGCGAAGGTTCGCCTAGCGAACGTTGCCGAAGGTGCCAGCGAAGGGTGGCATAAAGTTTCTTGGTTGAAAACACCCAAACTTCGCTGGGGCGAAGGATGTAGCGAAGGCTCGCGTCGCGAATGGTTCCTTCGCTAGGCGAAGGCTGCTAAGATTTTGGTTGTTGTTTGCTCACAGATTTTGATTGACTTATTTGAGGATGCTTTTGTGATTTTCCAAGTTGGTTCGTTTCAACTTGCGAATGCGTGGTAATGATCTTGTTAAGTTTTGTACATGTCTGAGGTATGTATTTATATCTTTCTATACTTTAGCATATTCATGATACTTAGGCTTTTTACAAACTTTCATGCCATTCATTCTTTTGTATACTTGTTCTATTGTGAATCACTTTAGTCCCCAACCTTTTTGTGAGGTGGCTTTCTATTGTTCATATATGCGCGGAGAACCAACATTCTTGTTATAACTGGATTTTATTATGTTGAATCTTTTATTTGTATTGATTATATGAATGCATGAAAAGGATCAAGGCAATTGTTTCATTTTGAGCACAACTACCTTAGCCAAATAGTCAATTCACCTTGTGAGTGTGTGAGAATTCGTAACCCCTTGGAGCTTTTTGATCCATGTTTCTATTTGAACTTAATGCTTGTCTATGAGTATTTAGTTCACTTATTTTTGAATGGATTTTGTTTTTTCTTGGACCTCAATTTTGTGTTGTTGTATGGATTTGTCCTTGCCTTAGAAAGTAGGGAGTATTCACATGATGGTGCGGTTGAATTCAAGTTGGGGAGAGGATGATTGTATACTCATTGGTCGGATTCTATGAGGATTGAAAAAGAAAAGCAAAAAGAGAAAAATTTGTGAAAGAGAAAAAGAAAGAAAAAAGAAGAAAAAAGAAAAATCCTTGAAAAAGGAAACAAAAAGAGTTTCAATAATTGTGCTAAATAAGTATTATGTGTTGTGTAACACTTGGGATTGTGGAAGAAGTTGATTGGAATTTGGTGTGTGAATCTTTGTGAGTTTTCACTCCCTTGGTTTAGGCAAGTTTTTGTTTCAATTACCTTTAGAAATTGCCCCTTGTTTGTTTACTCGACCACGCTACAACCTTGAAAAGCCCTTGTGATTCTTGCCTTTGTATTTTCAATGTGAATTTGTGGATGTATGCATAATTTAGTCTTTTGTTTGCAAGATTGTTGTGTGAGTGAAAGAACCTCATTTTGTGTTTTTCATCTACCGATGATTGTTTTTGCTAGGTGTGATTCACATTTGAACTTGTGTTGTTTTAGAATTTTTGGCATGACTTTTGTACTTTGCTTTTGTTTCGTGACTATGTTATCGTTGCAGCCAGTGGTAAGTATTTACTTTTTGTGTGTACCATTTTTCATTTGAACCATACATTTGTCTTCCGTTTTTCAAAACTTGTTGATTCGTCTTTCTTTGGTTATTGCTTTTGCGTTTTCAAGTTTGTTTGATTCTTGTTTGTGGACAAACAAATAGGTGAGTTGGGGAGAGTTTGATAAGTGAAAATTGTACTTATTTTTGTATATAAGTTTTGTTGCACTTATCCTTTCTTTGTGTTAAAATTGGTTGAATAAACCCCACTTTATGTGTAAATACGTTTACTTTACGTTTTCGGTGTATAATGCGTTACCGTGTAAATATCATTGAGTTTAATCGATTTTCATTTATTTTTGTAGGTATTCCAGCAATGGAATGTTTCCACATTCATAAATAGCATTGAATAAGCTTTCCAACGCTTCAAACCGTGCGTCAATCGGAGTTACGGTTCAAGAGTTATGAAGAAAACAAATTCTGGTTTTCTGTCATGCTCGCTAGGCGAGCCCCCGTAGCGAGTACTCGCTAACTTGTTCGCTAGGCGAACCGGGGCGAACGAAAAGTTCCAGAATCGTGAAAAAACTCAACAGAAAGGCGGTTTACGTTCGCCTAGCGAACGGGGACTCGCTAGGCGAACCTGGAAAGTCAGAATTGCCTATTTTAGCCATTTTTCATCATTTTTTATGTGATGGTTTTGGGGATTCTTGCTCCAACTCCATCAAACTTCATTTTTTCAGTAGATTAGCTTATAAAACAACATGGAAGCTTGCATGTGGATGATCCGAGGTGGATTTCTCATCGATCGGCTCCGACAATCCGTGAAGTGTTTGGTTCATTTCTCTTCCTCTTTGTGTATTCTTTCTTGTTGGGTTGTGCATATGTATTTGCTATGAACTCATGTATATTTGTCGCCCATGGCATTGTATAAAACTTGCTTTACAAATCTTTATTGGTAATTGTCTCTAATTTTTGCTTTATGCGCGGGGTTTGTGTCGCGTTAGACATAACCTTCACGAACGTCGATTAGGGATGATTGTCTGTTGGTTGCTGGACTCTAGAGATAGATTTAGGGCTAACAGTCTTCAATAGGCGTCGAAGCTTAATGCCTTCTGTGTTTCGAGGCGTCGTGCGCGAGAGCGTCGACGAGAGTAATACGGTTGCTCTCTCAACTGTGCGTTAGACATAACCTTTGTTGTGATCGATACGTGATGATTTTGATGAGTATTGTATGTTGAATGCGACCGATTGATAGGTTTACGTTTGTTCTGAGTAGTGTATATTCATGCTTGATAGGTTTCTTCTCTTCAAAGAATGTACTCTCTTTATGTTCATCTTTACTTTTCTGTTTGTTTTTACTTGTAAACTATTTTAATCCAAACTCATTAACGCGAGAGATTGTCGAACGACATTCTTTCCCTCGAACCGATCTCTGTGGACACGATATAAATCCCGGAGGGAATTCTTCCGAAAATAAATATTTTTGCTTGCTTGCCCTATTCTGCAACCAACAAAATGGCACCGCCATGGCATGAATGAAGGAAGTTTCTAATTAAGCACCGTAAAGGCGTCAAGCTTACGACGTAAAACAAGCATGTTGTATTATTTTCTTTGGTTGTGTGGTGAACTTTCATTAAACAAGTTGTACTCGGATTTTTCGTAAACTTCTCAAATCTTCACTTTACAACTTGTTTAATGAAATTTCTCCCTTTCTTTTCGTTTGTTTATATTAATAATTCTTGTTCTCGCTAAGCGAGTTCTGGCGAAGTCACCAGCGAAGGTTCTCCTAGCGAACGTTGGCGAAGGTGCCAGCGAAGGGTGGCAGAAAGTTTCTTGGTTGAAAACACCCAAACTTCGCTGGGGCGAAGGATGTAGCGAAGGCACGCATCGCGAATGATTCCTTCGCTAGGCGAAGGCTGCTAAGATTTTGGTTGTTGTTTGCTCACAGATTTTGATTGACTTATTTGAGGATGCTTTTGTGATTTTCCAAGTTGGTTCGTTTCAACTTGCGAATGCGTGGTAATGATCTTGTTAAGTTTTGTACATGTCTGAGGTATGTATTTATCGCTTTCTATACTTTAGCATATTCATGATACTTAGGCTTTTTACAAACTTTCATGCCATTCATTCTTTTGTATACTTGTTCTATTGTGAATCACTTTAGTTCCCAACCTTTTTGTGAGGTGGCTTTCCATTGTTCATATATGCGCGGAGAACCAACATTCTTGTTATAACTGGATTTTATTATGTTGAATCTTTTATTTGTATTGATTATATGAATGCATGAAAAGGATCAAGGCAATTGTTTCATTTTGAGCACAACTACCTTAGCCAAATAGTCAATTCACCTTGTGAGTGTGTGAGAATTCGTAACCCCTTTGAGCTTTTTGATCCATGTTTCTATTTGAACTTAATGCTTGTCTATGAGTATTTAGTTCACTTATTTTTGAATGGATTTTGTTTGTTCTTGGACCTCAATTTTGTGTTGTTGTATGGATTTGTCCTTGCCTTAGAAAGTAGGGAGTATTCACATGATGGTGCGGTTGAATTCAAGTTGGGGAGAGGATGATTGTATACTCATTGGTTGGATTCTATGAGGATTGAAAAAGAAAAGAAAAAAGAGAAAAATTTGTGAAAGAGAAAAAGAAAGAAAAAAGAAGAAAAAAGAAAAATCCTTGAAAAAGGAAACAAAAAGAGTTTCAATAATTGTGCTAAATAAGTATTGTGTGTTGTGTAACACTTGGGATTGTGGAAGAAGTTGATTGGAATTTGGTGTGTGAATCTTTGTGAGTTTTCACTCCCTTGGTTTAGGCAAGTTTTTGTTTCAATTACCTTTAGAAATTGCCCCTTGTTTGTTTACTCGACCACGCTACAACCTTGAAAAGCCCTTGTGATTCTTGCCTTTGTATTTTCAATGTGAATTTGTGGATGTATGCATAATTTAGTCTTTTGTTTGCAAGATTGTTGTGTGAGTGAAAGAACCTCATTTTGTGTTTTTCATCTACCGATGATTGTTTTTGCTAGGTGTGATTCACATTTGAACTTGTGTTGTTTTAGAATTTTTGGCATGACTTTTGTACTTTGCTTTTGTTTCGTGACTATGTTATCGTTGCAGCCAGTGGTAAGTATTTACTTTTTGTGTGTACCATTTTTCATTTGAACCATACATTTGTCTTCCGTTTTTCAAAACTTGTTGATTCGTCTTTCTTTGGTTATTGCTTTTGCGTTTTCAAGTTTGTTTGATTCTTGTTTGTGGACAAACAAATAGGTAAGTTGGGGAGAGTTTGATAAGTGCAAATTGTACTTATTTTTGTATATAAGTTTTGTTGCACTTATCCTTACTTTGTGTTAAAATTGGTTGAATAAACCCCACTTTATGTGTAAATACGTTTACTTTACGTTTTCGGTGTATAGTGCGTTACCGTGTAAATATCATTGAGTTTAATCGATTTTCATTTATTTTTGTAGGTGTTCCAGCAATGGGATGTTTCCATATTCATAAAGAGAATCGAATAAGCTTTCCAACGCTTCAAACCGTGCGTCAATCGGAGTTACGGTTCAAGAGTTATGAAGAAAACAAATTCTGGTTTTCTGTCATGCTCGCTAGGCGAGCCCCCGTAGCGAGTACTCGCTAGCTTGTTCGCTAGGCGAGCCGGGGCGAACGAAAAGTTCCAGAATCGTGAAAAAACTCAACAGAAAGGCGGTTTACGTTCGCCTAGCGAACGGGGACTCGCTAGGCGAACCTGGAAAGTCAGAATTGCTTATTTTAGCCATTTTTCATCATTTTTTATGTTATGGTTTTGGGGATTCTTGCTCCAACTCCATCAAACTTCATTTTTTCAGTAGATTAGCTTAGAAAAAAACATGGAAGCTTGCATGTGGATGATCTGAGGTGGATTTCTCATCGATCGGCTTCGACAATCCGTGAAGTGTTTGGTTCATTTCTCTTCCTCTTTGTGTATTCTTTCTTGTTGGGTTGTGCATATGTATTTGCTATGAACTCATGTATATTTGTCGCCCATGGCGTTGTATAAAACTTGCTTTACAAATCTTTGTTGGTAATTGTCTCTAATTTTTGCTTTATGCGCGGGGTTTGTGTCGCGTTAGACATAACCTTCACGAACGTCGATTAGGGATGATTGTCTGTTGGTTGTTGGACTCTAGAGATAGATTTAGGGCTAACAATCTTCAATAGGCGTCGAAGCTTAATGCCTTCCGTGTTTCGAGGCTTCGCTCGCGAGAGTGACGAAGAGAGTAACACGGTTGTTTTCTCAACTTTGCGTTAGAGATAACCTGTGTTGTGAGCGATGCTGGGTGATATTGATGAGTATTGTAGGTGGAGTATAACTGGTTGGTAAGTTTAAGTTTGTGAGGAGTGATTTGTATGCATTGCCGGACGAGTTTTTCTTGTTGAAGAATGAAGTTCTTTTTGTTTTAATATTTACTTTTATGTTCTCTTGTTTGAAACTATTTTAATCCAAACTCATTAATGCGAGAGATTGTCGAACGACATTCTTTCCCTCGAAACGATCTCTGTGGACACGACATAAATCCCGGAGGGAATTCTTTCCGAAAATAAATATTTTTGCTTGCTTGCCCTATTCTGCAACCAACATGGAGCATTTCCAAGTATGGATTGAAAAACTGAAGAGTTTGAAGCAGACCGATGTCAAAAGGCATAGACCAACTGAGGAAGGGATTGTCATAATTACCAGCTGCGGGGATTGCCCTAATGTACCCCTGTTGGGAAGAAATAGCTGCATCAACTACAATCCCGTGCTCGCCCATCGAAAACTGGGTCATATGGGGAAGGGACCCATAATCAAGGAAGATTTACACATGATGTATTATGGGGAAAGAGACAGCTACGAAATGAAAATGCTTCTTGAGCAAGTGTGGTGTCAAATCAATAGGCAGTTGTGGAAGGCGGAGTGCTCCGTCAATGAGACGCATCTGGAATGGTCTCGTGAGATAGCCAATGTGATGAGGAGACCCTATTCCCGTCACAAGCCGCTCAGAACTAGACAAGGACTGAAGGAAACATTGACAGGGTTGTTACCCGAGAAGAAAAGGATTAAGGGACGCATTGAAAAACTGATGAGGGAGATGGATGAGGAAGGGGAGACATCCACCAGCGGATCTAACTTCTAAAGATCTTGCTGCCGGTTCCCATGTTATTTATTTTCATTGTTGTTGTTATCTTTTCAGTTATGGGAACAACCCATCTTTGTACTAAGAGCATGAAGATACTCTGCTCCGAATGTAATGAATGCCGAACTTGCTTAATGAAAAAGAATTTTTGAAGTACCATTGTCAAAAGCCTTGCGATTTTCTGTGTTTCTTGATAGATTAGCTTTGCATTTGCATATCATATTGCATCTTTTTGCATTATTTTGCTAAACTGTCGAGATACTAAATTTTGTTTTGCAGACTTTGTGGAAAATGGACGCTACTAAGAACATAAACTGGCCCGTCACTTTCCTGGTCCCTAATGTTGAGCATTTGATAGAGATCGGAGGAAGAATTGAAGATCCGCCAAGCTTTATTGACAAGTATGGGGACCTGCTATCATTAATGAGATTGCAAGTAAAAGAATGACTGCTAGAAACCTTGGTACAGCGGTATCATCCAGCATACCGATGTCTCATCTTTCCAAACTTCCAGTTAGTCCCAACTATAGAAGAATATTCACATATGCTAGGACTACCCGTTCAACATCATCCCCCTTTTTCCGGTGTGGAAGAGGAATTCATTAATCAAGAGATTGCCGTGGGATTGGGGATCCGAAAGAGACACATCCGAGAAAACATGACCACCAAGGAGGGGTATCGGGGGCTACCTACCCAATTTCTAATTGAGACAGCTCTCCACTTTCAGGAAAGCGGAAACTCTGTAATGTTTGAGTCAATGTTTTCTTTGTTGGTATACAAGTTATTCCTATTTCCCAATGTTAAAGATTTTGTCGACGTCCAAGCAATCAGAATCTTTATGGGTCAGAACCCTGTTCCCACTTTACTGGCTGACATGTACTTCTCGGTCACCATGCAGACTATGAGGAGTAAAGGTGTGATTATTTGCTGTGCTCCATTACTATACAAGTGGTTCATTTCATACTTACCTACGACACCAACGTTTTGGGAAGTAAGTGACAACGCTCTTTAGGTCAAGAAACTAATGGAACTAAGGCGTTCTGACATCAGGTGGTACGATACAAACCCTAAAGGAACCATGATAATTATTAGTTGTGGAGACTATCCTAATGTGCCCCTCATGGGTCGACTTGGTTGTATAAACTATAACCCTGTGCTCGCACATTGCCTGTTGGGTCATCCAATTGAAGAGGAGCCTAGACCTGAAGAATTGGAGCTGATGTACTATGGATACGGAGAAGGATTTGAAGAAAAACTCAAGATGGGGGAAGCATGGCTTTTCATTAATTATCAAAAATGGATCACCAACGGTCCTGTCACTGAAGCTCATCTGAAATGGGCACGAGGGATTTCACTCAGCATGAGAAAGCCCACTCCGTATTATGAGGCGTCCACCAGTGTTGAACAGAGAAGGATGGAGCTATTAGGGGAGCTGACTTTGGAGAAAGCCAAAACCAAGCGACTTATCAAAGAAATCATGGAAGGGATCAGGGAAGGCGAAGGGCCGCCCTATTTTCCATAGTTGTAATCTATTGTTGTAATCCTATTTTTAAAAAGTTGTATTTCTTCTTAATGTGATCCGAATAATGACTGTAACATTTCCTTTCTGTAAGCACTTATCTTATTTTCAATGGAAAGTTATGTATTAGTAATCCTGATATTTACATTGTTTGCGAACTCTTTTTAGTTCTTGATGGTTTAGCCTGCATGCGCATCTCATCTGCATTTTTGCATGTGCATGTGCATTTCTTCTATGTCTCATTTGTTGTTTTATCTTCTCCAGTTGTTGTTGTTGTTGAACCATCACCCTGAGTTCTCTACATCGTTACAACATCCGGGTGCAAACTTGAAGAGGAAGAATGTCTGAGAATTGTGAGAATTTGGATCAGGTTAACGAAGAGCTCAGTGAATTGAGAGTAGGAATGGGGCAGATTATGGAAGCCTTGAGTATTATACGAGCAAAGATGGACACACAGGTCACTGTGGTCTCAGAAGTTGTTGCTACAACTGTAGAGCCGCCAATTGTACCTGTTGTGAACCCTACCCTAGGGATGCCATTTGAGTTTATACGAGCCACGGCTCCTCAATCTACGCAACAAGCGGTGCCGTTGTTCAGTGAGAATCAACAAGCTATTCCAACTTATGCTCCGCCTGTGGTGCAGACCCAATTCCAACCTGTTTTCCAGAACCAGCTCCATTTTGATAATGACAACATACCCGTAGAAGAGGATGACAGTAATGAGAAATTAAGAGCCAATATGGAGATTATGCAGAGAAAGCTGAAGGCCATGGAGGGAGGCAATGTCTTCAGTTCTGACCTTAAAGATATGTGTTTGGTCACTGATCTAGTAATTCCACCAAAATTCAAGTTACCAAGTTTTGAATTGTACTCTGGTGCTACGTGTCCTAAGGCACACTTGGTCATGTATCTCCGAAGAATGGCGGCATATATGGATAACGATAAGTTAATGATCCATTGTTTCCAGGACAGCCTGAAGGGCGCTGCCGGAAAGTGGTATTTAAGCTTAGACCAATCTCAAATTAAATGTTTCCAAGATGTTATGGACATTTTCATAAAGCACTATAAGTATAACTTGGATTTAGCTCCTGATCGTAGACAGCTATTGACCATGACTTAGAAGAACACAGAGTCATTCAAAGAATATGCTTAAAGGTGGAGAGAGACTGCATCACAGGTCGAGCCATCATTGACTGAGAAGGAATTAGCTAATTGGTTTGTAGACACTGTGAAGCCGGAATTCTATGAGAAAATGATTAGTAATATTGGCGCCAACTTTTCTGATATCATCGCAATTGGCATGAAAGTAGAGGCAGGTCTGAAAAGTGGAAAGGTAGCCAGTTCACCAAACAGTTCCACTAACGCCAGTGTCAAGAAGTCTCCGGGTAATTTTCACAAGAAGAAGGAGGGCGAGACAAACGCTATTATGACAGTGAAGAGGCAGAATCCTAAATGATCTCTATTCCAACCACAACCAGGTCCCAGTTTTCCTCAACAACCAGTTTACCCTATGCAGTTCGCACAACAACCATACGTGGCGTCTGTTATGCCCACTTTTAATCATCAGATAATGCAGCAAGTTCCTGTGTCCCAGCCACAAAATCAGCAGCAATGGCCGAAGAACCAAAATCAGAATTACCAGCAGCAACGGCCGCCAGCGCCACAGCAAAATACCCCTCCAAGAAGACAGGCGGTAACACCAAATTTTCCACCCATACCGATGACGTATACAGCATTGTATCCTTCTTTGGTGGAACAAGGGTTAATTGTCACCAGGCCATTGGGGCCACTATCTGAAAAATCTATTCAGTTCTTCAATCCTAATGTAACATGCGCTTTCCATCAAGGAGGAGTAGGCCATGATTTAGAAGGGTGTTTGGCACTAAAGAATCTGGTGAAAAGTTTGATAGAAAAGAACATTCTGTCTTTTGCTAATAACCAGCCAAATGTGAAGAGTAACCCCTTGCCAACTCATGGGTCCACTAATGTTGTTGAAGACGAGGATGAGGAAGAATTGATCTCAGAAGTAGCAAAGATTAAAACTCCCCTGAAAACGTTTCATGCCAAGCTGTTCAGCGCCGGATTGGTCAAAATTTGCCATGATGTTTGTGGAGAATGTGATGGTAGTATTAAAGGGTGTCGGTTGATTCAAGAGGATATTCAGCAACTGATTGATGAAGGTTTCTTACAAATTTTCAGAAAAGAAGGCAGAATAGCAGTGATTTAACCAGTGTTCAATCTGCCAAAGGAAGTGCCAGTGATTGATGAAGAAGAAAGCACATCAGTAGTCCCTGTGTTCAACAATCCTGGGGCAAATACTGTGAGCCTAGTGTTTAAGCGATCAGTTCCAAGATTCAACAAATCTGAAGTTGTTTCCCCTGTAGATCACGCCAGGCACAATAATTTCTCCAGGCCAGTCCCGTTCAGGTTCAGAGGAACCAAAGCATTACCATTTATCTACGAAGATATTACAGGTGGTAAGAAGGGGGAGGAAATGATCCCAACGAAAGAGGTGGGGGTCGTTATAGAAGAACCGGTCCCAAGGAAAGAGGTGGGGGCTGATGAGAAGAACATGTCTAATATAGTATGAACAAGAAGAATGACGAGGAGTGGGAGGATTTGTACCCCTATGAACAAAGAAGTGTCTGGTAAAGAAGGTGAGGTGCGTATACCTACCAGTGACAAGGGCAAAGAAGTGATCTCCAAGGAGGATGATGAAGAGTTTCTCAGGATAATAAAAAGAAGTGATTACAGGATCGTGGATCAGCTCCACCAGACTCCGTCTAAAATTTCTATTTTATCCCTGTTGATTAATTCACCGGTCCACCGATCAGCACTATAGAAAGTATTGGCTCAGGCTCATACGGCCCAGGACATTACCGTCGGACAGTTTGATCATGTTATCGCCAACATTACTGCATGCAATATGCTCAGCTTCAGTGATGAAGAACTGATCCAATCAGGTCAGAAATACAATCTTGCTCTACATATATCAATGAAGTGTCAAGAGGATACATTGACTAGAGTCCTTGTAGACACAGGATCCTCTCTGAATGTCTTACCAAAGAGGGCCCTAGATAAGCTTGCATACAAGGGAGGGATCATGAGACCCACATCGTTAATTGTCAAAGCTTTTGATGGTTCACAAAGATCCGTGATGGGGGGAATTGAACTGCCAGTTTTGATTGGACCCCAGGAGTTCAATGTTCTGTTTCAGGTTTTGGACATTAACCCTGCCTATAGCTGCCTACTTGGAAGACCTTGGATCCACGAGGCAGGCGCTGTTACTTCAACCATACATCAGAAGATGAAATTTGTGGTCGATGACAAGCTGGTCATCGTCTATAGGGAAGAAGACTTGATGGTTAGTAACTTGTCATCCTTCCGTTATATTGAGGCTGATGAGGATGCATTAGAAACTTGTTTTCAAGCCCTGGAAATAGCTAATGCAGTTATGATAGACAGTGAGAAGCCAGTGGTATCAGAATATCCATCTTTTACTTCGTATAAGAGTATCCAGTCTGCCCTTCAAGACGGCGTGCCCGCAGGTTGGGGCAAAGTTATTGAGGTTGAGAAGAGAATCCGACACCAAGGGTTGGGTTACAGACCAACTCCAGAGGAGGAGGCTGCTTCAGGTACGAGAGAGAGAAGAATGAAGATAAAAACTGTGTAGGAGACATTTATCAGAGGTGGACATCAAGTCCATGCCATCATAGGAAGTACTGAAGAAGACGAAGACATTGATCGTTTGATTTTTCGCCAAGAGAGCGCATTAGGCAATTGGGAGTCTGTTGAGAATCCAACTTTGTACCCGGAACCAGAGTAACTTGTTTAGATTTGTTGTTTTCATCTCCCTAGTCTTGCCCAAAGCTAGTGGATTGTTTTGTACGGGCCTCCGTTTTCAAACTTTAAATCAATGAAATGACTCTTTTCCTACATTTTGTTGTTTTGCTTTATTGCATTCTGTTTCTAAAAAATGGCAATCTTTTCAAACAAAAGCATCTTCATCTTGCATGTTCTTGAATTGTTGTGCATTTTAATATTATAAGTCATTATACTATGCAGAATGAATCATAAACTTATTGTATTCAATGACCTTGATCTTACCGTTGACTTCGACTCCCCTGTCTATCAAGCTGAGGAGGAGGAAGATTATGAGGTACCCAAGGACCTAACAGATATGTGTGACTATCAGTATACGGATCTCCAGCCTCATGAAGAGCAGGTGGATGTTATCAATCTTGGCACGGAGGATGAGAAGAAAGAAGTCAAGATTGGGGCATCACTGAAACCGGAAATTAGACAGTGGTTGATTTCGCTCCTTAAAGAGTATGTGGACGTATTTGCTTGGTCCTACCAATACATGCCGGGTTTAAATACGGATATTGTGGTCCACAAGCTACCCCTCAAGCCTGAGTGCCCGCCAGTAAAACAAAAGCTTCGCAGAAGTCATCCCGACATGGCTCTCAAGATTCGAGATGAAGTTAAGAGACAGTTGGATGCCGGATTTCTGGCAGTTTCCAAGTACCCAAAGTGGGTAGCTAATATTGTTCCTGTTATGAAGAAGAATGGAAAGGTATGAATGTGTGTGGACTACAGGGATCTTAACAAAGCTAGTCCCAAAGATGATTTCCCTATACCCCATATTGACACACTGGTAGATAACACGGCCTGTTTCACCGTGTTCTCATTTATGGATGGTTTTTCAGGCTACAATCAGATTAAAATGGATCCAGCTGATATGGATAAAACCACCTTCATTACCCCGTGGGACACTTATTGTTATAAGGTTATGCCTTTTGGATTAAAGAATGTCGGGGCAACATACAAAAGGGCTATGGTGACTTTGTTTCACGATATGATCCACAAAGAGATAGAGGTGTATGTGGACGATATGATAGCCAAATCTCGAAATGAAGAGGGACATGTAGATCACTTGCTGAAATTGTTCAAGAGACTTCGGAAATATCAGTTGAGGTTAAACCCTGCAAAATGTACTTTCGGAGTCAGGTCAGGGAAGTTATTGGGTTTCATTATTAGCCAGAAGGGCATTGAAGTAGATCCTGATAAAGTACGAACAATTCAAGAAATGCCAGCTCTTCAAACCGAGTCACAGGTCAGAGGATTTTTGGGCCGTTTGAATTACATCTTCAGGTTCATCTCCAACATGACTCCAATATGTGCGTCAATTTTCAAGTTACTCCGTAAGGATCAGCCATTAGAATGGAATGCTGACTGTCAACAAGCTTTCGAGAAACTCAAAGGTTATCTCCAAGAACCTCCTATTCTAATTCCTCCGGTTCCCAGAAGACCTATCTTTATGTATTTGACTGTTTTGGAGGAGTCTATGGGCTGTGTTTTGGGACAGCACGATGAGACTGGCCGGAAAGAACATGCAATTTCTTATCTGAGTAAGAAGTTTGTAGACAGTGAAAGCCGTTACTCGCTACTTGAAAAGACTTGTTGAGCTCTGGCTTGGGCTGCCAAACGTCTAAGACAATACCTGATTTGTCATACTACCTTGTTGATTTCCAAGATGGATCTGATAAAGTACATTTTTGAGAAACCTGCCCAAACAGGTAGACTTGCCCGTTGGCACATGTTATTATCTGAATATGACATTCAGTATGTCACTCAAAAGGCCATTAAAGGAAGTGTCCTTTCAGAATATCTTGCCGACCAACCAGTCGAAGACTATGAACCGCTCAAGTTTGATTTCCCTGACGAGGACATCATGGCAGTAAAAGATTGTGAAGAGTCCAGCTCTGAAGAAGATCCCAGGGCTGAGTATAGGTGGAAGATGATGTTCGACGGTTCGTCCAACTTCAAGGGACATGGAGTAGGTGTTGTTATAATTAATCCTGAAGGTGGCTATACCCCTTTTACAGCCAGGCTGGATTTTGGATGTACAAATAATATTGCTGAGTATGAAGCGTACATTCTGGGTCTGGAAGCTGCAATCGATCTTGGAATCTGTTTTCTTGAAGTCATGGGTGACTCTGCTCTAGTCATTTATCAAATCAGAGGCGAGTGGGAAACAAAAGATGAGAAGCTTATCCCTTATCAGGCATATGCTTTGGAGTTGATTAAGTGTTTTGATGAGATAACATTTCGTCATGTACCATGTACTGACAATCATGTGGCTGATGCTTTAGCGACGCTGGCTTCAATGTGGCAAGTTAGATTTATCAATGAAGATCCAGTAATTAGTATTGAAAGGAGGACTGAGCCTGCCTATTGTCAGTCCATTGAAGAAGAATCAGACGGCAAACCTTGGTTCCATGATATTTTGAACTTTTTAAGGAACCAAGAATATCCAGCCAACGCCTCCGTTCTTGATAAGAAGACAATACGAAGACTATCAGCCAAATTCTTCATCAGCAATGGTGTACTGTACAAAAGGAATCATGATATGGTTTTGCTAAGATGTGTCGATAAAAGAGAAGCAGACTTGTTGATCCATGATATCCATGAAGGAGCTTTTGGCACCCATGCCAATGGGCACGCCATGGTCAGGAAGATTTTGAGAGCTGGATACTATTGGTTGACCATGGAAACTGATTGCATTCAGCATGTTAGAAAATGTCATAAATGTCAGATTTATGCGGACAAAATGCACGTTCCTCCTACTCTGTTGAACGTGCTATCATCACTCTGGCCGTTCTCTATGTGGGGCATTGATATGATTGGGGCAATCGAGCCTAAAGCATCTAATGGACACCATTTTATTTTGGTGGCTATTGATTACTTCACCAAGTGGGTGGAAGCCGCTTCGTACGCCAATGTGACTAAGCAGGTAGTTACACGCTTCATCAAGAACAACATCATTTGTCGTTATGAGATCCCCAACAGGATCATAACTGACAACGGGACCAATCTGAACAATAAAACCATGAAGAAACTGTGCGACAGCTTCAAAATTGAACACCATAACTCTTCACCGTATCGTCCAAAGATGAACGGAGCGGTTGAAGCTACGAATAAGAACATCAAGAAAATTCTTCAGAAGATGGTCAAAACATACAAGGATTGGCACGAGATGTTGCCATACGCACTACATGGGTACAGAACATCAGTCAGAACTTCGACAGGGGCAACCCCCTTTTCTCTGGTATATGGGATGGATGTTGTCCTCCCCATAGAAGTTGAGATACCTTCTTTAAGGATATTAATGGAAACCAAGCTGAATGAAGAAGAATGGGTTCAAGAAAGATATGATCAACTAAACCTCATTGATGAGAAGCGTCTGACGGCCATGTGTCATGGTCAACTGTACCAGAAAAAGATGAAAAGGGAATTTGATAAAAAGGTCTGCACTCGGGAATTCCGAGTAGGCGAATTGGTACTTAAAAAGATTCTACCTTCACAAAGAGACGCCTGCGGAAAATGGACACCTAATTATGAAGGTCCATTTGTAGTCAAGACAGTCTTTTCAGGAGGGTCTTTGTTTCTTACAACTATGGATGGTGAACAACTTGCGCACCCTGTGAATGCAGATTCGGTATGAAAGTATTATCCTTGAAAGACGTCTCACCTATATCCGGGAGTTCCCCAGAGAAGTCAGCTGTTAAAGTCTTAGTCCATAGAGTTTGTTACTGGTCATTGAATACAATGTAACCTTTACCCAAAATTGCTATTTTGGTGCATTTGTAATATTTCATGGGACTCTGCTATTTGGCAAGTCACCATTTTTCAATGAATATCAGCTATTGAGCCATTTTCTTGCTTATTGTCATCTTTATTCTGCAAAACTTTGTCATTTTCACTTGATTTTGAAAACAGAAATATATATATATATATATATATATATATATATATATATATATATATATATATATATATATATATATTTACTTTCTCTAAATAAAAATGTCTATATATTGTTTTCCTTGGTATGGTGCTATTGTAAATCCTATATTTGTTGGTGTGTATTTTGGTTGGGGTACCCCTTGTACCTCTTGAAATGAATTTTGATTATCAATATATATATATATATATATATATATATATATATATATATATATATATATATATATTAACATTTTATTTTTATGTTTTACTCTTTATTTAAGGAAATCTCTCTATTTTTATCCATTACACAAAATGTCTGAATTCAACACTAATTTTTTTATAAGCAATTCATTAATAGGAGATTAAGGAAGTCTCAAACCGAAAAACAACAACCTCCGAATACAAGAAAGACAATCACAAAAAATCGAACGGGAATTTATACCATTCGTACAACCTACATTTCTTACTATCTTCATGTCCTAAAATCAACCAATTCCACGATATGACTTTAATTTCACTAACATTCTCATCAACATTATACAAAGCATCGTTGAACAATATATTATTTCTAGCCCTCCAAATGATCCAACAAGTAATAGACCAAATTAAGTTTATCTTTCCCACTTTACTACGCCCTTTAAGATTCGTGTTCCACACCTTCGCATGGAGGCTACGACTAGCTTCCGAGATTCTACCGATATCCACCCACTCATAAATCTTGCCCCACACCAAGGAAGAAAAATGACACGAAATGAATAAATGAGAATTATCCTCTAGATGGCAGAAACAAAACACACAGACCTTATCATGCTTATTATCGATTAATCCTCTTTCCACCAAATTAGATCTCGTGGGGAGCCTGTCGAGCACCATCCTCCAACCAAAAATATGCACTTTCGTCGGCATCACCGTCTTCCAAAGTAACTCCAAGAATTCTGCAATATCAGCCTCAAGCTCAAAAATAGAGAATGAATTCAAATAAGACTAGAAGGAATTAACTGTATAAGCCTTTGGATCATCTAACGACCATTGCCACTCATCAACAGCATCTTTTTTAACAGTAAAGTCTTCCAACAATAGATTGCAGTCTCTCATTTCAAGTTCAGACGAAGCAGTGTTAGCGCTATCCACCAAAATAGGAGAATTCCATTGCCAATATACAGCTTCCCAAGCTCTCATCTGTCTTACAGAAAGCACCTGGATTCTGCAAGTTTCAAACAAGGTTGGGAACTTGTACTTCAACGTCGTATCTCCTATCCAGACTATTGCCAAAATGCCACATCAGCCACTTCACCAACAGAGCATTCTAGTAAGTCACAAAAACTAACTTGAGGCTCAAAAACTGATATCGATAGAATATATTTCATCCATGTTGAATCAGACTTCAAGCTACCGACATCCGTATAAGTATGCACTTTAATGCTCAAGTTACCGTATCTGTTGACAAGAGTTTTCCTCCATAATTTGTTACCACCTGCGTGAAACTTCCACAAACACTTTGCGAGCAAAGCTCGATTGAAACGCCCAATGTGTTTGATTCCAAGACCTCTGAAAATTCCTTCGGTTTACAGACTGAGTTCCAAGAAATCCAGGAAATAAATTTATTCGTAGAAACACCAGCCCAAAGAAACCGACGCTGAATACCGAAAATTTCATTCACGGCCTTCTTCGGAGCCTTAAAGAACACCAAATAATGGATAGGAAGATTAACTTGGACTGAATTAATAAGGGACACTCCACCCCCAATAGACAGGGTCCTCCCAGTCCAACAAGATAGTCTATTCCTTAAACAGGAAATAATCGGTTTCCAAAATGAGTAACGACAGTGGTTGCCTCCAACTGTTATGCCCAGAAAATTGAAGGGTAGACTTCCCGTTTTACAATGAAGGAACGACTCAGCAGCTGAAAGGAAATCAGGATCAACTCCAATCCCATATAAACAGGTTTTAGAGAAATTAATTTTAAGACCAGAGATCAATTCAAATGCTCGTAGAATGGATTTGATAGCCCAAATATTAGAAACCGAACCATCTCCTATAAGTAAGGTATCGTCGGCAAATTGCAGTATACTAACAGTTGGAAAATCTTGAATCTTGAATTCAGATAGTATATTATTGGAAGAAGTAGTTCTAGTCAAACTAGCCAGCCCCTCATCGACAATAGCAAAGCAAATAAATAAGGCGCTAACGGATCGCCTTGTTTCAATCCCCTACCCGTCTTGAAATCCTTCGAAGGGCTTCCGTTAATTAAAATCGACATGTAACTATTGAACACAGAGCCATGGATCCATTTCAGCCAATTACATCCAAATCCCATCTTAAACAGCATATCTTCAAGATACGACCAATCCACGCAATCATACGCCTTTGCAAAATCAACTTTAAAAAACAAACAATCCTTCTTATACCTTTTAGCATAATCTGCAATTTCACTCTCCAAAAGAACACCATAGAATATCTGCCGCCTCGGAATAAAAGCAGTTTGAGAATAGGAGATAAGCTTGTGAATGATCTTACCCAGTCTACTTGCAAGCAGCTTGGATATAACCTTAAGGACACATCTGACTAAGCTTATGGGTCTGAAGTCTTCAAATTATTGAGGATTCTCAACTTTTGGAACCAGCGAAATGAAGGAGGAAGTGAACATTTTAGGTAGATATCCAGTTTTGAAGAAATCCAGGATACAGTTAGAGAAATCATCTCCCATAATATCCCAACAAGACTTAATGAACTTGAAGTTAAAACCATCAACCCCTGGGCATTTGTTACCGTCGCAACTAAACACTGCATCTTTCACATCAGCAGCTCCAAACTCAGAATCAAGGAATATTCGATCATTGTCATCGATACGAGAAATGAACTCAGAACTGCATCTAACATTGAACAAGTCCTGATGCTGGTATCTGTCCATGAAAAATTTTACAGCTTCTGTTTTAATCTCCTCAGGATTTTCCACAAGTGTGTCTCCCACTCTGACTGCAGAAATTTGATGCGTACGGTTCCTCGATTTAAGAGAGTTATGAAAGAATTTGGTGTTGAGATCACCATCTTGAATCCATTTTACACGAGATTTCTGGGCCAGCATACTTTCTTTGATTCTCAAGTTCGCCCACAACTCCTCCTGTAATCTCAGCCTATCCCTTCCAACCTCTTCGTTTTGGCTACCAAGATCCAAGTCAGTATCCAATTCAATTTGATTAATCTTCTGAATTTTATCTTCAATATTTAAGTCAAGCCACCAAAACACGTTAATATTCCAGCTTCTTAAATCAGTTTTGAGAGCTTGAAGTTTCTTGAGCAGGATATTAGAATAAGAACCAGTGCTCTATTGAAACAAGCTGGTTCCAGATTAGTGCTCTAGAGTAAGAACATGTGCTCTATTGAAACACAAGCCCACCTGTTTTTTTATTACAGGCTGCTTAATAAGGTGTGGAAGCATGTGCTCTCTTGGATGGACATCTCCCATGAGCCCAAGCCGTGGCATGAGGAGATACTTTGGATTCTTAGTAACACTAAAGGCAAAGGAGACAAAGCATTACTCTTAAAAATGGCCTTGCCAGAAACATTGTATGGCATTTGGCAGTGTCGTAACAAGTTGATTTTTGAGGGTATTAGAGATATAGGAAACGTAGATAGAACTATTGATTATATAGTGTATAGAGGTTTGTCTAAGAAAAAGCTTAGGAGCCAATAAACCAAATTTTTGCTATTGTGCTTTGTTTGATTTTGGTTTGTTTTGTTGGGCTGTATCGTTGGCGATCGTCTTGTTTGCTAGCTTTTGGATCTAATATATTCTTTTATTTATCAAAAAAAAAAATTATTAATTTTATTTTTTTTAACTCAAAGTCACACTAGTTAGAAGAGTTAGAATATTTTCTATTGTAATTTTTAAAGGAAATTAATAGTTGCATTTATTCACATTTTATGAGCAATTGTTTCTTTTCATAGTAAAATACCAAACAACTATAAAAATATTTTATGTCAAGTTTATATCTTCATTTCAGTCCATGAAAATTTTATGTTAAATATTTTAATTTTAAATAAATTGAACTTTTTTTTAATGATTCACACTATAGTATTAACACTATAAATTGAACTTTATTTAATTTTTTTTTTGATGAAAACTTAGATAATCAAATACCAGAAAGATTAGCAGAAATACAAGAGGGAGGAACAAGGTTGGGTATATGTCCAAACCAAGTTCTAGAGCCCTTAGTTTTCCCTACACCAACCATATGATGAGCTTCCCTATTACATTCTCTAGGAATAAACATAACAACAGCACTAACAAAACTTTCCAACAATGAGATACAGTCCGCAACAATACCGAAAATATTCGCAATTTCTAAACCGCCATTAATGCAATCCACCGCAAGCTTAGCATCCGACTGAAGGACAATTCTCTTGATCTTCAACTCAGCAACAACCCTTAATGCCCTTCGAATTCCCAAGACTTCCGCCAAGAGGGGATCAACCATACTTTGAAACCTTTGACAGGCAGCCATGAAAATATTCTTCGTAGGATCCCTGAAAATACAGCCATGTGAAACCGTGCCGTCTTCAAAGCAGCCAGCATCCGATTGGATGAGCCAGGCATCAAAAGGCACATCCCAAACCGAAACCGCTGCCTTAGCATAAAGTTCAGAACTCTTTGAAGAATTCTCCTCAAAAGCCTCCGCGATATCCTTCGCAATAAGAGCCGGAATAGGCTTGGAATCAGAAAACACCACAGAATTCCTGACTTGCCAGATTTTCCAGAAAGCAAAACTCAACATTTGACTAAAGCAAGCATCATTTTGTTTAAAGACCAAGGCTAGCCAATCCATAACAGTACCAGTACTAGGACAACGGATTCCTAACGGCGACGAGAATAGAGTGCGTTTAACAAAAACACAGTGGAGAAAGAGATGATTAGAAGTTTCAGACCAATCAGAGCAGAGAGGACAAGAATCATCAATATCCATACCTTTACGCCTCAAATTAGCCTTAAGTGGGAGAATGTTCTTCGAGAGGCGCCACAAGAAATTCCGGACTCGAGGATTGACATCAATCTTCCACAGCAGCTTCCAGAAAATCTCATTATCAATCGAAGAAGGACCGAGAAGAGAAGCACGTTGGCGCGCGACAATGTGATGATAAGCAGCCTTCACTGAGAATTCCCCATCCTTGGCGTGGTGCCAAATCAGTTTATCCTCTGGCTGTTGGAAAGAGAGCGGAATACTACGAATTCGAAGAACATCCAAAGCATCAAAATTAGCTTCAAGAATATCAATCTTCCAGTCAGAATTATCAAGGAGAATCAGTTGGGAAACTGTAGCCTCAGGGCCAAGACAACGAGGAGGGAGAGACACATTAAAATTCGGCACCGAAGGAATCCATTTGTCATTCAAGATAGAAATATTCCTACCGTTGCCGACTCTCCACCGGGAACCACTCAAAACCACCTCATTAGAGCTCATAATACTGCGCCAGGCGTAGCTAGGTTTGAAACCTAAACCAGCATCTTTAATATTACATCGCGGATAATACCGCCCTTTAAAGAACCTAGACATCAGAGAGTCCTCCCTACTCATGAAGCGCCAAAACTGTTTTCCAAGCAGACTAGAGTTGAAATCATGAATCCCACGAAAGCCCAAGCCACCCACACCTTTTCCTAGAGAAAACTTCACCCAACTTAACCAATGAATTTTCCTAACGCCATCCTTCGAACCCCACCAGAACTTAGACAGTATTGCTTCAATATCCTTGCAAACACTCTCCGGTATGCGGTAGCAACTCATTATATACGTAGGAATCGCCTGAGCCACAACCTTAATCAACACCTCTTTGCCCGCATGGGATAAGAAAGACTCTTTCCAACCTTTAACATTTTTCCAAACTCTTTCAGTAACCAGCTTAAAAACTTCCTTTTTTGAGCGACCAAAAACCACAGGTAAACCAAGATAACGAGAATGACTCAGAACCCCTCTACACCCGAGGATTGCCATGATCTTCCTTTGGACATCTAAACTCACATTACCACTAAAAGCCACCTCAGATTTCCTAGCATTAACAAGTTGACCAGAAGCTTGTTGATAGGCGTCAAGAACACCCCTGATTCTAAGGGCTTCGTCCTCATTCGATCTAGCGAATAACAGGCTATCATCCGCGAAAAAGAGATGAGAGATAGCAGGGGACCTTCTCGCCACTTTAACTCCATGAATTCTCTTTGCTATCACCTTCGTCTTGAGCATCCCGGACAAAGTATCTGCACAAATAACAAACAAATAAGGTGAGAGGGGATCTCCTTGCCGGAGACCCCGGGATGGTGAAAATCTGATGCTAGGTTGACCATTGATGAGGACCTGGTAAGAAACCGAGGAAATGCATTTGGCAATCACTTGAATCAAGGACTCAGGGAACTCCATCTTCCTTAGAACCTCAACCACGAACTCCCACTCAATTCTATCGTAAGCTTTCGACATGTCCGGCTTAAGAGCCATTGTTCCTTTCTTTCCACTCTTCTTATGCTTCATCCAATGGAAGCATTCCATGGCAATAAGCGCATTGTCCGTGATAAGCCTACCTCGAATGAAAGCGCTTTGTTCTTCTCTCACAACATCAGGGAGAAAACCCTTCAATCTATTAGCAACAGCTTTGGTAACAGCCTTCATACACACATTGCAAAGGCTGATCGGACGAAAATTAGCTGGAGATGATGGCTTCTTCATCTTTGGGATAAGGGAAATGAATGTACTATTAATAAAAGAGGGATCCCTCCATTGTTAAGGATCTCTGAAGCACAATCCACCACGTCTCCACCAACAATAGACCAATACTTCTGGTAGAAAAGAGCAGGGAGACCTTCAGGGCCCAGGGCCTTAGTTGGATGCATTTGAAAGATTGTCGTGCGAACCTCCTCAAGAGTAAAAGGTCTGACACAGAAGGCAAAATGCTCAGCAGAGAGTCTGCCTGGAGAGTGCTGACTGACCAGCCCAATATTGGCAGGATGGCTAGTCGAAAATAGATCCCTGAAGTACTTGACCAGAATGGCTTCACAGTTAGAATGCCCACGTTTCCACACCCCATCAACATCTTTAAGTCTCTTGATATTATTAGTACGCCTTCGCTGATCAGCTTTGGAATGGAAAAACTTGGTATTCCTGTCCCCATCACGAAGCCACACCGCCCGACTCCTTTGTCTCCACAGAGTCTCTTCAGTTTTAAGGAGCTTGTCGTGTTGAGATTCAAGAGCTTTGTACTGCTGCAGATCAAGAGGATCACAAGACCATCTTCTATCTTCTTTCAACAAACCATCAATCCGTTGGATTTCCTTAGAAACTTTATTTGTTCTGAGCTCGCTGAAAGAATGTTGTAACGACTGGATTGACCTCAGTTTTTGACAGAAAGAATTGCCATTCGTGCTCCAAAGCATGCGCACCAAATCCCTGCATTTATCATCTTTTGACCAAGCCTTTTCAAACCTAAACAAGTACTTCCGTCGTTCACCCACGACCTCCCTCTGAATGAGAATACGGAGAGGAGCATGGTCGGAACCATGACGATCCAGATGGAAAACATTGGTGAGAGGGAAGATCCTTTGAAAATCTAGGGAATACAGAAGTCTATCCAACCGACACTGCACATTATTATCTCCCTTACGCCCATTAGTCCACGTAAAGGGATAACCAACAAAACCCACTTCTTTCAGACCACATATATCAAGAGTATTTCTACTCCAAGAAAATTGAACATCAGATCTATGACTACCTCCCTTCTTATCTGAAGCTTGAATAATGTCATTGAAATCACCAAACATCAGCATCAGACTCCCACCATCCTCCTTCAAACTTCAAACCGGGTTCCATGTCTCCCTTTTCCTGGGATATCCGGAAAACCATAGACACCAGGAAACGACCACACCTCATCATCCTCCTCCCTACTACAAACACCCGCAATATGATTCGGAGAAAAAGAAGATATTTGGATCTCCAGATCATCATTCCACCACAAGCTGATACCCCCAGCCCTATCTTTGCCTGACCCTCGACACTCAACTATTTTTTCTGAATTGAAGCTGAACCTTCTTTTGACAGTAACCAGCTCATCAACCTTAAGGTTAGTTTCCATCAAGAAGACCATTTGAGGATTTTCCACTCTAATGAGCCTTGCCAAGGCTCGAACCGCGCGAGGACTCCCCAATCCTCGGCAGTTCCAACATAGGATTTTCATTGGGATAGGCGGTGTTGGTTAACCAACACCACCTCTGGTTGAGTTGAAACTTTAACACCCTCCTCAATTGATTGTTTCCTTTTCTTCTCCTCAAAACCTTGGATATCCACAAGCCCCTCAGTGATCATAACGTCAATCAGATTCCTTTTGACCAGCATAGGCTTTGTGTTGCCCGACTTATTCATCCTTGTTTGTTTGTTGTTCTTTCTTCTGGCCCATTTCTTCTTTGTCACACCTTCAGATGAGGCTTGGAATGGAGAAACCTCCTTACCAGCAGATAGATCCACTGCTCCTAAAGATTCCGCGACTTTCTCCACCTCAGGAAGGGGTTTTTGAACAACAATATCTTTAACAGGACTTATTCTTTTCAGTAACCGCGACTCATCCCCGTTTTGAACTTCAGGTTCATCCACTTTTTCTTTACCTTTCGAGCCACATCTGCTTTGGCTGGAAGAGACCTCAAACAATTCTCTGCTACACTTGCTAGAGCCAGAATCCTTGGATTTGCCTTCATCTAAAACCTTTGGAAGCGGAGATGCCCGGAGCCACTGCCCAAAAGAAAGGTCTTGTTCTTCGATATCCTCATAACCAACTTCATTCAATTCTTCCATCACCTCACAATCTTTAATTTGGTGTCCCATACGACCACAAATAAAGCAAAAGGTCGGTAGCCGCTCATACTTGAAGTGGATTCTAAGGGTCTTCTCTTTGAATTTCACAACTGTGCCTCGTTTCAGTGGGTCCTTTAGATTAACCCGCACCTTGACTCGAAGAAATCTACCGTTTCTATGCGCCTCCTTAGTGTCCATTTCTTCAAAAACCCCCACAATATTTCCAATCTTCTTCGCCATGGATTCAGATCTAAGGATGAGAGGAAGCTCATAGATTCTTACCCAGAAAGAAGCGTAATGCATATCCATTTCAGCTGGTTGTTCCTCACCAGAGATCCGTTTCAGAACAAGCAAGGATCTGTCGAAACTCCAAGGGCCCGTTTTGAGAATAAATTCCAAATCTCGCTTAGAACTGAACTTGAAGAGAAAGAGATTCTTCCCCAGGTCTTGAATCTCCACTGGATGTTTAAGCCTCCACGCATTTATCATGGTGCTCTAAAACGCTCGAGCATTGAAACTACTGTCAGTCCAAAGCTTCCCAGCTAAGGTCCGATGGAAAGAGACGTCTTCGCATATTTCGTCTTCGGCGACGACCACTCCTTCTTCTTCCTCCTTGGACAACTCAATCGATTTCCATTTCTCCATGGAGCTAAAAGATAACACGAAACCCAGACCAATACACACAGAACCAGGCAGCCCCACCGCAAAGGGAAGAACAACACTAGCCGTGAAAGACACCCCCCAAAGAAGGAAAAACACTGGAAACCAAAGAATGGTTGAAAAACGGATTGTGAAATCCGGGGAAAAAAACTCAACCCTAGAAGGAAGAGGACAATTCTCGATAAGTTCAAGAGAGAGGGAGGAGCGTCTCTCTCTAAACACGTGGAAAATTTACATTGAACTTTATTTAATTAAATAGTGAATAGTGATGTAATATATATATATATATATATATATATATATATATATACTTTCTCTAAATAAAAATGTCTATATATTGTTTTCCTTGGTATGGTGCTATTGTAAATCCTATATTTGTTGGTGTGTATTTGGGTTGGGGTACCCCTTGTACCTCTTGAAATGAATTTTGATTATAAATAAATATAGATATATATATATATATATATATATATATATATATATATATATATATATTAACATTTTATTTTTATGTTTTACTCTTTATTTAAGGAAATCTCTCTATTTTTTATCCATTACACTAAATGTCTGAATTCAACACTAATCTAAGAATACCTTTGGAAACATGTGTTTTTGGGCGACCTCTTTTTCTTTTTGGAATTGTATCATCACCACCAGAAGAGACACCTATTTTTATAATCATGAATAAAAAATATAAGAAAAACAATTAATAAATATAAAGGTAAGATGTTAATCTAATATCAAACAAAATAAGAAAGAAAGAAAAACCTTGGAACTTTTTAGGTCTTGTTTCCATTTTGCCTCGAGTAATAGCAATAGAAAATATAAGTGGTTGGTATTGTGTCATCACAAATTTACAAACATCGCCAATTTGTAAATTATATTTTTGTGAAAAATTCTTCCAACCATTTTGCAAAACCATCCCTTTAGCTTTAGCATCAAACTTGATTTTCGCTTCCTTAGTTGCGTCCTCCCCAACTTTTAAGGTTGCAATTTCTTCCATCTTTTTCAAATATTTTCTTGAAAATACAACTGGTATTCTCTGTTTTAATTCATTAATCGTGGTTTAATAGTGATTAAAATATATAAATTAAAGCCAAAATAAAAAGATATTTTAGATAGTATACATACCAGCCTATAATAATTGACATAAGTTGGTGTCAATGTAACTTCAAAATATGGGCTCTCATTGTTAACTCTCAATTCATTAATATTTGCTATATTTGAACATTTTTTGGCCTTCTTAATCTCACCTCTGTTTCTGCCTATAAAAAAATTCATAATTTTACAAGTTAGATTAGTGATTTTGTTTATTAAATCATTTTATAATGAAAAAATAATCAACTACTTTAAAATTTTAGATGCATTTTTATTGAGTTTTTAAATTTTAAAATAAAAACTCAAAGGCTAAAATCACCTATAAATATGAGAAGTTACTTTTCATAATATAAAATATGTATCATGTAAACAAATACAGTATAGTTTCTATTTTTTCTTATAATATCAACTTTTTATTTTATTTTAATCCATTTCTTAATATATATAATAATGTAATGTTTAAAAAAAACAAATGAAAAAATTTGAAATCATAACGTAACCAAAAAAAATGAGAATAAGAACAAGATGAACAAGAAGTTAAAATTATTTAGAAAATACATTAAATTGAAAAGGATATTAGATAACTCACTTGAATTCAAATCTGCAACTTTTCTTTTGCCATTTTTTCTCTTTTGAGTTTGCGTGTGTTCTTCACTCTCATCTAAACTATCATCACTCAATTCAACAACTACTTTAGTTCCTTCTTTTCTTTCAACAACTTCATCTAAACATCTTATACTTGAATAATTTATTTCTATAGAACTTCGATCAAATATCTTTACTTTGAAGTATGATCCACCAATATATTTAAAAGTTAAGAAGTATCCATGTTTTAAAAACTTTGCAAATTCGTCCCAATTTTTTTGTAACCAAATATCACCATAACGTTCTTCCCAAAATATTTTGTGTTGACCACCATTTGGAAGTCTAAGAAATATTGGATTTGAGGTTCCTTTCCAATATTTTTGTACATATATCTTGGGAAGTCTCTGCAACACATGAATTTGACAACTTAAAGAAAGAATGAAAGTAAAACAAACATACATAAATAAAATGGTATACAATCGCAGCATATTTCTTTGTAATATACTTACAAGTTGTTTATTCTCCGATATTAGTCTATGAAAATCTGGACGAAATTGAGATGCCATGATTCGCAGAATGTAGAACAACGCCAATATCACAGTAGAATCACTCTAAATATATAATGAGTTGCAGAATGTAGAATTTTTTGTTTGGCAATACCTACCAAACTATGTATTTATGATGGTGTTACTGCAAACTGAGGGGTAGTATTGAAAAAGTTCCTATGCATCTTAAATTCAATTAGTTATTATTGTAGCTATGGTGTATGGTTTCATTTATATCACAATTTAATTCATACTATTGTTTAGCCATATTAAAAGTTACTTTAAGTCATAAATGCAAAGAGTTGTTAAATTGAAGAAAGGGGTTGTTGGGTGAGTGGGTGGGTGGGGTTTACACTCTAAGGTTGAAACAAATAATTTATCTCTATTTATTCTTTTCCTTTTTTAGTACTTCATTTACGTCAATACTAACTAGCACTGTAAATGACACGAAAAAAAGTTTGAAATCTATATGTCATGAGTATGTGTCATATTAAATACATGCTTTACTTTTTCAGAATATATATATATATATATATATATATATATATATATATATATATATATATATATATATATATATATACGATTTCCCAAACAGATAAGCGTAACTTGGTCAATAGAGATTTAATGTTGTCAGAATCACAAAGGATTTGCAAGAGCTAAAATTAAAATGATAACACAGGATTGTAAGCGGAAAATCTGTCAAATAAATAATGGAATCCACCAAATAGAGAATTACTGAATTTATTATATCAAAGATTAAAAGGTAATTTGAAAAGTGTGAGGACCAATGGTTATGGAAGGTCCACTTCGCTAATAACTGTCTTTCTGGATTCGTCAAAAGCTTTGACTACAATCTCGCTGCCTCTCATAGAGATGCCTTGAAAGAATAGTCGTACAAGAGTTGATTTTGGCATGACATTCAGGATACACCAGTTTCTACTAGTACGCTAGCTAGAGTATCGTCCATGCAGTTGATTGTGATATTGAGTGTCATGTTATGATTTTTACCCTCTTCTCGGAGTTCTTCATCACTGAAGCCTAAGTTATTACAGGCAGTAATGCTAGCAATAATTCTAGCGAATTGGTCCATTGTTACGTCTTGTTCCACGAAGGCTTGTTCCAGAACCTTCTGCAAAGCTTTCTTGTGAGCTTCTCAACTCAGTAGAGGAGATAATACAGATATCCGGGAAGGAGTACGCAATAACTGATCCACAATGTTGTATTAACTTTTTTAAATTTGTTTTAACTTGTAAAATTATGAATTTTTTTATAGGCAGAAACAGAGGTGAGATTAAAAAGGCCAAAAAATATTCAAATATAGCAAATATTAATGAATTGAGAGTTAACAATGAGAGCCCATATTTTGAAGTTTTTTTTTTTATAAGCAACTTTGTATTAAATGGAGAAAAAAGGGATTCTCCAACCAAATACAAAAGGGGAACAAGCAAAGAAAGAGGGACAAACCCCCCAATACAATATTACATAAAGTCAAGCGGGGATTTCACCCAATCGTAAAAACTATATTTACTGCGTCCTAAATCCAACCAGTTCCAAGAGAAAGAAAGGATGCGATGGAAGATTTGATCGACATCACAAAATTCATCACCGAAGATAATGTTGTTCCTAACATTCCAAATACATTACGTCGTGATAAACCATATGAAACAACTCATATATTCGTTACACTTATCAACCAAAGCCAAATACCACAAGAGAGAATGATTGCACAAAGAGTCAGAATTAGGACAAGAAATCCCGATCCACGCAAAAACCTTACTCCAAATATTTTGAACTTTAGGGTAGCTTAAGAAGAGGTGAGTGGTATCCTCATCCTTCTGAAAACAAAATACGCAAACAGTCTCATGCGGGGTCTACTATGCCTTTGAAGTTACATTGACACCAACTTATGTCAATTATTATAGGCTGGTATGTATACTTTCTAAAATATCTTTTTATTTTGGCTTTAATTTATATATTTTAATCACTATTAAACCATGATTAATGAATTAAAACAGAGAATACCAGTTGTATTTTCAAGAAAATATTTGAAAAAGATGGAAGAAATTGCAACCTTAAAAGTTGGGGAGGACGCAACTATGGAAGCGAAGATCAAGTTTGATGCTAAAGCTAAAGGGATGGTTTTGCAAAATGGTTGGAAGAATTTTTCACAAAAATATAATTTACAAATTGGTGATGTTTGTAAATTTGTGATGACACAATACCAACCACTTTTATTTTCTATTGCTATTACTCGAGGAAAAAAGGAAACAAAACCTAAAAAGTTCCAAGGTTTTTCTTTGTTTCTTATTTTGTTTGATATTAGATTAACATCTTACATTTATATTTATTAATTGTTTTTCTTATATTTTTTTATTCATGATTATAAAAATAAGTGTCTTTTCTGGTGGTGATGATACAATTCCAAAAAGAAAAAGAGGTCGCCCAAAAACACATGTTTCCAAAGGTATTCTTTTAATTTTAAAAAAAATCAAAGTTTTTTGATGTGAAGATTTCTTAGATTAGTGGTGGATTCAAACATTAGTGTAATGGATAAAAAATAGAGAGAGATTTCCTTAAATAAATAGTAAAACATAAAAATAAAATGCTAATATATATATATATATATATATATATATATATATATATATATATATATATATATATATATATATATATAAAGAAAGTAAAATGTTAATATTATAGTGTGAATCACTAAAAAAAAGTTCAATTTATTTAAAATTAAAATATTTAACATAAAATTTTCATGGACTGAAATGAAGATATAAACTTGACATAAAATATGTTTATAGTGGTTGGTATTTTACAATGAAAATAAAAAATTGCTCTTTGAAGAAAATAAATCTAAATTAAAAGTATTTTTAAAAATCTAAAAGCACTTTTAGGTGTGCTATTGAATAAATGCAATTATTTATTTCCTTTAAAAATTATAATAGAAAATATTATAACTCTTCTAACTAGTGTGACATTGAGTTTAATAAAAAAATACCTATAAAAAAAGATTAATATATTAAATATTTATTATAAGACAACAAATAGTGAGAGAGTGTGGAAAATAAAAAATATTACGGGAGGCATGTAGGCTCAATCTTTCTATATGAGAAAAATATAAATAATATGGTAAATTGAAAAACAAATATCTTAGTGGGGGCAATAGTTCTCTTAATTACAAATAGTTTTGTATTTGATCTATACACTTATCTATAATTTATATATTTTGAACTGAAAAGTTTTTAGTTGTATTGTTAAACTTTAAATAACATGAATTGTTTATTTTGTATAGATATGCTGTGAAGGTCTAGATTTGTAGGGAGTTCATCTTATGCACCAACCTTAACAAGAGAGAAGTAGCACAAGGTTTGCTGGGGGTTCACAGTCGGTTCCAAGTTTAACAAGAGAATTAAAAATAGTTGTTCTTGAATTGTAATAATTTGTGTTAGCTACTGTGTTGTATTCAGGACTATTTGAAGATTTTAGTATGTTATTTATTTATATTTTTTGTTACTTAGGTTATTCCTCATTTGGTAATTTGTTTTGGTAAAAGGATGTTGTACACTGGTACAATATTTTCAAGTGTTGA
The DNA here is from genome assembly GCA_022829125.1 of Lathyrus tuberosus. Taxonomy (NCBI): domain Eukaryota; kingdom Viridiplantae; phylum Streptophyta; class Magnoliopsida; order Fabales; family Fabaceae; genus Lathyrus; species Lathyrus tuberosus. Next base: position 558,431 of record JALAZF010000706.1, on the reverse strand, counting down.
AGTCATTTAATAATGGTGTTGATTGCTATAATGGACTACCTTTAGTGGAGCTTCGTCGTTTTGTTTATATTCTCTTCATTAAATTGTAATATTTATTACAGAAATTGTTGATTTACAAGTATTAACAATTTATTTACACCGACATATTATGAAAAAGTATTAAAAATAAAAATGTTATCATAGATTAAATTCTAAACAAATAACTGATATTCATCTAACTCAACTGACAGATATTATAAACTTCATGAGAAGAAAAAAATTCTTGTTAAAGAAAGTTTATTTCACTCTTAATATATATATATATATATATATATATATATATATATATATATGCCACGGAAGGGAAAAGACAGCGCTTATTTTGGCTTTTAACAGCGCTTAAGGGTCTGTTTGTTTTGAAAGAAGTGTAAAAGAGAGAAAGAAAGACGAGAGAAGTAGAAGAGAAGTGTTCTATTTAAGTTGTTTGGCTTACAGCAAAAACAGAAGAGAGAGAACAAAACAACGTGGGACCCACGTTTTTTTACTTCTTCCCAAAACAGCGAAGAAAGTGGACAAAAGCCTTATTTTTGTCTTTCTTTCCATTTATGTCCTTCCATTATATACATACTATACATTAATATGTAGACTGTGTTTTTATTAAAATTTCTGAAGTATTGTTTATTCAATAATAAACGGAGGTAGTGAACTGAAGTTCATTTTTTTATTAAAATCAAAGAGATAAATTGACATGTAATTGATATTTGTTGTAATTTAATTTAATTATTAAAAATTAAATTTTATAATTAAATTTAAATTTAAATTAATTTTTATTAAAAACTCTTAAAGTAGGGGTAGTTTGGTACTTTTAAAAATAACCAATACTTCTTTCTTCTCAATTTCTTCTATTCTTCCCTTATACCAATCAATATATCAAATCAACTCTATTTCTCTTCTATTTCTCTCTCTTAACACTCTTTCTTACATATTTCTCTCTTATCACTTTCTTCTTATTGCCAAACACACCCTAAAAGTGCTGCCTAAGGTGGCACTGCTATAGGTAAAGACAGCGCTTTTGTTTTATGCAAAAGCGCTGCCTTATGTAGGCCTTTAGCAGCGCTGCCTTATGTAGGCCTTTAGCAGCGCTTTTTCTGAAAAAACGCTTTATAAAGTAGGCCTTTAGCAGCGTTTTTTTTGGAAAAGCGCTGTCTAAAGTGGGCCTTTAGCAACGCTTTTTCTGGCCTTTTATGCTTTCTATTGGCATCTTTAGGCAGCGCTTTTTCAGCAAAAAGCGCTTTCTATTGCCCCCCTTTAGAAAGCGCTTTCAACACAACAACTTTCATACCTTTTGACAAATCCCGAGTACGTACCCGACAAACTTGGCCAAAAAAGGTTCAAAGCACTCAAAAACCCCTAAAGCTCTTCGCATGGGGCTTCTTGTGTACGTCTGAGTGTTGAGCTAATATAAAGTCTCAAAAAACAAAAAGGAAAAAAATAACGCTTGGTACCTCATCTTGACTTAAGTACTCGAGGGGCTAGCATATACATAAAAGGGTAATTCCTTGCAGGAGGAAAAACGACATATTATGTAAAATGCTTCAGATGAGCCAAAACATTGTACAATACAAAATAAAAAGAGAGTATGAAGGCCAGAAAAATCACTAACACCCATATAAGGGGACAATCAAAACAACAACAAAATACAGCTTCCCCTCTAGAAGCTAATTGCTCTCTTTCCCGCCTCCTGAATGAAGAAAATTGACCCAGCCCTCATCAACATCTGCACCAAAATCACGTTTCGGAGCGCGGTCTTTTGTGAGGGATTTCATCTTTGTCACAGATTTCTTCCCGGAAAAGGTTGCTCCGATTGATGATGCAGCAGATATTGCAACATTTGGACCGTCCTTCTTCATTTTCTCGGTCACCTTCTTGGCTGCGGAGTTTTTTGTGGAAGTGCTCATGTTAAAGTATTGCGCAGGTCGTATACAAAAGAGCAAAATGGCCGTAAATATATAAAGAAAAAGTCCTGCGTCGCCTTCTAGGTCACAGGACTCTATATTCAAGTAGTAGGACGTTGAAATACGTGAAATCACCCTTGGAAAGACACCACCGCCCACTCTACGACACTTCTTATGTCATTGAAACTTGTTTTGTTAAAAGTTGTTTTTGCACGCCTTTTCTAGAGGAAAGGGGGGTCAGTCAAAACTAATCTACAACAACAATTTCAAAATCAAATTCAAACAACATCCACATCAATTTCATAAAAAGATTACACTTCATCACAAATCATACACAAGAAACATATCAACATCCTCATAATCAAACATCCAACTCCTTACATGATTCATCAAATACTTACACAAACCGGTCCTCAAAACCTTAATCATACCAAACTATTTCGTCAAAAATTTACCAGAAATTCCAAACCAATTCATCAAAGTCATACCCCACTTCATCAAGATCATTACATGACTAAACACAAATTCAAGACTAGAAAACTCATCAACATACACCAGAAGTTTGTCATACACACATACCAAAACAACTAACATCCACCAAAATTCAAAAACTCAGAACACAACAATAGCAGCAACTGTCGCTAGAAGGAGGAGGCAAGACAAGAACAATACACACAATTCATACAAAGTCATCAGATTCACACAAGAAAATTCAAAACATCATACACGCAACAATTCGAATTGAAGGAGAGGGAAGATAAATCATCATAATGATGCGCATCGCAGAGGCAGCATAAAGAAATCACAGCATTACATACACAATCAAACAGCAAAATTCATATGACAATTCTAGATTTTTCAAAAATTACACTTACATGAACCTGTGCTGTTGTGTGGTCGGTGGCAAAAGGTCACTTATTGACAATGCCGAAAATAAGGCCGGCCAAATACTTCAGCCTGCTATACAAAGCATCTCCAAAACCTGTGCAGGATAGAATCAAGGGTCATCATTTCACAAATCATAACCAAAAACAAAACAAGATTCTCAAACTAAAAACAAAACAAGATGCTCAAACTAGAATCGAGGGTCATCATTTCACACATTCAAACTAAAAACAAAACAAGATGCTCAAGAACAAACTCTCAAGAGAAGACGATGAACAGGTACGGTCAGAGAACAAACAAGTGACACTCACGGAGGAATGCCGGTCGGAGAAGATGGAGATACGAACAGATGAACAGTGCCGATCGGAGATGATGGACAGAGGAACGCCGGTCTGAGAAGACCAATAGTGCGGAGGGAGAAGTCGCGAGAGAGGGGGAGACATGGCGGAGGGAGAAGTCGCGAGAGAGAGGGAGAAAGAAAAGAAATGATTAGGGCGTTCTGAAACAATGAAATTTTTTTTAATATTTATGAAATAATAACATAAGACAGAGCTTTTAGAAAGCGCTTTCTTATGTATTAGCTTTAGCAGCACTTTTTCTCTAAAAGCGCTTTCTTTTTAATTGCCTATAGCAGCGCTTCCAGAAAGCGCTTTCTAATGTGTGACCTACGTAAGGCCTTTAGCAGCGCTTTCCTGAAAGCGCTTTCTAAGGTGTCACATTTGTATGGCTTTTAACAGCGCTTTTAGGAAGCGCTATCTAAAGAAGACCTTTAGGCAACGCTTTTTTTCAACCTGTTTTTATTAAAACATATAGCAGCGCTTTTGATCAAAAGCGCTGTCTATAGCAGCGCTTTCAAAATATACAAGAAGTTGAAATTTTCTATTGTTGGGGCATTGATTTTGTTGGTCCATTTCCACCCTCTTTTGGAAATGAGTACATGTTGGTGGCGGTTGACTACGTGTCGAAGTGGGTTGAAGCGATTGCTTCACCTAAGGCTGATGGCAAAACGGTGATCAAATTTTTGAAGAAAAACATCTTTTCCCGTTTTGGAACTCCTCGGGTTCTCATTAGTGATGTGGGGTCACACTTTTGCAATACATCTCTTGAAAGTGTTTTAAAACATTATGGTGTATCGCATAAAGTGGCGACCCCTTACCACCCGCAGGCGAATGGTCAAGCTGAGGTGTCGAACCGTGAAGTGAAAAGGATTTTAGAAAAAACTGTGTCAAGTTCTCGAAAAGATTGGTCGCAGAAATTGGACGAGGCTTTGTGGGCATATCAGACCGCTTACAAAGCTCCAATTGGCTTAACTCAATTTCCAATGGTTTATGGTAAAACATGCCATTTACCGGTTGAAATGGAGCACAAAGCACTGTGGGCCCTTAAGCTGCTAAATTTTGATACGAACTTGGCCGGAGAAATGAGAAAAATACAACTTCAGGAATTGGAAGAAATGCGGAATGCAGCCTATCATTCCAGTTGGTTGTATAAAGAAAAGGTAAAGAACTATCACGACAAGAAGATCCGGCAAAAGGACTTCCAGGTCGGCCATTTGGTGCTGCTGTTTAATTCCCGGTTAAAACTTTTTCTGGGAAAATTAAAATCAAAATGGTCCGGACCATTTCGTGTGAAAGAGGTGAAAAGTTACGGAGCGGTTGTATCGAAGATTTAGAGAAAAAAGACTGTTGGACCGTAAATGGTCAACGCTTGAAAATCTACCTTGGTGGTAACTTTGATCGCGATAATTGTTCTGTTCTCCTAGACGTTCTTCATTGATCGTCTTGAACCGTCGAGCTCATCCGACGTTAAACAAGCGCTCGTTGGGAGGCACCCCAATTTTGTAAGTTTTTATCGTTTTCTAGTCCATTTGCTGTTTTAATCATGTTTTTTGTAAAGTTGATGTTTGATGCTGCTCTAAATGTTATTTTGAACTGTTGGAAGTTGAATTTGAACTGCTGGAAGGTGTTTTAGTTTTGCAGTGCACGCTTAGCGCGCAGTAGCCCGCTCAGCGCGGGTTTAAGAAAAATCACCCTATACTTCTAGTGAGCAGCGCACTTAGCGCAGTCCTGAGCCCGCTCAGCGCGGTCTGCGAATTTTTGAAAAAAAAATAACTTTTTCCTGGGCCCACTTATGCTGACCCGGTCCAGCGCGTGTTTATGAGTTAGGGTTTCTGAGGTTTCTGCCTCATTTCACCCTTTCTCACTCAAAAAGTCTCAATTTCTCTCTTCTCTTTCAAAATTTTCCAAAGTTCTTTGGATTTTTTTTGTGCCCAACTGCAGTAACTTCATTTTTCTTGCTCAGATTCTTCATCAACAAACTGTAAGTTCTTTAATTTCTTTTTAGTTTTTCATGAACAAAACCCATTTTAGGTTGAACCTTTAAGTTTTATGTTCTTGTTCATTGTGTTTTCTTTTAGTTGTCAAAAATCCATTATTGGTATTAGAATAGTGAAGTTACATGTGGTTAGAAATTGTAATTTCAGAATTTAGGGTTTGTGATAAAGAAATTAGGATTTGTGTATACATTAGGATTTTGATTTTATGAATTCGTGACTGTGCATATCTCTGTGAATAGGGATGTGTTTAGGAAGTAGGAGAATGTTTGGAACCCTTCTGTTGCAGAGGGGATTTTTTCTGCATTTCGCAGAGCCCGCTCAGTGTGCTCCTGCGCGCACAGCGCGCTCTGAGATTTGCAGAAAAATTCCCCTTTTCTTAATTCTATTTTGTTTTCCTTTGATTATTCTTAGTTTGTGATGTTAATTTCATTAACATGTGTTGCTGTTTTGTGTTTGTTCCGTTTTGTTTTTCTTTTCAGATGTCAGGACGCAAGAAGCAACGAGTCGGTGGTTCTTCATCAAACCCATCTAGGCGCCCTCCATCCGATCAGTTTGACAGCACTAGATTCCTTGGGGTCGAACAACAACAGCGAATGTAATATGCTTAATGTTTTTTTTTTTGAACGGCAAAAGAAACTGTATTACCAAAGGAGGCACAAGCAATGCCTCAAAAAAAAAAACAATCAGTTCTACACAGTGACAACAAACTCAAAGCTACAAAATTCTAACGATTCCAGAACAAAACGATGCAAATGAACTAAAAAGAAATGGGACACCCCAAAACAAATAAGGATGTCAACCACTAACAATCACCCAATCTCACAACAGCTACAACCTGTTACATCCTCCCGACTCGCAGCGAAATCGAATAAAAGGCTGCCTGAAAAAAAACGGCCACTATACGTGGAACGGTACTGCCACCTAAAGATCAAGCACCAGCCGGATCCAATGCACCTCCTGCTGCACCACTGCTTCGAATCTCAATGACGAGCACAAACCGCTAAAACGAAATTAACTAGAACTCATAACCAACCAGTCACCTGATACTAAAAAGAGACATTGGCGGTAAAACATTGCTAACAAAAATCTGAACTTTAACGCAAGCCCATGAACTATTGCACTAGGTACTGAAATCTATCACCAACTGCTCAGAAAAACAACACCTCAGTTCCCTCTTACAACACCCAAAACAAGCATACATAATATGATGCTAAATGCAATGACTCCGCAAACCACGACTTTGGGCTTGAAAGACACGCTACAATCCACTAAATAAACTCCCACACAGCAGAGATGGTGACAGCAGATGCTAGGCCAAATAGGGGAAAATGCACATTCTCAAAATAACTTGTCAGGCACCTACTGCAGTAAACACATTTCAGAGATGACATAACAAATGCCTAATACCACCCATGGCCAAAACGACGATTAACACGACTGAGGAACTGTGACAGTACAACAAAGCGAATACCTTCCACACACACCAAAATAACAGATCTTCAATCTTGACAGAATGCTCCAGCAAAACTCCCACCTGGGCACTACAATGATTTGATAGAGCACAAGTACACCTAGAAAAGAGTTTAGACCCCAGGCCGCTAGCGACTAATATCTAAAGGCATCGCAGTGGCCTACAACCGAATAGAGACCGATTTTAAACAAAAGAGTGGTCCAAGCTCCTCTGGCCCCTGCAAGAAAGATTGAAACCAAGCACGTCGCAAAGTTTTCAACTGATCTAGATGGAAGCCTTACGCATCATAAACAAGTCAGCATTCGAATGTCACTGAATCAAAATTGTGCTCTGCCCTGGACGATCCACTAGCCAAAGATTAATTTAGGATTCAAATACCATTGAAGTATGTTAATCTGATATTGTATTTTGTGCTTTTTTTATTTCATGCGCTGAAGTGCCAGTTTCTTTACCACATTGTAGAAAATAACAAAAAAAAATTGTTCAAGACTCTGTTTTGGTTTTTATATTTCAGACATAAGCTTCCAGTCTTAACTAAGGAACTTGTAGCTTTGGATGCATTAGAAACTGAGCGTGAAATCCTTAAATCTCAGGTATTCTTATTCTATGATTTCTTTTGAACTATGAATAAATAATATATCCATGCAATTATATAAAGTATAATAGGCCACAATCTCCAAATCATATTCAACAACATTCTGAATTCAAAAGATTTAGACAAAACATAGAGCCTTAACAATTTAAGACAAACTTACTGTAGGAGGGCCCTGTTCTGAACAAGATGCGGATTCACCGTCAAAGCAACAGCTCTACTTGATGGATCAATTAGGTATGCTGCTAGCAAACACAAATTCTCTTTCTTAACCTACAGCAATGAGACAATATCAGATTCATTTTAAACAATTAACATATTGTTTCTATGATGCATTTAATCGAACATCTAACCATCTAACTATTTTAGTAGTAAATTCCTAAAACAAACAATGAAATCACAAATGATTTAAAAACCATGTTATCAACCATCATCATTATGAGTATATAGAAAGAAGAGGATAAAAACCAATTTTATGAAATTGAAGTTGATATTATTCTATTGTATGAAATGCATACACATACAAAAAGAAACCCTAAAAGTCTTGTATCTCAAGGCAACAGATAAAAAGAAAAATAGAGCAAAGAAAACCACTTTACACTGTACCTTCTTTTATCTTTATACGATGGCTGGCAGAGGTTATGAACGACTGGGAGGTTATGTTAATGGTGAGTCGCCATAGAGCGACTATTCACGATGGCGGTGGAGAGGGAATCTTCTGTCTACTGATGATTTTAGGGTTCGACGTAGTTGACACAATAGATGAATGTTTTGATGGAATTGAAAGAAGAAAATAGAAATTTTTCTCAAGCTTTCACTAAATTTTCGCAGCGGGAATATTTTGTGAAAACAAAAGGAAGAACGCGGGATATTTTGAGAAAGGGATAAGGTTTTAGTCATTTGTTTTTTTTCCCTATATTATCGTTTATTAAATTAATATATAGTTAAAAGTTTCATTACTTTATAAAATATGCATCATAGCCAAGTGGATAAGCGCTATTATAGGTGTTGGGGTAATATTTTTAATAGCCCTTTACATTTAAACGCTATTAAATATGTGCTATTATTTATTAAATTTGTAGTACACGTGTTCTAGTACTATGCCTTCAGTCACCATAAAATGGCATTTTTCCCAGCTTAGAACGAGGTTGACTTCTACGTATCTTTCTGGGATTTTCTCGAGGTTTGTTAAACAGTTTTTAAAATTGGATCCACATACCAAGAAATCGTCCATAAATACTTCCATGATCTCATCAAGGAAATCTGCGAAGATTGACCTCATACAACGTTGGAAGGTATCTGGGGCATTGCATAGTCCAAATGGCATTCGTCTGTAAGCAAATGTTCCATAGCGACATGTAAAGGTTGTTTTCCCCTAATCATCAGGGTGAATGGGTATTTGGAAAAATCCTGAGTATCCATCTAAATAACAAAAGTAAGAATGCCTAGCTAAACGTTCGAGCATTTGGTCTATGAATGGAAGTGGGAAGTGATCTTTCATAGTTACCTTATTAAGCTTCCTGTAATCGATACACATCCGCCAACCATTTTCAATACGTTTGGCTATTTGCTCTCCTTTTTCATTTTGTACAGAGGTGATACCTCCTTTCTTAGGTACCACATGTACTGGGCTTACCCATTTACTATCGGATATTTGGTATATTATTCCAACATCTAATAACTTTAACACTTCCCTTTTTACTACGTCACTCATTATAGGATTTATGCTTCGTTGATGTTCTCTAGAGGGTTTTGCGTTTTCCTCCAGCATAATTCGGTGCATACACACGGAATGACTTATTCCTTTGAGATCGGAGATATTATAACCTAGATCTGAGGGATATTTTCTTAAAACATCTAACAATTGACTGGTTTCAGGACCATCTAACGTGGCACTGACTATGAATTGGTGGTTTAATTCTTTGTCTAAGAATTTGTATTTTAAATTCTTAGGAAGCTCCTTAAGCTCTATTGAAGATTTTTTCGGACATGGCATATGATCTGGGGTAAGTGCCAAGCATTCGTAAAGACTGTTATCAATGTAAGGTTCCGATAATCGTTCAAATCTGTCGTCCTCCATTATGGGGATCGAAGGTAGTTTGATGGTTTCTTCTAGATCTTCTTTATCTAATTCTCTTATGCATTCATCAAGTATATCGATGACATAACATGAGTCATCCATGACTGGTGCATTTAAGAATTGGGATAGTATAAATTATACTTTTTCATTACCTACCTTGAATGTCATTTTTCCTTTTTTGACATTTATTATAGCTCCAGTTGTTGATAAGAAGGGTCTACCTAAAAGGATTGGGATCTTATCATCTTCCTTAATGTCTATTACGACGAAGTCCGTTGGAATATAATGTTTACCAAGCCTAATTGGGACGTCTTCCAAAATGCCAATTGGATACTTAACTGATATGTCGGCTAATTGAAGAGACATCCTAGTCGGTTGCATTTCTCCTAGGTTTAACCTTTTACAAACGGCTAAAGGCATTAAGCTTACACTTGCTCCTAAGTCAAGAAGTGCTTTATCAATAACTTGGTTTCCCAAAACACAAGGTATAGAAAAACTTCCTGGGTCTTTCTCTTTCTTAGCAAGCTTATTCCCTGCAATTGAATTACATTCTAAAGGTTTAGGATCATCTAATCTTCGTTTGTTGGTTAGAATGTCTTTAAGGAATTTGGCATAAGATGGTATTTGGGTAATAGCTTCTGTGAATGGAATCTCTACGTGGAGTTTCTCAATCACTTTTATGAATTTCTTATATTGGTTATCTAATTTGGTTTGTTTAAGTCTTTGTGGGTATGGAATCAGAGGTTTGTAAGGAGGAAGTGGTACATAAAAATTTTCATTCTCTTCTCTTTCCTTCTCCTTAACTTCCGTATCTTTAGATTTCTCAGGTTCCACCGATTTCTCAATTTCTTTCTCAGGTGTGGTCACAACCTCTTTCCTAGAAGGTTCTGGATTATTCAACCTAGGGTTTGTAGGCCCATCATAATTGGTCCCACTCCTTAGAGCGATAGCATTTGCGTGCCCTTTAGGATTAGGTTGAGGTTGTCCAGGGAATTAACCTCCTGGTGTAGCATGAGTAGATTGTTGTTGTGCTACTTGAGAGATTTGGGTTTCAAGCATTTTGTTATGGGTATTACAGAATCGAGTTTAGTACCCAACTGAGTAATTAGTCCATTCATATGAATGTTTTGGTTTATGAAATCCTTGTTCTGTTGTAATTGAGTTGAGATGAATTCGTCCATCTTTTCTCAAAATTTGATTTCTGAGGAGCATATGGTGCAGATTGATTTGGTCTTTGAGTTTGGAAACCGGGTGGTCTTTGAGGTGTTGAATTTTGAGTAGGGTTATTATTCTTATATTAAAAATTTGGGTGATTCCTCCATCCAGGGTTGTATGTGTTTGAATAGGGGTTTCCTTGGGCGTAATTAACCTGATCTGTGGGACTTTCGGCTAAAAGGTTGCATTCAGCTACAGTATGTCCTGAGGTTCCACAGATTTCACATCCGGGTTGTATAGCTGCTATGGTTGCTCTGGGGTTGATAGTCAAGTTTTCTACCTTTTGAGCTAGAGCATCCATCTTTGCGTTCATATGGTCAAAACAACTCACTTCATACACACCTCCTTTGGTCTCTTTCTTCTCCACCGGTGCTCGTTCGGTTCCCCAATTGTAATGGTCTTGTGCCATATCCTCAATGAGAGCGCAAGCCTCGGGGTAGGGTTTGTTCATTAGAGCGCCACCAGCGGCAGCGTCTATGGTCATCTTGTTATTGTACATGAGTCCATTATAAAAGGTATGGATTATAAGCCATTGTTCTAAGCCATGATGTGGACATGCTCTTAATAGTTCTTTGTATCTTTCCCAAGCATCGAAAAGTGATTCTCCCTCGCTTTGGGTAAATTGGGTTATTTGGTTTCGTAAGACAGCAGTTTTACTCGGTGGAAAGTATCTAGCAAGGAATACTTTCTTTAGGTCATTCCAAGTGGTTATAGAGTTGGCTGGAAGGGAATCTAACCATAATCGAGCTCTATCTCTAAGGGAAAATGGGAATAGTCTTAGACGTATTGCCTCAGGAGGAGCTCCGTTCGCTTTTAAGGTATCGACTAGTTGTATAAAGACTTTAAGATGTTGGTTCGGGTTTTCGGTAGGAAGACCTACGAACTTGTTCTGTTGTATTAATTGTAACAGAGATGGTTTTAATTCGAAGTTATTGGATGGTATAGCTGGGTTAACTATACTAGAATGAGGTTCTTCGTTAGAGGGTAGGGCGAAATATTTAAGAGGTTTAGCGTTTTGATCTTCTGCCATTGCTCTTTTGAGTTTTTGAAATAAATGACGAGCTCGTGCGTAACGTTCAGTCTCTTCTAGAGGTTCAACTAAGTTTTCGGTACTGCGAGTTCTTCGCATTTACCGGCTAAGGGATGCCTTAGTCTAGACGGTGAAATAACAGGGTACGAAATTTTGACGAAATTGGTCCCCGGCAACGGCGCCAAAAGCTTGATGCGTGTTATCCGCAAGTATACGGATTACGTCAGAGTAATATAAAAGATTTATCGATCCCACAGATACCAATGTCAATCTATTGATTTCTATTGTTACGTTGTTTATCTAAGGCTAATAAATATCAGAGTAAACGTTTTCTACATAACGAAATTAGAAATAAATCAGATAAATACTATACTAGAATGTAATTCACGTCAATCAAACAATACTCCTATCATCTAAATAGTAACACTTATGGGGCAATGTTTTCTTCTTTGAAAAAGAGTTAATTAAAAAGGATCCGCCGCATTAGCGTGATCGGAACCAGACCTAACCTTTAATCTATACCAGCCGCTCACACTGCACCGGTCGCTCTCTGCGTTAAAGTGATAAAGTTCTTTTTTATGTAATTACCTCTAAGACTTAGTTAAAAAGTGCTTTCGATTGAAAATATTTTATACCAAAGGGTTTCCGGCATATGCTCGGCCAACCGGATCTTAAATCTATAAACGCGTCCGAAAATAGTTTAAAACCTCTTTCTAATAATATAAAACTTTCCTAATTAATCAATAAAGTGCTTCCGTTGTTTTTATCAATTAACACTAGTGCAAAGTGACGAATATAATTTTAAAATTTACACCTATTATACTGAAAAGGGGTGTAAATGTGCAAACTGACGAATATAATTTTAAAATTTATATCCTTTATACTGAAAACGGGTGTAAATAACAAATATGGTGGCAAATTTGTAAATAAAATGTTATTTTAAATAGTAATACGTGATAATAGACACCCTATTTTTGAAAAAAATGTGTAAATTAAAAACATTATTATAATAAATTAAAATTATTATAATAATATCTCTATTACTCCCATTAAAGTTAAAACGGATGTAAATTAAGATTGGTTAAAAATAATTATTTATTTTAACAACTCTAAATATTACTCTTAAACACATTAATAAATCATAATATATTTTATTAAGTGTTATATGGATAAATAAATGAATTGATGAGTGTAAATTTATTAAATTAATATTATGTAAATAAAATAATAAAAAAAAACACATATCAAATCTAATTGCATTATATCGATTAAAACCCATTCTCTTGAAATCTCATTTCTCTCAAAATCCGTTCTCTCTTAAAACCCCCAGAAATCCATCTCCTTCATTTCATCGCACATCCAAGAAATCCATCGCACATCGAGAAATTGTCTTTTTCGAAGATTAAAAATAAACAACTACAACTCAATTCTTCCCACTTTCGGCGAGTTTCTTATCCTTTTTCCTTTTCTGAAATTGTTTCAATCATGATTTCGTTATTTTAACACTTTATTTGAATTGCTCAGATTGTTCAGTACATTGAATATGTCGAGTCACGGGGGTTCTTCGCGAAAGAGTGGTTCGTTCTCGACTAACCCTAGGTGGTCTAAGAAGAAGGGATGTGAGTTTTCACCTCCGGACACCAATTTTCGTAAACCGTTTCCGTCTATGCGCACCACCACCGCGTATGTTCTCTTTTTTCTCAATGAACGCTTTAATTGCTGATTGTGTTTCCATGGTGAAATGTTTTCAAAACCTTCAGAAAGAGGCCAACCTCTCCTCCAAGTAATTGAAAAGCTCGTGTACAGAGTTGGATTCATGATCTCTAATGGAAAACACTTCTGTGAAAGGAGGTTGGCCTCCCCTACTCTTAATCAATCCTTGGACAAGGTGCAAAACGGGTGTGTCATTCACCTACGGGATTTCGACATTATTAGTCACCTTGATCGTAATGACTTTTTACATATACACCACTCCAATTAATCTTAATTTTATTAACGTTGATTTTAATATATAATTTTTTTTCAGTATTATTTCTATACGAGATTTTGCTATTATTATAGTTGATGGACTTCTGATTGTTGGTCATCCATTGTCATTACCGATACAACTAGAAAGAATCGAAACTTGAAGTGCTGGTGGCAACCTGACTCTTTCCAAAAGAAAACATATCCCAATTTCGCAACTAAAATGAAATGGGCAGGGGCAGCTACAATTTGCAATTCTGGGCTTGAGTATACTTGAACTCGTACCAATTATTTTTACTTTGATCTGGTTGATGCAGACTTGGGACAGATTCGAGCAACATGTTTTGGTAAGGAAGAGGTGAGTAGATTTTATGCAAAAATTGAACTTGACAACATGTATTATATTTTCGGTGCAAAACTCAAGAAAGCTAACAAGGTTTTCAACAGTACACCACATGATGCAGAAATTGTAATTAATATGAAAACCATAATTGAGGTAGTTCCTGGTGGCCACAATAACATTCCCACTCACATATTTAGTTTCAAGTATTTCAAGGACTTATTGACAAATAAAAATAAGACTATTCATTTTATAGGTGTCATAGTCAATATTGATTCGATCAAAATCTCAAAAGATAACAATGGAAATCTCCTACCTAGAAGATCTTTGGATTTGGTAGATCACACTGGAAAAGTTATGCTGACCTAATGGAATAATTGTTCTGTAACAACATATAAGGAATTTTCAGTAGTCGCCTTTCAATCAGTTAGGATTGATAAGTTCCAAGACAAAATTTGTCCAGTCACACTGCCTATGACTAGAGTTTTGTTTGAACCTGAAATTAAAGATACATATTGAATACAGGTAACTTTCCCTCTTCATACTGTGGTGTAACACCCCCAAATTTTCCCTCTTGTTATTACATAGCTTATGTTTCATTGCATTGCATTTATATCTCATTTCATCTCATATCTCATACAAGTTGCAAAGGGCATGTGATCAGTTGATTTCAGACCATTGACTATTCAAAGTAGGAGAGCTAAAGCCTAAGGTCTTCAATCAAGCCTCAAGAGTCTCTTATGTCACATATGATCTCAATTGATCCCACAAGTCATTGGAAGAAGAGAATTCACCAAGAAGTTGGACAGTTCATCATCTCCTAGCAAAAACAGTCCAAATTAGGTTTTGTGATTCAAGCAGTCTCCTGATGAAATTTTGGTTCAGACTTTATCTCAATGTTTTCTACATGATATCAAGTATCTAAGGATGGAAGATTGCCCATTGGTTCATTTCAAAAGAGGTTCAATTGGTCAGTTGCTTGAGAATCAAGAAATTGATAAAAAAAGTCAACTGTGCGGAAGGAAAAGTCAACTCCTAACCTTTTTGGGTCAAATTCATGAAATTCAAGTTACATATATTCATTGGACAAGATTTGATCAAGAAATGTCAAGAGGTTCATCAAAAATCAAGAATTGTACCAAGTTTCCATTTTTAGAAATTTAGGGTTTCCAAAAATGGCAAGTTTGGATCATTTTGCACTACACTTCAAGGCATTCTTTCTTCAAGATAAAAGCTTCAAAATTCAGCCCTAAGTTGAGCCAATAAAAGATCACATCTTAAGCTTCAAATCTATATAAAGAACTCTTCCATTGGATCAAAATTGAGGGAGTTATGATCAATCAAAGTTTGACAAAACCAAGGCAAAAACCAGGTTATGACAAGGTAATCTCAAGGCACTCGGCCATAATTTCGTCAAGCATATGGTGTGCCAAATGTCAAGCTAAGGTTCTCAATGATGGAGGTTCCAAATGGAAAAATGTTGAACATCAAAGTTATTCATCTCTATGTCCTCTTTAACTTTAATGTTGGACATTTTCTCACTTGAACAAATTATGAAGGGGTTATAGTGGTCCAAACATGGAGGCTTCACACTGAAAAATCCTTAGGTTCATGACTAGGTCTGCAGGAAACTTGGCACGCCTATGATGCAGTGTTGGTTTCTTATGTTCTAAGCTATTTTCTACCACTTTGCAAGCTTCTATTCAACTTAAAATTAATACCAAACTTGCTCTATGATAAATCATCTTTCCATTGATACCAAAAACTCACCATTTCGTCCATCAACATGAGAGAACTTCATCACCAAACATTAACACTTCCATTGTGTCTTGGCTGACAAAATTAGAAGTGTTTGGCATTTGTTGTTGTTAGCTGATTCACATTTACATGCGTGTACCTCCACATTTCCACTCTTTACCTCATTTGGACTAATATCCCACATGCCATACATGTACATAACCTGCTCCATACATGAAAGGGAAGGAAGTAAACTTGTTCAACAAGGTGGCCATGCTGCAGCAACATATCATACCATCATCATCATTCCTTTTCATCATACAACATGAAAAATCACAACACACACGAGTTCACTCTTTATCTCATTTCAGTTTGCAGCCACACCCCTTCATTGCTTGACACCACCATTTTAACTCAACCATAGTTCTAACTATCAACTAAGACAGTTAGAAACTAACCTTGGATATAAAAGCTTCACTCTAACAAACTTCGAGAGAGAATTCATTTTTTTCACATTTTCACCAACTTCACTCTCTGAATGTCTCCCTGAGCTTTCTCTCTCTCTTCATACGAATTCATCATCATCTTCATTCATTGTTCATCTTTTGGAGTTTTGGATCAAGAACAAGTGAAGCTTCCAAGTGTAGTATCTATCTCAAGTTTGAATTTCTCAGTTATCCTCAAGATCAAGCTACTATAACCATTTATTTTGCTCAGATCAAGCACAAGAAGCTCAGGATCCTCCTCTCTGGCCTTCTTTTAATCTCAAGATTCATCAATTTTCAGGTTTCAGTTCAAAATTTTCTTACACGATTTCACTGATTCTAAGCTTGTTTTATGTTGATTTCAGCTTATTAGAAGCTCTTGAACTCTGGCTAGTTGATAGAGCTTGTTAGAAGCTTAGATCCAAAACCTAGGGCAAAACTTCTCCCCTTCGATTCTCTCTGTACATGCTTGATATGTGATTTTTATTGATGGATTCATGTTCCTCTTGAGCTTAGCTTTCTTTTGGTATACATTTTGTGAATTTCTGGGAGGTTTGGAGTTTTGCAGTGGCCGGAGGTTGGCCGGAGAAGATGACCGGAGGTCCTTCTCCGGCCGGTGAGATTTTCAGGCTAGGGTTTTGTAACTTTAAAACGCGTCCGTTGATTTGTGTTTGACCCAAAGGCCAGGAGCTTGCCAACGCATTAATGAGGCATGTGCCTCACGCGTTCCTCTCTTTTCTTCAGAATTTGACTTTGACTCATTTCATGTGTGTGCGTGCATGTTTGTTATGATGTGCTTTGTATGTGAACCTTTAGATTTGATTACTTTCATGATTGATCTGATTGACTTGCATCATGTGGCTAAGATTGAGTCAACTGTTGACTGAAGGCACACCTTAATTCTGTGAATTACGCGTGGTATTGGACTTGGATCATAACTGTTATTCACACACCCTGCTTTTAAGCCCAATGACATTTGAACGTGGCTTTTACTATGTTCACACTCCCTGCATATTTCCTTTCTCCTTTTAATTTCTTTGTTTATATTGTTTTGATTTTATTTTCTTAAAAATACCAAATGCATTCTAAAAATTCCAACTAAATTCCCATGACATCAAGACAGATTTAAAAAATTTTATAAATTTTTTAATTCTGATTTTATTGATTTTTGCTTATATTTTCATAATTTCCTTTTATTTCTTTTTAAATGATCTTCTTCATTGATATTTGAACTTCTCCATTTTATTTCTCTTGACTCACATAATCTTTTGGACTCATTCTTTTTTCCATGATTAAACAATACTTTGAAGTGTCTAAAAATATATTTTTTTTATTTTTAAAGTCATTTTATCATTAATTCTCATGTACATCTTTGTGCATTCTTTTGATGTGTTTCAATATGAATTTGTGGATTGGTTTGAGCATGTTCCCTTTTGAATTTTACCATGAGATTTTGACGTATGTTTTTTCACTGATGTAGGTGGTTTGTGACCTATTTCCACAATTTTCTCATTTAGTTTGGTAATTTTTTGATGCCTTGTGTTTGAAGTAACATTTGTGTTCATTCTTTTACTTCTTTCTAGCATAGTTTGAGAAGGCACTTGTGCCATCTTATTAGGGTTACTTTGTGTGAGATTGTAGGACCTCATTAGGATGTTATAGGTCCCGTGATTTGAATCATAAGTCATTTGCATTGTATTTTCATTTGGATTGTGTATATGTTCTAAATACATCCTTACTTGATTTCTTCTAACCTAGTTTCACTTCTCTTCTCTTCTAACCATTAACATGACTTGTACTTGAATCATCAATTCCTATTCATGCATTCTAATTACATCTCATATTTGGTATGCTACTGACCCATAATCATCTCATACATTTAAATTTTCATTTATATCATCTTGCATACTTGTTTATGTTTGACCTTATTCATCTTTCTTTCTTAACTAGTTTTAATGTGGTTTGCATATGCATCTTGTATGATTAATTCTTGCATTATAATTACATCTTAAATGTCATTTGGTACTGATCCATGATCCATGTTCATCCATTTTTGGTTTGCCACTTTAACTTGTGTTCCATGTTACTTCTTTTCTTTAAGTGAAACTTGTTTCTTCTTTTCTCACTTATTCTTCATCTAACTTCTTATACTTGATCATTCATTTTCATAACTTGTATGCCCATTCATTTGCATTATAGGACATTCATATATGATGTATGATTCTGACTTTGACATTTCATTAGGCATTAGTGCATGTTCATCTTGCATAATCATTCATCTTTCATCAATTACTTTTATGGTGCATTTCTTTGTTGCTTAAGACATTGTTAGTGCATAGTTTGTTTATGTTTGATCTCTTAACCTTAGAGGAATTTCTTAGGGTATAAGTTCTGACCTAGAAGCTTTCTCAACCTTTAGGATCTTTCTTCTTTAGTTCCTAACTTGTTTGATTCTTACTTGTTCTTCTCTCCTTATTTCTTCACTTGTAAATTATTTTGCTAACATTTTCAGGGGCTAATGGTAAGTCAAGTGTGTGGGAGAGCACCCACATACAACCTCTTTTCTTATCTATTTTAAGCTTTCAAGTTGTGATTGTGATAAGCATCTTATGCTTCTTTGACATTTCATTACTTTCATCCCTTTGAGTTCTTAACTTAACTTCAATCTTTGAAGTAAGTTAGAACTCATTCTTCTTCTCTTTTCTTTTAGACTTAGGTTTCTAAATCACACTTAACCATTAGGAACATCCAAGCATGATAACTCTTAGGATTATTAGTCTCCCTTTAGACTTTTACCTTTCTTAACCTTTTAGCCTCTCTTCTCCTCACCTCAAAACAAAAAGCAAAACATCTAATAAAGGCATAACATATATTGTATTTGAGCCTTTCATGTGAGAATAAGATAGCAAGGGGTCTTCACTCACTTTTTTAGAATATTTATCATACGTCCCGTCTTGGGTCGATATGCGAGGCATTCGATCCTACGTGAAAGACTTAAATACAATATGCGTTGTAAACACAAAATAATCAAAACACTTCTTTTCAAAATACAAAAACAAATAAACAATTCTCTTCTCATCTCCTTCATTCCATTCTTAAGGACTCGTCATGTCCGTTCTACCGCAAACAGGTAACGCCTAAGTCTCCCTACAGCGAGCTGCAACACCTAACTGCTGGAATGCGCACTCTGACGTTTCCATTAAAAAACACAAACAAAGCAACCCTTGTTGAGCCGAACTACGTTTCCTCTGATTCTTCTTTCTCGTCTGATTGAAGATATGTAAGCACGACCAACCTTCCCCGTAGTCCGTCGAACTACGTTGACTCTGACTTTCCCATTGCACTGAGGGAATACGTAGGCCTAGGACAACGATAATGTCCTATCGAGTCACTTCTTTCTCCCCTCCCTTCTCCTTTCTATCTTTCATTTCCAGTTCTCTAGGTAGCAGTTAATTTCCAATTCCTTACACCTTTTGATCGAGACAACAAGCGTGGATCCCATCGAGTATGATGGACGCGTGGGGGTGCTAATACCTTCCCCTTGCGTAACCGACTCCCTTACCCATTTCTCTTGGTCACGAGACCTCGTTCTTTCCTTCCCCCAGGTTTACGCAGTGTTTCCTTTCCCTCTCTTGGGATAAATACACATTGCTGGCAACTCTGTTTCTGCGCCACTTTCGCGTTTGTACTTGGATGAAAATCCCGGGAGCGACAGCTGGCGGCTCTGCTAGGGACAGGTTGACCTCTTGCTGGTCCATCCCATTTTGCGAGTCAATCCTAGCGCTTGTTTGTTTTTCTTTCATTGGGTGTTTACTTGGATGCTGTTTTTGCTGTTTTACTGTTTTACAGCTTTACTGTACATTAATGTATTTACCGCATTTACTGCATCATATTTCATTATTATACTGGACTGTGCTGTACTGGTTTTCTGTTTGGCGGGATGGGTATTCTGAGAGATAAGCCCATTACACAGGCTTGAGTACATGCATAGGATTAGAGTGGAAAGTAGTGTGGCCTACGTAGCATCTTGTTATGTATGGTTTATACGAAATCCACAACCAGACGAGGTTTTCTTGGGAGATGTTCTGATTTGCGCGTCTTGTGCATTTTGGGGTGTTAACCTAGGAAGTTGTCGACTCTGGTTACCGATCATTGAGGAACTTAGTGGAAACATCCCTCTTTAGTGGTGACGGTGGCAGACCACATTCTGTGGCAAACCCATTCGCACCCGAGGGCCCACTTTGGAACTTGCATAGGATGGCCTTTATTTTTTGGGGAATCAGTGGACGTTCACTTTGTTTGGCGATAGTACTGTACCCCGAGGGATGAATGTACTATTGCTTCTCAAAATATAGAATCCGAAACTGAGGAACCGCTGTTTTAGTACCCACATGGGAGTATGGGCGGGTGTTTACAGGTTTGCAGGTGACCATGCCTCCCACATACCCTGATATTCTGGTATTTTCACAGACAGATGATGTAATATATTACAGTCAGTTTGTTTCTATCTACAGTAATATTCCCAGATTTGTGCAGACACCGTGCACACAGTCCAGCACAGACATAGAGCACGCTGATACCATGCCCTTTTGCATTGCATTATCATGTCATAACATTCATGTTTGTCATTTACAGGTGCTTATTACACTTCTTATTCAAATCAATGGGCTCGACAGAGACAGTTGCCAAGAGAAAGAATAATGTTGCCTACAAATTCCCAGAACCTACTTTGGATTTACTGCATAAGGTGATATCTATGGCTGACCCGGGTGTTCTTATCAACTTCCAGAAGAGATATGGGAAATTGGTGAAGATGGTCCGCAGTATCACACAGTATGAACATGTTGCTCTTCACACTTTGCTACATTTTTATGAGCCTTCATTGAGATGCTTTCTTTTTCCTGGTTATATTTTGATGCCTACGTTGGAAGAATTCTCATTTATTTTGGGAATTCTGGTCAAATCAGCATTACCATTCTTTCTGGTAGTCACCCTAGCATAGAGGAGATTGCATCTGCGGTACAGGTGAAAGATTCAGTGCTAAAAAGAAATGTGGCTAGCAAAAATGGGGTAAAAGGTTTTCACTTTGAATATCTTACCGATCAAGCTCAAGAGGCTGCTGGCGCAAAGAATTGGGCAGTTTACAATTCCATCCTGGCTTTGTGCATATATGGCATTGTTCTTTTCCCTAATCAACATGATTTTGTGGATATACAGGCTATAAGAGTTTTTGTTCTCAAAAATCCGGTTCCTACTTTGTTAGGAGATTTTTACTACTCTGTGCACTTCAAGAATGAAAAAAGAAGGGGAGGATCTGTCAACTGTTGCACTCCACTTTTATCTCATTGGTTTTTGAAGCATTTACCTCACACAGGTGCTTTTGTAGACACAAAAGATTCTTTAAAATGGTCCAAGTGGATAATGGGATTAACTGCTAATAACATTGTCTGGTTTGATCATCAGTTGCTGGGAATAGAAATTATCACCAGTTGTGGGAATTTTCCCATGTGCCTCTAATTGGTAGGAAAGGGGGAGTCAATTATAACTCGATCCTGGCCATTAGACAGTTTGGATATGCTTCCAGGTATCCTCCCACAGATCGGGATATTGAGAAATCTTTGTTCTTTATAGGGACTGAAGATGAGGAAATGCTGAGAGAAGCTGTGAATGCTTGGGGGCACTTGCGTAGAACAGGAAAAATAGTTTTTGAAAAAGGGGATTGCAGATCTTATTCTGATTATGAAAGATGGATTGAAATGAAGGTAAACGAATTACTCTTGCCTTTTTCAAGGGAACCCCCTCTATATCCCGTAATGCCGGAGCAGCCTACCACAGTAGCCATCGAGGAATTTGACAAGCTGCAGAAGTTGATGAAGGAGCTTCGGGTGGAGAATTCCGATTTGAGTAGTCTTCTTCAAAATGCTCTACATGCCAACAAAGAGTTGGAACAGAAAGCCCAAGACGCCGAAAAAATCTTAGCAGCAAGAGAAAAGGATTTTGCCGAAAGAGCTCAACATTTCCAAAAAATTAGTAAGGGTGCCAATGCTTCCACTCAAGCTCATAAGAAGACCAAACAGGCCTTAGCCCAGACTAAAGACACGCTAGCCAAGTTTCAGTAAGCCTGGGATGAGGTTAGAATAAAAAATGCAGAGTTGCAGGAACAGCTAAAGATCAAGGATGACGAGCTTAAAAAGGCACATGAACAACGGAGGAAGTATCGGGAGAACCTTGGCAAAAGTCAAGAGCAATTGGAAAGCGCCAGAAAGTAGCTAAAGACTTCCAAGAAGGAGCTTGAAGAGGCTACGGTAGATATGGGGAAACTCAAAATGCAAGCCGGCATGAAAAGGAATAAAGGGGTCTGTGATGATTAAGCTCTCCTGATGCATATGGGTTCGCTGACTGAAGCTCTCACGAAAAGAGATGTTCTGATTAAGGAGTTAATCAAAAGACCAAATCACCAGCGCACTCGCATACTCTTCGAGGAAGTCAAGTATTCAAGGGAAAAGTTGAAGGATTTGGAGTTGTCGGATTGACAGTTTTTTTTCTCTCATTCTCTTAATGTAGTTTTTGTTGATGGATATTATCAGGCTTGTTGATGAATCCACTATTTTGATGTATGATGTTTGAACTCATTGTTGAACGCTGTGCGTATGTCTGGTTTCTTTTTAATTGAAATGAGCAGTTTATTCAGAAATATTCCTTTGGCAGTTATCTGTACACAAACACATAATCACGGCACGTCTCTTCATATCACGATTTCTGATCTTCAGATTTCTGTGGTTAAGATTGGAATCAGGGTGTAAGGCATCTCGGAAATGATAAACATGGCATTTGTATTGCATTGCATATCATTTTTGCATGACAGATACTCGTTGAAGGTCCTCTAACCTTTATTTGGTTTCAGGCACTATAGCTGATAACCACATCCACCGGTACGCAACTCGCAGAAACTAAGCTAAGATCATGGATCAGATGCAGACTGAATTGGCTGAGCTGAGGAACAGGATGGACCAGTTCATGACATTAATGACTGGTATGGCCCAAAATCAGGAAAGACTCAAGGCAATGGTTGAGTGGCCAGAAGTAAAGGTGCAGGATTGGAAAGGTAATAATAGAGGTATTGGTGATCAAACTGGCGTTAATGGAGGTGGTGGCCCTCCTAGAAATATTGGGGTTCGTCATGTTGTGGAAGATAACCAAGATGATCAGTTCACTCTGTTAGATGCTGAAGATGAGAACACTCGCAAATTCGACGAGCTCGCTGAAAAAATCAGGTCCATTGAATCCCAAAACACTCTTGGTTTTGATGTTTCCGACTTGGGATTGGTACCTGGAGTAAGAATCCCACATAAGTTCAAGCCACCAACATTTGACAAGTACAATGGCACTACTTGTCCTAAAACTCATCTTCAATCCTATGTGGGGAGGATAGCCGCTCATACTGATGATGAGAAATTGTGGATGTACTATTTTCAAGACAGCCTTACTGGGGCATCTCAAGAATGGTATATGAAGTTAAGCAGGACTTTTGTAAGGAACTGAAAGGAGTTAGCCCAAGCTTTCGTCAAGCAGTATCAATACAACATGGATATGGCTCCAAACCGTACTCAGCTGCAGAGTATGGCTCAGAATGCGAAGGAGAGTTTTAAGGAATATGCTCAAAGATGGCGCCAGTTGGCTGCCATGGTTCAACCTCCACTGCAGGACCGAGAGATGGCCGACATGTTTATGTGTACTCTTCAGGGAGCTTATCTTGATAGGTTGGCTGCCTGTCCTTCAACTGGGTTTACGGACATTGTAATCGCTGGGGAAAGGATTGAAAGTTTGTTGAAGCTCAGAAAAATACAAGATGTCAGTGGTTCTAGTTCTTTAGGAGTGAGGAAGCCATTTGCTGGAGCTACCAGAAAGAGAGATGGGGAGACCAATGTTGTTTATAAGAATAGAGGAAGAGGTAGAGGTTATCAAGATTCCTATAATCAGGTTGCTGTTGTGACCATTCCTAGTCCACAAGTTCAATCACAACCACAACAACAGAATGTTCAGCCACAGAATAATCAACAGCCACGGAGATCATATCAGCTGAGAAAAAATGACAGGCATATGGACCCTC
Organism: Lathyrus tuberosus; assembly: GCA_022829125.1. Lineage (NCBI taxonomy): Eukaryota > Viridiplantae > Streptophyta > Magnoliopsida > Fabales > Fabaceae > Lathyrus > Lathyrus tuberosus. The sequence goes on along the minus strand of JALAZF010000706.1, from coordinate 534,252 downwards.
TACCTTTGACTTATATAGCTTTGTTACCTCAATTGTTGAAGCTTAATCTGGCGGAGCTTCGTACGATGGGCCCGACTCCTGCTGTATTACCAAAGGGTTATGATGCTAATGCCCGCTGTGAGTTTCATTCAGGGGCTCCAGGTCATACTATTGAAAAGTGTCGGGCATTTCAGCATAAGGTACAGAATTTGATTGATGCCAAGGCAATTAATTTCTCAACTCCACCGAATGTGCTTCAGAATCCCATGCCAAATCATAATGTGCCAAAGGTCAACGCCATTGAAGATGGGAAAGTTTTGAATTTGGTAACTTATGTGAACAGGGTGGGGACTCCTTTGAGTTTTGTGAAGGCTCGGTTGTTGAAGGGGCAAGTGTTCCCTGGTTATGAAGAAGGTTGTGTTGATTGTAAGAATCAGAGTAATGGTTGTGATAAACTGAAGGCCGACATTCAAAATTTAATTGATGAGGGTTATCTACAGTTTGATCACGGGGACAAAAAGGGCGATGATGTGTCAGCTGTTACCATTTATTTTACGCCAGCTGAAATTCAAGTGCCAGCGCCTGCTGCTATCGTTGTGCCTGATGTAGTGAGTCCTGTTACTATTATGGTACCAGGACCAGTTCCTTATACGAGTGGGCGGGCTATCCCATGGCACTACGGTGCATATGTTTACTACCAAGGAGAAAAGCAAGAAGTGGAAACTCCCGCTGGGGGTAGTTCCAGTATTGATAATGTTGGAGGTCTTGGTGGCTTCACCAGAAGTGGAAGCTTGTTTGCTCCACAGACTTTGAAAACTAATGCTGAAGCTGAAGCAGCAGCCAAAGCCAAGGGTAAACAGGTGGCTACAGAGGAGGTTGTTGTTCTTGAATCTGTGCAGAAAGGTACTTTTGAGAAAGAGGTCGAGGAGTTCATGAGACTTATCAAAAAGAGTGATTATAAAGTGGTTGATCAGTTGAACCAAACGCCATCAAAGATTTCTATCTTGTCGTTGCTTATGTGTTCTGCAGCTCATCGAGAGGCACTTTTGAAGGTCTTGAATACGGCCTAGGTACCTCAAGAGATTATTGTGAATCAATTGGAGTCTGTTGTTTCTAATGTCAATGCTAGCCATGGGCTAGGTTTTACAGATTATGATTTGACTACTGAGGGTCGCAATCACAACAGGGCATTACACATCACCCTGGAGTGTAAAGGTGCAGTATTATCTCATTTATTGGTAGACACGAGGTCTTCCCTGAACGTGTTGCCAACGAAGGCCTTAATGAAGTTAGATGCTGACGGAATTATTCTAAGACCAAGTGATTTAGTAGTGAGGGATTTTAATGCGTCGAAACGTTCTGTATTCGGAGAGGTAGAGCTCCCAGTAAAGATTGGTCCTCAAGTGTTTAAGTGTGTGTTCTACGTGATGGACATTCAACCCGCATATAGTTGCTTGTTCAGCAGACCGTGGATTCATGTCGCTGGGGCAGTGACATCTACGTTGCACCAAAGGTTGAAATATGTGGTTGATGGTCAAGTGGTGACTGTATGTGGAGAGGAAGACATCTTCGTCAGTCAGCTGTCTACCTTTAAGTACGTGGAAATGGATGGAGAGATCCACGAGATGCTGTGTCAAGCATTTGAGGCAGTCAATATTGGTGATTCGTCTTCAAAGGTAGTATCTTCTCAGAGGAAAGAATAGGTGGGTACTTCTATTGCTTCTTACAAACAGGCAGTGGAAGTAGTCAAAGTAGGTAATGCCCAAGGCTGGGGAAAATTGATTGAAGTCTCTCCAAAGGAAGATAAGTTCGGTGTAGGCTATAATCCGTATCAAGCTGCTGCAACAGAGCGCAAGGGGCCGATTACTTTCTATAGCGGGGGAATCATTAATCCAAATTAGATGTGTGCGGCAAGTGAAGATGGCGTTGACAGTGATTGTGATCTCGACAATTGGGTGTGCCCGTGTGTACCGGGTCAAGAGCTTTGCAATTGGTCTGTTGAAGAAATTGTTCAAGTTACTCTTCAGACAGAGTAATTTTCTTTGTTTTTATCTGTTGCATGTTAAAATCCCGCGCTCTGCCCAAGGCGTGTAGATCCATTTGTAGGGCCTCATAATTGCATTTGCAAGGTTTTTATCATTAATAAAGGACGTTTTACATGCAAATTTTGTGTTCCTTACCTTTCATTTTTATTTTTGCAGAAAAACAATAAAATGGCAATGTTTTATTTTTGTTTCCTTTTCAAAAAGTCTCATTCTAAAATAAAGCATGACCCTCAATCATGCAGACTTAATCACCCGGATTTCATTGATATCATTTCTGCTATGGCCAAGTATGACTTTGATAATCCAATCTATCAGGCCGAAGAGGGGGATGAAGAAGACTGTGAACTTCCCAAAGAATTGGCTAGATTGTTGAAGCAGGAGGAGAGGGTCATTCAACCTCACCAAGAGACAATTGAGGTTACCAACATTGGTTCCGAGGACGCAAGGAAAGAAATTAAGATTGGAACCAGTCTGCAGGCCGAGGGAAAGAAAGAGATGATCAGTATGCTGCGGGAATATGTCGACATCTTTGCTTGGTCATATCAAGATATGTCGGGGTTAGATACAGACATTGTTGTGCACAGGTTTCCGTTGAAAGAGGGTTGTCCTCCTGTCAATTAGAAGCTTCAGAGACCTAAACCAAAAATGGCTCTCAAAATCAAAGAGGAGGTACAAAAACAGTTAGATGCGGGATTTCTGGCCGTCACCAATTACCCACCATGGGCTGCAAATATTGTTCCTGTGACGAAGAAAGATGGTAAGGTCAGAATGTGCGTTGATTACCGACATCTAAACAGAGCAAGTCCGAAAGATGACTTTCCTTTACCTCATATTGATGTACTGGTTGACAACACCGCTCAGTTCTCGGTATTCTCCTTCATGGATGGCTTCTCCGGGTATAATCAAATCAAGATGGCGCCGGAAGATATGGAGAAGACAACGTTCATTACCCCGTGGGGTACCTTCTGTGACAAGGTGATTCCTTTTGGGTTGAAGAATGCTGGGGCAACGTATCAGCGAGCTATGGTAACACTATTCCATGACAAGATTCATAAAGAGATCGAGTGTTATGTAGATGATATGATTGTCAAGTCTCGAACAGAAGAAGAGTATCTGGTCAATCTACAGAAACTGTTTGAAAGGTTGAGGAAGTTTCGACTAAGGCTGAATCCGAACAAGTGCACTTTCAGAGTGAGGTCCGGTGAATTGCTGGGTTTCATCATAATTGAAAAAGGAATTGAGGTTGATTCGGCCAAAATAAAGCGATACAAGAAATGCTTGTACCAAGAACAGGAAAAGAAGTACGTGGTTTCCTGGGTAGATTGAACTACATTGCATGGTTCATATCTCACCTCACAGCCACTTGTGTGTCATACCCCAAATTTTGACCACTAAGATTTCCCATCATGGTGCAAATCATCTGCACAATATGGATGTACCTTTGTACCTCATTAGTCTCCCCAAAGATTGGTGAGCATTCACTACAATCAAACTAGGGTTTCAAACCCTCTCAGAGCTCTTAGACAAAGGATCAATCAAGGAATGGCATGATCTTTAAATTGTCTAGCCTCTCAAATATCCACAATGGATCAAGAGGACTCCCACTTCAAGGATTAAGCACAAGGCTTCTCCCTTCTAGGTGGATCAAGCCTCAGGATCGCCGGTGTCACCAAATTAGGGTTTGGTCGACTAGGGCCTCCAGATGGAAATTTTCCTCTGGGCATGAGCCAATGCTTCAAAGCATATAGTAATATGCTCCATGGAACATCATGGACCCAATCATCAAGTCAATTTAGCCTCAGGGGATGCATTTACCAGAAATCCGAAATTAGGGTTTCTTGACCTAATTCACCCCTAAGTTGACTTTTGGAACAAAACACGAGCCAAGGCCTCAAGAGAGGATTTGAGGATCCCTAAAACACCACATTGATCCATTTACAATAATGGGTTGATCCAAGAAGCTTGAGCAACAAGTTTCAATTTCATCTGAACCACAACTAGGGTTTCGCGGGAAAAGTCAACTGTACCTTTGACTTTTGAACCAGACATGCTCCCAAACCTTGGGACACGATTCAATACACCCTATAACACCTATGGAACATGTCTATCAAGTTTGATTTAGGTCTAGGGCTTGATTTCATAAAGGATCACACAGTTTGGAATTCATCTGATAAAAAGTCAACTGTGCCCAAAAGTCAAACTTTGACTTTTTGAGATTTTTCATAAAAATGGTTTTTTAACCCTAAAATGATGTTAATGTGTTATTGGAATCATCATTCATCAAGAAAAATCAAGAAAAGTGGGATAACTTGAAAGAGGGGTAACCATAAAAACTTAGAAAATTTTCTAAGTTATGAAATAAAGTTGCAAGGGTACCAACTTTGGAGGATCATAACTCCTAAACCACAAAGCCATTTTTCCTCATCCAAAGCTTGATTAGTAGCCCTCATGGCCCTCTACAAAAGTGTCAAATACACCTCATCCCAATTCATCATGGATTTTGAGTTATGGTTGGATCAAAATGGCTAAAAACCTAAAATTGACATTTATCAGCACTTAGCCAAAATCTGCCTTGTAATTTCAGCATGAAGTCCCAACTTCAAGGCTGTTTTTCTCCATGATCCAAGTTGAACCAGGTCTAGGGCCAAACATCAAAGTTGAAGTACGTCATCTCAACTTTCTAGAAAGTCCTACAACGTCCATGTAGCATACTCGAGCAGGGAGTTATGGATTTTACAAAAAGGCTTGCTGCAGCTGAATTTTTCAGGGAAGATTTGCACATTTCTTGTGCCACACGAATTTTCAAGCCTTGTCATCATTTTGGACACATCTAAGGATCAAATCTAAGGGGTATGATCTGATCCATGAGCCTCCCAAGTCCAAGGAACCAAAACTAGCATGCCAAAACCTAGAAATCCCTAAAAGAGGGACAAGACTCCAATTTTGGTTTGGAGCATTTAATGGATGCTTAGAGGTGGCATGAACTGAGCTTCCTCCAACTGAATTCAGTCTAGATTCATCCAACAACTAGGGAACCAAAGGCCTGTGCTCTAACCTCTAGTCAATGGCTAGAGGAGACTTGGATTTTCATTGGCCAACATTTGCCAAATCTCTGCTGCAACCACCATTCACTATTGCTTACAAAACAAACTTGCTCTACTATAAATAAAGCTCATTTGTGCTCAGTTTGAGTACACCAAAGACATCAAATAGATGCTTTCCTGAAATTCTCTTTCACTCCAAAATGCCTTCTTTAGTAAGGAAATTATGAGTTTTTGAGTTAGAGAGCATTTCCATCACAGCTCATGATCCTAACACCTCATAAACATCATATGTAGGTGATCCAAACTCTCACAAGTGACCTATAACACCAACATCACAAAGTCACCTCTCAAAACCTCAAAATTGGACTTTTTTGCATTTTTCAAGCCATGTCTTGATTCAGTCACTTTCCATACCAGATAAAACCTCAAACACACTCCAAATATCATCCTTGAATTGTCCCAAATGGTGCCACACATCTGGAACACCATTTGAGAGAGTTGGCATTTTGGCCACTTTTGCCCATTTTGCAAGAAAGTGCTCAAACTTGCTCCAGAGGTTTCCAGCTGATTCCAACCATCCTAAAAGCTTCTAAGAGGTCATTTTAGAGTCTCCAAAGAATCAAATAATTTCTGGAACAAAGCACTTGGTAGGTTGCACAAAATCTCCAAAAAAGAGGTAAAATTCACAACTTGAATTCTTTGAATCATGCTTTCCTTTGTTGTCCACATACATGCATCATATTGAACAATTCTTGAAGCAAAAATGTTGTCCTTAATGTGTATGTTGTGATCTTGCCACTGTTTGGATTTTAACATGTTTATATGTGGAGTTTATGTTGTTTTAAAATCACAGTCCAGTTCTGGTTTTTTGCGTCGTGCGTTCTGTACGTTGAGTTTCAGTGTGTATGTGTGGTACCATTGGATTCCTTGCGAAAAATCGGTCAATATAGGTTTTTACGGATTTTAATTCCGATAAAAATTGAGAGAGTTACGCGTGTTGGAAATTTGACGCGAAACGACGTCAAATTAACGGTCCAGTTCTGGTTTTTTAATTTGTGTGTTCTGTACATTAAGTTTCAGTGTGCATGAGTAATACCATTGGATTCCTTGCGAAAAATTGGTCAAGATAGGCTCTTTCGGATCTTAATTCCGTTAAAAATCGAGAGAGTTACGCGTGTTGGAAATTTGACGAGAAACGGTGTTTTAAATTAAGTGCAGTTCTGGTTTTTCGATTCGTGTGTTTTGTACGTCGAGTTTCAGTGTGTGTGTGTGGTACCATTGGATTCCTTGCGAAAAATCGGTCAAGATAGCTACTTCGGATTTTAATTCCGTTAAAAATTGAGAGAGTTATGAGTGTTTGAAATTTGATAAAAAAGGTGTTAAAAACTAAAGTTTTAGTACTGGTTTTTTGCCCCATAAGAGATGTCGAAGATGATGTTGTGACATCTTTCCTCTTTTTCTTATTTTATTTTCAAAACTCAACCAATTCTTGTACATAGCAAAAATCATCATTTTCCAATTCATACCCCATAATATTTTAATCCACAAAAAATCACAAAAAATATTATTTTTAGATTATTTTTAATATATTTAAAAATATTGTTTTAAATGCTTTGAAAATGATTTCTTTTTCTTGATTTTTAAAACCAAAATGATTTTAAATATTCATGTGGATAATATACTTTTTCATAAACCTTAATCATTGTTTATAACATGATTAATGATTTTATTTGATATTTTTATCATTTTTTACTTGATTTTTCTTTGAAAAATGCCTTTAAAAAATGAAATTGGGGTTTCTTTGATTTTCACCCTAACAAATCTTTTTTCAAAAAACACTTGGGTCTCTAATAGAGTGTAAGACCCGACCCTTTTTTAAACAACTGTATGTTGCCCGGATGTCCACGACCTGGAAAGTGATTTGGAAAGTGTGAGGACCAATAGTTATGGGAAGATCAACTTCGCCGATAACTGTTTTCCTGGATCCGTCGAATGCTTTGACGACGACCTCGCTGACTCTCATCGGAGGGCCCTTGAATGATAATTGTATCAAAGTGGACTTCGGCATAACATTCAGGGTTGACCCTGTGTCTACCAGTACGTTGGCTAAAGCATCGTCCTGGCAGTTAACTGTAATGTTGAGCGCCATGTTATGACGGCGACCCTCTTCAGGTAATTCTTCATCACTAAATCCCAAATTATTGCAGGAAGTGATGTTAGAGACAATACTATCGAACTGTCTGATTGTTACATCCTGTTCCACAAAGGCTTGCTCCAAGACTTTCTGTAGAGCCTCCCTGTGGGCTTCTGAACTGAGTAACAGTGATAATACTGAGATCTTTGAAGGAGTCTGTAACAGTTGATCAACAATGTTATATTCACTCCTTTGGATGAGCTTTAGCATCTCATCTTTGTCTTTTGAAAGGTCGGAATTACCAGATTGATCGACTGGTGGATCAGGAATTTCTGCCTGAAGTTCCTTTTCTTTGTTGGATTCTCCAACCCCTCGGTTGAAGATTCGACCGCTCCGTGTTACACGACTGATGTCTGCAATATTCACGACGGAGGGTAATGGAATTTACTTTCCATTCTCGATTATTGTTGCACCGTATTTGTAAGGGATTGCCTTAGCTGATTCATACGGTAGTGGCCCCGGTAGATAGATGACTATGGGAACCTTCTGATTTTTCTGACCATCATAAGTAATCTCGATCTGTTCCCGGTTGGGAACTCTAGATTCGTCAAGTAGAGGGATGATGGCAAAAACATCCCTGGTCTGGTGACGACCAGAGATGGTGACAACATCCTCAACTTGATCGGCAAGGTAATTCGGCGACCAAATGATGGGTTCTGAACCTGGATATGGACGAATTTCTCCGTGATCGACCTGATCCTGAAGAGCTGCTTTCACAAGGTAACACTCTTGGTTACTTTCCGAACAGACGCTACAACTGTCATAGTTGTGTGGAGGCACCTGGCCACGCCCACTTTGAATACAATGTAACCTCACTAGGTTACCTTCCATTGATCGGACATCCTGACTTTGACGACGAGTAGGACTCCTGTTATTGATACTAATCTGCTGAGTATCTTCGTCCATATGATTGGCATCCACCAGTGATTTAACAAGTGCTGAAGTGCCTCCTGGACAATGGTACAACCTCGATCGTTTTCGCAACCCACTTTACAGCTTTGATAATCATGTGATATTAAGAATCCAAGTCGGACCTGCTCGGCATGTAACTCTACCAGGTTGGTATTCATCACGCGAATGTCAAAGATCTGAACCATGTTGATTTGATAGGAGTTCCTATCATGGTAGTCTTGGATCCATCCAAGATCCGTCTGACGCTGGAGGGTCTCTTGTATGAAAGAGCATCCCTGTTTGTTTACCGAGCAAATCAGACAGGAACTGTAATCGTGCCGCGGCAGATTATGATACTGGCTTTACCTTGAGTGCATCGCCACCAAGTTGACATTCATCACACGGATGTCATGGTTTTGAATGACGTTGGAATTCGTGTAAACCATGTTAACTCCACGAACTCGGTGCTCTTGGATCCATCCGAGATCCATCTGTTCCTGTAGAGCTGCTTGCACTACAGAACATCCCTGGTTGTCTTTAGAGCAGATATCACACTGGTGATAATTATGAGGTGGCACATGGCCATATCCACTTTGTCTACAATGCATCTTGACCAGATTGGTCTCCAATAAGAGTACATCATGAATTTGATAGACATTGTTAGTCTCTTTCTCAATCAGATTGACTGCAACTTTCCTATGTTGAGGCAGCGGGTTCGTAAGAACATTAGGATTCGTATCTTTGAAAGATAAGAGCCCGCTCCTAACAAGCTTTTGCACGTCGGACTTGAAATTAAGACAAGTCTCTATGTTATGCCTTGAACCTCCTTGATGATAAGGGCATGTCTGTTCCGCTTTAAACCAAAAAGGCGGATTTTCCGGAACTGAAAGGGGGGACTTAGTCTGAATGTGCCCCTTAGCCAGCAGTAACGGAAACAGCTCTGCGTATGTTACGGGTATAGGATCAAATCCTGGTGGCCGTGTTGTACGGTTGTTGTTATATGGAGGACGAGCCTGCTGAAGAGGCTGTTGTGTCCGTTGTTGGTCAGGTTGGCTCTGCGCAACCTGAGGTTGATACATAGGAACAGGCGCGGGGCCGATAGCAGGAGTTACAGCTGCTACTGGCTGATAACGTCGCCTTTGCTTTCCGAGAGAGATATTCCCAATATCTTGCTCCTTTTTCTTAGGGAGAGCACTACCGTATTTTTTAGTACCGCTCGTCGATCCGGTATCTTTTACCAAACGTCCTTCTCGGACGGCTTCCTCAAGACGTACGCCCATGCCGACCATCTCGGTGAAATCACTGGGCGCACTAGCAACCATTCGGTCATAGTAAAATGAGCTTAAGGTCTTTAAGAAGATTTTTGTCATCTCTTTTTCCTCAAGAGGTGGATAAATTTGAGCGGCAATTTCACGCCACCTTTGAGCATACTCCTTAAAGGTTTCCTTTTCCTTTTGCGACATTGATCTGAGTTGATCTCTGTCGGGTGCCATGTCCAAATTGTACTTGTATTATTGGACGAAGGCAGTACCAAGATCTCTGAATGTACTGATCGTAGTACGGTTTAAACCCATATACCATTTGAGTGCGGCACCGGTTAAACTATTCTGGAAGTAGTGAATCAGCAGGTCCTGATTCTCCGTCTGAGCTGACATCCGACGAGCGTACATCACCAGATGGCTCTGAGGGCAAGAGTTACCCTTGTATTTTTCAAAGTCGGGCACTTGGAACTTGTGCGGGACTTTCACATTTGGGACCAAGCAGAGGTCTGCGGCGTCCTTTCCAAATAGATCCTGACCGCGAATGGCTTGCAACTCTTTCTGCATTTCCAAGAACTGTTCCTGGAATTCATTCATTCTGTCAAACATAGTTTCCTTCTTACCAGAAGGTGTCTATGGAATCTGTCCTTCCGGGACAGTGTGCACCGCAGGGGGTGGTACCGTGACTACGGCGTTGAATCTTGGCGTCTCCCGAAGTTTGTAACCTTCAGGAGTCTTCAGTATGCCCCTGGCATCTTCGCTTTCCCGAAGTTTGTAACCTTCAGGCCCAGTGGCTTCTGTTGCGATTCCCTGATCTTCAGTGATCGGCGGAACATATCCTTCCGGGATATAGTTAACAGGCATGCCCCACGGACGATCTTTCGGCATCTGATACCTAGGATCATACTTTTCTATGATGGGCGTTGAGGTGATCTCTGAGATCACAGTTCTTTGTAGCTGAGCTTCTGCCATGGCTTGCATGTCGTTACGAAGCTTTCTCATATCCTCTCTCAGAGCGTCGATCTCTTCTTTCAACTCTCTATTTTCTTCCTCAAGATCATCCATCCTTTTCTGACGATTGGCCCGAGTATTATACGAATGAGACAGTTTGACTCTAGAACCGAGACACAAACGTAAGATTCGTAGGTAAGGAGAATACGCGATGTGAGAATGATGAATGCAATGATTATATTAATTGTTTTTAGGTTTAATCAAAATAAACTTCGACAATTAGATTGCAAATATCAAACAGTGGGGAAACCCCTTTTTATTGAATTCCAAAGGATTACAGAAATGGAAATACAGTAGATTACAAAGTGCAGAAACAGAAACCTAAACTAATGGGTCCCGAGTCCTCTTCTTTGACCGGGGCGCTTGGGCCGTTGTCGGGTTGTCATTCCTTTTCCAGGTGAAAGGAGCGAGCAAATTCCTTTGGTCATCTTGATTCTCTACAGCATGCTGCTCCAAAATTTCAATCAGAGCATCTTTCTCTTTTAGTAGTTGCTGTATTTGGATACACTCGACATCGAGGGTGCGGTACTTGTTCTTCCAAGACCTTCTTTCCTTTTGAACTTTGTTGAGAGTAACCTGAAGCTTTTCAGTTTCCGTCATGAAGTACATGACAGTTTCCCTCGGCGGAAGAATTCCGTAACGAGGATAAGGCATTCTTAGCTTGAGAGCTCTAGTTTGTACCCAGTGGAGATAAGGCTCCACCGAGACACAGTCTGGTTTTCCCAGAGACTCTCGTCCTATCTTATGAACATGTTTCCAAGCTTGCATTATTTCCATCTTTAGTGCGCTGTCGTTTTCTCCTTCCTTGAAGAAAAGACCTTCCAGATGAACACCCAGTGGGATGTGTCTCATCGGGTATCCAAATTGACGAAGAACTAATATCGGATGATAGTTGATTCCTCCTTTAATTCCTATGAGGGGTACGCTGGGGAAGTTTCCACAACGATCAATGATTCTAATTCCCCCATAAATCCTATTACACCAATCTATATCAGAGTTGGTGAGGGACATGATCTTCTGTGACCAACGTAAGACACTATTGCAATCCCAAAAAGCAGCAGACTTGGGCAAGTGAGAGATAAACCATTTGTAGAGCAAAGGTACACAGCATGTGATCTCTCGTCCGCTGTACAAATTTCCCAAGTGTACAGAATGATACGCATCTGCGAGCAAAGTCAGCACAGGGTTTCCAATGAGAAAAACCTTAATGGCGTTGATATCGACGAAGTTATTAATGTTGGGAAACAAAAATAACCCGTAGGTGAGCAAAACAAAGATGCTTTCAAAAGCAGTCGTGTTCCCTATACTAGCGAAGTACAAAGCTTTCTTTGTCAGGAACTGGGCTGGCAAACCTGGGATGCCACCCTTAGTGGTCATGTGAGTCCTGACCTCAGACTCGTCCAAATGAATTGCTATTGCAATAGTCTAATTCTTTGGAATTTCTTCCAGTCCAGAAAATGGAACTCGATCAGTGATATGTAAATCATTCAGATGAGAATACTCCTCCAGCGTTGGTGCAAGCTGGTAATCCGGGAATGTAAAACAATGATAAACCGGATCGTAGAATTGAATGAGCGCGTCCATGATCCCCTTAATCACATGGACTCTTAACAGTGGTAGCAAACCACCGTGCTTGGCTCTGAAAGCCTCTGGGTTAACGATCATCCTCGCTAACTTTCTCAAATCCCCTAATTTTGGAACCTTGAAGGTATACTGGTGAGTTCTCCTTCTACCGAAATCCATTAATGCAATCTTTTTCTCTGATATTTGCAATCGCAGTCTTAGTTTAATTTGAAAAATAGAGAGACTAGAAGAGAAAGTTTATTTGAATGTTTTAATGTTTTTTAGATGAATGCATGAATGCAACACACAAAAACATAGAAAAAAAATGGGGTCAAAGGGTCGTTGTCATGAAGTCAAGGCTCTACCCATCCCCAAAGGTTTATACTAGGGTGATTTTTGTACCTGTACTCATTATCATTAGCTCCTCCCAGGAAAGCAAAACAACAAGCGGATGGCCAGCGAGTTGTAAAGCAATCTTAGAGTAAGTGCCATTCACCGAGAATAGATCACTAGCCTCAAATGAGGGTAGTATCGCGTAACAACTATTTCCGATAGTTTCCGCACTACAAAAGGGTTTGGCTTTTCTAGGTGTATACTCATTCTCAACACATGCGGCATCACACGCATTCCCATTAGCAGAAAAATAAACACGTATAGCAATTAGGAAAAGCAGTATATATATTTGTCCTAATCATCCTAGACTTTTAAAGATAAGAATCCTAAGTTCCTAACAGAAATGGGTTCCCCGGTGGAAGCCCCAATCTGTGGTTCCCTGCCTAAGAGATGGACCAGCATAGGTCAATCTTTCTCTTCAGTAGAGTTCCCATTTTCCGTAGAAAACGGGGATGATGCCCTAAGGCAGAAAAGGAGACTCCCCAGCAGAGTCGCCATTTGTGTAATTTTTCACACAAGAGAAGTAGAAAGAAAGGAACGGGCCCCACGGTGGGCGCCACTTTTCTGTTGGCGGCCACCGCCATGAAAATGACTTACCCAAGGTTTAAATAGTAAGAAAAAAAGAACTGCCCCACGGTGGGCGCCACTTTTCTGTAGCGAGCGATTTTGGACGCGGTTCTTAAGCGCTGGTCGCTCTCTGCGGTTTGAGCTTAAAACTACAGGTCGATTCATTTTTTATCCTATTGTGAGCTGAATAAGGAAGGGAAATAGATGTCTCCAATTAACCCTGCTTTGCATACTGAGTTTAAACAGCGGTCTGTTAGGTTACGGATGCTATCAATGTGGGGGGCCTTTGTACTGGTTATTTGTATTTTCACCAATACTGTTTTCTTTCTTTCTTTTACCTAGGCAGAAGGTTTCTGGCGGGGAACAAGGATTAGGATGTTAGGACTGATGTTTTTGAATTACTGCTTTTGATTGACTGAGATATGGGATTTGGGTTTTTTGTTGATTGCGCTCGCTAAGATCTTTTCTTTCGATCTTATGCCTACGTATTCCCGTTTACCGAAACAGGGAAATCAGAGCGTTCGTAGTTCCTCCTATTCTATGGGAGGAAATTGGTTTTTGGTGTCTTGTTCAAAGCCCAAGACGTGAAGCGAAAGGTGATTTGTATCTTGTTTAAAGCCCAAGATGTGAAGCTGAAAGGTCTATTTGTGTCTTGTTCAAAGCCCAAGACGTGAAGCTGAATGACCTCGACTTTAGAGAGAATTTGTCATCTCTAAAGAGGGGAGAAGGAGAATTACTTTAACTGGGATACGCGGATCCGAGCAATGCCATAATTTCTGAAGAAAGGGTTTTAACCTGAAGGAGAAGACTTTAACTCAGTGTAGAGCAATGCCATCTTTCCTTAGGAATTTCTCATACTAAAAGAGGGACAGTGGCATGGATGTAGATGATCCAGAGGCTTGCCGCTTACAGCGATTAGATGAAGGGGAAGAAGTTGTTGATGTTTGTACACTGTGAACGAGGCACATCTTTGATGCTAAAAGGTTGATTGGATCAACCAGTGGTTTTCTTATACAAAGCCTAAGAGGAGGCTAATTTCCGCTAGGAAAATCATTATACAAAGCCTAAGAGGAGGCTATTTTGTGTCTCGTACAAAGCCCGAGAGAGAGACTAAAAGGGTTCGACCCAGTGGGGCATATCGTTATACAAAGCCTAAGAGGAGGCTAGCAAAGAGTTGACTCAGTTGGAGAATCTTTTATACTCAGTAAGAGAGTGTTTTTGTATCTCGTACAAAGCCCGAGAGAGAGGCGAAAAGGTTGTTTTGACTCCACTGGGAGAATTTTGGTATCTCGTACGAAGCCCGAGATGGAGGCTATTGTAACTGTTTCAGTTGAGTGACAGATCCAATATACTGATTTTAAAAGAGAAAATCAGTTTTTATATGAGTAACATTGTACCCAGGGGTTTGATTTGAGGATCAGGGATATTTCCTTCTCTTTGAGGAAACAGGAAATCCAAAGGGGTGTCGAGACTGTCCGAGTCTGAGGGTTTCCTTCCTATTTAACGAAGGGTGCTTGAGAATGTCTTTGAGACTCAAGGAAGTTAGACTGTCCGTGTCTAGAGTTTTATCTTTTGTACTATGCTATGAGAAACAGTAGTAGACTCTATGAAAGGACTGTTCTATGAGGATGACTAGGTTCTGTTCCTATACATCTAGGAGGTCGTCGGGACAATTTGTACGAAGCCCAAGAGGAGGCTGGAAACTTTTAAGAAGCCGACGGGTCCTTGTACGAAGCCCAAGAGGAGGCTATCATTCCCGGAGGAAGAGATCATTATACGAAGCCTAAGAGGAGGCTGTGAATACTTCTAAGAAGCCGTAGTGTCCTTGAATAATGCCCAAGAGGAGGCCGATGCTTTTAAGAAGCCCGTGGGTCTTATCATCTCCTTTCCATTAGGAGAGATAACTCTTTTAAAGATAAAAACCACTGGTAAATGTGCGAGGTTTACTATCCAGCGACTTTTAACTTTTAAAGAGGGTTCCTTAGTTAAGGTCCAAGATTATGACCGTAGTGGGTACCTAAACCCCGAGACATTCAAGGCAAGCTATCCACAAGGAATAGATCAAGTCAGGAAAGTTCGAGAATTTGGGAGAAACTCAAAGATGCCATTCACGGAGAATACATTCATCTTGGGGAGTAGAGATTCTTGACGATTCCTAAGGAGGACAGCCGAAGAGAAGACTGTATCTGGTGCTCCTATTGGGGATCTAGGCGTTTATTTCTACAAATAAACGAAACGGCGTCACCTAGTTCTAGACGTAGTTGCCGGGGAAACTCGAAATATCTATACTATTATTACACAGTAGATATGAGTTTATGAAAGGAGACTTACAGTGAGCAGCCCCACAATACAGTTTATAATATGAAAGCCGTAAATGAAAGCGATAACCACATACTCGGTTGGAGTGCTTCCATGCTGTTTGGTTAGTTATTCAACAAAGAAATATTGAAAACAACAGTATATTCAAAATCAAAGGAGAAAGTGCTTTGAAAAAGAAAGATTTGGGGCTTACAGCTCAAGGAGAGGCCCATGGTTTTATCAGTGAGTGCACTGTTTGAATTTGTACAGAGGGACTTATACAAGTGACTGGGGCCCAAAAAGGTTTACTGTACAAAGGTATGGGTCTTACACTCTCTCAAGAGGCCCAAAAAAGTTTAAAGAAAAGAGTGGGGCTTATAACACGAGGGTAGGCCCTAAATGATTTTTCGTTTAAAAATGGCGATCGCGCCGAGGTTTTCTTTTAACGCGGAGGGACTTATACAATAAGTGAGGCCCAAAATGTTTTGGTTAAAAGGGGGATTGGGTCTTACACTCTAATAGAGGCCCAAAGTGTTTTGAATGGGTCTTATAGCTAAAGGAGAGGCCCAAATGATTTTTATTTTTAAACGGGCGACGATCGCACCGTTTACTTGTACAGAGGGACTTATACAATGAGTGAGGCCCAAAAAATTTTTGTACAAGGGGGGATGGGTCTTACACTCTCTCAAGAGGCCCAAAAAGTTTTGAAAATGATTTATGAAGGTTGAATTAATCCAAAACCCTAATTTGTTTTCAAAATGTATTTAATTGAATAAATATTCAATTAAAATGATCAAAAATTGTTTAACACATGGAAAACAAATTGTGATCTTGGATTAATGCTTCAAAAATTAAGTATTGACCTACAAAATAATTAGAAAGCATTAAAAATTGCAAAATGTAGAAAAAATATTTAAAATGCCAAAAACAATGAAAATATTAATTCTTTGCAAAAATATCAATTATATGAAATAAATAATATTTTTGGGATTTTTTGATAAAATAAAATATTTTAACATTT
Source organism: Lathyrus tuberosus (assembly GCA_022829125.1). NCBI lineage: Eukaryota > Viridiplantae > Streptophyta > Magnoliopsida > Fabales > Fabaceae > Lathyrus > Lathyrus tuberosus. The sequence continues at coordinate 517,987 of JALAZF010000706.1, read as the reverse complement.
TTGTGAATTATTAAAAAAAGAATCAACTCAAAATCATTAAAACTCAGAGAGAAATTAATTTTTGAATCAATTAAACAAAATCACAAAATTCAAATATTTGAATTTATGAAAATGGCGCCAAGAACAACACCAAGAACACGCGCGTTTTTCTGGGTTTCTCAGATTTGCATTTTTTATCGAATCTCCATGAATACGTAATCATATCATGCAATCCACATATCATTATGCTCGTTTCAACCTCACGATCATGTCTATGTACTTTAATTTCATTTAAATTAAACATACAACAAGAAATCACGAAGAGACCTCAAGAACCCTAATTTCTGCATGAAGGCTAGGATTTTTGATACACGATTCAAACAATGCAATTAATTGAGGGAAAACATTCCATGCATGATTATGAACATATGGCCAAATTATTGTGCGAGGAAATATGCATAGATTGAGAGATGCCCAAGTTTAGGCTTACCTCCAAGTCGTGACAGCAAGAGCAGATGTGATTTTGAGTTGGAGGTGTTACAGACAAGTTGTGATGATCTGGACAGCTTCCCTACACCATATGGAGTGTGTTTGAACACTTGGATTGAATTGAAATGGACTGGATCAGTTTATGGCACCTCAGCTGCAACTTCACTTCAAACTTGTGTGGATGGCAAGTGATTTTGAGATTTTGATGCTCCGGATGTTATGTGAGTGTTTGATCAGCTCATATGTGATGTATGTGAGGTGTGTGAGTGATTGGTTTGTGCAGAATTGCTCTCAAACTCAAAACCCGATAGCTACCTTGCTAAGAAAGGCATTTTTGCCAAGAGAAAGAGATTTTGAGGAAAGCATCTGTTAGATGGCTTTGGTGTACTTAAACTGACCACAATTGAGCTCTATTTATAGTAGAGCAAGTTTGTTTTGCAAGGAATAGTGCATGGCAGCTGGTGTAATACCCCAAAATTTGCTCTCCCCTTTTGTCATCATAGCATGGCATTATCATTTATCATATCATATCCACCTCACTAGCATTGCATTGCATTTAACATAGAAAAATGAAGCATGGCATCCTTCTTACCATCAGGGCATGTGATCAAGTGGAAGGTGGACAATCAAGGAATCATTCAAAGCACAGAAAGGTCAATCAAGTTGGCTCTAGGCAAGCCAAGAGGTCTCTCATGTCTCATACTATCTCAATTGATCTTCCACAACCTCAAGAAGGTGAGATTCAATAGGAGATTGAAGCACTACATCTTTCACTATGCAAGAAGTCCAAAAATTGAAGGAAAACCCTCAAAAGAGATAGCTCATTGATTCAAAATCATTCCCAAGTGGCATTTCTCATCATTCTTTAAGAGGATACACAACATACTCTGAGGAATTGGAAATTGAAGACTGCACTTTTACCTCCTAACCAGAGGGGGCCAAAATTAGGGTTTCCAGTTAAATCAGGGAATCTTTGCTTTTTTGGGCAAAACTTGATGTCTTGGTATTCTACATGTTCTTAAGTGTATGTATGTGTAAAATTGCATCTCAATTGGTTTTAGAAGTGGTTCAATTGGAAGAAAGATCAAGAATCAGAGAAATTGGGGCAAAGTCAAATAATCAGAGGAAAAAGTCAACTCTTGACTTTTTGAGCCCAAAATCATGAAATTCATGTTACATATGTCCAATGTACCAAATTTTGTCAAGAAACTCCAAAGGAATCATAAAAAAAACAAGAGGTGGAAAGTTGCCATTTTTGGAAGAATAGGGTTACTAAAAATAGTAAGTTTTGGCCATTTTGCATCAGAGTTTGAACCAAGGCCATTTAAAATTGAAGCACCAAATGAAAATTCCACTCGGCCACAACAAAAGATCTTGTTTTAAGCTTCAAATCCATGTGTGGAACATCTCCATTGGATAAAAATTGAGGGAGATATGATTGATCAAAGTTTGAGCAAAGTAGGTCCAAAACTAGGTCATGACCAAGATTTTCAGGTCATGCACGCAGTCATTTCAACAAGCATGTGGTGGGCCAGAAGTCAACCCTAATTTCTCCAAGAAGAAAGCTCCAAATGAGAAAATTTTCAACATCAAAGTTATTCCTTGTAGTGCACTCTTCAATGTTCATATTGGACAAAATTTGATTTGATCATGTTATAAGGGAGAAATATTGGTTCCAAGTTAGGGTGATCTTGCTGAAAATCCATGCCATACACACCATGCCAGCCAACCTCACCTGCACGCCCATACACCAATTGGTTTCCTTCTGTTTCAAGCTATTTTTCATCATCTTGTACACCTCCATTTGACTTGTCTTCAACACCAATATTGCTCCCCAATGTACCCTCTTCCAAATGAACCCATAAACTCACCAACTCATTCATGGAGTAGAGAGAAAAACACTTGCAAAGCACCCTATGTTGGCACTGATACATTAATGGTTCTGCTGCACAATTTGGTTCACACACACACCAAACACCTCACATCAGATTTCCACATTAAACCAAACACACATGACATAAACCTCATACACTAGCACGTGCCTGGCATGAAAATGGAAAGAGCAAACTTGTTGAACAAGTTTCTGATAACAGCCGTGCCATTCATTCCACTTTCTTCTTCACCATAGCTTACCATAGGGAATCACCACCATATCATTACTCTCCCTAACTAACTTGACTCAGTTAGTTAGGGATGACTCACTCAAACCACCATGACTCAGTTAATTCACTCAGCTTAACCCTGGTTAGCTCCCCCTATAAAACAGATTTCACCCTATTCTTTCTGCCCGAGCTTCATTTTTCTCATTTTTCACTTCAAAACACTTCAAACTCTCCCTCACATTCTCTCTACTTTCCCTCTGATTTCACACGAGCTTCACCATCTTCCCTTCATCTACTTCATCTTCATCATCATCAATGGCATTGGATTGAAGTTTTCTACACAGTCCTCAAGGTTTTGGAAGCATTGTTCAACATTGAATCTCTCTGCTCTCAAGACCACTGGTTATATAGCGTTCATTTTGCTAAGTTTGTGAAGCTCCAAGGTTGAAGAAGAAGCTAAGATCTCTGGTTTTCTGAAGAGTACTTCCAAATCTCCAATATTCAGGTACGAGTTTCATCCATTATAGACTTGATGTGAGTTTGTTTTCAGGTTCTTGCAGCTTCTTATAAGCTCAAGAACTTGCCTGGCTAGTTGATAGGCCTTTAGAGGCATAGACCAAATGTTAGGGCAAATCTGTTTCCGTTGGATTCTCTCATATCATGAATTGTTTGTGCATTTTGTTCTTGAATTCGTGTTCTACCTTAGTTCCTCTTTCTATTGGTATACGTTTTGTGGATTTCTGGAGAAATTAAGGTTGCAGACGGTGGTGAGTGACCGGAGAAGGTGACCGGAGGTCCCTCTCCGGCCGGTGGCTTCATGTTAGGGTTTTATGACCAGTTTGAATGTGATCCGTTGGATGAGCGTGATCTAATGGCTACCATGCTGCCAACACATAAAAATTCATGTGCATGTCACGTGATTCTTCTGATTTCATTTTTAAACATTGTGTGGCATGGTACATGGTAGCTATGGTGAACATTCATGCACATGCGTGAGATTAGGTTACTTTGACTTTGGTTTGACTTGGACTTGATCTGATGGTTGGGAGTGAGTCAAGATTGTTGACTGAGGGTTCATGTTTGTTAGTATGCTCTGCGCGCTTAGTGGACTTAGCCAGAATGCTATTCGCACCTCCCTGTTTTAAGGCCCAATTGATTTTGAACTGAATAGTTACTAGGCATGCACCCCCATTCACATTTACATTCCATTTTATTTTTTCCATTTTTGCTACACGTTTCATAATTAATTTTTAAAAATATCAAACATCATCATAAAATTCCACAAAAATTCATGAGTATTCTTAAAACATTTAGGAAATTTTCTATGATTTTATTTTCTGATTTTATGACCATTTTGCCCCTGTTCCATAATTTTCTTTGAATTTCCATTTAGATGCATCCTAAGCATGATACTTGAATTTGTTTAATTTTGTTCTTGCTCATTACAAACTGTTTTGGCATGGTTCTTTTTGCATTAATTCACTAATACATTGAAGTATGTTAGATGATTTTTGTTTGATTTTTTAGGTCACTTTATGACATGTCTTGATGCCTATATTTGTACCACTTTGCATGATGTTTCAATTTGACCTAATTGCTTTGTTTGAAGTCATTTTGCTTTGAATTTTGATATGCTATTTTGATATGTGATTCATCCCTGATTAGTGAACTCCAATACCATGTTTTCATAATTTTCATGAGGACATTTGATTTTTGCTTGATGCATTTCATTTAAGGCATTATGACATGTTATATCATTGTAATCTTTAGTGCATGTTTGCATGAATTCTTTTGTGCATATTTGTATGAGCATTTGCATAGTTGTGTGAGTCATTCATATGATATTATAGGTCTTTGATACACATTATAGGTCATCTTTACATGTTCATTTCAATTTGAACTTTGTGCATCATTAACATGTTTTGTTTGCACTTTCTTTTTGGAACTTTCATTTCAATTCTTCTCATATTACTTCTTGAATGCCTTGAAGTTGATTCATAAATACTTTTGAGATGTTTATAAACCATTTTCCATTTAGTTTCAATTCTGGTTGTTGATTTACATGTTCCATTTATGCATGTCCTCTTCATTTCTTTCCATCTTTCATCTACCCTTTCTTCTTGTAACATGTTTAAATGCTAATGGATGATGTTTGTTGCCTATTCACTTGCACTTGTATGATGATATTCATTTGTTGACCATATGATGCCCATTCTGGTTGTGGTTCTAGGATTTGTTTTCTCATTTAATTCTTTTGAGTTTTATGATGCATTACATGTTCTTTTACTTCTTATACTTCTTATACATGTTTACTAACCATGTAGGGGCTTTGGTAAGTTTCAATTGAGTGTGGATAAGGAATCCACATTCAACTTCTATCCTTTCTCTTTTACAATTCCATTTTGTGTTTTGTTAAGCACTTATGTGCTTTCTTTTAATAACTCATTACTTTCCCTTTTTGAATTACAATTCATCTTCTACTTTGGAAGTGAATTGTTTAATTCTTTCTTTCTTTAGACTTTAGGTTGAAACCTCACAAACCTTTAGGATCACTCCCTTTAATCTTCAATTAGGATTGAGTCTTAGTCCATATAGGTTTTACCTTTTCTCCTCTCTTGAGTCTCTTTTCTCATCTCAAAGAAAATTCAAAATATCTAATAAAGGTAGGCATTTATTGCATTTAGGCCTTTCATATAAAGAAAAGATTATAAGGGGTCTTCTCTTGTAATCTTAGAATGTGTAGCATATAGCCCATCTTGGGTCAATGTGTTAAGCATTTGATCTTGTATGAGGGACTTAAATGCAATACTTGTTGAAGGTGCAAATAATAAAAAACACTTCTTCATTTCTTAATTAACAAAAACACTTAATAAACACAAGTATGCTAGTGTGTTTGAACCTTGACAATTGGAGCTAAGTGTGGAGGTCTTCTTCACTCTTAGTGTGCTTTCTTACCCATTCCATCTTGGAATGTGAGAATGTACACATTCCAATGACTAAGATTCAGATACACTGTCATATGCAAATAAATGGAAAAAAACTTCTAAAAGGCAAAAACAAACAATAACGTCTTTCCTTCGGGAATTCTTTTCTCATCTCATTCATTCTCAACGCACGAACGCGCTTCTACTCGTTCTCTTGCAAGATGGTAACGCACTCGGACCAGCGAGCCTGCAACACCTGAGCTAGAACGTTAGCCGTTCCTTAAAAAACACAAACAATCCATCCCTAGTGAGGGGAACTACGTCGCTCTGATTCTCATGTTCCCGATGAGATACGTAGGCAGTGGGGTAGGGCCCATTCGAGCACTTCTTTTATTTTCCCTACATTTGTTTCTCTTTCTCTTTCTCCTTTCTTTCTTTCAGTTCCTTTTCCAGTATCCAGTTTTCTACACCCTTTGATTGAAGCAAGCAAGCGTGGATCCCATCGGGTACGATGGACGCGAGGGGGTGCTAATACCTTCCTCTCGCGTAACCGACTCCCTTACCCACTTCTCTTGGTCGCAAGACCATGCTTTTCCTTTCTCTCAGGTTTATGCGGTGTTTCCTTTCCCTCTCATGGGATAAATACACATTGCTGGCGACTCTGTTCGGTGCCACTTTCGCGTTTGTACTTGGATGAAAATCCCGGGAGCGACAGCTGGCGACTCTGCTGGGGACAGGTTGACCTATTGCTGGTCCATCCTAAGCGAGTCAATCCTAGCGCTTGTTTGCTTTTCTTTCATTGGGTGTTTTCTGTTGTGCTTTATTTTGCTGTTTATTTACTTTACAGTATTTACTGCATTTTAGCATTACATATCATATATTGTGCTGCACTGTTTTGTCTGTTTGGCGGGATGGGATTTCTGAGAGATAAGCCCATTACACAGGCTTGAGTATACACTTAGAATTAGAGTGGAGAGTAGTGGGACCTACGTGCCGTTTGGAGTGCGTTGGGTGTTCACGAAATTCACAGCTAGACGAGGCTATCTTGGGACACGTCGTGGCATACGCATCTTGCGTATTCCAGGATGTAGATCTAGAGAGCTGTCGACTCTAGTGACCGATCATGAGGACCTTAGTGGAAATATCCCTCTCTAGTGGTGACAATGGCAGACCACATTCTGTGGCAAACCCATTCGCACCCGAGGGCCCACTTTGGAACTTGCATAGGATGACCTTTATTTTCTAAGGGGAGTCAGTGGACGACCTCTTTGATTGGCATAGCATTGTATCCTACGGGCTGAATGTGCTATTGCTTCTCAAACCTCCGAAGCTGACAAGCCTTATTTTCTAAGAACCACATGTGAGCATGGGCGGGATGTTTACAGGTTTGCAGGAAACCCAGCCTCCTACCTACCTTACTCGTGATTCTATGATGATTTCAGACATTGTATCCTATGACAGTGATTTAAGTGTTCATCTCAGATATTGCCAGACTCAGTACAGAGACACAGTGCACACAGTTCAATACAGACACCGACACTTGATTACCTGATCACATGCCCTTTTGCATTGCATTATCATATCATAACAGTTATGTTTGTCATTTTCAGGTGCATAATACATTTCTGATTCCAATCCATGGGTTCAACAGAGATCGTCGCCGAGAGAAAGAACAATGTGTCTTACAAGTTTCCAGATCCTGTCTTGGATTCATTGCTCAAAGTTATAGATATGGCTGGTCCGGGTATTCTTGATAGGTTTCAGAAGAGCTACGGGAATTTGGTTGGGATGGTCCGTACAATCACCAAGTATGAACATGATGCTTTACACACTCTGCTGCAGTTCTACGAGCCTTCGTTGAGGTGCTTTCTTTTTTCAGATTACATTTTGATGCCAACACTGGAAGAATTCTCATTTATTTTGGGAATTCCGATCACGTCGGCAATACCATTCTTCTCTGGTAGTTCTCCCAGCGTAAAAGAAATTGCTGCTGCTTTACAAATGGATCAGACATTGATAAAGAGCGGTGTGAGCAGTAAAAATGGAGTTAGCGGATTTCATTTAGAATTTCTGGCTGGACAGGCCCAAGAGGCTGCAAGTGCTAAAAATTGGACGGTTTACAATTCCATTCTGGCTCTCTGCATATATGGCCTAGTTTTCTTTCCCAATCAGCAAGACTTTGTGGATATGCAAGCGACAAGAGTTTTCGTTCTTAAAAATCCAGTCCCTACTTTGTTAGGAGATTTTTATCATTCTGTGCACTATAAGAATGAGAAAAGGAGGGGAGGATCTGTTAGTTGTTGCACTCCACTGCTGAGTCATTGGTTTTTCAAACATTTGCCTCAGACAGGTGCCTTTGTGGAAACCAAAGATGTGGCGAAATGGTCTAAACGATTGATGAGTTTAACTGCTGATAACATTGTATGGTTTGACCACCGGTTATTGAGAATAGAGCTTGTCACAAGATGCGGAAATTTTCCAAATGTGCCTTTGATTGGCAGAAAAGGAGGGATCAATTATAATCCAGTTTTGGCCATCCGACAGTTTGGGTATGCTTCCAGGGATCCTCCTACAGAGCAAGATGTGGAAGAATCTTTATTCTTTACAGGAACTAAAGATGCGAAGGTGGTAGAAGTAGTGAATGCTTGGAAAGATAATCACAAAATTGGAAAAGCAGTTTTTGGAAAAGGAGATTGTAGATCTTATCCTGAATATGACAGGTGGATTGAGACGAAAGTAAAGGAATTGCTTTTACCCTTTTCAAGGGGACCTCTTTTATGTTCAGCACAGCCAGAACAACCCACTATGGTGGCTATTGAAGAATGTGAGAAGTGGAAGAAAATGGTCAGAGAGTTGCAGATAGAGAATTCTGGAATGAGCAGATGCCTTCAGAAAGCTCTAGCTGACAACAAAGAGTTGGAAAAGAGAGCCTTGAAAGCGGAAAAAACCTTGGCTGACAAAGAGGAAGATTTTGATGACCGAGCTCGGTACTTTCGGAAACTTACTTTGGGAGCAGATGACACTAGTCAGGCTCACAAGATTACAAAACAGGCTTTAGCCCGAAGCAAGGATTCATTAGCTCAACTTCGTCAAGCTTGGGATGAAGTCAGAATTGAAAATGCCGAGTTAAAGGATCAGTCGAAGACTAAAGACGAGGAGCTTAAAAAGGCACATGAGCAGAGGAGAAAGTATCGGGAAAGCCTCGGTAAGAGTCAAGAACAGTTAGAAGAAGCTAGAAGCCAGTTGAAGAATACCAAGAAAGAGCTTGAAGACGTCATGATAGAAAGGGAGATACTCAAGACGCAAGCCGGCATAAAGAGACACAAAGGAGTGTGTGATGACGAAGCTCTGATGCTGCATATGGGTTCTTTAAATGAAGCTCTTGAGAAAAGGGATGTCTTGATCAAAGAAATGATTGAAAAGCCGAATCACCAGCGTACCCGTATACTTTTTGAGGAAATCAAGTATTCAAGTGATAAGCTGAAGGGTGTGGAATTGTCAGATTGATGTGCTTTTCCCTGTATTTTGTTGTTAATGGATACCATCAGGCTTGTTGATGGATCCATTTCTTCCTTGTATTGCATTTGCGGTTGAACCTTTCTTAAATGTACTTGAATATTTTATTGAATGAGTATGAGCAGTTTTATTCAGAATTATTCTTTATCAGATAGCTGCGCACAAGCACATGACCACGACACGTCTCTTTATACCACAATTTCTGGTCTTCAGATTTCTGTGGTTGGATTGGAATCAGGGTATAAAGCACCTAGGAAATGACAAACATAGCATTGCATGGCATTGCATATCATTTTGCATTTTGTTACTTGCTTTTCAGGTACTCGTTGCGGGGTCTCTAACCTTTATTTGGTTTCAGGCAGTATAGCGGAGAGTCATATTCACCGATATTCGACGCGAAGGAATCAAGTAAGAATCATGGATCAAGTGCAAAGTGATTTGGCGGAAATGAGGGCGCGTATGGACCAGTTCATGACCCTCATGACTGGCATGGCGCAAAATCAGGAGAGACTGAGGCTTCTGGTAGAGCGTCCCGACAATGGGCCCGAAGGTGATCATCATGACAATTCACAGGGACACGGCATCCCTCCTCCCGGTGGCAACCCTCCTCCTGGTGGTAACAATCGGGGTAATGGAAATGGTAGGCATGCTGGTGTTACTCTTGAAGATACTCTGGAAGACCAATTTACTCTACTAGACGCTGATGTGGGTAATCAAGGTGATCGAAGGTATGAGGAGTTAGCAGAAAAGATCAGGGCCATAGAATGCAAGAACTCTATGGGTATTGATGTTACTAGCTTGGGGCTGGTCTCAGGAGTCAGAATTCCCCCTAAATTCAAACCTCCTACTTTTGATAAGTATCACGGCAATGCGTGTCCCCAAACGCATCTTCAAGCCTACTTTGGGAAGATTTCAGCCCATACGGATGACGAGAAGCTATGGATGCACTATTTTCAGGACAGTCTGGCTGGGGCATCCTTGACCTGGTACATGAAGTTGAATAGAGCTGCTGTGAAGAATTGGAAAGATCTGGCAGAAGCGTTCCTGAAGCAATACCAGTATAATATTGACATGGCGCCCAACCGCACCCAATTGCAGGGATTGTCCCAGAATGCCAAGGAGAGTTTCAAAGAATATGCACAGAGGTGGAGGGAAATGGCTGCCCAGGTTCAACCTCCCTTGTCAGACAGAGAAATGGCAGATATGTTCATGGGCACCTTGCAAGGGGCCTATCTGGATAGATTAGCTGCTTGTCCGTCAACTGGATTTGCTGATATTGTGATTGCGGGAGAAAGAATAGAAAGTCTGTTAAAGCTTGGAAAGATCCAGGATGTGAGTGGGGCTGGCTCTTCGGGGACGAAGAAACCGTTTGCTAGTAACCAGAAAAGAAGAGAAGGTGATACGAATGCTGTGTTTAGAGGACGAGGCAGAGGGCGTTCTCGAGCTTATTATCAGGTAGATGCTGTGACAATCCCCACACCGTCCGTTCAGAAACAACAACCCCAACAACAAGTTCAACAGCCACAACCCTTTTTCCAGCAAAGGTCTAGACAGAGGGATCGTAAGATGGATCCTCTCCCTATGACTTATGCCGCGCTGTTGCCCCGGCTACTCGAGTTAAAGTTGGTAGAACTCCGTACTATGAAAGCTCCGGTTGCCGGAAACCTGCCACCTAACTTCGATGCTAATGCTCGTTGTGAGTTCCACTCAGGTGCTCAGGGGCACTCCATTGAAAAATGCTGGGCTTTCCATCATAAAGTACAAGATTTGATTGATGCTAAAGCCATCAATTTCTCTCCCGCTCCTAATATTACTCAGCATCCCATGCCTGATCATAGTGCAGCAAATGTGTACGTTATTGAAGATGGGAGGAGATTGAATTTGGTGTTAGACGTTCATCAAGTGAAAACTTCTTTGTTGGTTGTAAAAGATCGTTTATTGAAGGGACAGGTGTTCCCGGGCTGTAATCAAGATTGCTTGGAGTGTATGAATCAGGAGAACGGCTGTGATAAGTTGAAGATGGGTTTACAGAATCTGATCGATGAAGGATGTCTACAGTTCGATAGAGTCGTGAAAGACACTGATGAGATATCAACCGTGACCATCTATTACACTCCCGCTGAGATTCAAATGCCGGTCAATGCAGTTCCCGTGGCGAGTGTTGCGCCAGAAGGGCCCAGTCCTGTCACTATCACGGTGCCAGGACCAATTCCGTTCACATCCACGAAAGCTATCCCATGGCACTATGGGGCAGATGTATATTACGAAGGTAAAAAACAGGAAGTTGAGTCATCAGTCAGCCCAAATATTGATAATGTAGGGGGTGTAGGGGGCTTTACAAGGAGTGGAAGGTTGTTCGCTCCCCAAACCTTGAGAAGTGATAAAGAGGCAGAAGCTGCAGCAAAGGCTAAGGGTAAACAGGTGGTTGAAAGTGCGCCTACACCTGAAGCAGAGACAAAGATTATTTTTGAAAAGGAAATGGAAGAATTTATGAAGATAATCAAGAAAAGCGATTATAAGATTGTGGACCAACTGAATCAGACCCCTTCAAAGATTTCAATCCTGTCACTATTGATGTGCTCTGATGCGCACCGGCAGGCGTTGTTGAAAGTGTTGAAGAGTGCGTACGTGCCACAAGAAATTACTGCTAATCAGCTCGAGGGCGTAATCTCCAATGTTAATGTTAGCCATGGCTTGGGCTTTACAAGTAGAGATTTGACTGTTGAAGGAAGAAACCATAATAAGGCTTTGCATATCACGATGGAGTGTAAGGGCGCAGTGTTATCTCATGTACTGGTAGACACTGGTTCATCACTCAATGTCTTGCCCAAGAAGGCATTGATGAAGCTGGAAGTTGATGGTCTGATCTTAAGGCCTAGTGAATTGGTGGTCAGAGCATTCGATGGAACTCGACGATCTGTGTTTGGTGAGGTGGAATTGCCCGTACAAATTGGACCACAGGTATTCAAATCCACGTTCCATGTAATGGACATACAACCTGCATATAGCTGCCTATTGGGACGCCCTTGGATTCACGGAGCCGGGGCTGTTACTTCTACTCTACATCAAAAGCTGAAGTATGAGTTTGAAGGGCAGGTTGTGACAGTGTGTGGGGAAGAAGACATCTTTGTGAGTCACTTGTCCACGTTCAAGTACATTGAAATGGATGGGGAAATTCATGAGATGCTGTGCCAATCATTCGAAGCAGTCAATATTGACGATGCACCTGAGTCTTCTTCTGTACCAGTTGGGGCTGGTACCTCCATTTCATCTTACAAACAAGCTGTCGAAGTCGTCAGGGCAGGCAACGCCCAAGGTTGGGGCAGGTTGATAGAGACCCCAATGAAAGAAGACAAATTTGGTATTGGTTATCATCCCTCTACAACTTCAGATGCGGGGAGCAGGGGACCCATTACTTTCAATAGTGGGGGAATTATCTACATGGACCAGTCTTGTGCAGCCACGGAGGATAGTGTTGACAGTAATTGTGACCTGGACAACTGGGTACGCCCTCATGCTTCGGGACAACAAGTGCAGAACTGGTTCGTTGAGGAAGTCATCCGGGTTACTCTTCAGACAGAGTAATTTTTCTTTGTTTTTTCTAACCATAATGCATGTCAAAATCTTGCGCTCTGCCCAAGGCGTATAGATTCATTTGTAGGGCCACCATGGTTGCATTTGCAATGTTTAATCATTAATAAAGGACGTTTTGCAATCAAATTTTGTTCTCTGTCTTTCAGTTTTTATTTTTGCACAAAAAAAATAAAATGGCAATGTTTCATTTTCTTTTGTTTTGCTTAAAAATAAATTCTAAAATAAGGCATGAACCCGTTCATGCAGACTTGATCCTCCGGATACCACTGATAACGATTTTGATATGGCCATGTATGACTTTGACAATCCGATTTATCAAGCCGAAGAAGGGGATGAGAAAGATTGTGAACTCCCTGAAGAACTGGCCAGATTGTTGAAATAGGAGGAAAGGGTCATCCAGCCTCATCAGGAGACTGTAGACATCATCAATATTGGTACCAAGGACGCCAAAAAAGAGATCAGGATTGGTGCCAGCTTGCAAGCAGATGTGAAGCAAATTTTGACGGAAATGTTGCGCGAGTATGTTGACGTCTTCGCCTGGTCGTATCAAGACATGCCGGGGTTGGATACGGATATTGTCGTGCACAGGCTACCATTGAGAGAAGAATGTCCGCCAGTCAAGCAGAAACTTCGTCGGACTCACCCCGACATGGCTTTAAAGATTAAGGAGGAAGTCCAGAAGCAGTGGGACGCTGGTTTTCTTGCTGTGACAAAGTATCCGCCATGGGTAGCCAACATCGTGCCAGTACCGAAGAAAGATGGAAAAGTGAGAATGTGTGTGGATTATCGAGATCTCAATAAAGCTAGCCCGAAAGATGATTTTCCACTACCTCATATTGATGTGCTGGTCGATAATACAGCTCAGTTTTCAGTGTTCTCATTTATGGACGGTTTCTCCGGGTACAACCAGATCAAGATGGCACCTGAAGATATGGAGAAGACCACGTTCATTACTCCGTGGGGTACATATTGTTATAAAGTAATGCCTTTTGGGTTGAAAAACGCAGGGGCAACGTACCAGCGGGCGATGGTGACATTGTTTCATGACTTGATTCATAAGGAGATCGAATGTTATGTAGATGATATGATTGCCAAGTCGAGAACAGAAGAGGAACATCTGGTTAACCTGAAAAAGCTGTTTGAAAGGTTGAGAAAGTTTCGTCTGAGATTAAATCCAAACAAGTGCACGTTTGGGGTGCGGTCTGGAAAGTTACTGGGTTTCATTGTGAGCGAAAGAGGAATCGAAGTTGATCCTGCCAAGGTGAAAGCAATACAAGAAATGCCTGAACCGAGAACAGAAAAAGAGGTTCGTGGTTTCTTGGGTAGATTGAACTACATTGCAAGGTTCATATCTCACCTAACAGCCACGTGTGAACCAATATTTAAATTGTTAAGGAAAGACCAAACGGTCAGGTGGAATGACGATTGCCAATTGGCATTCGATAAGATAAAAGAATACTTGCAGGAACCTCCGATTCTAATGCCTCCAGTTGAAGGGAGACCGCTGATAATGTATCTGACAGTGCTTGAAGGTTCCATGGGTTGTGTTCTCGGTCAACATGACGAGACAGGTAGGAAGGAGCATGCTATTTACTACCTGAGCAAAAAGTTCAATGATTGTGAGTCCCGATACTCAATGCTTGAAAAGACATGCTGTGCGCTTGCATGGGCCGCTAAGCGATTGAGGCAATATATGGTTAGGTACACAACCTTGTTGATTTCAAAAATGGATCCTATCAAGTACATTTTCGAGAAACCAGCATTGACAGGCAGAGTTGCACGGTGGCAAATGGTCTTGACAGAGTATGACATTCAGTACACTTCACAAAAGGCCATCAAAGGAAGTATCTTGTCTGACTATCTTGCGCAACAGCCGATTGATGATTACCAACCCATGAAATTTGACTTCCCTGATGAGGACATCATGTTTCTCAAAGCTAAAGACTGCGAGGAACCACTTCCGGAGGAAGGGCCAGACCCTGAATCCAAATGGAGTCTGATGTTTGATGGGGCTGTCAATATGAATGGGTGCGGAGTTGGAGCAGTTCTTATCACGCCGGAAGGTGTTCATATGCCGTTCACTGCCCGAATAACTTTCGGATGCACCAACAATGAAGCAGAGTACGAAGCTTGTATAATGGGGATCGAGGAGGCGATTAATCTACGGATTAAAACCCTTGATATATTCGGTGATTCAGCTTTGGTAATCAATCAAGTGAAAGGGAGTTGGTACACGCACCAAGCAAATCTAGTGCCGTATAGAGATTATACGAGGAGATTGCTGACATTTTTCACAACAGTGAAACTGTACCACATTCCTCGAGATGAGAATAGGTTCGCTGATGCCTTGGCCACTCTGTCTTCCATGATCAAAGTGCAAGGATGGAACCATGTACCTAAGATTGAGGTATCCCGCCTTGACAGACCAGCATTTGTGTTTGCGGTCGATGCAACGTCTGATGACAAGCCATGGTTTCATGATATTAAGTGTTTCTTGAAAAGTCAAGAGTACCCGTCAGGGGCATCGTCCAAAGACAGGAAGACGTTGAGAAGGTTAGCTGGTAGTTTCTTCTTGAACAAAGATGGCGTGCTGTATAAAAGAAATTTTGACACGGTCCTGCTTAGATGTGTGGATAGACATGAAGCAGACTTGTTGATGATTGAAGTGCACGAAGGCTCTTTCGGTACTCACGCCGGAGGGCATGCGATGGCTAAAAAGTTGTTAAGATCGGGATATTACTGGTTGACTATGGAGTCAGATTGTTGCAAATATGCCCGCAAATGCCATAAATGCCAGATCTATGCAGACAAGGTGCATGTGCCTCCAAATCCGTTGAGCATCATGTCGTCGCCTTGGCCGTTTGCCATGTGGGGCATTGATATGATCGGAAAGATTGAGCCTACAGCTTCCAATGGTCATCGTTTCATCTTGGTGGCAATTGATTACTTCACCAAATGGGTTGAAGCTGCATCCTATGCCAATGTTACAAAACAAGTGGTCGCTCGTTTCTTAAAACGGGATATCATTTGCCGATATGGAGTTCCCGAAAGAATCATTACTGATAATGGTTCTAATTTGAACAATAAGATGATGGCTGAGTTATGCCGGGACTTCAAAATCGAGCATCACAATTCTTCTCCGTACCGCCCAAAGACGAATGGCGCGGTCGAAGCGGCCAACAAAAATATCAAGAAGATTGTACAGAAGATGGTTGTCACGTACAAAGATTGGCATGAGATGTTGCCATTTGCTTTGCATGGGTATCGAACGTCGGTACGCACGTCCACTGGGGCAACCCCATTCTCACTTGTATATGGTATGGAGGCAGTGCTACCGGTTGAAGTAGAGATTCCGTCCCTCAGAGTCATGATGGATGTTAAGCTAGATGAAGCTGAATGGGTACGAGCCAGGTTTGATCAGCTGAGCCTTATTGAGGAAAAGCGATTGGCGGCTGTATGTCATGGGCAACTATATCAGCGCAGAATGAAACAGGCATTTGACCAAAAGGTGCGTCCTCGGGTTTACAAAGTCGGAGATGTGGTACTCAAAAGGATCCTTCCTCCCAATACAGATCACAGGGGCAAATGGACTCCTAATTATGAAGGTCCATTCGTGGTTAAAAAGGTCTTTTCGGGCGGAGCTTTATTGCTTACAACCATGGATGGCGAAGACTTTTCATCCCCTGTCAACTCGGACGTAGTCAAAAAATACTTCGCATAAATAGACCCGCTGGATAATAAAAATAAAAAAATCCAGGCAAAAAAGGGCATCCCGGCGAACCAAAAACAGAATAAGGTTCGGGCAAAAATTAGGGATATAATTGAAAAAATTTTGTACACCCGGTAAGTTGAAAACCCGAAAGGGCAACTTAGGCAAAAAAGGGTATCCTGGTGGATCGAAAACCTGAAAGGGCGGTCCACACAAAAGAGGGATTTAAGCGAATGACTACGGTTTGAGTTATCTGTACCCTGTCACCGTTTGAACAACTGACGTTCTGAAGGATAGGAATCGGTCTGATCATTCCTCAGAAGGCAAGGTCGGGGAGTTTTGAAGACATACTGGTCATAACAGAATGGAAACTCAGTGGAATTCCGTTTTCACATTGCCATTAGGATAGTTTCTTTTCTCAATTTTTCAGCAATCACCTCTTTCCAGGGATTGCTTCCGGATGTAATTGCCTATTCTGGGCTCTCAGTCAATAAATTGAATTTCAATAAAAAGCTCTCTATTTTTGTTTTATTGCTTTGTTTGCAAAAACGTCCTAATTTTTGATAAAACATTGCATTTGAAAACATGGCAGCCTTACAATAACATGCGCAGAAAAAACATTTGAAATTACTTCGAATGTTGAATACTCCCGGATGGTGGATTCTAGCCACGCAATATTCGGGGCATGTGGGCATATTCTTTTGTTGCAGGTAGCAGGTGCAGATGATTTTAAGCACAAGACTAGCAATAAATCACTCCACGCAAAAGACTGGGGCAATTATGGGTAAGGAGATCGGCGTTCATCGGGTCGATCTCAGCGAATTAAGTTCAACTGGGTATCGTTGTATCTTATTAAGTCGATTCTCTCATTCAGTACTTCCAACAACTACAAGCTTTTCTGTGTCGATAACGGTCACAGGTTCCCCAAAAGGGTGGTCTCATCGACACTGAAACTGATGGTCATTATCCCCAGCGAAGTCACAAGAGTTTGAAGAGGCTAGATCTTCTGTAAAATCCTCTTATGACATCCCCTTCGGGGACGAATTGTTGTTTTGTCCAAGCACGGGGCATGTTTGGTTCCCCAGCATGAAGTGTTGATCATCCCCAGTAGAGTTTGAGGACAGTTGGTCTTCTGTAAAATCCTCTCAAAAGGCATTCCCCAGCACGAGACGTTTTAAAGCAGTTTCCTCCAACGGAGTTTGTTATAAACTCGCCATCCCCAACGGAATTGTCTAAGGGAAGGCTCGCCTAACATGGGGCATTGTAGTACTTATCCTAAGCTCGATAGTCACATTCTTCAGCAGACTACTGTGGATTTGCTTTGGGTTTCCCCAACAGATCTCTAATGACTCTTCGTAGCAAGTTGCAGGGGAATGTTCTAACCAGGATTTGCATATCCCTGGCAGAGTAGCCCTGATATCCAGCAAGATCGTATCTCTGGTCATGGTATCCCCACAAATGTCAGCATCGAATCTTGTCAGCAATACTCACCAGCTGAGTTGTCGTTCTCCCCGCAGAGGTTTATAAGATCGGCAGAATCTATTCCTCAACAAGGATGGCACAGTCTTTCCCCAGCCGGGTCAGAAGGTTGATAATCCCTATAAAGGATTTTGGGTTGAATAAATCCCCAAGCAGAGTTTTAATGGCTCATTTCCCCAGCAGGACGTCATTCAAAAATTCTCATCCCCAGCGGAGTTGCTGTGACTAGAATCCAGCCCCAAACAGATGGAATAATTCCTGGCAGAGTCATCATTCCCTCATATCTTAAAGTCCAATTTATTGTTGGCAAGCTTGACAATTCGAAGCAGACGGATTGTTCATCCATTCGCCAGCAGAGATATTATCCTCTCAAGAACCTCTAAAGTCAAGTCATTGATCATTGTTCCTCAGCAGAATCAGCAGAGATGTCTGACACGGATGCAGAGAGTAATACAATTTTGCAAATTCTCAAAAGTCCAACAGTGGATTGGCAAAAGTCCGTCTTCGGGTGGCAAAAGTCCAACAGTGGATTGGCGAAAGGTCCATCTAAGGGTGGCAAATTCTTAAAGTCCAACAGTGGATTGGCGAAAGGTCCATCTAAGGGTGGCAAATTCTTAAAGTCCAACAGTGGATTGGCAAAAGTCCGTCTTCGGGTGGCAAAAGTCCAACAGTGGATTGGCAAAAGTCCATCTTCGGGTGGCAAAGCAGCTAAAAGTCCAACAGTGGATTGGCGAAAGGTCCATCTAAGGGTGGCATATTCTCAAAGTCCAACAGTGGATTGGCAAAAGTCCGTCTTCGGGTGGCAAAAGTCCAACAGTGGATTGGCAAAAGTCCATCTTCGGGTGGCAAAGCAGCTAAAAGTCCAACAGTGGATTGGCGAAAGGTCCATCTAAGGGTGGCATATTCTCAAAGTCCAACAGTGGATTGGCAAAAGTCCGTCTTCGGGTGGCAAAAGTCCAACAGTGGATTGGCAAAAGTCCATCTTCGGGTGGCAAAGCAGCTAAAAGTCCAACAGTGGATTGGCGAAAGGTCCATCTAAGGGTGGCATATTCTCAAAGTCCAACAGTGGATTGGCAAAAGTCCGTCTTCGGGTGGCGAAAGTCCAACAGTGGATTGGCAAAAGTCCATCTTCGGGTGGCACGAAGCTGCAAAGTCCACCAGTAGCGTGGCAGGCCAGTAGTCGTCTGGAATTGCATAAAAGACATTATTAAAGTCCACCAGCAGTGTGGCAAGCCAGTAGTCGTCTGGCGTCGTTCAAAAGACAGATCTCTCCGACGTTTCGTCGAAGATTCAATCCAGCAGTCTTGTTGGGTTTATATCCCTTTTCTTCTTCATCACCCAGAGCAAATTTTTGGTTATTTTTGGTATTCAATCACTATATACCTTGAAAGTCCGAAAGCAATTGCTTTCAGGCATTCAGGTCTACAGCGCTTGAATAGGGGCAGCTGTAATACCCCAAAATTTGCTCTCCCCTTTTGTCATCATAGCATGGCATTATCATTTATCATATCATATCCACCTCACTAGCATTGCATTGCATTTAACATAGAAAAATGAAGCATGGCATCCTTCTTACCATCAGGGCATGTGATCAAGTGGAAGGTGGACAATCAAGGAATCATTCAAAGCACAGAAAGGTCAATCAAGTTGGCTCTAGGCAAGCCAAGAGGTCTCTCATGTCTCATACTATCTCAATTGATCTTCCACAACCTCAAGAAGGTGAGATTCAATAGGAGATTGAAGCACTACATCTTTCACTATGCAAGAAGTCCAAAAATTGAAGGAAAACCCTCAAAAGAGATAGCTCATTGATTCAAAATCATTCCCAAGTGGCATTTCTCATCATTCTTTAAGAGGATACACAACATACTCTGAGGAATTGGAAATTGAAGACTGCACTTTTACCTCCTAACCAGAGGGGGCCAAAATTAGGGTTTCCAGTTAAATCAGGGAATCTTTGCTTTTTTGGGCAAAACTTGATGTCTTGGTATTCTACATGTTCTTAAGTGTATGTATGTGTAAAATTGCATCTCAATTGGTTTTAGAAGTGGTTCAATTGGAAGAAAGATCAAGAATCAGAGAAATTGGGGCAAAGTCAAATAATCAGAGGAAAAAGTCAACTCTTGACTTTTTGAGCCCAAAATCATGAAATTCATGTTACATATGTCCAATGTACCAAATTTTGTCAAGAAACTCCAAAGGAATCATAAAAAAAACAAGAGGTGGAAAGTTGCCATTTTTGGAAGAATAGGGTTACTAAAAATAGTAAGTTTTGGCCATTTTGCATCAGAGTTTGAACCAAGGCCATTTAAAATTGAAGCACCAAATGAAAATTCCACTCGGCCACAACAAAAGATCTTGTTTTAAGCTTCAAATCCATGTGTGGAACATCTCCATTGGATAAAAATTGAGGGAGATATGATTGATCAAAGTTTGAGCAAAGTAGGTCCAAAACTAGGTCATGACCAAGATTTTCAGGTCATGCACGCAGTCATTTCAACAAGCATGTGGTGGGCCAGAAGTCAACCCTAATTTCTCCAAGAAGAAAGCTCCAAATGAGAAAATTTTCAACATCAAAGTTATTCCTTGTAGTGCACTCTTCAATGTTCATATTGGACAAAATTTGATTTGATCATGTTATAAGGGAGAAATATTGGTTCCAAGTTAGGGTGATCTTGCTGAAAATCCATGCCATACACACCATGCCAGCCAACCTCACCTGCACGCCCATACACCAATTGGTTTCCTTCTGTTTCAAGCTATTTTTCATCATCTTGTACACCTCCATTTGACTTGTCTTCAACACCAATATTGCTCCCCAATGTACCCTCTTCCAAATGAACCCATAAACTCACCAACTCATTCATGGAGTAGAGAGAAAAACACTTGCAAAGCACCCTATGTTGGCACTGATACATTAATGGTTCTGCTGCACAATTTGGTTCACACACACACCAAACACCTCACATCAGATTTCCACATTAAACCAAACACACATGACATAAACCTCATACACTAGCACGTGCCTGGCATGAAAATGGAAAGAGCAAACTTGTTGAACAAGTTTCTGATAACAGCCGTGCCATTCATTCCACTTTCTTCTTCACCATAGCTTACCATAGGGAATCACCACCATATCATTACTCTCCCTAACTAACTTGACTCAGTTAGTTAGGGATGACTCACTCAAACCACCATGACTCAGTTAATTCACTCAGCTTAACCCTGGTTAGCTCCCCCTATAAAACAGATTTCACCCTATTCTTTCTGCCCGAGCTTCATTTTTCTCATTTTTCACTTCAAAACACTTCAAACTCTCCCTCACATTCTCTCTACTTTCCCTCTGATTTCACACGAGCTTCACCATCTTCCCTTCATCTACTTCATCTTCATCATCATCAATGGCATTGGATTGAAGTTTTCTACACAGTCCTCAAGGTTTTGGAAGCATTGTTCAACATTGAATCTCTCTGCTCTCAAGACCACTGGTTATATAGCGTTCATTTTGCTAAGTTTGTGAAGCTCCAAGGTTGAAGAAGAAGCTAAGATCTCTGGTTTTCTGAAGAGTACTTCCAAATCTCCAATATTCAGGTACGAGTTTCATCCATTATAGACTTGATGTGAGTTTGTTTTCAGGTTCTTGCAGCTTCTTATAAGCTCAAGAACTTGCCTGGCTAGTTGATAGGCCTTTAGAGGCATAGACCAAATGTTAGGGCAAATCTGTTTCCGTTGGATTCTCTCATATCATGAATTGTTTGTGCATTTTGTTCTTGAATTCGTGTTCTACCTTAGTTCCTCTTTCTATTGGTATACGTTTTGTGGATTTCTGGAGAAATCAAGGTTGCAGACGGTGGTGAGTGACCGGAGAAGGTGACCGGAGGTCCCTCTCCGGCCGGTGGCTTCATGTTAGGGTTTTATGACCAGTTTGAATGTGATCCGTTGGATGAGCGTGATCTAATGGCTACCATGCTGCCAACACATAAAAATTCATGTGCATGTCACGTGATTCTTCTGATTTCATTTTTAAACATTGTGTGGCATGGTACATGGTAGCTATGGTGAACATTCATGCACATGCGTGAGATTAGGTTACTTTGACTTTGGTTTGACTTGGACTTGATCTGATGGTTGGGAGTGAGTCAAGATTGTTGACTGAGGGTTCATGTTTGTTAGTATGCTCTGCGCGCTTAGTGGACTTAGCCAGAATGCTATTCGCACCTCCCTGTTTTAAGGCCCAATTGATTTTGAACTGAATAGTTACTAGGCATGCACCCCCATTCACATTTACATTCCATTTTATTTTTTCCATTTTTGCTACACGTTTCATAATTAATTTTTAAAAATATCAAACATCATCATAAAATTCCACAAAAATTCATGAGTATTCTTAAAACATTTAGGAAATTTTCTATGATTTTATTTTCTGATTTTATGACCATTTTGCCCCTGTTCCATAATTTTCTTTGAATTTCCATTTAGATGCATCCTAAGCATGATACTTGAATTTGTTTAATTTTGTTCTTGCTCATTACAAACTTTTTTGGCATGGTTCTTTTTGCATTAATTCACTAATACATTGAAGTATGTTAGATGATTTTTGTTTGATTTTTTAGGTCACTTTATGACATGTCTTGATGCCTATATTTGTACCACTTTGCATGATGTTTCAATTTGACCTAATTGCTTTGTTTGAAGTCATTTTGCTTTGAATTTTGATATGCTATTTTGATATGTGATTCATCCCTGATTAGTGAACTCCAATACCATGTTTTCATAATTTTCATGAGGACATTTGATTTTTGCTTGATGCATTTCATTTAAGGCATTATGACATGTTATATCATTGTAATCTTTAGTGCATGTTTGCATGAATTCTTTTGTGCATATTTGTATGAGCATTTGCATAGTTGTGTGAGTCATTCATATGATATTATAGGTCTTTGATACACATTATAGGTCATCTTTACATGTTCATTTCAATTTGAACTTTGTGCATCATTAACATGTTTTGTTTGCACTTTCTTTTTGGAACTTTCATTTCAATTCTTCTCATATTACTTCTTGAATGCCTTGAAGTTGATTCATAAATACTTTTGAGATGTTTATAAACCATTTTCCATTTAGTTTCAATTCTGGTTGTTGATTTACATGTTCCATTTATGCATGTCCTCTTCATTTCTTTCCATCTTTCATCTACCCTTTCTTCTTGTAACATGTTTAAATGCTAATGGATGATGTTTGTTGCCTATTCACTTGCACTTGTATGATGATATTCATTTGTTGACCATATGATGCCCATTCTGGTTGTGGTTCTAGGATTTGTTTTGTCATTTAATTCTTTTGAGTTTTATGATGCATTACATGTTCTTTTACTTCTTATACTTCTTATACATGTTTACTAACCATGTAGGGGCTTTGGTAAGTTTCAATTGAGTGTGGATAAGGAATCCACATTCAACTTCTATCCTTTCTCTTTTACAATTCCATTTTGTGTTTTGTTAAGCACTTATGTGCTTTCTTTTAATAACTCATTACTTTCCCTTTTTGAATTACAATTCATCTTCTACTTTGGAAGTGAATTGTTTAATTCTTTCTTTCTTTAGACTTTAGGTTGAAACCTCACAAACCTTTAGGATCACTCCCTTTAATCTTCAATTAGGATTGAGTCTTAGTCCATATAGGTTTTACCTTTTCTCCTCTCTTGAGTCTCTTTTCTCATCTCAAAGAAAATTCAAAATATCTAATAAAGGTAGGCATTTATTGCATTTAGGCCTTTCATATAAAGAAAAGATTATAAGGGGTCTTCTCTTGTAATCTTAGAATGTGTAGCATATAGCCCATCTTGGGTCAATGTGTTAAGCATTTGATCTTGTATGAGGGACTTAAATGCAATACTTGTTGAAGGTGCAAATAATAAAAAACACTTCTTCATTTCTTAATTAACAAAAACACTTAATAAACACAAGTATGCTAGTGTGTTTGAACCTTGACAATTGGAGCTAAGTGTGGAGGTCTTCTTCACTCTTAGTGTGCTTTCTTACCCATTCCATCTTGGAATGTGAGAATGTACACATTCCAATGACTAAGATTCAGATACACTGTCATATGCAAATAAATGGAAAAAAACTTCTAAAAGGCAAAAACAAACAATAACGTCTTTCCTTCGGGAATTCTTTTCTCATCTCATTCATTCTCAACGCACGAACGCGCTTCTACTCGTTCTCTTGCAAGATGGTAACGCACTCGGACCAGCGAGCCTGCAACACCTGAGCTAGAACGTTAGCCGTTCCTTAAAAAACACAAACAATCCATCCCTAGTGAGGGGAACTACGTCGCTCTGATTCTCATGTTCCCGATGAGATACGTAGGCAGTGGGGTAGGGCCCATTCGAGCACTTCTTTTATTTTCCCTACATTTGTTTCTCTTTCTCTTTCTCCTTTCTTTCTTTCAGTTCCTTTTCCAGTATCCAGTTTTCTACACCCTTTGATTGAAGCAAGCAAGCGTGGATCCCATCGGGTACGATGGACGCGAGGGGGTGCTAATACCTTCCTCTCGCGTAACCGACTCCCTTACCCACTTCTCTTGGTCGCAAGACCATGCTTTTCCTTTCTCTCAGGTTTATGCGGTGTTTCCTTTCCCTCTCATGGGATAAATACACATTGCTGGCGACTCTGTTCGGTGCCACTTTCGCGTTTGTACTTGGATGAAAATCCCGGGAGCGACAGCTGGTAAGTAGGTTTGGCCAATGTTGGCAAATGAAAATCCAAGACTCCTCTAGCCATTGACTAGATGTTAGGGCACAGAGCTTTGGTCCCCTTGGTCTTGGATAAGTCTTGACTGATTCCAGATGAGAATGGCTCAGTCCATGCCACCTTGATGGTTCCATTGAATGCCTCATTCCAAATTTAAAGTCTTGTCCCTATTTTGGCAACTCTAGGTTCAACATGCTATTTCTTGTTCCATGGACTTTGGAGGCTTGGCTCAGTGATTGTCCCCTTTAGATTCAATCCTCTGAGGTGTCCAAGTGGATTGGAGCAATTGAATTTGGCTGATTTTGGCAAATCGACCAAAGTTGCAAATTCTGCCTTGCCTTGACAGATTTTAGCAAGGCAACTTGGCAATGTTGTATCTCATGGTGTAGGTTGAATTTGGCAATGTTCTTGGCCATTTTGGAAAGCTCTTACATGATACAACAACTGTTTGAACAAGTTTGGTTTTGATCTCTTTTGATTCCAAGTAAAAAATCCCCCTACATTTGGCAAAAAGTGAGGCATAATCTGACTTAGTGAAAATTTCACTAAGTGTTGGAAAAAGTGACATTTTCACTTTTTAGCCACTTTGATCACTCCATAACTCAAAATCCTTAATGAATTGGAATGACTTGTAGTTGAAGTTTTTGTAGGTGATAATGAGGGCTACAAATCCATCTTTGGATGAGAAAAAATGGCCTTGTGGTTTAGGAGTTATGGTCCTCCAAAGTTGGTACCTTTGCCACTTTATTTTTAACTTAGAAAATTTTCTAAGTTTTATGGTTACCCCTTTTACAAGTTATCTCACTTTTCTTGATTTTTCTTGATGAATGATAATTCAAATCATACATTAACATCATTTTAGGGTTAAAAATCAATTTTGGTGAAAAATCTCAAAAAGTCAAAGTTGACTTTTTGTGCACAGTTGACTTTTTATCAGATGAATTCCAAACTGTTCAATTCTTCAGGAAATCATGTCCTTGACCTAAATCAAACTTGATGGACATATTCCATGGGTGTCATAGGGTATATTCAATCATGTATTAGGGTTTGGGAGCATGTCCTGGTCAAAAGTCAAAGTTACAGTTGACTTTTCCCTTAAAACCCTAATTGTGGTGCAGATGAAAATGAGACTTGTTGCTCAAGCTTCTTGGATCAATCCATTGTTACAAATGGATCAATATGGTATATTAGAGACCCTCAAATCATCTCTTGAGGTCTTGGCTCATGGTTTGTCCCAAAAGTCAACTTAGGGGTGAATTAGGTCAAGAAACCCTAATTCCTAATTTTTGATGAATGCATCCCCTGAGGCAAAATTGACTTGATGCATGGGCTCATGAGGTTCCATGAAGCATATTAGGTTATGTTTTGGATCATTGCCTTGTGCCCAAATGAAAATTTCCATCTGGAGGCCCTGGTCGATCAAAACCCTAATTTGGTGATACTGTCGATCTTGAGACTTGATCCACCTAGAAGGGAGCAGCCTTGTGCTTAATCCTTGAAGTGGGAGTCCTTTTTGATCCATTGTGGATGTTTGAGAGATTAGACAAGTTGAAGATCATGTCATTTCTTGATTGATCCTTTGTCTAAGCACTCAGAGAGGGCTTGAAACCCTAATTTTGATTGTATTGGATGCTCACCCATCTTTGGGGAGACTGATGAAGCATGATGGTTCATCCTTATTGTGATGATGATTTTCAAAATGATGGGAAATCTAAGTGGTCAAAATTTGGGGTATTACACCTTTCAATTTTATTTGTGTGCAAAACGATACCGGAATAACAAAGTATATTTGCTTTCTTGAACACCAAGAAATCTACAAGGGTAGAAAAGAAAGAAAAATTTGAAAAAACACACGAAACCATATTAGGGTTCACAAAGGAAGAGAAAAGAGGAATAAGAATAGAGAATTGGTTAAATCTGTTTTACTATTTACTTTTTCAATAGGGTTCAAAAATTACAAGTGACTACCAACAATTAACCTCTCTCACTTGAATTAGGATTTTATCTTCCTATTATTTCCTTTGCAAGATGAGAGACTAGAATGTTATTGTTAGTTCTCTAATTTTTGGATTGGCATTAATTTTAGTAAAACAAATATAGCAGCAATATGTTAAATAGGATGTGATTACTTGCTAAGAAGAACAGGTTAAGCAAGAAGTCCTATTTTATGTTGAGACATGTTGAGATGAGAAGTTCTCATCATCTGGAGCATCATGTCGGATAAGATGTCCTATGCTGAATCATTCGACATCGCGCCTGTGCTGAGCTGGACAGTTGAATTCTGTTATGATTTAACAGATGCAGAATATTCTGGAAATATTATGTTATCCTATGTGGCGCTGTTTTATAGGTCTGGAAGATTCAAGTCAGAATCAAGAAGAATATTGAAGAATAATGACTTTCTAATTATGGAGATAAATTAGGAAGGATTTGCTTGAAGACCTATTATGTAGCAGAAGTTTCTGCTGATTTGTAGCAACTGATATGCTGTGATTTGAAGCCCAAATCCAGTTGGGAATAAGTTATTAATAGAATGCTTGTAACCTAGAAAAAGCACGAGTCCAAGATGTAGATCATTAGGGTTTTGTCTAAGTGAACCACTCGGGTTGTGAGATGGTCACTGTGTTCTCACTCAGAAACCTGTAGGTAATGAGTTTTGTATTGTTCTTGGAGGAAGCTTTGAAGCAACTCCAAGTTGTGTTCTTAGTTAGGAAAGAAGTTGTAAATGGTGGAGTTTAGCTTTGAGTCTTGACTAGGTATTGTCATGGAAGTGTGTCTTCCTGTTTGTTCAGAATTGTTGTATCCAATCGTTGTCCGTGATTGATGAGGGATTGAGGAGGGCCTCATATCTAGGTGAGTCTTAGATAAAAGTCTAGCTTAGGTAGTGATTAAGTGAGTAGACTGTAAACTGAGGTGTTTGCTATAAAGGTCTATGAGTTGATACTATCATAGTGGATTTGTCCCTGGCTTGGTATGCCCCCAGGGTAGGAGAGTTGCTCCGAACTGGGTTAACAATTCTGGTGTTGTTGCTTATGCTTTTCAGTATCGTGTTTAATGATTATATGCCTTGCCTATGTATTTTATTCAGATCAGATGTCTCGACTTGTCATAGGACATCTAGGTTCTGTCTTACCAGAATTTCAATTGGTATCAGAGCAGACATCCTGTTCTATTTTCTGGGTGAGATCCTAGGGAAGATACTTTTTGGTTATGGGCAAGGTAGGTGGTACCTACTGAAAAGTTGTTTGAACTTGGAGAAGTTCATGTTGTTGTTTGAATGGTCCCTAGAAGTGGAGGATGGATTGTTCATGACAAGGTGCGTATTGGACCTGTCTGTTGTTATCAGGCTTGTAGCTTTGGTGGTGAGCTGCTGTGTGGTTTGATTTATTTTCAAACCTATGTTGACCGATTGCACATGGAGTGTCGTGTTTGTGCAAGGGTTATTATGTTTTGCCTGATGGTTGTAAAGGAGTTTTCTGGTGTGTGTTCCGCTGCATATATATATCTGATGGAAAATTCCTGGTGGTTTGTGTGTTGAGGCTGCAACACTCTGTTTTTCCTTTGAAGGTGTATCCCATGGTGTGGTGGTACTTGAGGATAGATTCTACTAGCTTAATAATGCTGCCAAAGATACTTGAGGTCTATCCCAAGTCCACTCATAAAGGCACATTTATATGAGTTTGTTGAAAAAAGATCTGAAGAAAGTTAGAAGCAATTTATTCTTGCTTCCTACCCTAAAAGGCCATTCTCCGGGCTTTGATAAAGGATCTCTTGGTGTGTTTCTTGAGAAGGGAACTAATGTCCTACCAAATGTTGGAACATCAAACCAGCTGATTGTGCAGAATCTTGTTGGATAAAGGTATGGCATAGCAGATGCTTGGGGGCTAAACAAATGTGTATTGATCACATCTGTATGGAACCTACTCCTGGCTTGGAAGAGGAGGCATCTGGGTTGTGTGTCTAAGAAGTTTCTATCAAGAAACATGTCTTAGATAAGTGTGTTGGTCAAGAGATGATCAACATATTGTCACTCATTGGATTAGTGTATTTCTGATCCATGTGAGTAGGAGTACAAAGGCTATTTTTTGTGTGGAGGTCAAGCTCAAATGTCAAGGACATTCTCTTTGAAATCTGGAAGTTCCTTCTAATCAAATGAGCCAGATGTATGGAATCTTGTTTATGGCCATGAAGCAGATTACTGTTATATTTGTGTACCAACCACAGGATGTGCAGCTATTGGATGGGAGAATGAATAATTCCCTTAGGAGTTCTTAGTAGTTAATAAAGGAGAGTCCTTAATCTAATGTTGGAAGAACTCGAAGAAATGCCAGACATAATGTCTTGACATCTTTGTATTGAGAATTTATTTTTCTCAATATGTCTGGTGGTGTTTCTCAAAAACAGGATGGAGGTTGTTTACTCAAACTTGATATCACTATCAAGTATATGAGAGCATGGAACTCTTGTTCTAGTGGAAGAGAAACTCAAAGGGTTGTGCACAGAGGAGATGTATTAACCTAACTGGTTGACTGGTGTCTTCATTGTTGGAATGTCATCCAAACCATCTAGGATGAGCATTTCATTTTGTGTTTGGAGCAAGGAGGAGTTGGTGTTTTTTTTGGGACAAAAGGATTATGGTTCCCTGGTATCTGCATGAGACGTTTCTTCTTAAGCTGGAGTTCAGTTATGTGGTGTCCTCACATAATGGAACATTTTTTTTTGCAAGGATTGAAGGGCATCCTTATAGGTTGAAGTGTTGGGAGAAGCATATTTTTTTTCTGAACAATCTGTTTGTGATGACCAGTCAATGTTTTTTTAGTATGCTCCAGAAACCTGTTAGAGGGAATCTCCTCTTTAGGTGCAGAAGGATGGCATCCAACATCTCAAAGTCAGACAAGAGGTCTGAACATTAGAAGTTTGAGAAGAAGATTCTTGAGATGTAGAGTATGTAGGTTCCTGCATGTGTGTATGATCTGGTTTTGAAGGTTGATCGGCTACTGATGGTTGATCCTCTTATGTCCCTTCCAAGAGATGTGTGTGGATTACTATGGTTGTTGTCTCCAAAGCCATAGTAAATGTTTAAATCCATATGATATAGACTGATGTCGGAACTGATGTTGAAACATCATTTCAGTTCTTTGCTTCCTCAGCCAAGGAAGTTTATTTAGCTCAGGGTGGAGTGAAAGGTCAAGACACTGACCTAATCTGGAATGATTTTGTGGTGTGAATGGTTGTCATGATGGTTTGTCATGAAGAAGAATGAACAGATGCCTGATGTGTGCGAAAGAAGAATGTCAGACCAAGTGTCCTACCTTGTGTGAGAAGGTAGTCTTATCTGACTAATGATAAATACTTTGACAGGAGCTGAGTATTTGTCTGTCCTCTGATAAGGGTGTGCATCTGACTAATGATAAATACTTTGACGGGAGCTAAGCATTTGTCTGATGTGAGTATGCAAGTCTGTAGTCTGAACTCTTTGCTTCAAAGAGGGTGTGCGAGTTTATTTCTCTCTATGGTGTTCAGGTGTTTATGTTAACCTGAATAAGCTGCTCTGGCTGTGTTTTATTGGGAGCTTCTTAAAGGACTTCTATGCACAATGAGTCCTTTGAATGGTGATGGGAAGCATCATGATTGTTGATGGTTTTATTTGGAAGATGATTGAGATTGTGCATGTGGAGTTGGATGCTCAAGCATTATTGTCAGAAGAGGTGTTTCTGACTATGTGGATTAGAATGTGGAGATTCTGATCTTATTTTTAGTAGTATGTTCTGGCAAAGCATGACTACTAATTTTGAAGACTTCACTAGTATCAACAACTACTAGTGAATGTAATGGCAGAGGAATTGTGTAAGATGATGTGATCTGATCAGAAAGTTTTTTTTAAGAACTGTTCTTTCTTCTGCTGCAAGTATCTCTTGAAGAGATTGGATCTCAGTAAAGCTTTTAAGTAAGTTGAGAATTCGTGGAGTTTGTGAGCAGTGTCAAACCAATCAGGGTACTTGGATGTGTTCTTCGGGAGTGAGAGTACAGTATGTGAATGTGCTCAGCAAGTGTGTGAAGATTTGGTGCTCAAATGTTCATCTCCATCAATAGCATTGGTTATCCATGATAGGGGGAGTACTTGTCTATGGATTTTGCTGCAAAGAAACATATATTGTGAAGCTTGCATGCTGATCAAGCTTGTGGAGATTGGTTGCCTCTTATAAGGATAAAATGTCAGATAACATACTATGACATTAGGCTGCTGGATGGCGTTTTGGTGTGTTCTTAATAGGACATGTATGGTTCTAGCCATGCGAAGCTAATTGTTTGAATCATGTGTGAACATGCTTCTGAGGAGGAGTCTGATGGAGAGTTTTGTTTGTGTTTGGGAGAATTTATTTTTCTCTGCAGATTTTGGAAGAGTTCTGTGAGGGTCTTTGTTGATGGGAGATGTCACACTTGTCTTGGTGTGTGTTATTAATTCTAAGTAAGAGGAGTTTACTTAGAGTTCAGTGGAAGGCATTGTGTTTGTGCTTCAGAACTTGTGGATGATTGTGTGAAGCATTCCTGACTAGATGGTTGAAGATGTGTTGGTCAAGCTTTTGTGCATACAAGACAAAGAAGACAATTTCTGATTTGATGTTAGGACATTTTTCGGGACATGTTTTCTCCTTGAGCCATACAAGGAAGTATTGTGGACGGTGCTGTCAGGAGGATGTGTGAAATGGAATGTTTGTCTTTGCATGTGCATGTATTGGAATTATGATGATAGTCATAATCGGTCTTGGACGGTGCATTGTTGTTGGATTTCATCCTCAAATAACGTTCTCATTGACCAAGATCGTTATTTCCTAAGAAAACTGTGTGGCTATTTAAAGAGGTCTCCATCACCTCTTTCATCTTGTGGTAGTTACTCCTTCTTTATCTTTATAACATATGTCCTGGTGTGGATGTGTACATCATGGGTATGATCTGATCAGCTGTTGTTGTGACCTATTGTGGTTCTCATGTGTCCCTTGCAAAGGGAGGTATATGGATTATTATGCAAATAGTAATTCCTATGTTTGTTGGCTCTTGAGAAGGTGTGAAGTTGTTATGGGGTTTGTATGAGCATGAAGATGTTCATGTGCTTGAACTGAGGATTGGTGTTTTTGTTTCCGTTGTGTGCCTCAGGGGGAGTAAAGTGGTGTTTTGTTTGTTGTTTATGATGTCAGATCAGATGTCATGACTTTATGTCATGTGTGTACTAAGGCTTAGGAAGAGTAGTTACGTTTTTGTTGCTGAACTTGTGCAACTATTTAGGGTGAGCATGATAGTCTGTCATGCTTGCTTGCTGCTGCCGAAAAGATGTGGAACTCCTTACTGTGTCTGGGAGAAGTTATTCTCTGCAGTAGGTTATTACTTCACTTGATGGGAATTTGAATTGTTCAAGTTTTTTTGTGTGTTTTTGACCTTCTCCTTCAGGGGGAATACTGATATTATGTGACAGGGGGAGTGGTGTACCTGTCTGTTTTGCCGATGCAAGATTGTAGTTGTACAGAGCTTACATGTTCTCATGTGGCTTGTGTTTCTTTGTGATGTCATACCTAATGTCTTGACATTGTGCTGTCAGATATGTTTTTCTTCTTTTTTGAGTGACAACATTGTGGGTCTTGAGGAACGGTTGCCCAGAATAAGTTGGAGGTTAAAAGATTCCAATGTCAAACGCGATGTCATTGTACTGTGACAAGCTGATCACAATCAGTATTTTCAAGAATTCTCCTTCTGTACAGCTGGACAACAGTGATATGATGGGTCAAAATTCTATCTGCGGTGTTTTGAAAGGTTATATTAATGAAGAGTTATAGCATCTTCAGTTTATGAGGCATGAAACACGTTTTTTTGTGTGCATGCGTATTCAAGGACAACAGTTTCAATGACATGGGAATTGTCATAGTCAAAGCTTGGGAGTAGAGAAAGAGGAACCTAGACTTTGTGCACAATTTCTAATGATGATTTTATTTTCGTCCATAAATGCTCTCTTTAGCTAGAGTGTCTTTACTAGCAATGGTCGTTTTAATCTAGGTAACTCTCATTGTATTTTAAGGCCTGGCTATCTCACTATCCTCTCAGGCAAGGTATCATCTTGAGTAAATCTTCCAAAATGTTGATGCTAAGAAGGTTCTTTAGGGAGGTTCTGTTTGGCCTTCGCCAGTGTGTTTTGTGGTTTGCGTCTTAGTCTCTGTTTCTGTGTTTTTGTTTGTCAATTTTTGGCCAAAAAGGGGGAGAGAAGGTTTGTTCAACTATTGAGTCTGGATTTTGTTTCACAAGGATGTAGAATAGTTTGTTCTGTTCTGAGAATGTTGGTTGGGATATTTGTGACTTGTGATCTGAGTTAATGAACACAATTGTGACTTGTGTTCTGAGTTACCCGAATTGAAGGTATTCTGGGGTTTTGGATTAAGGGGGAGTGTCTTCAGCCTGTGAGGAATGTTTCTGGGAATGAGCCTGTAATAGATTGGTTCGGCTGAACATGAAGAGGAGCTGTTGGGATGGAATGGAAATGTTTAGAGCTGCTGTGAAGAAGATGTCGAACAACATGTTCTAACATTAATCAGACTGAAGACCTGTTTCTATGTTCAGTAGCATTTGAAGAATCTGATTTTATTTTTGGTTGTAATTTTGTTATTGCTGTAACTTGGATTATTTGTTTTAGCCAAAATTTGCCAAAGGGGGAGATTGTTAGTTCTCTAATTTTTGGATTGGCATTAATTTTAGTAAAACAAATATAGCAGTAATATGTTAAATAGGATGTGATTACTTGCTAAGAAGAACAGGTCAAGCAAGAAGTCCTATTTTATGTCGAGACATGTTGAGATGAGAAGTTCTCATCATCTGGAGCAACATGTCGGATAAGATGTCCTATGCTGAATCATTCGATATCGCGCCTGTGCTGAGCTAGACAGTTGAATTCTGTTATGATTTAACAGATGCAGAATATTCTAGGAATATTATGTTATCCTATGTGGCGCTGTTTTATAGGTCTGGAATATTCAAGTCAGAATCAAGAAGAATATTGAAGAATAATGACTTTCTAATTATGGAGATAAATTAGGAAGGATTTGCTTGAAGACCTATTATGTAGCAGAAGTTTCTGTTGATTTGTAGCAGCTGATATGCTGTGATTTGAAGCCCAAATCTAGTTAGGAATAAGTTATAAATAGAATGCTTGTAACCTAGAAAAAGCACGAGTCCAAGATGTAGATCATTAAGGCTTTGTCTAAGTGAATCACTCGGGTTGTGAGATGGTCACTGTGTTCTCACTCAGAAACCTGTAGGTAATGAGTTTTGTATTGTTCTTGGAGGAAGCTTTGAAGCAACTCCAAGTTGTGTTCTTAGTTAGGAAAGAAGTTGTAAACGGTGGAGTTTAGCTTTGAGTCTTGACTAGGTATTGTCATGGAAGTGTGTCTTCCTGTTTGTTCAGAATTATTGTATCCAATCGATGTCCGTAATTGATGAGGGATTGAGGAGGGCCTCATATCTAGGTGAGTCTTAGATAAAAGTCTAGCTTATGTAGTGATTAAGTGAGTTGACTGTAAACTGAGGTGTTTGCTATAAAGGTCTATGAATTGATACTATCATAGTGGATTTGTCCCTGACTTGGTATGCCCCCAGAGTAGGAGAGTTGCTCCGAACTGGGTTAACAATTCTGGTGTTGTTGCTTATGCTTTTCAGTATCGTGTTTAATGATTATATGCCTTGCCTATGTGTTTTGGTCAGATCATATGTCTCGACATGTCATAGGACATCTAGGTTTTGTCATACCAGAATTTCAGTTATTTATAAGAAAACTAACACACTAACCTAATGGGCTTTTTAATAATTACTCATTACAAGCTAACTTAAACAATTGGGCTTACAAGCAAGACCCAATTCAATATGCTAACAAACCTAGCAATATTAACTAATGCATGTTAGAACAAACTTCGACTACAACACGCATTACTCCAACAGAACACATGCGAACAAACTTCGACCTCATGCTTAATTTCTGTCTAACCAAAAGCTACGCTTCGACCATACTAGAGTTCGATCCAATATCTCACATTATTTTTATTTTTTATTTTTACCTAATCAACTTTTTAATATTAAAAATTTGATTTTTTATTATACTGTCTATTAATTTTAATTGCTAAATTTTTAAATATATTTGTCTTATTATTATCAGCTTTAAAATCATACGCATGAATAATTAAATGTGTGATAGTGTAAATTTATTTATACTAATTGATTAATAAAAAGAAAAATATTGTACACATAAATTTATAAATATTAAGTTTTAAGTTTAATTCATATGCATTCTAAGAACAACATGTTTTTTCAAATTAATAAATAAGTCTCGTTACTATTTATAAGACCTATAAGAAAAAGTCATGTATAAGAACTCAAAATATTAAAAAGAATATATGTTATTGTAAAAATCTTAAAGTACAAAAAAAATATCAAATTAACTGGTGTGGTATGTTGGAAGCTTTACTTAATCTATTCTCATTTAATTGCATGAGTTTGATCTTGAGAATTCTATTTTTTATTAGTTGTCTTCAACAAGTATTCTCCAAAACCGTAGCTAAAAGTGAACAAACGACAGTTATATATCTACCACACTTATATAGCCATAGCTTAAAGTAAATACGCGATGGTTTACAACAAAATTCAAGAAAACTGCCAACATGTAAAAAAACCCAGTTTATTGTTCTTTAGACAATGGTTTTCTAGCCGTTGTCTATTCTTTCGTTGTCTAAAGCCAAAAATGTTGTAGTGAAAAGTGTTGTTTTGCCATGTCCTGCACGTAGCGACGTACGGAATAGGGCCTATTGGACTTATAATCTGCATGCTACCATAGTTACTAACCCGATACCCACAGGCACTTCTGAGAATGTCGCGGCGGGTAATGATACTAATGACGAGTATGATCGGAGAGATCATATCTCACCAGTTTGTAACCCACCATCTCCAGATGATTTTGTACCACCTGCACACACTACACCGAATTTCTCTAACAAATTTGTAGGTACTTCCTCTGGATATCAGAGCTTTGTTGAGGAGTTTCTCCAGGATGAGCGTGACTCCCCGTTGTATGCTTTGTATGAGTAACAATAGGAAATGATGGAATATATGCAAGCAATGCAACAAAATCAGATCTCTATGCAAGCATCAATTCAGACCCTGCAAGATAACAATTCTGAAATGCTTGCATACATGAGACTGCAACAGGGAAGAAGCCAGCAAGGAAACTGGCTTAAGGATCAAGGAGGTAGCAACAGGGAAACCCATGGAGGCAGAGAGCAAGACAGAAATGTAAGAGGCCATCACGACCCCTGATTAGCAGATCATTCAGGTTTTATTTTTTCTTTTTCACCTTTTATCGAAACATTGAGGACAATATTCAGTTTAAGTGTAGGAGAGGAACCTTACTGTTTTTCTTTTCCTTGCTTTTTAGTTAGATTTTTTTTCCTTTTCCTTGCTTTTTAGTTAGATTTATTGCTTTTTAGTACTATTGCTTAGGATTTCTTTCTCTAGCTTTAGTTTGTTTGTCGAGTCATTGCATGTGTTGTCGAGTCTTTATCCGTGGTTTTCTGTTGTTTATTATTTTTTCCTTTTCTCGAGCCATACCAGAAAATTTTGGAAAAAAAAGGAAAACAATGTTTATTTTAAAATCTTAGTCTATTATACAAGCTAAGGATAAGTTGTAGAGACTTGGGAAAACTCCTAAAATATCGGTATCGTCTTAACACTGTAAGTCTCCAAATTATAGAGATCAATCTGGATACTTGTTTTGCCATGGCCTTAAAATCTCACCCCTAAATAAGTCCTTAAGTAGTTTATCTTAGTAGTCAGCACCATCTCAAGCATACTCTACGTAGGGAAGCCAATGAACATAAGTGAATGGTCCTAGTTTTTAATCCGAGAATTAATAAAAAAAATAGGGAATGCGCCTTCTAAGTTAGGTGACCCTCACCCGGTCGCTTAACCCAACGGTTGTGGAACCTGCAAAAACAGAATAAAACAACTCATTGTTAGTTAGTTCAGAGGTCTCTGGTGCTGAACTTGTTAGGGCAGATTACAGTCCGATCCCCCGCCACTACAATTGGGTAAACAAGAGGTTATACCGCTTATGTACCAGAACCTCGTGCAAGGATAAAAATCAGTAACCGGTCGCCTTACTATGAGTATGTACAAATAACATGCTTAATGTGATTGTGCCTGAATGAAAAAAGATGAAAAATATGATGAGTAAATTAGGCCTAAGCATAACAACATGAGGCATATTGGTTTGTATAAGGAGGGGATTTATGGCCGCAGAATGCAAAATGAGTGATTACGATACCCTTAGTTTGTGTTGGTGTGGTAAAGCGGAAAGCAACAAAAGTTTTTGGAAGTATTTATCTAGGAAATTATCGTGTCCACAGAGATTAGTGTTATTGAACTGCCGTTCAACAATTTAAATGTTATTGAGTTTGGGTTTAAAATGGGTTTAAGTTAAATGCGGGAAATAAAACTTATGAACAGAAAAAGAATTCATTCTTTGGAGAGTAGAGAACTCTCGGGTTTGCATTTCATCTACCATATCAAATACTTAAACTTACTACCCAGTTGTACGCAGCCTAAATCACTCGTCAACATTATCATGTATCTCTCACACAGAGGTTATCTCGAACAGAGAGTGAGACAACGACCGTATTACTCGAGTCGGCGATCTCTCAGCGCAACACAAACAACACATAAGCATTAAGTTTCGATACCTAAGTGAATACTAAGCATAAATCTATCTCTAGAATCTAGAACCTAATAGATGTTAATCCTAAATCCGGATTCAACCCGTCCATGTCTGCAACAACGCAAACCTAAATAAACAAAGGAATCATCAACATTAATTTGTAAAATGAGTTTTATACAAGACCATGAGCAATAAATATACATATAATCAAGGTAAACTTACATACAAACTCACAACAAATGGAAACTACAAAGGGAAGAGAGAAGTAGGATCAAAATCTCTCGCGGTGTCAATCACGATCCAATAATTTTCCACCCCAATCGTCAAGTTGTAACCTCCATTGATGCTTTTCTAAGCTCTAAACTATCAAAAATGAAGGTTTGATGAATAGGGAATAAATACTCCAAAACATAACCTAAAAAATGTGATTTTACCCCTTTAAATGTGTTTCTGCCCAGACTAATTCGCCCGGCAAAGTAACGGTTTTCCCGGCGAGCAAAAGCGATATTTTCTACTGCTTCTGGGACTTGTGGCTCGCGTCTGACAGTAACAGAAAAATTCAGAATCTTGTTTTCTTCATAACTTTCGAACCGTAACTCCGTTTGAGGCCCGGTCGGAAGCGTCGAAAATATTATTCAATGCTCTATCTAACGATGACCAAATATCAATGCTTGAATACCTATAAAAATTGGATAAAAATAATTAAACTCAATGATATTTACACGAAAATACTAGTATACACTAAATATACACTTTTACAAACAAAGTCAGATTTTATTCAAAGAACTCAATTCAAATGAATCGATAAGTGCCGCAAAACTACTACTCAAAACACGGAATTTTGGCACTTATCAAACTCTCCCCAACTTAAAACATTGTTTGTCCTCAAACAAAGTCAAACAACTTAAAGAAATAAAAGACGATGATCCAAGAATCACGAATCAACAGGTTTTTTAAAACGGAAAACAAATGTATGGTTCAAATAAAAACGTACAAGTAAAGTAAACACCTACCACCATCCTACAATGAGAACATGAAAACAAAACAAATCCTAAGTACAAAAATGATGCAAACAATATAAAATAACACAAGTTAAATCTTGAATCACACCTAACAAAAATTCATCGAGGGATGAAAAACGCACAAAGGCCAGGATTTGACCCTCATCCAACAATCTTGCAAACAAAAGACTAAATTATGCATTCACCCAAAAATTCACATTGA
The DNA here is from genome assembly GCA_022829125.1 of Lathyrus tuberosus. Taxonomy (NCBI): domain Eukaryota; kingdom Viridiplantae; phylum Streptophyta; class Magnoliopsida; order Fabales; family Fabaceae; genus Lathyrus; species Lathyrus tuberosus. Next base: position 479,480 of record JALAZF010000706.1, on the reverse strand, counting down.
ACATACAAAGGCAAGAATCACAAGGGCTTTTCAAGGTTGTAATTTGACTTGGTTAACAAACAAGGGGTAATTCCTAAAGCTAATCGAAACAAAATCTTTCCAAAACTTAAATGTGTGATCAACTCACAAAAGTTCAATCACAAAATTTCAATCAAACTTCTTCTTTCATCCCAAGTGTTACACCAAACACACCTTACTTATTAGCACAATTATTTGATACTTTTTTTTTTTCTTTTTCAAAACTTTTTATCTTTTTTGTTTCTTTTCTTTCTTGTTGTATTTTTTCTTTCTTTTTCACAACCGCATAGCAACCAACAACATAAGTGAGCAAACATTTCTCTCCCCAACTTGAATTCAACGAACATCAATGTGTTACAACTTGAATTCAAACAACAACACATGGTTGAGGGTTCAAGAAAATAAATAATCAACATCCATTAAAAAAGGTGAACTAATACTCATAGACAAACATCAAGTTCAAAAACAACATGGACATTGACAAAAAGGCTCAAAAGGGGTTAACAAAAGTTCACACACTCACATGGTGAATTGACTATTTGATTAGGTAGTTGTGCTCAATAATCAAACAAAATTCCTTGATCATTTCATGCTTTCATACAATCAACACAAAAAAAGATTAAACATAATGAAATCTAGTTAAAACAAGAATTGTGGCCTCCAGCATATATGAACAATAAAAAACACCAATCTCTGGCAACAACGCCATTTTGTCGGTGTGGTAAAGAGGCAAGCAACAAAATGTTTTTGGAAGTATTTATCCGAGAAATTATCGTGTCCACAGAGAATAGTGTTATTGAACTGCCGTTCGACAATTTAAAAGTTATTGAGTTTGGGTTTAAAATGGGTTTAAGTTAAATACGGGAAATAAAACTTATGAACAGAAAAAAAATCATTCTTTGGAGAGTAGAGAACTCTCGCGTTTGTATTTCATCTACCATAACAAATACTTAAACTTACTACCCAGTTGTACGCAACCTAAGTCACTCGTCAACATTATCACGTATCTCTCACACAGAGGTTATCTCTAACATAGAGTGAGACAACGACCGTATTACTCGCGTCAGCGATCTCTCAGCGCTACACAAACAACACATATGCATTAAGTTCCGATACCAAAGTGAATATTAAGCATAAATCTATCTCTAGAATCTAGAACCTAATAGATGTTAATCCTAAATCCGGATTCAACCCGTCCATCTCTGCAACAATGCAAACCCAAATAATTAAAGCAATCATCAACATTAATTTGTAAAATGAGTTTTATACAACACCATGAGCAATAAATATACATATAATCAAGGTAAACTTACATACAAACTCACAACAAATGGAAACTACAAAGGGAAGAGAGAAGTAGGATCAAAATCTCACGCGGTGTCAATCACGATCCATAATTATCCACCCCAATCGTCAAGTTGCAACCTCCATTGATGCTTTTCTAAGCTCTAAACTATCAAAAATGGAGGTTTGATAAATAGGGAACAAATACTCCAAAACATAACCTAAAAAATGTGATTTTACCCCTTTAAATGTGTTTCTGCCCAGACTAATTCGTCCGGCGAAGTAACGGTTTTCCCGGCGAGCAAAAGCGATATTTTCTACTGCTTCTAGGACTTTTGGCTCGCGTCTGGCTCATCCGGCGAGCTCGGGGCGTGAGCTGACAGTAACAGAAAAATTCAGAATCTTGTTTTCTTCATAACTTTCGAACCGTAACTCCGTTTGAGGCCCGGTCGGAAGCGTCGAAAATCTTATTCAATGCTCTATCTAACGATGACTAAATATCAATTCTTGAATACCTATAAAAATTGGATAAAAATAATTAAACTCAATGATATTTACACGAAAATACTAGTATACCCTAAATATACACTTTTACAAACAAAGTCAGATTTTATTCAAAGAACTCAATTCAAATGAATCGATAAGTGCCGCAAAACTACTACTCAAAACACGGAATTTTGTCACTTATCAAACTCTCCCCAGTTTAAAACATTGTTTATCCTCAAACAAAGTCAAACAACTTAAAGAAATAAAAGACGATAATCTAAGAATCACGAAGCAACATGTTTTTTAAAACGGAAAACAAATGTATGGTTCAAATAAAAAACGTACAAGTAAAGTAAACACCTACCACCATCCTACAATAAGAACATGAAAACAAAACAAATCCTAAGTACAAAAATGATGCCAAACAATCTAAAATAACACAAGTTAAATCACAAGGGCTTTTCAAGGTTACAATTTGGCTTGGTTAACAAACAAGGGGTAATTCCTAAAGCTAATCGAAACAAAATCTTTCCAAAACTTAAAGGTGTGATCAACTCACAAAAGTTCAATCACAAAATTTCAATCAAACGTCTTCTTTCATCCCAAGTGTTACACCAAACACACCTTACTTATTAGCACAATTATTTGATACTCTTTTTTTTTTCTTTTTCAAAACTTTTCTTTTTTTTTCCTTTTCTTTCTTTTTCTATTTTTTATTTCTTTTTCTTTTCTTTTTCACAACCACATAGCAACCAACAACATAACTGAGCAAACATTTCTCTCCCCAACTTGAATTCAACGAACATCAATGTGTGAATACTCCCTACTTTCTAAGGCAAGGTAAAAATTCAAACAACAACACATGGTTGAGGGTTCAAGAAAATAAATAATCAACATCCATTCAAAAAGGTGAACTAATACTCATAGACAAACATCAAGTTCAAAAACAACATGGACATTGACAAAAAGGCTCAAAAGGGGTTAACAAAAGTTCACACACTCACATGGTGAATTGACTATTTGATTAGGTAGTTGTGCTCAATAATCAAACAAAATGCCTTGATCATTTCATGCTTTCATACAATCAACACAAAAAAAGATTAAACATAATGAAATCTAGTTAAAACAAGAATTGTGGCCTCCAGCATATATGAACAATAAAAAACACCAATCTCTGGCAACAACGCCATTTTGTTGGTGCGGTAAAGAGGCAAGCAACAAAATGTTTTTGGAAATATTTATCCGAGAAATTATCGTGTCCACAGAGAATAGTGTTATTGAACTGCCGTTCGACAATTTAAAAGTTATTGAGTTTGGGTTTAAAATGGGTTTAAGTTAAATACGGGAAATAAAACTTATGAACAGAAAAAAAATCATTCTTTGGAGAGTAGAGAACTCTCGCGTTTGCATTTCATCTACCATAACAAATACTTAAACTTACTACCCAGTTGTACGCAACCTAAATCACTCGTCAACATTATCACGTATCTCTCACACAGAGGTTATCTCTAACACAGAGTGAGACAACGACCGTATTACTCGCGTCAATGATCTCTCAGCGCAACACAAACAACACAGATGCATTAAGTTCCGATACCCAAGTGAATATTAAGCATAAATCTATCTCTAGATTCTAGAACCTAATAGATGTTAATCCTAAATCCGGATTCAACCCGTCCATCTCTGCAACAATGCAAACCCAAATAAACAAAGCAATCATCAACATTAATTTGTAAAATGAGTTTTATACAACACCATGAGCAATACATATACATATAATCAAGGTAAACTTACATACAAACTCACAACAAATGGAAACTACAAAGGGAAGAGAGAAGTAGGATCAAAATCTCACGCGGTGTCAATCACGATCCATAATTATCCACCACAATCGTCAAGTTGCAACCTCCATTGATGTTTTTCTAAGCTCTAAACTATCAAAAATGGAGGTTTGATGAATAGGGAACAAATACTCCAAAACATAACCTAAAAAATGTGATTTTACCCCTTTAATTGTGTTTCTGCCCAGACTAATTCGTCCGGCGAAGTAACGGTTTTCCCGGCGAGCAAAAGCGATATTTTCTACTGCTTCTGGGACTTTTGGCTCGCGTCTGGCTCATCCGGCGAGCTTGGGGCGAGAGCTGACAGTAACAGAAAAATTCAAAATCTTGTTTTCTTCATAACTTTTGAACCGTAACTCCGTTTGAGGCCCGGTCGGAAGCGTCGAAAATATTATTCAATGCTCTATCTAACGATGACTAAATATCAATGCTTGAATACCTATAAAAATGGGATAAAAATAATTAAACTCAATGATATTTACACGAAAATACTAGTATACACTAAATATACACTTTTACAAACAAAGTGGGGTTTTATCCAAAGAATTAAATACAAATAAATCGATAAGTGTCACAAAACTACTACTCAAAACACGACATTCTGGCACTTATTAGTTTGCGAGTTAGCACCTATCGACAAAACCGTGATCGAAGTAAAGGCTTTAAGCGGAAAATAATTATCCGAGTGTTACTGTTTTTCTTTTTGTGAGATTGAATTTTTCTTGAGGACAAGTAATGGTTCAAGTGTAGGAGAGTTGGATAACTCCAAAACACACTACGTATTCTACTCGATTCGCACAAGTTTTATTGTCATTTTACTCTTATTTCTTATGTTATGCTGGTATTTTATCTATGTTTTAGGTACCTAATCGAGTGAAAGTTATTACATAGAGAAACAGGACGAATCGGGGGGAAAACGGGGAAAAATACAGATTTTGTACTCATGGCACTTAGCATTGTGTTCACCACAGGGGTCGTCGTGACATGGATAATGAAGCCCACGTTTAACTAGCTCAGAAGCCATGATTAACATATTTTGAACCTGTGGCGTTCGCCATAGGGTGTGTGGCATTCGCCACACCTTATAAATCCAGAAAGAAAACCCAACTATTATTTCTCCCTATTTTCTCTCACACAAATTCAGCAACCTTGACTTCACTTTCTAGACTCACTTTTTAATTCATCCAAGCTTAGCACAACTTAAGCCATATATTTACCATTCTGAAAGCTTTAACTCTTCACATCGGGGAGTTATTGCATAATTCTTGTATTAAGTTTGGAGTAGTTACTTTTGTAGAAGTTAATCTTATCGGCATTTTCTTAACTTTTCAAACACCCGCTTTCATAGGTCGACCTTCAGAGTTCAAATCTAGAAATTTTATTTTTTCTTTCAATTTCACATGCATGCCCTTTGGTTCATTTCTCTCCTGCATATTTATACTCATACATGCATCTTTTTTTAGTAAGTTTCTAGTGTAAAACTTATACGAAACCAAAATTTCAAAGCATATTCATCATCTTCAACCTCTCTTCTATGCATACACCAAATCAAACTACACATAATCTTTTTTTGATTGGGTAACCATCCAGATTAGGGTTGATAACGTCCAATTAGGTTGGTGTACTGAGATATTCGGTTGAGTTATTTAAGTGTTTCAAATAAGAAAATCGAGCTGAGGTTTTCCTTCAAGATCACTGAGTATTTGATGGTTTTGGACAAGATTACGTTATTCGGATCTAATCGAGTAAAGGTCTTGGGACTAGGTGGTTCCTTTCAAGGGAGTAGCATGAGATGGTGGATCATGTTCGTAAATATTGGATTCAATAAATGTGCATGGAATTAAATCGACCTAGCGAAAACCTTGGGACGAGAGGTCTTGCAAGGTGAATTGAAGCGACATTGTTAGTGACTTAATCAATCTTTGAGACCAAACAAAAATACATGAGACCAAACAAAAATAATCTTTACATACAACAAAAAATGTACCATTTTTTTAATCAAAAAAGATATTTATTAACTCAAAAAAACAAGTAAGTACAAGGTGATCAAGTGATCCAACCAATCCTATAAACTATAACATCATCCTAGCAATATGCTTTCTCAACTTATTTGATTTCCAACCCCTATACAATAAACTCTCTATGATTCTATCCTTTGTATTTATAGTCATGCATGTATAAGCATTGCTTCCAAAGATTATCCCATTCTTATATCTCCATATCTCGTATACGGTTTCCGTTGCTGCAAGTTTTAGCAGGCAGGATTTCCAGCCTTTCCTCTCCACCTGAGCTATTAACCGTGCCTTCTCCAAATTCCAGCATTGAGGAACATGCTCGAATTCAATCCACTTCAGGACTTCACACCAGATAGTATGAGAAATTCTGCAGTCAAAGAATAGGTTATTCATTGTTTCGTTAGTTTCTTTGCAGAGGCTACACACAGTCTCATTGATAAGGCCCAGCTTCACCAGCCTATCCTTAGTCCCTAGCCGATCATGGCAGGCTAGCCACATGGTGTGGATAGCTCTTGGTCTAGTAAGGTTCCTTTTGAGAAGGTATCTCCACGACACCCTAATGTTATCATCAATCAACGCGTCATAAATAGTTTTCAATCTGAATTTTTGTCTTCTAATAATGTCATCCCAAACTGGCTGGATTTTAGAAACTCCCTCTCTAAGCTTCAATATGTTCTTCATAACCTAAGAGCCACTATTCATTATGTTTGCCTCCATGACAGACACACCCTTTAAATAGTGGATATGTATCAATTTCACCCACAGGTGATCTTCCTTTCTACTCAGGTTCCACAGACATTTCAATAGGGAAGCTTTGTTCCAAACATCCATGTTGAAAACTCCAATTCCACCATGTCTCCTAGGTTTACAGACAGTAGCCCATGCTATTGGACTTTTCCTGCTATTCTCCTGGCTGCCTACCCAGACAAACCTTCTACACATGCCTTCTATTTTTCTAATGACTATCTTAGTAATAGGAAGACATTGCATCCAATACTGTAGGATGGCATTTACAGTACTTTTCACCAACTGAACTCTACCATCCATACTTAAGAGTTTTGATGTCCAATGTCTAATCCTTGCCATCACCTTATCTATTAGAGGTAGATATTGAGTAACAGTAAGTTTCTTACATGTTAATGGAATGCCTAAATAACTGAATGGGAGTTGACCTTCATTTATCTCAGCCAGCCTATGCATTATATCCTTTACCTCTCTATCCACACCACCATAATACATTCTGCATTTTGAAGGGTTCACCACCAAGCCTGTTGTCTCAGAGAACTTGTTGACTGTATTCATAAGCATTATGACTGATATTTCATCCCCTCTACAGAACATCAGTAGGTCATCTGCAAAGGTAAGATGGGTGATCCCTAGCCTTTCACATTTTGCATGGTAATTGAAGTTAGGGTCCTGTGTCATCTTTGCCAGTAGTCTTGTCAAGTACACCATCACTAATACAAAGAGTAGAGGGGATATGGGATCCCCCTGCCTGATCCCTCTCCTAGCCTGCAAAACATTAGTCAAATTGCCATTAACATTAAATACATAAGTCACATTAGTCACTAGTGTCATGATCCACTTTACAAATCTATCAGGCATCCCCACTTCCCTAAGTATGGTTTCCATGGCATGCCAGTCAACCATATCATATGCCTTCTGCAGGTCCAATTGAATCATAGTCCTGGGGGTTCCTCCCTTTCTAGTATACCCCTTGAGCAATTCATAGGCAAGCATAATATGGTTCTGAATATTTGCCCAGGAACAAAGGCATCTTGTGTCAAATGAATTATACTTGGTAGCATTTCCCCTAGCCTTGCAGTAAGAATCTTTGAGATGATTTTGTAGAAGGTGTTACATCCTGCAATTGGTCTGTAATCTTTCACATGCCTTGCCTCCTCTGATTTTTGGATAAGTGTGACCACTGTTTGATTGAAAGGAAGAAAAATCCTGTTGTGATCAAAGAATTCCATAACAGCTTCCGATACATCCTTCTTAATTATGTACCAATAGTTCTTAAAAAATTTGGAACCATATCCATCACTACCTGGGGACTTTAACTCACCAATACCTTGTACAGCTTTTTCAATTTCCTTGAGAGTGATGGGTCTGATCAAGCTTTCTCTCTGCTCCATAGTGAGTTAATTACCTTTTCTCAGTGCATCTATATCCACTTGTCTAAGGTCTTGGATGTTGCTCCCCATTAATGGCCTGTAATAATCCATGATCTCCTTGGCAATATCAGATTGGGTAGTCAAGATAGTTCCATCTTGTCTATGGACCATCCTCAAACTTTTGTTGCCCTGTCTTGACTTTAAGTAGGCATGGAAAAATGCAGAGTTGTCATCTCCCATTTTGATCCAACTAATTTTAGTTTTCTGCATCATCTCCTTCTCTTCAATATTGTTCCACTTTAGAACCTCTTCAGTCAGCAGTTTAACTTTATGAATTCTGTTAGCTTCCATCCTTTGAGTACTTAATTCAGTATAGGCTCTCTCTAGATCCTCCCTGGCTGATTGGAGCTTTTATTGATTAACATTAGTTTGCCTTTGGAGTTTTCTCAAATGAGGTTGCAATCTCTTTAACTTGTTCCATAATCTCTGCATTGGTGGCCCTGTCATAGGTTCATCCCAACTTATTCTTACAATGTCATAAAAACCCACTGCATCCACCCAGCTGTTATTGAATTTGAAATTTTGCCTAGTCCTTATCTCATTAAGAGCATAGATATAGAGGATAGCATGGTGTGAGATATGGGGAGGTAGTATGTTAAAGGTTGCCCTAGTGTTATCTTGGAACTATCTCACATTAGCCAAAACACTATCAATTATAGAGTATATAGGGTTATCAGCCTGTTTATTTGACCATGTGAAAAAGTTACCTCTGCTATCCATTTCACTAAGGCCTGTAAAGAACATCATATATTGAAGATCTTTAAATTCATTCTCTGTCACTACTCTGCCTCCACTTATATCATGACTTGTTGCCACATTGTTAAAGTCCCCAACGGCACACCAAGGCCCTTGTTGGGTAGTATGGATATGTGCCATCTCCTTCCATAGAAGTTTCCTCTGTTCAATATGGTTATGAGCATAAATTGCTGTTAACCAGTATTTAAACCTGCCGAATTATCATATATTCCACAGTGTATGTGTTGACTTGAACTACAAACCTTTTTTTACATCCACTCTACTATCATCCCAAGTCAACCATATCCTACCATTTTCATGCCTATCATAATTATCAATGTATTTTCCTCTTAAGTGTAGCTTTTTCCTAATTTCATCTGCTTTGTGTTTCTTGACTCTTGTTTCTAACAGCACAACCATGGATGGCTGTAGCTTATGGAGATGGGAGCTGATCTCCTTAAGCTTACCAGCCTTGTTAAGCCCCCTCACATTCCAGGAGGTTAACATGGTCCCCTATCATGAGGACCTTGAAGGACATTCAAATCCCCCAAATATTCAAAACCATTTAAACAAGTAACAGCACTAGTGGAGCCAGTTATTTGCATACCTTTACCTCTGGATGGTTTGGTTATTGTTGTCCAACTTTCTTCTTGAACTCTAGGTTCCACTGAAGGACTTTTTGTTGGTGTAGCAATCACAGGCATTTGAATCTGCTGTGGTGTTTCAGGCTTGTGTTCACTCTCTGTCAGGGGGACCTGTTGTTTTACCCTCCACACTTTCTTCTATTTCATATCTCCACATTGGTGCCCCATCTTTTGGCAAGTGTTGCAGAATTTAGGCCTCCACTCATATTCCACTGGTTGCATTCTTTTCCTTCCATAATTATCCACGATTGCAATTTCATCTGTCAGTTGTTGTGTGATATCTACTTCTACCAATATCCTCGCATAGGATACCCTCAGTTTTTGTGCATTACACTCATCTGTGACCAAAGGAGCACCTATGGCACTACCAATCTTGTTGAGGCTTCGTGCCCCCCGTAGATGCAGAGAGAGCTGTGGCAATTTGATTCAAATTGGCATGGTTCTCAATAAATAAGTTTTTAGGTTAAATTCCGGTCTCCACTCCATAGTTATCATAAGGACATTGCGTATGGTATAGGGACCCTTCATCAGAACAGCCTCCATACCTTCATGTTTCTTGAATCGAAGAATAAAGTATCCCTCGTCATTATAATACATGTCAGGTAGAGGGACGAAATTCCAATTTTTCATCATGAAGTTCTTCAACATAGTCATGCTGATATCTTTTCCATAGACATACACAATAAGTGCGTTTTCCCAGTATTGTAGCTTAGAGGCGACATCATCATCTTCTATTTCAATCTCTATGGTTCCATTCACGACTTTAGGTGCCACATATTCCATGGTTCTCCCTTTTACCGGATTCTGATTCTCACTTATTACATCCACCAACAGTTTGCGTTTGTCGTCCCCAGTTTTGGGAGGTAGGGACTTGTCATTCACGTTCGTATCCTTTTCTTCAAGCGATTTGGAAATTAGGGTTTCTCCATTTGTGTCCTCTGCCTTGTTTCCATCTTCTTTCTCAATTTCCTCAGATCATGTGTTATCTCTATCGATTTAGGGTTCACCACCGGTTGGACAATCTGTGGTGAGGATTGATTTAATTCCGGCGACACCGTTGCCTTGGGCCGTCCCCAGGACCGCTTCACTCCAGCCATTATCCTTTTAATCTTAAAGAAAGGAAAAAATTTTATCAAAATTTTTTTCTAGTTCTCAAAAAATGTACCATTGATCCAAATAATTTTTTCTAGTTATCAAAATTTTTATCATTTAAATAATGATTTATTAAATATGTGTTATTGATGTAAATAGGAGAAAAATATATAATAATTATTTTTATATGAGATATATAAACGGCGATATTCAAAATATATTTTTCTATTTTAATTTCTCAACTAATAAAAATGAATCAAAACAAAAACAATCTTTATATACGTGAAAAATTCAAATATTTTTATAAATGAGAAAAAATTAACTATTGATCCAAATATTAATATAAATAGAATAAAAACAAGCATATTTTTCATATATATATAAAAAATGTATTGTTCATCCAAATATATTTATAAACAATATTATTTTTATCAATGGAAAAATATTTACTATTAATTCAAATATTTTTATAAATTATGCCAAAAACAAAATTAACATTTATATACGGGAAAAATCTAGTGTTTTATTATATTATTAATATATAAGAAAATGTTTATTACTGATCCAAATAATATTTTTTATAATGGTTATAACAAAAATAATATATTTTATCATGTATTGATAACTTTTTAGAACATTGAATAAACTCGTCATTTTACTCTATAAACTACTCAAATATCAATTTTTAAAATTTTTAAAAATAAAATTTAACATTTTCTTCATGTTTTGTTATTTAACTATAATTCATTTTAAAAAGGGTTAATACACATTTAAGTCCCTACCATTTGGGGCGAATTCGAAAAAGGACCCTGTAAAACACATGAAGCTTTGCCTTGTAAGGAGACATCTCTTCCACTAGGCATTATGTTTTTGTTGTATATTTATTTGCTTCAATTATATATATAACATAAATACATAAATGGCTTAAATATTAAATGTTAATATTTTCTAAATTTAAATAAATATTTATATAATTAATATTTATATAATAAATATTTATATAATTAATATTTTTAAATTTAACTAATATTTATATAATTAATATTAACATATAATTAAAAAATATATAAAATAAATTCTTCCAAAAATGATAAAATATATTAAAAACATTAAATAATTAAAAAAATACAAAAAATTATAATTTATATTTATATAATTAAAAAATTAAATTACTAATGTATTATAACAATAAATAATTAATATTAATTTTAAAATTTATTTTTTAAACTAAATTATTATATTTAAACATAATAAATATATATATTAATGTTTGTATGAAGTGAGATGACGAAACGAGGGAGGGGGAGGCCGAAATCTACGGCGCCACCGCCACCGCCACCGCCACTGCCACCGGAAATTCAAACTGTTAACGTGACACAGGGAGAGGCAACAACAATCCAAGATGATGAAGTTTCTTGTGAAGAGATACACCATGAGGAGGAGGAAAACAATAGCGAGGAGAAGACCTTAACCCTAAAACTGAAAACCCTAGCGGCAGAAGAGGAAACCAAGCCGGAAGAACGGAAACTTTGGGTGGACGTTCTTAATGACAACCGGAACCCTTCGAAAGGTTTGGCAATGGAGTATGTTGCACCAAAGATGGTCGATGGTACTATGGAAGTGGAAATAGATCAAGAAGACACAGAATCGGAACTTCGATTTTGGGATAATGCGCTAATCGTCTATGTGGTGGGGGAAGATCTGAGTATGAATGCTATGAAGAATTTCATGCTGAAAACGTGGAATTTTGTCAAAATTCCAGATCTATACTACCATGATGAAGGGTATTTCCTTGCAAGATTCAACAAGCACGAAGATAGAGAAGCGGTGATGATGAAGGGACCCTATACCATCAGAAACTGTCCTTTGATTCTGAAAGAATGGAGGCCAGAATTCAATCTGAAAAAAGACCTATTGAGAACATTGCCAATCTGGATAAAGCTGCCACAACTTCCCCTCCAGCTTTGGGGAGCCAAGAGTCTTAGCAAGATTGGGAGTGCTCTAGGTACACCCCTGGTGACTGATGAATGTACAGCAAGCAAGCTTCGTGTATCGTATGCACGAATCTTGGTAGAGGTGGACATAACACAAGACTTGATCAAGGAGGTAGCCATCAGAAATTGCACAGGAGGAGTGTTAAAGCAACCAGTAGAGTATGAATGGCGACCAACTTTCTGTGAAAAGTGCCAAAAGTTGGGGCATAAGTGTGGAGATCGGGGAAAAATTCAGAAATGGAGGCCTAAACCTAAACCCCCTGAAGTTGACAAAGAAACCATACAACCTGCAACCCCTGAAGAGGACATAGTAACCACCAAGCAGCCTGCAACCACTGAAGAGGACAAAATAACCTCCACCAAGCAACATACTGAAGAGGAACAGAATCACGATGATGGTGAGGCATGGTCAAGGATGAAGAAACCAACAAGAGGTAATTTTAGTCATACTGATTCACTAAGAAAAACTAAATGTAGCAATGGCTTTGAAGCACTTGAGGTTTTGAATGACCCCCTTGTGCTATCAAACATTGATCCATGATTGTTTCTTGGAACATAAGGGGACTCAATAAAGTAGGTAAAATTTGTGAGATTAGGTCCCATCTCATTGAGCTTAAACCTACTGTCATTGTTCTATTAGAAACCAGAGTGAAAGAAACCAAAGCCAAAACTATTAGAGACAAATTGAAGATCTATGAGAAGCATGTGGATAATTACAAAGATCATCCTAATGGGAGGATATGGATTCACTGGGATAACACTGTTGTTGATGTGAGATATGTTCAGAGTAACAGTCAGTATATTCATTGTGGTGTGTATGATTCTAAAGGTGATTTTAAGTATTGGCTTACAGCAATCTATGCTCATAATCAAGTGGCCAGCAGGAGGATATTATGGAATGAGATTGAGAGCATTCATGGGAACCTTCAAGGGCCTTGGTGTGTAATAGGTGACTTCAACAATGTTGTGAAAGCTCAAGATCGTGAGGGTGGCAATATGGTCACTGAAAAAGAATTTATAGACTTGCAAAGAATGATGGAGGTGACTGGTTTGAATAAAATGGACAGTACTGGAGACTATTTTACCTGGTCAAACAAGCATGTGGACAACACCATTTACTCTAAAATTGATCACATGATGGCTAATACTGATTGGTTCCAGGAAAATATAGATGTCAAACTGAAGATCCACCCCCCCCCCCATATCTCTGACCATGCTTTATTACAGGTGACTGGCAAGGATGAAAAGAGGAAGACTCAGAGACATTTTAAGTTCAGCAACTGCCTGGTTGATCTTCCAGGGTATAATGAGGTGGTTAAGAAAAGCTGGGAGGTTCCTATAAATGGAAGGCCTATGATAGTTCTTTGGAAAAAGTTAAAAAGATTGCAAAAAGATTTGAGGGAGTTCAGCAGACCTCTATCTGACTTGAAGCAGAAACTGCAAGTACCTAGAGCCAAACTTAAGCAAGGCCAGCAGGAGCTTTGTGACAACAGGATGAACAAGGAGCTAATTGTGAAAATTAGGGAGCTCACTGAGGAAGTGATTAGCCTTAATGAACTTGATGAAAAGATCCTGCAGCAAAGGTCGAAGATAGATTGGTTAAGGAAGGGTGATGGAAACAACTCTTACTTCTATGCTGCTATTAAAGCTAAACAACATTCCAACAACCTGAACAGCATTAAAAAGACTGATGGCACTATAACTCATAATAACAAGGAGATTGGAAATACCATCTTTGAGTTCTATAGCAACTTGATGGGGAAAGCTGACAATAACCTGGAGTGCATTGACATTGAGGCCATGAGGACGGGGAAACAACTAGATATGGAGCAGAGGGAGTTTCTAGTCAAAGACATCAAAGAGGATGACATTACCAAGGCTTTGAAGGGACTTGGAGACCTAAAGGCACCTGGCCTTGATGGTTATGGGGCTAAATTTTTTAAAGCCAGCTGGAGTATTATTAAGAATGATGTCATTGATGCTGTCAATGAATTCTTCCAAACAGGTACCATTTACAAAGCCTTTAACAGTACAGTGGTCTCCTTGATTCCTAAGAACAATAATGCAAATGAGGTGAAGGACTATAGACCCATTGCGGTCTGTACCACATTTTACAAAATCATCTCTAGAATATTGACTGATAGATTGGGGAAGGTCCTGCAAACTGTGATCAGTCACAGCCAGGCTGCTTTTGTGTCAGGTCAAAATATCCACAACCACATAATGTTAGCCTATGAGCTTATCAAAGGTTATACTAGGAAAGGGGGAACTCCTAGAATCATGCTACAAATTGACCTTCAGAAGGCTTATGATATGGTTAACTGGGGGGCCTTGGAGTGCATCATGAAAGAGATAGGCATACCTAAAAGATTTATCCTGTGGACCATGACCAGTGTAAGGACAGTGAGTTACAGATTTAATGTGATGGGTGATTACACTGATATGTTACAGGCCAAAAGAGGTATAAGACAAGGTGATCCTATATCACCTCTTCTATTCGTCCTCATTATGGAGTACATGAACAGGCTGTTACACAAAATGCAAATGGACCCCAATTTCAACTTTCATGCTAAATGTGAAAGTGTGAAACTGACCAACCTCACCTTTGCTGATGATGTTCTCCTATTTTGCAGGGGAGACCTTATTTCTATGCAAATGATGTTGTCTTGCCTGAAAAAACTCTCTAGATCTACAGGATTGAAAATGAATGATAATAAGAGCAAAATGTATTTTGGAGGTCTTGATAGAGAGCAAAAAGAGAGATTGAAGGCTGAAGCTGGTTTCCTAGAAGGGACTCTCCCCTTCAAATACCTTGGCGTGCCTCTCTCTAGCAGAAGATTATCTGTCAACCATTATATGCCTCTGGTGGAAAAAATTGTGGCGAGAATTCATCATTGGTCCTCTCGACTGCTCAGTTATGCTGGCAGGTTACAGCTTATAAAGAGTATAGCTTGGTCAATCACTCAGTATTGGATGCAGTGTCTCCCGATTCCCAGCACTGTGATCAAGAAGATTGATTCGATTTGTAGAAGTTTCTTATGGAATGGAAATGACAAAGTGAGTAAAAAAAGTCCAGTTGCTTGGAGAAAAGTCTGCAGCCCTTTGAAGCAGGGTGGCTTACAGCTGATAAACCTCCATGTCTGGAATGAGGTACTCTTACTTAAGTGTCTTTGGAATTTAAGTATGAAGTCTGATAACATGTGGGTCAAGTGGATCCATACCTACTACCTAAAAGGTGGACAGGTTATGGAACATATTTGTAAGAATCATCACTCGTGGATTTTCCAAGCCATTATGAAACAAAGAGAAAAAATAGGGCTGTTGCAGGATGTGTGGAACCGAGCCATGGAGAAGCCGAGGTTCAAAGCCACTCTGTTCTATAATGTTTTAATTGATGATGACCAAAGGATTCCGTGGAGAAATATGCTTGTCCGGAACAAAGCCAGGCCGCGAGCTGTTTTCTGTCTATGGCTAGCTTGCCATAACAGGTTACCAACCAAGGACAGATTGTTTAAAATGGGGATGATCCAAGATACTAAGTGTATGCTGTGCCATGAGGAAGAGGAAAGCCATGACCACCTATTTTTCTGCTGCAAGGTCACGACACCGATTTGGAAAGAAGTGCTGATGTGGTTGGAAGTTGAGCACGATCCTAAAGGTTGGACGGAGGAGAAGAATTGGGCTAGTATGGCTGTTAAGAATAAAGGATGGAAGAATGATACTTTAAAGCTGAGCATCGCTGAAACCGTATACGGTATATGGAAACTTAGAAATGATACAGTTTTTGACAACAAAGTGGATAAAAATAGTATAGTGTCAAATATTATAGATAATGTGATCTATAGAGGGTGGCAATGTAAAAAGATTAGGAGCCACTTACCTAGATTAATGATGTAATGTTAGTACTTGGTGGTTGGATCCTTGGGGATCACCTTGTGTATATTGCTCTTTTTTGAATTAATATATTTCTCTTGATTCAAAAAAAAAAAAAAAATGTTTGTATGAAATATAATATAAATTTATTTAAACTAAATTTAAAAAATATTAATTATAAATATAACAAATATTAAAATGAAATTAAATGAAATAACTTAATAAAATATTTATTTAAATATATTATTAACATATTATAATATTAATATTAATATTTTATAATATGTTAATTATTTCATTTTAATATGTTAATTATTTCATGTTATTTCATCACAATACGTTAATATTAATTTATTATAGTTTTGTTAAAATGATAATATTAATTTAGTTTAGTTTTTTATTAATAATAATTTAGTTAAAACGTTAAAAAACATTAGTTAAGTTTAATTTAGTTTATATTAATATTATTTTTGTTTAAAAGTTAATATTAATTTAATTTAGTTTATGAAACGTTAATATTAATTTATAAATAAAATACTAAAATAAAATTTAGTTTATTAAAACCTTTGAAATGCTGTAATTAAATCAATTTTAATTTAGTTTATATTCAATATTCAATATTAAATAATATAAACTGCAAGTATTAAATATTATATATTTATTATGTATATTAAATAAATAAACTGAAAGTAGTAAATATTAAATATTAAATAAATGCTGAATAAATATTAAATATTAAATAAATGTTGAACTAATATTAAATGCTGAAGTTATTTTGGAAGAATTTATTTAACGTTTTTAATATATTTTAAAATTTTTGTAAGAATTTATTTAACATATTAAATATTCATTAGATGTTCTATAATATTTATATTTGAAGCAAACAAATTGACATGAAAGGAATGCTAGCCTAGTGGAAGAGGTATCTCCCTTGCAAGTAAAAGATCATGGGTTTAACACTAGTGTTAAAAAAATTTGAAGTTTAGTAATTTTAATATTTAAACAAAAATAATAGGGCAAAATAAAAGAATCTTCAAATGGCTGGACGTAATCTGTGTTTTATTAAAAAATTGAAATTTATCAACGGTTTTTTAAAATATGTGAAAAAATGCGCCTACGACTTCAAAATATATGCGTACGCACACGTTTTTAAAAGTTTTCACATGATAGAACTGTTGATTATAAGACAATGGCTAATTCAATTGTTTCGATTTTGAATATTTGTTGGTGCGATTGTCGTAATAACATACCATAATATTACATTGTATGAGAATATTTTTAGATAGAAAATTGATGATAAAAATTTCCTGATCCAAGTAAATTTTTATGACAAACCTCTAGCAACAATTTGACGAAAGTTTTTACCTACCTTTTGTAATACCAGCGAGCACGAACAATAATTTCATATGTTAAAAGATAAAAAATCTTGCTTATAATGCAAAAATGATGTTAACACTACACACAAACTCTTGAATTATTGACCACCATAACCGACCATATATATATATATATATATATATATATATTAGGGGTGTCAAAACGGGCCGCCCGCCCCATCCTGCCAAAAGCCCGCCAAAAAATAGAGCGGGACGGGCATGCTCGCCAGGTGAAATGGACATGAAATTCAAGCCCGTCACGCCAAGTGGCCGGCGGCGGGCCTGCCCGCCTTCTTTTTTTAAAATTTTTTTCCCATTTTTTTAAATAAATTAAGATGCTTTGATTTTTTATATTTCAAAGATTAACACACCAACTCTCCGTACATGTTACCCAATTAAATTAATATAGCAATTAGCAAATAATGATAAACTAGCAAATTAGATTAATATAGCAAATTATAAATATAGCAGTAACTAACATTAATGTTCACCCTAACCACATAATTCAATACTAATTTCATTACCCTGCTATGAGTATACTTGCTACATTTTCAAAAATGCAGTAGAATAATTGGACTTGTTCCAAAGGTAAATACACCAACTCTCCATACATGTTACTAAATTATATTAAAACGATTAAAACTAATATAATAATATCATGACAAGCTAAACTAAAACTAATATAATATAAAAATTTAAACTAAAACTAAACACTTCCATAAATAATAATAGTTTAAAACAAATATTGGACCATATATTTTTTTTTCTTTCCAAATGGGCCATGGGCATTTTCTAATCTATGTAGTTATTTTTTATTTTTTTTAACGAGCTGGCGGGTCAACCCCGCCCCATTATGTATTCCGCCCGCGGGGTTTTTTTGTTTTGGCCGGGTGGGCGAAATGGGTAGGCGGGCCCAAAATCCATGCCTAGCCCGCCATTTTTTGGAGGGTGGCGGGTCTCGGCCCGTTTTTCCACCCCTAATGTATATGATTAGGGATCAACTTATTCTAATAGTAAGTTTTTCTAATTTACTCTAAATCATAGCCTTTGAATATATGAGGTGCGGTGGTTTCCGCTACAATAGTGGTCGTGGCAGTATTAGGAGTGGCAGCGGTAACAGTAGCATTGGTGGCAGCATCACATGGAGGATTTACACAAGTGCAGCCAACCATGCAGCAGAGCTTGGCATTTTTCGGAGGAAGACCCTCTGCCATTATCAAAGCCACAAAGATAAGAGCAAATCCAAATGTATTTTTAATTTATGCAAACAAAGGAGAGAGATGAACGACATTATACGTCGGTTTTTTTTAGAAAATCGAGGTGAATGATAAAGTTTCTTAAAACAAATAATATATAGTGCGCTCCAAGTAATTTGACCTCAGTTTTTTAATAACTGAGGTGAAAGCTACGTCATGAAATGTAGTATTTGTAGTAGTGCATGGTGGTTGTGATATAACCACATGGAGATTGTTGAGACCAATTGTGTATTTGAAAATAACCCTTATTCATGCTTGTCCCAAGTTCGAGACTTATATAGAGTGGTAACTGGGAAGAAAAATCTTTGAGATAGATGACTGTAACTTTGTTAAAGTGTATACTATTTAGTGGAGGCTAGGAGTGTTGTTGGCCATATCTGATGGATTATGTATCCATTAGGGGTGGACAATCGGTCGGGTTTGGTCGGTTTCGGGCCAAAAACTTAAATCCGACGTAAACCACGGTTTTAGTTTTATGGCCCAATTTCGACCGATTAAATTTCGGTTTTCGTCGGATTCGGTTAAGTCGGTTTGTCGGTTAAGTCGGGTCAGTTTAGTCGATTTAATATTTATTTGAACAATTCCATAAAAATGACTATTTTTTAAAATTATTATAAAAAATATCAAATTTTTAGAATAGAACAATTTTTTTTATTATTAAAAGAAAAACTATTATTATGTGATAATATTTTTAATATTATTTGACATTAATTTTGATCATTATCATACTCTAAATCATAAACTAAATAATACTCAAAATTTTATATTACATGTCTTGTATTTTTAAGAGTACACAATGTCATCATTAAATTATAAAAATGATATTATACTCAAACATTATAAATCTCATTTTTATAGTGAGTGGGTTATATAGTAATATAAATAAATATAATATATATTAATTAAGTTCGGTCAGTTTCGGTTTTCGTTGGGTCCAAAATAAGCATCCGAGCCCGACCGAAGCAACCCTATATTATCCAAATTAAGCAACCGAATCAACCCGACATCCGATCCGACCCGACCCATTTGCACAAAAAAGACAATGGGTCGGTCGGTTTCAATCGGTCGATTCAAATTTGTCCACCCCTATTATCCATTCAGTGGAGGCTATGACTATCATTGGTCATATCTGATGGATTGGCTATCACTACACAGTGGATTTGGCATTGACAACCTAACAAATATTTTTCCCAAGTAAGTTAAATAAATACATGAGACCAAAAAATAATAATTTTTTTTAGTTATCAAAATTGATATTATTTAAATAATGATTTATTAAATATGCATTATTGATGTAAATAAGAGAAAAATATATATTAATGATTCAAATACAAGAAATATAAACAGTGATATTAAAAAAAAAATATTTTTTAATTTCTCTACTAATAAAAATGAATCAAAACAAAAATAATCTTTATATACAGGGAAAATCCAAATATTTTTATAAATGGGAAAATTTTACTATTGACCAAATATTAATATAAATAGTATCAAACCAAGCATATTTTTTATATTTGTAAAAAAAAACGTATTGTTCATCCCAATATTTTTATAAACAAAATTAAATTTATAAACGGAAAACTATGTACTACTGATTCAAATATTTTTATAACTTATTCCAAAAACAAAAATAACACTTATATACGTTAAAAAAATCTAGTGTTTTATTATAATATTAATATACAGAAAATATTTATTGTTGTTCGAAATAATATTTTTTATAATTTTTATAAAAAAAAAAAAATAATCATGTACTAATTATATTTTAGAACATTAAATAAACTCATCATTTTACCCTATAAACGACTCAAATATCAATATTTTAAATTTATACAAAATAATATTAAAATTTAATATTTCCTTCATGTTTTTTTTCTAATTATAATTAATTTTGATAATTGTAGTGAGTTAAAGATGATAAAATTTTAATTAATTTGATTTTTTTTACTATTATGAAAATGATATGAACCGACAAAAATGATACTATTGATCCAAATATGAAAAAATTACAATTTATCCAGTTTTTTTAAAGTATATGAACAAATGCGCATACTACTTCAAAACCTATGCGCACGCACAAATTTGTTACTAGTTGCATCTTAAAACAAACAAACTCATTAGAAAAGAAAGAGTTTTCTAAAAGAAATGTTATAAGTTTTCTCATGATAGAACTATTGATTATAAGACAATGGCTAATTCAAATGTTTCGGTTTTGAATATTTATTGGTCAAATTGTCGTAATAACATACTATAATATTCCATTATATGAGAAATTTTTTAGATAGAAAATTAATATTATAAAATTCCATAAAAAAAACTTCTGTGTGTGATATCTTTTATGTATTTAAGGAGGAAGTAGATTCATTCTCTTTCTCCTCCTAGGTACAATTATGTGTGTTAACTCTTTAATCTAGTGTGATATCTTTTATGTATTTAAGGAGGAAGCAGATTCATTCTCTTCCTCCTCCTAGGTACATTATGTGTGTATGTTATTGACTCCAGTGTACAATTATGAATCAAAATTAAATTTGGAGTTTAATATTGTTGGTTGGTGTTCTCAATTTTTACTATTATTCACTGTTTTTTTTTACAACAACACATGATGGTGGTGGTGATTTCGAAATTGCGGTTAGGGACCCAAAAGAGTGTCTGTATCAAGCTAAAAGAGAAAGATACCCATATGCTGAAAGAGTTGTTTACAAAAATACTGGATAAAAATACTGAAAGTGTTCTAAAAGAAAGAGTTGCATCTTAAATTTCTCCTTTTTCTTTTGTAACAGTTAGCAAACCTAGTTGCCTTAAAAATATAACATAGGTTTTAAACTTTTAATAGTAAAGAAGTAAGAGTATAATAAATACATGCTTCAATGAAATAATTAGCTTTTTATTAGTTGTTCCAATTTTAATAATACTACAGGAAAATTTAATAAAATTCTACTACAAAACTTTAAATAATACTCAATTACTTCAGCACCATTTATAATAATAAATTAAAATGAAACAAAGTTGAAGGTATGAATTCCAGTCTAAATTTTTCCAAACATATTATTCTTACATCTGAATAAAAATTAATATATAAAAAAATGTCTTTGCAAAAGAAATATTCGTTATATATAGCTTGATGAAGATTTATATTAGATATTTTTAATTGTTAAAAATAATAAAGTATGACTCATATTATTAATATTAACATAGATATTATTGAATATATCTCATATTCTTAAGATAATTATGTGTAGATATAACTTTATGTTGAGGATAATTGGGGATTAAGGTTTAGGTAAATTGAACCCTATATATATATATATATATATATATATATATGTCATGTAATATTGTAGTCAATTATCAAAAAATATAAATCCAGGGAACTCTAGCTATTCTATAGTCGCAGAGGTAGGCTTCATTGTCCAAACTGCGTTAACAAAGATCAATCATGTTCATTGTCTTTTACTTTCCTTTGTATTTAATCTTCTATACTAATTTATGTTTATTTACTTACTTCCTCAAGCATATTGTTCGAGAATGCCTCTAAGATGACTAGGTCCCTTAGAAAATGCTTAGTAGATTATGTTTAGACTTTATGTTCAATGGCTTCTAAGGAGTCTGAGATTCTCCTCTGAGGATCCAATGTTAAATTGCCTCCGAGACAACAATTCGTTTATGAGAATCCAACATTAAATTTCCTTTTGGGCGTTAAAAACTTCTCTTTGAGGATCCAACATGATTCCTCAAAGTTAACTCCCCCCTTTTTGTATCCATGCCTAGGCTGATGTCTACGAAGTTTATTTCCTGCGAATTAAGAAGTTTCAAATTTACGTAAATACTTAGACACTTATTAACTTATTTTGCAAGAAATCAATATAAAAACCGATTTATCTATAAAAAGTAATAGAACACCCGATTGAACTTTTCAAGTTTACAATAGTCAAAAATAGGTAAAAAGGATTGGAAAACCACAATGCAACATACATAGACCTAGCCAGAGCAATCCCATACATAGCAAAACTCGATAGTCCATGATTATAGGCGTGCTCATCGAGACGAGGAAGAAAATAAGACTTCATGGCCAAGTAGCTTCATGATTAAGAAAGCAAGTTTTCTAGGCAAAGATCACAAATTCCTTGCAATCAAACGGGCATACCTTCAAGGTTTGTTTTTGGGGGTTACCTCACAAGTCAGAGATGGGAGGCTCGCCAAGTTAGATAGGGTGAGAGAGGCTAGTTTTGGCATTGACAACCTAAAATATATATTAATGATTCAAATACAAGAAATATAAACCGTGATATTCAAAATATATATATATTTTTTAATTTCTCAACTAATAAAAATGAATCAAAATAAAAATAATTTTTATCTACGGGAAAAATCCAAATATTTTTATAAATGGGGAAATTTTGCTATTGACCATATATTAATATAAATAGTATCAAACCAAGCATATTTTTTATATTTGTGAAAAAAAAAACGTATTGTTCATCCCAATATTTTTATAAACAAAATTAAATTTATACACGGAATACTATGTACTATTCATTCAAATATTTTTATAACTTATTCCAAAAACAAAAATAACACTTATATGCGTTAAAAAAATCTAGTGTTTTATTATAATATTAATATACAGAAAATGTTTATTGTTGTTCGAAATAATATTTTTTATAATTTGTATAAAAAAAAATTTTATCATGTACTAATTAATTTTTAGAACATTAAATAAACTCATCATTTTACGACTCAAATATCAATATTTTAAATTTATAAAAAAATTATTAAAATTTAACATTTCCTTCATGTTTTGTTTTCTAATTATAATTAATTTTGATAATTGTAGTGAGTTAAAGATGATAAAATTTTAATAAATTTGATTTTTTTTACTATTATGAAAATGATATGAACCGGAAAAAATGATACTATTGATTCAAATGTGAAAAAATAGAAATTTATCCAGTTTTTTTAAAGTATATGAACAAATGCGCATACAACTTCAAAACCTATGCGCACGCACAAATTTGTTACTAGTTGCATCTTAAAACAAACAAACTCATTAGAAAAGAAAGAGCTTTCTAAAAGAAATGTTATAAGTTTTCTCATGATAGAACTATTGATTACAAGACAATGGCTAATCCAAATGTTTCGGTTTTGAATATTTATTGGTCAAATTGTCGTAATAACATACTATAATATTCCATTATATGAGAAATTTTTTAGATAGAAAATTGATGATAAAAATTTCTTGATACAAATATATTTTTATGACAAACCTCTAGCAACAATTTGACTAAAAGTTTTTACCTACCTTTTGTAATACGAACATTAGTGACCACCAAAATCATATATATATATATATTATAGAATTTCAGGGTGGAAACAAAACTATCAGCTAATATATATTTTTTTAAGAAAAAAGCCAAAAACTTCAAAGTCACTTTCATAAAGAGTCTTTTATATATCAGAATTTTTTTTTCTAGGTTTCCAACATCTTTGTTTCTTGACATAAACAAATTTGAGACAAATTGTCTATATGTCAAAAGTCTTGCTTCCTCATATTCCGTGTTAGCCAAAAACCAAGAAGTAAACATAGACTCTGTTACACTCACCTTAAGAAGGATATTTCCAATCTTTTCAAAGTATTTGTAGTACACAGACTTCTCACCTTCCAAGTGAACAGTGTTTAGGATGTTGCTTTGGCAAATTTTGTTCCCCTGGGGTCGAGAATAATCAACAGGGAGTTGTTCCTTCTCCACCTCCAGCGGGAAAAACTCCAAATGCTGCTGGTAAAGGAAAACTTAAAACTCCAAATGCTGATGTTAAAGGAAAACTTGGGTGTATTGGTTTTTCATGTGGGCTATTTCCTATTCCTCCTCCACTTACTCCTCCACCCGAAACTATATAAATCCCCCTATATAATATTATAAAATTCCCTAAATAAAACTTCTGTGTGTGATATCTTTTATGTATTTAAGGAGGAAGTAGATTCATTCTCTTTCTCCTCCTAGGTACAATTATGTGTGTTAACTCTTTAATCTAGTGTGATATCTTTTATGTATTTAAGGAGGAGGCAGATTCATTCTCTTCCTCCTCCTAGGTACATTATGTGTGTATGTTATTGACTCCAATGTACAATTATGAATTAAAATTAAATTTGGAGTTTAATATTGTTGGTTGGTGTTCTCAATTTTTACTATTATTCACTGTTTTTTTTTACAACAACACATGATGGTGGTGGTGATTTCCAAAGTGCGGTTAGGGACCCAAAAGAGTGTCTGTATCAAGCTAAAAGAGAAAGATACCCATATGCTGAAAGAGAAAGATACCCAAACTCAGTTGTTTATTTTGTTATCTAAATTGTTAACCATAAATACTGATATTACTATATTAATTAAATACAAACATTCAAATTTAAATCTTAAATCTCACAAATTTTTATTTATTATTATCATTTCATCTATTTAAAAAAATTATTTGTCAAACCTATAATAACAGATACTAATTAAGGAGAAATTTAAGGTGAAAAAATGTTTGTGGTACTTTGTATCTATTATAAGATGCTAAACATTGCACCAACAATGTTTAAAATGTGAGTGAGTTCAATTCAAACAACTTTATATATCATCTCTCGCTTTCCTTTTTTCCATACATTTTAAAAGATGGTTGCAAAAAATGGAAAAGGGTTGGCTTAGGAAAGAGAGATAATTTGTTTTTGATGATATATAGTAGCATAGCACGTGAATAAGAGCACGGGCAATGGAATGACATCCCAAATCCCATTAAACTCCATCCATCCAACGTACAACTATTGGTTTTATATATTTAATCTTCAATACCCTACATCATTTTTATTTTACTTCAAATAAGCAAATAGTTTTGTTACAACCTTGAAACTCTACCCTACATCATTTTTATTTTGCTTATAAAAAACACTATTTGACAGTAGGAGTAATTGTTTAAACAACGGGTTGAGAGTGGAAAGTTTATGAAGTAAAGAATCAAATCATCTCCCTTTCATTATTACAAAACTTATTATTCTAGGGTTCTCATGTGAAGTCCTAATCATAATTTTCAATTCTACTTATTACATTTAACTAAATTTGTGATCAAATGGAAAATGCATTGTGATATTTTCAATTACCTTTTTTTTTTTAATTTAATTTTGATGGATGGTTAATATTTGCAGTAACCCTGGTTAAAGATTTGATGGATGTGAATAAAAGCATGGGCAATGGAATGACATCCCACTCTTTTCTTTTGTAACAGTTAGCAAACCTAGTTACCTTAAAAATATAACATAGGTTTTAAACTTTTAATAGTAAAGAAGTAAGAGTATAATAAATACATGCTTCAATGAAATAATTAGCTTTTTATTAGTTGTTCCAATTTTAATAATACTAAAGGAAAAGTTAATAAAATTCTACTACAAAACTTTAAATAATACTCAATTACTTCAGCACCCTTTATAATAATAAATTAAAATGAAACAAAGTTGAAGGTATGAATTCCAGTCTAAATTTTTCCAAACATATTATTCTTACATCTGAATAAAAATTAATATATAAAAAAATGTCTTTGCAAAAGAAATATTCGTTATATATAGCTTGATGAAGATTTATATTAGATATTTTTAATTGTTAAAAATAATAAAGTATGACTCATATTATTAAAATTAACATAGATATTATTGAATATATCTCATATTCTTAAGATAATTATGTGTAGAAATAACTTTATGTTGAGGATAATTGGGGATTAAGGTTTAGGTAAATTGAACCCTATATACACACACACACACACACACACACACATATATATATATATATATATATATATATATATATATATGTCATGTAATACTGTAGTCAATTATCAAAAAATATAAATCAAGGGAACTCTAGTTATTCTATAGTCGCAGAGGTAGGCTTCATTGTCCAAACTGCGTTAACAAAGATAAATCATGTTCATTGTCTTTTACTTTCCTTTGTATTTAATCTTCTATACTAATTTATGTTTATTTACTTACTTCCTCAAGCATATCGTTCAAGAATGCCTCTAAGATGACTAGGTCCCTTAGAAAATGCTTAGTAGATTATGTTTAGACATTATGTTCAATGGCTTCTAAGGAGTCCGAGATTCTCCTCCGAGGATCCAATGTTAAATTGCCTCCGAGACAACGATTCGCCTATGAGAATCCAACATTAAATTTCCTTTTGGGCGATAAGAACTTCTCTTTGAGGATCCAACATGATTCCTCAAAGTTAGCTCCCCCCTTTTTGTATCCATGCCTAGGCTGATGTCTACGAAGTTTATTTCCCGCAAATTAAGAAGTTTCAAATTTACGTAAATACTTAGACACTTATTAAAGTTATTTTGCAAGAAATCAATATAAAAACCGATTTATCTATAAAAAGTAATAGAACACCCGATTGAACTTTTCAAGTTTACAATAATCAAAAATAGGTAAAAAGGATTGGAAAACCACAATGCAACATACATAGACCTATCCAGAGCAATCCCATACAAAGCCAAACTCGATAGTCCATGATTATAGGCGTGCTCATCGAGACGAGGAAGAAAATAAGACTTCATGGCCAAGTAGCTTCATGATTAAGAAAACAAGTTTTCTAGGCAAAGATCACAAATTCCTTGCAATCAAAGGGGGCATACCTTCAAGGTTAGTTTTTGGGGGTTAGCTCACAAGTTAGAGATGGGAGGCTCGCCAAGTGAGATAGGGCGAGAAAGGCTAGTTTTAGGGATAGTGACAGAGCTAGCTGACATTGTTTAAACTAGAAGAAAGATGTGTGGTATGCCCAACATAGGTCTCAATTAAATAATTATAAATAAGGGTGTCCAATTCAGTTCTAAGGGAGTTTTAGTGGATTCAGGTAGTGCAAAATTTGAGTAGGTTCACCTTGGTCGCTGACAGAAGAATAGGAGATATGCATTAAATGCCGAAGCATTGCTCAAGTGACAGAGCAGATAAACTTCCAAGTTGGTCTTCTGGGGTTTACATGTACAACTATGACGAGGAAGCATAGCTAAAAATCTTTTAATTAGGGAGTAGATGTAGTCATTATATTCATGTATTAAATACAATCATGGGGTTATACGTAAACCTACTCAAGCTTTAATTTTGATTATTTCTTTACACTTAGTGCATTTTTATATTTTCTACCTAAAACTTGTTTTTATAGTATGACTTGATATTCAAAAGGTGCTTGTTATTACTACATCCAAGCTTTTCATCTATTAGATACTACATCCTAGACATAAGGTTAGGTTTGATATTCGTACATACTATAAAAGTATCGGTGTAGAGTCATGATACTTTATAACTATTGGAACTTAATGCTTTGTGTTGGTTAATAGACCGAGATATTGAATATTAGGTAATGCCATGGACCTCACGATGTTGACACCAAAAGGAGATACAAATGAGAGCAACAAGTCGTAATATTAATAGCTGCATAGATGAGCATATTAATGATCTATAGATGTACATTATAACACATAATGACATAATCTACCCATAACAAGTTTCTCATTGTTAACACCAAAGTCTTCATTAAAATTTTTGTCATTTAGTTTCAGGCATCAAAACAAATATAAAACCCTTATCTACTTAGAATAATAAATATATTTGAAAGATATTTGAACACTCTTAGTCGTTATAGATATGATACTTACAAGCTTAATATTGTGCTTGTAACAAAATGGCGTTGTTGTAGAAATTCCATACATGCTTAAATCAAAGACAACTATATGGCTAATCCAAGGAAATTGGACCCATTCGCTATGCAACTAATAAAAATAAATAAGGATCGTTGAAGTTGGAAAAAGATATGAGTTAGGTTGTGATAGGAACCTTATCTGCTTAAAACTATGAGATTTAACTAAGACACTCCAAATCTGGATGATCTTGATTCTTAGAAACATCACTCATGTCAGCCACACTACATTTACTCCCTTACAAACTAGACATCAAATTTGGTTTAATCATGGGATTGTGTATACATATGGTATGTGAATGTTGGATACTACATAGGTATGTATTCTCTTAATAATCCATGAACACGTTACGATTAAGAATACATAAATCACAAGCTCCACACGAACCTATATATGTTCAGGAGGATTTAATCAACCACCTCCAATGTCCTACAAATAATTCATTTTCTTATGAGTTTGGAGTTGGTGGTGCTAATGGCAGTGGAACAGGAAATGATAAGAATGAATTAATTGGAAGCGAATGTGAATTAGTATTTTATTTTCCTATTTTGACAACAAAGTATTTTATTTCTCTATTATTATATATTTGTTGAACAAATTCTATGTTTTTTCTATTTTCAACTAACAATATCTGTAAACAAAAGGACTTGAGTGTGTTGTTCATTTTGTACCAAGTACATGAGCACACACAAGTTTCTAATAATCTTTGAATTTATACTACATCACGCTTTGAAATTCAAAAATGCCACAAGAACGCGGGTTTCTGCACTGATGTAGAAGGATCGCAAGGCGAGGCACTGAGTGCGCCTATCACACTTGGCTGAACAGAGTTGGCTAAGCGAGGAATTACAAGGCTTGGCGAATACCTCTGCATTTAACTCATATTTTTGGTTACCGAGGACAAGAAAATGCTTTCTAAAGGGGTAGAATGCATAGATTATCAAAAGCCAATACCTAGTACCCTATATGTGTTAAATTTAAATTGTTTTCATGATTAAGTGATGGTTGCCAATTTCAGAATTTTTTTGAAAAATAATACTTCCAAAAGTTTGTTTGTAGATGGTTCAATAATGAACTGAAAACAAAGGTAAAGAATAAATGGCATGATAAAAATTTTTTTTTTTTAAATGTTTCATTCATGAATAAATGTTCGACTATTGGTGAAACATATCATAGTTACAAATTAATTTATTTATTCAAAGCTTGATTTTACAGCTATCTAGTGAAAATATCTTTAGATAAGTCAAAAATCATAAGCCTATCCAAGTGAAATGTGTGCAACCTCCTCTTTTACATAAATAATGGGAGTCGACATGCATTTTAACTATATAGATTTTGTATCAATCTTACTATTACTTGGTATGTTTAAAGTCATGGATATGATCAAGAAATTATTTGAATTTGAGTGAAAAACTACTTGACGTAAAAGGTCTACCTTGTGAGGGTGTGATTCCTTTGACAAACCCATTTGAGCCTTAAAATTAATTTTTATTACTTTTCAAAATATTACAACTCATAGTTGATTTGAAAGAAAAATAATGTTCACCAACTTGTCTTAAGGATTGGAGATCAACTTAAAAGAAATAATATTTCATAAAAAAAAGTTGGGGAAAAAGAAAAGGAAATGTTTGAAAATGAAAAATCAAGTTGTAATAGTGAAATAAAAAGAAAAAAAATGTTGTGACAAAAAAAAGGAAAAATCAAAGGTCATTACAAACAAAAGAATATGGCCAAAAATGGTTGTAAGAAAGTGGAATTAAACCTTTGGTGCAATCTATCTATCCTTTATCTCTTTATTTATCAGTTATTTATTTTCTTTTTGTTGTATTTCTTCCTATTTCGATTATTCCACTACTATATATTTATTTTTTGCTTGTTCTAATATAAACATGTATTAAAATCAAGATTTTTATAAATTATTTTCGATATTTGAATATCACAATTCACCACTACTTATGTTTGGAGTCACTTGGTAAAAAATGCGAGCATTGTACCGACTTGTGCACACTATTGACCACTACCATAAGTTGCATGGAAAACCTCAATGTAAAGTGAATGCACGTCAAGTAGATAATTCATACATTCTTGAGCTACAACTACTCATCAGAGGTCAACACTGAGCTGCAATGACTTTGTATGCATGCTGATGATTCATTTATTTGTGTAATATCTCATATTTCCTTAAATGTTCAACTGGGTGTCAGTTAAGATCAAATTAGTTCCTACGTACTCCATCTTTGTCAGTTAGAACAATTTGACCACCTAAGTGCTCTAAATATTATCAGTTGGAACAATAGAGTAACTAGTAAACTCTGAAGACAGAGCAATTATTAATAAAAGAGACATACCAATATTAATAAGTGTAAGAGAGGACATTTTGGTAACATCAATATTTGGTCAATTGGTGTTAGATGATGACATATCAAATGGAGAAATTTTATACCATTATATAATATTATATTATATATGTATCATATATTTTGGTGGATGACAATAAAAGAAAATAGAAAAGAATAAGAAGTTAGTAAGAAGAAAGAAAGAAAGAGAAAAAGAGAAAGATAAGATAAAATGGAAAGAAAAGAAGAAAAAATTCATGGAAGAGAAGGATAACGTGATTAGATTCATCATCTCCGTCATCAATTCATCTTCTTCATCAACAAGGTGAGTTTCATTAGATAGTGCAGCCTTTGAGGGGGGGGGGGGGATATGAGAATATTAGAGGGTTAGGTTTTTTTGTTGAAATTGAATTAATTGTTGTTTTCATGTTGTAATTGATGAATTGCATGCATAATAATGTTATAACATGCTTAAGTGAGTGTTTGAATGTGTTTTGGACATGTGCGTTGAGGTTTTGGCCATGGTTGCCTACATTTTTGCGTTCTACAGATTCTGGATTCGGCTTGAGTCGTCGGGCGAGCGTTGGTGAGCCCAAGGCAAGCTATTTTCTAATAGCATCGTCGGGTGAGCCTTGGCTAACAGAAAGTGAGCTACCTCTCTACCTGCTCGCCGGACGACCATGCTGCAAATTTTGTTCTGTTTGGGCCTCGCCTGGAGTTCTCCGGGCGAACCAAAAGCGAGCCAACCTCGTTGGCTGCTTGTTGGGCGACCATGACAGTGTGCAGGTTTCTGTCTCTTGTTTTCTGTTTCTTGTTATAATAGTATTGAATTGAAGTAATTGTGGCATAATATATGTGAACGGGTGAAGATGAACACCTAGTATTTACATGATCACCATGAGAATTGGTTTGATGTTTGGTGAGGAACCTTTGTTCCAAAAGTCCTATTTGGTGAGGAGCTTGACTCCGAAAGTCCTATTTATTGTGAGATCATGAATTAACCAAGCATTCTTAGTGGGGAATAGCAATGTACGTGTTTATGAATTATATGTTCATATATGTTATATATTGTTGTTTTGCTTCTGTGACTGTATTGGTAGTGTAATAACATGCTTAAAACACTATGAAGATTAGTGAGCAAACCTAGGCTTATAACTATGTAAATGGATTAAAATGATAACTAGGCTACAAGTATGATTTATATAACACTAGAAGGTGACATTCATGCAATATGATACCTAAGTGAGTGTCATGGATGAATAGTTACCATAGTGGTGAGTGAGATGCATTGCATGGAACATGCGATGTTTTGTGTGATTAAGGTGAATGTGACCACCTTGTGACTGTCGAATACGATCACGTTATGCTATATTTCATCACTTAGTCGGAAAAAACCCCTTACTTATGTCGTCCCAAGAGTGATGCTTATGTAGAGCTCCTTTGGGATGTACGCATCATTATATTGACAAGTTAGATTTCCGTGGGATCGAGATGCTTGAAATGGATATTACACTGAGTCCCTTAGGAAGCGAAGATGGAAATGCTTGAAATGGGTATTACATTGAGTCCCATAAGAAGCGACGATGGAGAGGTTTGAAATAGGTATTACATCGAGTCCCATAGGAAGCGACGATTCTTAAGGTTGAGGAGTCCCTTAGAATCCAAAATTCATTCGTATGTCAAAGTATGATACAAAGATCCGTGACCCATGCCGAGTTCCCTAGAAGTAGGATCAGACGGGGAAAATGCCTTGGTACGGTTCCAAACTAGTGATTGTTTGAGTTGATGAACTCAAGAGACATGTTTCCATACATTCCGAGTTTTTTGAACTCAATTCTTATCCCTTCTTCCCTATTGACTTGAATTAGATTTTGATTAGAACCTTGTAGAGCTAAGTGAACACATAATATAGGGGAACTCACTGAGATTATTATCTCACCCCAATATTGTTGTTATCTTTCAGGTATTGTTCGCAAGTTTAATATGCAAGAAGAGTTGTGTATGGATGTTTCGAGAGAATCTTATATTGTGATTACTTTCTGCTGTGTATTATGTAAAATGAAGAAGATTGTACTTAGATCTAAGGTTTTTATTTTGGCACTTGTAGCGGCAAAAATCGTGAGTGTAAGCTATTGATTAACTTAACTCGAAAATGCAAGAGTCGTTACCGCACTTTTATTTTATCCAAAAAGGAAAGGAAAAAGAGCGAACAAAACCTAAATAAGTTCTGAACAAGAACAAGTAAACAGAGACTGGGTAAGGGGGTTGGTTACGTTAAGGGAAGGTGTTAGCACACAAAACGACTATAGTACTCTATAGGAACCCTTTGAAATATCTACGCTTTTTGGTTTGAAAAGGTTTGTTTGAAAGGAGATTGAGGAGATGAGAAGAGAAGTATTTTTTAGATTTTTGTGTTTGGAGAGACTTATCGCCTCATGCCTACGTACCCACAAAGTGCAATATAGGATCAAAACCCCGTAGTTCATGGTACAAATAACAAAATTGGTTTGTTATGGTTGTTTTTAAATGTAAAGATAAGTCGTCATTTCCAAGCGAATAATTCCGCTTAAAGAAATGAATCATGTCTAAACTTGTGAAAAAGTTAAAGGAAAAGTGCACAAGGGCACAAAAGAGTTTGATTAGTTTGGTATTTTTTAAAGTCTTTTGAGAAAGGTGTCAATATGCTTATGTAGTTTAGCATTTATTAAGAAATGAAAAGAGAAAAGTAAAATCACTTGACAAAGTCAAGGTTTGATTATGAAAGAGGTGATAGTTTGAAAACAAGAAGGTTTTGAAAAAGGGAGAAAGTTTTGAAAATTGAAGAATGGGTGGAGAAGAAGTGACTATCCTAAAGTATAAAGTAAAAGCTAAGGACAAGAATGGTCTAACCACACAAGTAACCTCCATAGTCTTCAAACCATAATTCCAAAGCAAGGGGAAAATGGCCTAGTTCTAAGTCCAAGGATCCAAGAATAGCATTGAAGTCAAAGGTCTAGGTGCAAAACTCCATGTCCAATGAAAAGGATAGTAACCATAGTCCAAGATTAGAAGCACAAGTTTTTTAGAGGTTTTGGTCTTTATTAATGTTTTTGGTCCAAGTGGACAAAGAGAAAAAGGCATAAGCATAAACATGTGTCCAACGGACAAAGGAAAAATTGTGGAAGCATAAACAAGATATGATATGATATAATGACATGAAGCATAAAAAATAAATAAAGAGAGATAGGGAGCAAGAAGGAAGCATAAAAGTAAGGTTATAAGTTAGTGATTAGTAGCACAAAGGCCCTAGTGCCATAAGCCTTCAAAGGTAACACCGATTATTCTGCCTCGCTCATGAACTATAATGGATGAACAATGTACTTAGGACAAGTTTAATGAAGACTTGTTAGAAGATTGATAGAATCAAAGCCTCTACAATAACAAGCTTCATAGATTTTGAACCTAATACAAAAGATCAATCATCCTTGGCCTTACAATCATAAGTTTGGGCCACGAAAGTTTATGTTCCGATTTGGAGATGGACAAATGTAGCACTTGTTAAGCAATCACCAATTGACTTATAAGGAAGTCACCCTACTCGAGGCCGGTCAATAGTGATCTTTGTGCTAATGCATGCTAGATGAACGATATGTAGATCGTCATCCGAAAGCAATACCGCACGAAAAGAAAAGAAGGTAATGATCTAGTCTTGATCAAGAATTCAACAAAGAAATTCTAAGATCCAAAAGACTTTCATCGATCCAAATAAAAGAGAAATAGATGAAGAGAAAGCCAAATTAAACCACAAAGTTATGTGATCTAAGGCTAAGAACAAAGGAAAAGGGAAGAAATGGCAAAACAACCAAAACAGTCCCAAAAACAAGCATTTTTCACATTCTGGACACTGGTTAATCGATTAACCATTTCATGTGTAAAAATGTTAATCGATTAATCAGTGTAAAATTGCAATTCTGGGCGCAGAATTCAACTTTTAATCGATTAACCAATTTGTGCTTGTTTTGGTTAATCGATTAACACTGTAAAAACAGCACCAAATCAATTTGAAAATTGCAAAATCCTTGATCAATCATTTCTTCAAACACCTCATTATCAAGGATGCAATTGTGCACAAAAAATCAAGTAAAACAACAACAAATATCACCAATGGATCACAATTTGCAAGATCCAAAGATCAAGCAACAAGAATTATTGAAGGATCACATTGTGAAGGATGTATCAAGAACAACAATGGTGGAAAATGAGATTACCACTCCAAATATGAAAAATTGCTTCAAATTGCTCCAAGATCCAAACACCAAAGCCTTGATCTACAAGAATTGATGAAGAAAACAAGTTTGGATGAAGGTCTAGCTCAAAGTTGAACAAGATTCAATGTGAATTCTTGTTAACTTTCAAAAGAAGAAAAGTGAGCTTTGAGTGAATTTGGTAGTTGGGGAGAGAATTTGCAAGAGATTTCTTGGCTATCAAAAGCTTCAAGAGAAAATTTAGCAAGGTGAATTTGGCTATCAAAAGCTTGAAGAATAAATGAAATGAGGGTTCTATGTATAGAGTTTAGGCTTGGGAATTTTGGTGGCTTGGAGTTTGGTTTGGAAATGAGAATTAGGCTTAGAATTTGAATTTGGAGGGAAATTAGCAAAAGCATGGTGATTAGTGAAGGTGTATGGTGGGAATTAATTGTGATGAGGTAGGGGAATTATTTGAAAGTGATCTAAAATATTCTCATGATGAAATATTTGAAAATTGGTGCCAAAATGCTGCAGAATTTGAATTTACTGTTTTTAGCCAAAAATTTGCACGTGTTAATCGATTAACCATTTGTAGTGCAAAATGTGTTAATCGATTAACACAGTTAAAAAATGAGAAAATTGGCTTTTTGAGGTGTTGTGGTGGCTCTGGCTCGATTCTCTTGATTTGTCAAAGAAGGCATGGGAATAAACACATGAACCTTGGAGTCTCTTGAATAATGATCAATTAAATCTTAGAAACTCTTGATCAGATGATTTTTGAATTGTTTGCAGATCAACATTGACTTTGTTCAGATGAAATTCATTCGAGCTGAGGGACTGTTTGATATCCTTGATTCCCTTCCTGAAAAAGTTAGTAAAGGGGAAAACAAACGTATTTTTGGATTTTGATTAAAGGTTATTAAACATAAGCAAATAAAGGCAAATAAGAAACACACAGATGCTAGGTGATCCCTGCAAGGCATAAACCCAAAGATGAGAGGGATAGAGGAACCATAGCATAGTCTCGTTTATGGTAAAGATGCAAAATGAGACGTGGAATGATATGTGGAATCTTAGGGGTCAAAAATTAGGGTCCTACAGCACTTTCCATATCTTGTACCATATGTTGTTTCTTTTATGTTTTGTAAAACGGTCAAGTATGTAAATGATACCAATATGCACTTATGATGATGTCAATACCAAATAATAACACTTGTATGATATTTTATATGGGTCGTTACAATTTATCTCTCTTAATCATCTTCTGTTGGCTCTTAGGTCATTCATTACGGCGCATCTGATCATGTTATCGTTATTAAGGGTATTTTCTTTTCTCTATCTACTTATGGCTTCTAACCTAATATAGATTCAACCAATGGTTGTAAAACTCGATCCTAAGGGATTAGTACTGGTAAAATTATACTTTTTCTCTCTATTACTTCTATTTTCTTTGTACCTGGCGATCTAATTAATTTTATTTCAACCATATAAGAAATACTCAATCACATATTCTCCATCAATATCCATGCTTAGTTAAGTCATCAAGGTCATCCCAAACTACAGAAGTGTTTCTCAAGTTTTTCAAGTTGATCTAATTTACAGTATGGGTCGTGTCAGTTAGGGAAACACACTTGAATTCACTTTCCTGATCGATTCAATAAACATGCTCCTTTCCTTTTTGCTTTATTCACTTTGACGTTTAGCGCCTTTCTCATACGATCTCTACTTTTGAGTCTAAGTATTTTGTTATATGTATTGAATATTTTTCACGTGTGGTTATTTTCACTAAAGAATATATCTAATTCATTTTATATTTTTGAACAATTTTATCAAAAATTAAAACTAAATTTGGCGTGTCTATTCTTACCTTATGAAGAGATAATGACCATTAATATTTTATCTCATCTAATGGTATTCTCCACCACACATCCATGGAGCAATTCATGAATTCGAAATAAGAAAATAGAATCCTCGTAAATAAACAATAAATATACCTTAATGCTGAGTAAAGCCTATTGGGGCATCCAACGATAATGACATAATCATCTTAAAAGTAATGACTTAATTGACAAGATTACACAATGAAACAAAACAAAGATCACATTAAAATGAGCTTTTACCTTAATAGCGTTTGACAAACCAACAAAAACTCACGGACCCTCACTGATCAAAGAGGTAACTTCAGCACCAAGATTCATCACATTCGCACATTGACCGGTAATGGTAGTCTCATGTCTGAGGTGTCCCATAAAGACTACCTGAATACAGTTTGTCCAATCCAACCAAAAGTGTAGCTCCATAGACAAGTGGTTGAAAAAAATTATAGTTAATCATTTCCATTCAAGAAGAATTAATACAAAAAGAATTCATTTATCTCTAACATTATAAGTACAAACTCTCTTCATTTTCTATGAAGAGTTAAAAAGAATACAATACTAAACTGAAGTTCAAATACAATAATAGTATATACTCTATAAATGTATAGTAAAATAATACTACACACATTACTTAGTGTAGTGAGAAAACAAGATTAAACAATACTCCACAAAACACTGTAAATGAGAGATAACCAATATTTACTAGGTTGATAGGATAACATTCCTCTCCAACTTCTAAAAAATTAAATATGAATCAGATCCACAAATTATCCATTTCATACATTATTGAAGAAGCTTGATGAAATCAACACATGGGAATTTCGATTTGAACTTTTAACAGAACACCAGAATCATAAAGAGACAATACCATAACACTCTAGGATGTCCAAATTCTATAAAACAATGGGAAATTAGCAGCTATGTCATTCCATTTGAGCACAACATATAATAAGAAAAACATATGCTTAAACTTATTTGACACAACCTATGAAGGCCAGCCACCAATCTAAACCTCGCAATCAAAGAAGAAGAAGAAGGGGAGTAAAAAATATTCAAACAAAAAACAAAAAGAAAGGGAAAGAAAAATAAAAAGTAAAGAGAAGGATTTTTTACCATTACCGTAGAAATACTACTCTCCGTAGGTTGATATTTCTTTTTCCCCCTCAACGTGCATGAGGTTTTTTTTATTGATTCTTATTGTAGTATTATTGTGATTGTACATGCTATTTAGAATATAATTATTTATGGTTCAATTTGGGGCTTTGCTTTGGGTAGACAAAAGGTTTTTCATGGAATTAGGATTTAGGATTGTTGTTTGACGTTAATGTTTCTAGTTCAAATTAGTGTTTAGGGGTGGTCGGTCTATGAGTTAGGGGTGGTTTGAGGTTGATCTTGGTAAGTTAGAATAAAATATGGGTAGGTTTAGGGTTTTGGAAGGTTGAAGGTTCAAGAAGAAGATGGAGGAGCGTTGCTAGGTGAGCTAGGGATCATGGGGAAGGATATGGTTCATGTAGGATTTAAGGTTAGAGTTCATCTTCTTGGGTTATGGTTCTTAGGGTTCGTGGGGTTTAGGTCTAGGGTTCATATGGGATGAAGGTTTCTGGGTTCTTGATTAAATTTTGGGGTTAAGAGTCTTGGGGCGATGAATGTTCGTGATGAAAATTCATCGTGATCTAGGTTCTAGGGTTGTCCTAGGGGTGGTTCAAGATGGTTTACGAAGGAGAGTAGGGTGGGCGGGGTGTTTGAGGTGGTGGTCAGAGTGATGGTATTAGAGAGAAGGCAGATGGAGGTTCAAGATGTGACACATCACTTTTTCTTAATAAGTTTTGCTAGATGCTCCACATTTTAAGTTGACGGAATCTCACTTGTAATGAGCCTAACCTGTTACTAATTTTGAAAAGAACCATTGTTCCTCATGTTTCGGGCACATAAACTTTATTTATAACGATTTTTGGCATTTTCAATATTTTTGCACACTATTGTGTTTATCTTTATATTATTTTCAGTATAAGCAGTAGATCCTCGTGCTAGCCTCATTTATTATTATTTTCCTACCCCTAAACTAAATCCAATAATGAATCTTATTCAATAATTTAGAGCAACTCAAATTTCATAAGAGGCTAACTTCTTTGTTGAATTATTTTGGCATTGCATGGTTTATTAGAAAATCACATGTAAGTGCATTGATTCTAATCAAGACTGTCACAGCTACAAAATTTACAGATTTGTCATCATCCTTTATTCGTTCACAAGGAACATGGAAATAATGATAAAACCTAATGTTAAATTGTAAGACTTAGGGTTCAGGATTCGATTAAGACAGGGGGAGGTACTAGGCACCCCTCACATTCATTGTACTCAATGGGATCCTTCTCTAATTCTAGGGTTACTAGGTTTTTCTAAGGATGTTTGCTTCTTTGTTAATTATATGCTTGATACTTTATTTACGAAGAATTAAATTATTATTGTTAGAAAGTGTTTTAATATGATAAAGGGAAAATGTTTTATTTTTAATGTTAGATTTTATTACTAAGGGAGACAAAAAAGTTTTTTTATTATTGTACTCGCTAGAGTGTTACAACTTTATGCCTACGTACCCTCAAGGATTATGAGGGATCAGAATACCATAGTTCGTATAGATAATGTTTGTGTGTTTGTAGATTTTAGTTTTGAAAAATTCTGAACGCATCGTGGGCGGAGAAATGTTTGACTTGAAAAATGTCTCAATGCAGGGAATAGGGCTTAAGATTTGAATGTGTGAAGGTTGATTTTAATTTGATTTAAGAAATTACATAATAAATGTTATATACATATGTAATTATTTAATAAGAAAAGTAAATTTCATAAGTTATATGAAAAATATTAATGTTATCATGTTAAGTACTTAACCCTAATTTCTAATTATTTTGGGAGGTCGGGGCTCATGTTGAGGCCTTGAAGAATCTTGAAGATGAGGTTGCCCATCTAAAAGTCACACTCAACAAATCCCTTCAAAAGACTGTGTAAGTTGTGTACGGGGTCCGTGATTAGGTCGTGGAATAGGGAAGAAGGTTCTGCCCCACTTCTATAATTTCCGATGAAGAGCTAAACTGCTTCCATGCTTCTCCTGAGGGGACTCTAGAGGGTCACTCGGGTGCTTCAACTTCAGGTGCTTCATCTTAACTGCTCATATTCCTCTTTTTATTGTTCTTTCCTTTAACATTTCTCAGGTTTTGTGCCTTGGCGTAATGAAGCTTACTCTTTATAAATAATATTTTACCTTAGTGAGTTGCGCATATATATATATATATATATATATATATATATATATATATATATATATATATATATATATATATATATAGAGAGAGAGAGAGAGAGAGAGAGAGAGAGAATGAGAAATTGGATTAAACTCTAGTATAGTTGAAGGGTAGCTTATTAGTTCGACAATTCGAAAGAATAGTAGCATCTCGTCGAATTCTGTTCACATGATGTAGTCGAAGTATGTTAAGAGTGTTAACATGTCGAATTGAGCCTTGGTTGTATGTCCAATTGTTTAAGTTAGCTTGTGTAATGGGTCTGTGTATAAAAGCTCATTATATTTGTATATTAATTTTAATATAAATAGCATGTTAGTCTCTCATCTTTGGTATGTAGTGCAAATCCTTTTTAGGGTGAGAGAGGTTATTTGCTATTTTGTAACACTTGTAATCTTGTTTCAAAGAGAAAGTAAAGAATAGCTGTTTATAACCAATTTCATTCTATTCTTCTTGTTTCCCTCTTTTTCTTACCCTTGTGGGTTTCTTGCTGATCAAGAAACCGATTATACTTTGTTATTTCGATATCTTTTTTTCACATCAAATTGGTGTGATGAGCTTTGAAGATGATGTCATCAACTAATTATGAGATTGAAAAGTGCACCGGAGTGAACGATTTCGGTCTATGATGCTTGAAGATGAAAGCCCTACTAGTTCAGCAGGGTTGTTTAAGACCGTTGAAGGGAGCCACATCCATGGACGCTTCGTTAGTGGACAAAGAAAAAATGACTATGGAAGGGAAATCCCACAACGCCTTCTTTTGAGACTCGGTGATAAGGTTCTTCGACAAGCTTCGAAGGAAATAAAGACGTCTGGGTTATGGGTGAAACTCGAAAATTTGTACATGACCAAATTATTGGTCAACCGCCTCTACCTGAATCAAGCTCTGTATTCATTCAAGGTGAGAGAAGACAAAGTTCTGGATGAACAGTTGGATATGTTCAACAAGCTGATTCTTGATATTAAAAATATCGATGTCAAGATCGATGATGAAGATCAATCGTTATTGTTGTTGTGTGCTTTACCCAGATCACATGCTCACTTCAAAGAAACTCTCTTGTATGGAAGAGAGTCTCTGACATTTGAAGAAGTTCAATCAACCTTGTAGTCTAAGGATTTGAACAAACGAAAGGAGCACAAGTCATCTTTGACTAGTTAAGGCTTGTCGGTTAAGGAAAATTTCTAAAAGATATATGGCAAGTTTGACAAGAAGAAGGGTAAAAGTCAGTAGAAGTCTTATAGTGGTGATGCATCTGGTATTTGATGTTATCACTGTAAGAAGGAACGTCGTACAAGAAAAGTGTGCCCTGAATGCCTGAAAGATCCTGGAGGTAAGAATAATGGCAACACAACTATTGTTCAAGATGATTTTAACTCAATTGATGTTCTTGTGGTTTCAAGCGGTGACTCAAGTAAAGAGTGGATTATGGATTCAGGTTTCACTTGGCACATGACTTCAAACAAAGTCTTGTTCGAGGAACATTGTGATCAAGATGGTGGATATGTATTGTTTGGAAACAATAAAGCTTTCAAGATTGCAGGTGTTGGATCCATGAGATTCTAGCTCTATGATGAGTCAATTAGGTTATTGATTGAAGTCCGATATGTACCTGATTTGAAGTGAAATTTGATTTCTCTTGGTGAATTCGACAAGAAAGGATATGTTTTTAAACGAGAGAAAAGTATTTCGAAAGTCATGAAGGGGTCAAAGGATATCTTAAGAGGCGTGAAGAAAAAAGACTAGTATACCCTTGAGGCTGAAGTTATAAGTGGATGTGCAGATGTTATATCCATGAAACCTTTGTAGAAGACAGAAATTTGGCACATGAGATTGGGCCATGTCAGTGAAAAGGGTCTGGTCGAACAGGGGAAACAAAATCTGCTTGGTGGAGACAAAGTTGAAATGCTGAAGTTTTGTGAACCCTGTGTACTTGGAAAATCTTGCAGAGTGAAGTTCAACAAAGGGAAACAAAGAATACATGGATCCCTTGATTACATCCAAGCTGAACTTTGGGGGCCTGCAAGGTGTCCATCATATTCAGGAGAAAGGTTTTTTCTATCTATAGTTGATGATAATTCCATTAAGTCATAGGTATTCATCTAGAAGACTAAGGATGAAACTTTTTGAGAATTTAAAAAGTTGGAAGACTCTGGCAAAAAATCAGGCCGGCAGAAAGGTCAAGAGATTGATAACCTACAATGGCCTTGAATTTTTCAATGAGGTGTTTGAAAGTTTTTTTGCAACCTCTGGTATTGCAAGGCACAGAACTACTGCAGGTACTCCCAACCAAAATGGTTTTCCTGAAGGTTTAATCGAACCATTTTGGAAAGATTTAGATGTATGTTGACTAGTGTTGGGTTAAAGAAGGTGTTTTGGGCAGAGGTTGTTTCGACAACAACATATTTAATAAACAGATGTCCTTCGACTGCTTAGATATGAAGACACCTGAAGAGGTTTGGTCGGGACATCCACCAGATCTCGACAAATTTAGAGTATTTGGCTGCATAGCCTATGCTCACATTAGGTAAGACAAGGTCGAACCTAGAGCTCTAAAATGTATGTTCCTTGGATAGCCTAAAGGAGTCAAAGCTTATAGGTTGTAGTGCCTAGAGTTGAAGGAATC
Organism: Lathyrus tuberosus; assembly: GCA_022829125.1. Classification (NCBI taxonomy): domain Eukaryota; kingdom Viridiplantae; phylum Streptophyta; class Magnoliopsida; order Fabales; family Fabaceae; genus Lathyrus; species Lathyrus tuberosus. The sequence continues at coordinate 436,607 of JALAZF010000706.1, read as the reverse complement.
CTGACCACATTAATCCAGTTCTACGATCCGGTCTATCACTGCTTCACATTCTCGGATTACCAACTTGCACCAACACTGGAGGAGTACTCTCACCTGACTGATCTGCACATTACTGATCAAGCTCCCTTTTCTGGACTGGAAGAAATTCCAAAGGATCAAACCATTGCAAGAGCAATCTATTTGGACGAGTCAGAAGTCAGGACTCACATGACCACTAAGGGTGGTATCCAGGGTTTGCCAGCCTAGTTCTTGACAAAGAAAGCCCTATATTTTGCTAGTATAGGGAACGTGGCCGCTTTCGAAAGCATCTTCGTTTTGCTTACCTACGGGTTATTTTTGTTTCCCAACATCGATAACTTTGTAGATATCAACGCCATTAAGATTTTTCTAATTGGAAATCCTGTACCGACCTTACTCGCAGATGCGTATCATTCGGTACACTTAAGGAATTTTTATAGCGGAGGAATAATCACGTGTTGTGTACCCTTGCTAGACAAATGGTCCACTTCTCACTTGCCCAAGTCTGCTGCATTTTGGAATCAAAAGAATACTTTACGCTGGTCGCAGAGAATCATGTCTCTTACCAACTCTGACATCGATTTGTACAATCGAATCTATGACGGAATCAGAATCATTGACCGTTGTGGAAACTTCCCAAATGTACCCTTTATAGGAACTAAGGGGGGAATCAATTATCATCCGGTGTTAGTTCGTCGTCAATTTAGATACCCGATGAGGCATATCCCGCGTAATGCTCATCTGGAAGGTCTTTTCTTCAAGGAAGGAGAAAATGACAGGGCACTAAAGATGGAAATAGTGCATGCTTGGAAACATGTTCATAGGAAAGGAAGAGAGTCTCTAGGAAAACCAGAATGTGTCTTGGAGGAGCCCTATCTCCACTAGGTACAAACTAGAGCTCTCAAGAAGAGGATGCCTTACCCTCGCCAGGAAGTTCTTCCATTAAGGGACTCTGCCCTTTATTTTATGTCTGAGACAGAAAAACTTCAGGTTACTCTCAGCAAAGTTCAACAGGAGAAGAGGTCTTGGAGGAACAGGTATCGTATTCTCAATGTGGAGTGCAAGAAAATATAGCAGCTTTTGAAAGAAAAAGATGCTCTGATTGAGATTTTAGAGCAACATGCTATAGAAAATCAGGATGACCAAAAGAATTTACTCGCTCCTTTCACTTGGAAAAGGAATGACAACCCGACAACGACTCAATAGCCCCGATCAAAGAAAAGGAAAGTACCAGAACCAGAACCTGAGCTTTCCTAAGAGAGGACTCAAGATCTATTAGTTTAGATATTTCCTTTTACAGCACTTTGTAATCTACTGTATTTCCATCTCTGCAATCCTTTGAATTCAATAAAACGGGGTTTCCCTACAGTTTGATATTTGCAATCTAATTGTCAAAGTTTACTTTGAATAAACAAAAAAACTAATTAATATAATCATTGTATATCATTCATCATTCTCACTTAACGCATTCTTCTTACCTATGAATCTCACGTTTGTGTCTCAGTTCTAGAGTCAAATTGTCTCATTCGTACAATACTCGGGCCAATCGTCAGAAAAAGATGGATGATCTCGAGGAAGAGAACAGAGAGTTGAGGGAAGAGATCGACACTCTGAAAGAGGATCTGATAAAGCTTCATAACGACATGCAAGCTCTAGCAGAAGCTCAAATGTAACAACAACGGACTGTGATCTCAGAGATCACATCTACGCCCATAGTGAAGAAGTATGATCCTAGGTATAAAATGCCAAAAGATCATCCCTGGGGCATGCCACTCAACTATATTCTGGAAGGATATATCCCGCCGATCATGGAAGAGCCGAAAACTTCAGCAGGAGCCGCTGGGCCTGAAGGTTACAAACTTCGGGAAAGCGAAGATGCCAGAGGCATGACAGCAACTCCTGAAGGTTACAAACTTCGGGAGGCACCAAGAGTCTCAGCCATAATGACTATACCACCGCCCGTGGTACACACTATCCCGGAAGGATAGATTCCACAGATACCCTCTGGTGGGAACGAAAGTATGTTCGACAGAATGAATGAGTTCCAGGAACAATTCCTGGAAATGCAGAAGGAACTGCAAGCCATTCGCGGTCAGGATTTATTTGGAAAGGACGCTGCAGACCTTTGTTTGGTCCCCAATGTAAAAGTTCCGCAAAAGTTCCAAGTGCCCGATTTTGAAAAGTACAAGGGTAACTCTTGCCCTCAAAGTCACTTAGTGATGTACGCTCGGCGAATGTCAACTCAGAAAAAGAACCAGGAGCTACTGATTCATTACTTTCAGGATAGTTTAACCGGTGCCGCACTCAAATGGTACATGGGTTTAAACCGCATTAAGATCGTCACTTTCAGAGATCTTGGCGCCGCTTTTGCTCAACAATATAAATACAATTTGGACATGGCACCAGACAGAGATCAAATCAGATCAATGTCACAAAAGGACAAGGAAACCTTTAAGGAGTACGCTCAGAGATGGCGTGAAATTGCCGCCCAGATTTGTCCACCTCTTGAGGAAAAAGAGATGACAAAGATCTTCTTGAAAACCTTAAGCACATTTTACTACGACCGAATGGTTGCCAGTGCGCCCAATGACTTCACCGAGATGGTGGGCATTGTAACACCCCCTTTCTATACCCCCAAATAATCATTTAAATCATTTAGGCACATATTCTAAAATTTGCCAGAGTACAATTAAAGCATGGCATAAAAAGGCATGTCACATTATGCTTGAATTTAAAACATACAACACCTGCTCAAAACATTGATATGCAACAGTGGGGTAACTTTGTCCTTACACCCACATCTCAATATTTAGAATTAAAGCGGAAAATCCAAACATTGAAATACATCAAAATATATATACATACATATACATATGTATGCTTCATCAACACACTTCATGTTTACATAAACATTTATCCACAAGATACATATACAAATGTATCACAAAAGAATAATATACATCCTAGCTACCCGGTGCTACATATCAGAGCCAACCGACCAAAAGAATGAAGACACGCTTCACCAAAAAAACCTCCAGCATACCTACTCTGCAATGCCTCATAGAGCATCATAAAACAGCAGAAGGGTGAGAAATATTATCATAATAACGTTGCATATATTTATATATCTCAACACAAGAGTATACACACAACACATCCTCACCATTCTACCATTCCACATAACATACATATTATATTCATTCTTTAATGCATCATTAAAACGATACAATTCTTATCACAATTCATCACATCTCATTCAATATACATCGCAAGGCTTATATATATATACACAAAACCAAGCATAGTCATCACAATGCTTATCATTCAACATAAACACATATATTCATGTTTATTCACCAATGCACACATACAAAGATGACCAATGCAAATCATAGAGACCGACTCACGACTCTATGCAAATGCAATGCGGTACCGACTCATTTCATCTCAAGTTCAATTGAAGAACTTATTGGAACCATCGCTTGTTACTTAACGTAACTCCCCGTCGGGCATACGATGTTCACCCATTGCTACCACCTCTCAAAAGGCTTACAATGTTTATGGATTGCTTTCGGTCCTCTTTGTATAAGGCTCACAATCCGATCGCTTTCGGTCCTCTTTGTATAAGGCTCACGATCGTTTGTAATCATCGCTCCCACCTCTCAAAAGGCTTACGACGTTACAACGGGTTCATCTTAGAACCCCACAATGCAAGAATGCACATCATGATGCTTCACATACAACATGACTCATGACACTTTTGACATGCATACATATCCACAATATAGTCATGCATTCATCACACACAATCCACATATATTCACATCAATTGTGCCAAACGGCAACCGAACGTTTTCACAAATAACCAAACAATTCGATTTACGGTTTACCGGAAAAGTTGGTGAAAAGTCAGCTAAAAATATAATTTCTTATCACCATCAATTAGTACATATCAATACCTTCAATTCGATATAAAGAACTCTCAAATCCGATAAACAACGAACAAGTTATGAATATTTCCAACTAACGCAAAAACATAAACCGGACGCCCGACACTACGAAACGGTTCGTAAAAACTGTACCGATTGGACCAAGTTCAGACCCCAAAACTATTTTTCCTAGAAAGAACATCTCGTTAGCTTCCCAATGCTTCGAACGGGGATCAAAACCGACTTACGGTTCAAGAGATATGAATTTCCGAAGTTTCCCCGACAAACCAGAATTTCTGCTTCAGCACAGTAGGTATCGATACATAGGCTTTATGTATCGATACATAAAGACCTCATGTATCGATCCCTAACTCGCATGTATCGATCCCTGCTGTAGTAAAAATTCCATTTTTCCCAATTTTCACAGTAGGGATCGATCCCTGGGATTATGTATCGATCCCTAACCCTGTTTTTCACAAAAAACCAGATTTTTCAAATTACAACTTTGCTGTCCTTTTCCCGAATCCCCGAAAACTCGACTAAATCGAACATTTTCACCGAAACAAACATATACGCGCAACCACCAAATACATAAGGACAATTTAGAACACATAAACGAAATTTCTACGGCGTTCGATTTTTCGATTAAATTTCAACCTTTCAAAAACCAGAATTTTTAAACTTCACCAAATCGAATAAAAAGCACGACATACGACGACCTAACCTTCCTCGATACAACTACGTAATTTATTTCGAATTCTAACCGTGAAAACATCGTTTTCTATCAATTTCCTATAATTCGACCTAAACGGAAACAACAACGGAAACATACCGAAAACTAACCGAAACATAACCAAACTTAATGAAACTTCAAACAGCAGCTCACATACATATAACCAACCAACACATGTATTTATACGACTTTCCGACCGTAGAAACATCGGTTTCTATCGATTTCGTCCAATACGGCATAAACGGAAACATATAAAAACCACCCAAAACATTCATACAAAACTCATACATAATCATACACAAAGTTATAATAACAATGTTTCACACCCTTACCCGATTTCTCGATTCTTGGAAGCTTGATCTTGATGATTTGTAGCTTTCCTTCTTTTTCTCTTCTCTTTTTCTCTCTTGCTCTCAAAATTCTGTTTTTCTCTCTTTCTCACCTCTAACTTTCTATTTCTATTCTTTTTCTTTCTTTTTTATACTTTTCTTAAAATATCTCCTCTATAATAATTAACCAAAATATCTCACAAATATCTAATAATACATTTTCTCACTTAAAAATATATAATTTAACAATAATTATGAAATGTCTAAAATACCCTCCAATCTAATTTCCCCCGAAAACTCTCAAAAACGGTAAAATAATATAACACGCCAACATATCGGATTAAAACACCAATTTCACAATAACATAATTATTGCCCAAATTAAATAAAAGACTCAACCAAATAGAATCAATCAACACGAAAATGGAAATATCAAAATCGGGCTGTTACAACTCTCCCCCACTTTAGAAATTTTCGTCCTCGAAAATATTACCTGATTCAAACAACTCCGGATACGACTTGCGCATCCCACTTTCCAATTCCCAAGTCATATTGCCTTCTGAAGCGCCTCCCCACGCCACTTTCACAAGCGCAATATCTTTACCTCTTAACTTTTTAACTTCGCGATCCAAAATCTTAATCGGTAAAACTTCAACCGTAAGATTATCTCTCACTTCCACCTCGTCCATAGGAATAACATGTGACGGATCCGGAACATACTTTCGAAGTTGCGAAACATGGAAAACGTCATGCAAATTCGAAAGATTCGGAGGCAACGCCACCTGATAAGCCACATCGCCAACACGTGCAATAATCTGATACGGACCAATAAAACGAGAAGTCAACTTCTTCGACTTCAAGGCACGACCCACACCCGTAACCGGTGTAACTCTCAAAAACACATGGTCGCCTTCTTGAAACTCAAGATCTTTCCTTCTCTTGTCATGATAGCTCTTTTGTCTACTTTGAGAAGCTTTCATCCTTTCCCGAATAAGCTTCACTTTCTCCGTCGTTTGTTGTACCATTTCCGGTCCAACTATCGTCCTCTCGCCGGTTTCATGCCAACACAAAGGTGTTCGACATCTCCGACCATACAAAGCCTCAAACGGTGCCATACCAATACTCGAATGAAAACTGTTATTATAGGTGAACTCAATCAACGCTAAATAACTATCCCAAGCACCACCTTGCTCTAGCACACAAGCACGTAACAAATCCTCTAACGATTGAATCGTCCTCTCGGTTTGACCATCTGTTTGCGGATGGTAAGCCGAACTCAATCTTAGCTTAGAACCCAAAGCCTTTTGTAAACTCTCCCAAAACCTTGATGTAAATCTAGGATCTCTATCCGATACAATACTCTTAGGAACTCCATGTAACTTCACCACCACAAGAACATAAATCTCGGCTAACTTCTCCAAAGGATAACTAATATCAATTGGAATAAAGTGAGCAGATTTAGTAAGCCTATCAACAATCACCCAAATAGCATTATGACCTCTTTGCGTATTCGGCAATCCCGTAACAAAATCCATCGATATACTATCCCATTTCCATTCCGGAATATCCAACGGTTGCAACAAACCACTAGGCTTCTGATGTTCCACCTTCGACTTTTGACAAGTCAAACATGCATATACAAATTGAGCAACATCCCTCTTTAATCCGGACCACCAAAAGATTTTCCTCAAATCTTGATACATTTTGTTCGCTCCCGGATGAATACTTAAGTTACTTCGGTGCCCTTCTTCCAATATCATCTTTTTCAACTCCGCATCATCGGGAATACAAATACGAGCACGGAATCTCAAAACTCCAAAATTATCAACCTTGAAATCCTCATTCTCATTCAACATTAAATCAACGAACTTCAACTCCAATTTTTGCTTTTCACTAACCGTTGCAAGAAAATCATTCGTAACATGTAACATACCAAGTCTCACACTTCGCGGCGTCATTTCACAAACCAAACTCAAATCTCTGAAATCCTCCAAAAGTTCCCATTCTTTCATCATTAATGCGGACATATGTAACAACTTTCGACTTAAGGCATCAGCCACCACATTCGCCTTACCCGGATGGTAATTCAAACTAAAATCAAAATCCTTCAAAAGCTCTAACCATCTTCGTTGTCTCATGTTCAACTCCTTTTGATCAAATAAATATTTCAAGCTCTTGTGATCACTAAAAACTTCAAATCTCGCACCATAAAGATAATGCCTCCATATTTTCAAAACAAACACCACGGCCGCTAACTCCAAGTCATGCGTAGGATAATTCTTTTCATGCACTCTCAATTGTCGTGAAGCATATGCCACAACTTTTCCATCTTGCATCAAAACACCACCTAAACCTGTCAATGAAGCATCACAATACACAACAAATGGTTCATTAGGATTAGGCAAAATCAAGATCGGAGTCGTTGTCAACCTTCTCTTTAGCTCATTGAAACTCTCTTCACAATGAATATCCCAAATGAACGCCTTTCCTTTACAAGTCAATTGCGTTAAAGGAAGTGCCAACTTCGAAAATCCTTCTATAAACCTCCGATAATAACCCGCCAAGCCTAAAAAGCTTCGAATCTCCGTAACCGACCTAGGAGCCTCCCATTGCATCACCGCATCTATCTTGGATGGATCAACACTAATACCACTACCGGAAATAACATGTCCAAGGAAACTTACTTCCGACAACCAAAATTCACATTTTGACAACTTAGCATACAATTGTTTCTCTTTCAAAATTTGCAACACAATTCTCAAATGCTCTTCATGAGACTTAGAGTAAATCAAAATATCATCGATGAACACAACCACAAAACGATCCAACTGTTCATGAAAAATACGATTCATGTATTCCATAAACACACCCGGCGCATTAGAAACCCCGAATGGCATCACGGAATATTCGTAATGACCATACCGTGTCCTAAATGCCGTCTTTTGAATATCCTCTCCTTTCACACAAATCTGGTGATATCCCGATCTCAAATCAATCTTACTAAAAACATTCGCACCAACCAATTGGTCCATCAAATCATCGATCCTTGGAAGCGAATACTTGTTCTTAATCGTCACTTTGTTCAATTGTCGATAATCAATGCATAATCGCATACTCCCGTCCTTCTTCTTTACCAACAATATCGGAGCACCCCAAGGAGAAACACTTGGTCTTACAAATTTCTTATCCAACAAGTCATTCAATTGCTTTTTCAATTCTACCAACTCCGATGCCGACATACGATACGGTGCCATCGAAATCGGTCTAGTACCCGGAACTAGATCAATAGAAAATTCAACTTCTCTTTCCGGCGGTACATCCGTAATATCCTCCGGAAACACTTCTGGAAATTCCCGCACCACTGGGAACACATCAAGTGAAACTTTACTTTCCACCGACAATGATGCAAACAAACCAAACAATTGAGCTTCATCCGCTAAAAGTTTCTTCAACTCTTTAGTGGATAGGAAACTCTCAAATTCATCATCTTCCAAAGAAGGAAACCTTACTAACTTGTGATAGCAATCTATATGAACTCGATTAAATTGCAACCAGTTCATACCCAAGATTACGTCCAAACCCACCAACGGCAAACACACTAAATCCATAACAAAGTCTTTACCATACATGGTTAAAGGACAACTCATACACACCAAAGATGTAGTTACCGACCCTGAAGCAGGAGTCTCAATAACCATCTCACCACCCATCAAAGACAACGCAAGATTTAAACGCATCGCGCACTCCGAAGAAATAAACGAATGAGTCGCTCCCGTATCAATAACAGCAACTAAAGGTGTACTATTAATAAAGCATGTACCTTTAATCAAACGGTCTGCACTAGTGGTCTGGGTCCCCGCCAATGCAAACACCTTACCGCCCGCTTGAGCTTGTTTCGGCTTAGTACACTTAGTACTAATGTGACCCACTTCTCCACAATAAAAACACTTCACCATATTCCTCCTACACTCAGCAGTAGAATGCCCAATTCCTCCACAGTTAGAACATTTTCCAACGGGCTTCCTACACTCAGTTGCTTTATGACCCATTCCACCACAATTGAAACATTTAATGAACCCCGAACTTCCTCCTCCAGATCTCTTATTAAAGTTTCCCTTATATTTACCCTTATCAGCGGGTGTCACATAAGGTCCACTTCTAGCTTGTTGTTTTCCCTTCCTCTCGTTCAAACTCTTGTAATGTGTAGAACGAGCTTTGCTATCTTCCTCGAAGATTCTACAACATTCAGTCAAATCCGAAAACCTCCTAATTCTTTGATATCCCACAGCTTGCTTAATCTCAGGACGCAAACCATTCTCATATTTAATACACTTTGAGAACTCAGCAGTAATCGCGGCATAATGAGAATGAAATTGAACCAATTCCACAAACTTAGCAGTATAGTCCACCACTGACATACCACCTTGTTTCAATTCCAGGAATTCCATCTCCTTCTTCCCTTTCACACTTTCAGGGTAATACTTCAGCAAAAACTCGGTACGAAACAATTCCCAAGTTACCTCTTCATTATCCACCTCAAGAATTTCGCGCATACCGACCCACCAATCATCGGCTTCTTCCCTCAGCATGTGAGATCCAAGCCTCACCTTATTCTCTTCCGTACAGTCCATAACTCTGAAGATTCTTTCAATCTCTTTCAACCAATTTTGAGCTCCATCGGGATCAAATCTTCCTTTGAAAACCGGTGGTTGATTCTTCCTGAACTCTTCATTAGCATTTACATTCGGCGCACCCTGCACCGCCCTAGCCAATGCTTCCATAGCAGCAGCCATAGCATTATCGTTTCTACCAGCCATATTCTGATCATTCCCAAAAATAACAACAAAGGTTAAACAACAGTTCAACCAACACAACTACAAGACAGACACAACTGACTCAACTCTGGCTCTGATACCACTTAATGTAACACCCCCTTTCTATACCCCCAAATAATCATTTAAATCATTTAGGCACATATTCTAAAATTCGCCAGAGTACAATTAAAGCATGGCATAAAAAGGCATGTCACATTATGCTTGAATTTAAAACATACAACACCTGCTCAAAACATTGATATGCAACAGTGGGGTAACTTTGTCCTTACACCCACATCTCAATATTTAGAATTAAAGCGGAAAATCCAAACATTGAAATACATCAAAATATATATACATACATATACATATGTATGCTTCATCAACACACTTCATGTTTACATAAACATTTATCCACAAGATACATATACAAATGTATCACAAAAGAATAATATACATCCTAGCTACCCGGTGCTACATATCAGAGCCAACCGACCAAAAGAATGAAGACACGCTTCACCAAAAAGACCTCCAGCATACCTACTCTGCAATGCCTCATAGAGCATCATAAAACAGCAGAAGGGTGAGAAATATTATCATAATAACGTTGCATATATTTATATATCTCAACACAAGAGTATACACACAACACATCCTCACCATTCTACCATTCCACATAACATACATATTATATTCATTCTTCAATGCATCATTACAACGATACAATTCTTATCACAATTCATCACATCTCATTCAATATACATCGCAAGGCTTATATATATATACACAAAACCAAGCATAGTCATCACAATGCTTATCATTCAACATAAACACATATATTCATGTTTATTCACCAATGCACATATACAAAGATGACCAATGCAAATCATAGAGACCGACTCACGACTCTATGCAAATGCAATGCGGTACCGACTCATTTCATCTCAAGTTCAATTGAAGAACTTATTGGAACCATCGCTTGTTACTTAACGTAACTCCCCGTCGGGCATACGATGTTCACCCATTGCTACCACCTCTCAAAAGGCTTACAATGTTTATGGATTGCTTTCGGTCCTCTTTGTATAAGGCTCACAATCCGATCACTTTCGGTCCTCTTTGTATAAGGCTCACGATCGTTTGTAATCATCGCTCCCACCTCTCAAAAGGCTTACGACGTTACAACGGGTTCATCTTAGAACCCCACAATGCAAGAATGCACATCATGATGCTTCACATACAACATGACTCATGACACTTTTGACATGCATACATATCCACAATATAGTCATGCATTCATCACACACAATCCACATATATTCACATCAATTGTGCCAAACGGCAACCGAACGTTTTCACAAATAACCAAACAATTCGATTTACGGTTTACCGGAAACGTTGGTGAAAAGTCAGCTAAAAATATAATTTCTTATCACCATCAATTAGTACATATCAATACCTTCAATTCGATATAAAGAACTCTCAAATCCGATAAACAACGAACAAGTTATGAATATTTCCAACTAACGCAAAAACATAAACCGGACGCCCGACACTACGAAACGGTTCGTAAAAACTGTACCGATTGGACCAAGTTCAGACCCCAAAACTATTTTTCCTAGAAAGAACATCTCGTTAGCTTCCCAATGCTTCGAACGGGGATCAAAACCGACTTACGGTTCAAGAGATATGAATTTCCGAAGTTTCCCCGACAAACCAGAATTTCTGCTTCAGCACAGTAGGTATCGATACATAGGCTTTATGTATCGATACATAAAGACCTCATGTATCGATCCCTAACTCGCATGTATCGATCCCTGCTGTAGTAAAAATTCCATTTTTCCCAATTTTCACAGTAGGGATCGATCCCTGGGATTATGTATCGATCCCTAACCCTGTTTTTCACAAAAAACCAGATTTTTCAAATTACAACTTTGCTGTCCTTTTCCCGAATCCCCGAAAACTCGACTAAATCGAACATTTTCACCGAAAAAAACATATACGCGCAACCACCAAATACATAAGGACAATTTAGAACACATAAACGAAATTTCTACGACGTTCGATTTTTCGATTAAATTTCAACCTTTCAAAAACCAGAATTTTTAAACTTCACCAAATCGAATAAAAAGCACGACATACGACGACCTAACCTTCCTCGATACAACTACGTAATTTATTTCGAATTCTAACCGTGAAAACATCGTTTTCTATCAATTTCCTATAATTCGACCTAAACGGAAACAACAACGGAAACATACCGAAAACTAACCGAAACATAACCAAACTTAATGAAACTTCAAACAGCAGCTCACATACATATAAACAACCAACACATGTATTTATACGACTTTCCGACCGTAGAAACATCGGTTTCTATCGATTTCGTCCAATACGGCATAAACGGAAACATATAAAAACCACCCAAAACATTCATACAAAACTTATACATAATCATACACAAAGTTATAATAACAATGTTTCACACCCTTACCCGATTTCTCGATTCTTGGAAGCTTGATCTTGATGATTTGTAGCTTTCCTTCTTTTTCTCTTCTCTTTTTCTCTCTTGCTCTCAAAATTCTGTTTTTCTCTCTTTCTCACCTCTAACTTTCTATTTCTATTCTTTTTCTTTCTTTTTTATACTTTTCTTAAAATATCTCCTCTATAATAATTAACCAAAATATCTCACAAATATCTAATAATACATTTTCTCACTTAAAAATATATAATTTAACAATAATTATGAAATGTCTAAAATACCCTCCAATCTAATTTCCCCCGAAAACTCTCAAAAACGGTAAAATAATATAACACGCCAACATATCGGATTAAAACACCAATTTCACAATAACATAATTATTGCCCAAATTAAATAAAAGACTCAACCAAATAGAATCAATCAACACGAAAATGGAAATATCAAAATCGGGCTGTTACAGGCATGGGAGTTCGTCTTGAGGAAGCGGTCTGAGAAGGACGTTTAGTTAAAGACGTTGGATCGTCCAGTAGTAAAAACGATGCGGTAGTGCTCTCCCTAAGAAAAAAGAGCAGGATATTAGGAATATCTCTCTCGAAAAGCAAAGGCGATGATACCAACCAGTAGCAGCTGTAACTCCTGCTATTAACTCTGCGCCTGTTCCTACATATCAACCTCAGGTTGCGCAGAGCCAACCGAATCAACAGTAATATCAGCAAAGGACACAACAACCTCTTCAGCAGGCTCGTCCTCTGTACAACAACAACCGTACAACGCGACCACCAGGGTTCGACCCTATACCAATGTTGTATGCAGAACTGCTTCCGTTACTACTGGTCAAAGGGCACGTCCAAACCAAGTCTCCTCTTACAGTACCAGAAAATCCACCTTTTTGGTTTAAAGCAGATCAGACTTGCCCTTATCATCAAGGAGGACCAGGGCGCAACATAGAAAACTGTCTCAGTTTCAAATCTGACGTGCAAAAGGTTTTTAGGAGCGGGGTCTTAGCTTTCAAAGATACGAATCCTAATGTTCTCACGAACCTGTTGCCTCAACATGAGAAAGCTGCGGTCAATTTGATAGAGGTAGAGTCTAAAGACAGCTATCAAATTCATGATGTACTCTTATTAAGGACATATCTGGTCAAGATGCATCGCAGACAAAACGGGTATGGCCATATACCACCTCATAATTATCACCAGTGTGATATCTGCTCTAAGAACAATCAAGGATGTTCTGTGGTGCAATCAGCTCTACGGGAATAATTGGATCTCGAGTGGATCCAAGAGCATCGAGTTCGTGGGGTTAACATGACTTATACGAATTCCAACATCATTCAGAGTCACGACATCCGTGCGATGAATGTCAACTTGGTGGCAATGCACTCAAGGCAAAGCCAGTATCATAATTTATGGAGAAACAATTATAGTTCCTGTCTGACTTGCTCGGTAAACAAACAGGGATGCTCTTTTGTGCAAGAGGCCCTCCAGCGTTAGAAGGATCTTGGGTGGATCCAAGACTACCATGATAAAAATCTTTATCAGATCAACATGATTCAAATCTTCGATATTCGTTTGATGAATACCAGCTTGGTCGAGTTACACGCCAAGCAAGTCCAACTTGGTTTTCTCACTTCACATGATTATCTTAGCTGTAAAATATGTTGTGAGAGTAACCAAGGGTGCGCTCTCGTTCAAAGAACTTTTCAACACTTGTTAAACCACTGGTGGCTTCCAATCTATATGGATGAAGACACGCAACAAATCAGTGTGGTTGACGGGAACCCTACTCGCCATCAAAGTCAGGATGTCCGATCTACGGAAACAGATCTAGTGAGGTTACACTGCATCCAAAGCGGACGTGGCCAAGTGCCACCACACAACTACGAGCATTGTAGAGTCTGCTCGGAAAATAACCAAGGATGTTACCTCGTGCGAGCAACCCTTCAAGGTCAGTTGGACCGCAAAGAGATTCACCCATACCCAGCTTCGGGGTCCGTTGACTGGATGCCAGATTACTTCGCTGATTAAATCAAGGATGTTGTTGTAATCTCTGATCGCGAGAGGACCAAAGATGTTTGTGCCATCATCCCTCTACTGGACGAATCGAAGGTTCTTAACCAAAAACTGATTGAAGTTACCTACGACAGTCAGAAAAATCAGAAGGCTCCTGTAGTTATCTATCTATCGAGACCATTACCGTATGAAACAGCTAAGGTGATCCCTTATAAATACGGTGCAACAATAATTGAGAATGGAAAGGAAATTCCATTACCCTTCATCGTGAATATTGCAGACATCAGTCGAGTAACATGGAGTGGTCGAATCTTCAACCGAGGAGTTGGAGAACCTAACAAAGAAAAGGAACTTCAGACATAAGCTCCCAATCCACCAGTCGGTCAGTCCAGTGGTCCCTACCTTTCAAAAAACAATGATGAGATGTTGAAACTCATCCAAAGGAGTGAATACAACATTGTTGATCAGCTATTACAAACTCCTTCAAAGATCTTTGTGCTATCACTTTTACTCAGTTCCGAAGCCCACAGAGAGGCTCTACAGAAAGTCTTAGAGCAGGCCTTTGTGGAATAGGATGTGTCAATACGACAGTTCGATAACATCATCTCTAACATCACTTCCTGCAACAGCTTAGGATTTAGTGATGAGGATTTTCCAGAGGAGGGCAAAAGCCACAACTTGGCTCTTAATATCACAGTCAACTGCCAGGACGATGCTTTGGCCAGCGTACTGGTAGACACTGGATCGGCCATCAACGTTATGCCAAAGTCCACTTTAATGCGACTATCATTCAAGGGATCCCCGATGAGGGGTAGTGAGGTCATCGTCAAAGCCTTTGACGGATCTCGGAGAGCAGTTATCGGCGAAGTCGACCTTTCCATGACTATCGGTCCTCACACTTTCCAGGTCACTTTCCAGGTCATGGACGTCCGGGCGGCGTACAGCTGTTTATTAGGAAGACCTTAGATACACCAGGCTGGGGCAGTCACTTCGACGCTGCACCAGAAACTGATGTTCGTCCAGAACGATCAACTCGTCACGGTCTGCGGAGAGCAAGCCTTGCTTGTGAGTAACTTATCGTTATCTACTTGTGTAGAACCCGAAGAGGTTGTTGGTACCCAGTTCCAAGCACTGTCGGTGAGCAATGAGGATCAATCAGAGAAAGGAACCTTGATTTCCTCATACAAAGATGCTCTTAAAGTAATCGAGAATAACAAAGCAAAAGGATGGGGGCAACTTGTCATTCCTACTGATAATAAAACAAAGAAGGGTCTTGGTTTTTCCTCAACCTGTACCCAGACAGCTGCTAATGATGAAAGTCTTCATCCCATTCAGGATTTCTTCCATAGTGGAGTTTTCCTTCACCCAGTATCTCAAGAAGTTTATACCATCAATGAGGGAGATTCCTCTGGTACGGAAGAGGAATGGAAGTCCTATCTTAACGAGGACGGTTATATCTCTCAGGAAGAGGTGCCTACGCCATTTTTCTATCCCGCACAGAGTCCGAGATTTATACCCAGGTCAGACGTCAAAATGATATACGGAGATTGTGATCCGAAAGGATGTCGTGCTCCACCAAACTCATTAGGGGAAGACACTCTAATGAAAGACAACTTTGACCACGACTATTATGGCCCAATGGATGGCCTGCCTATCTGGCAGCCGTACCCAGGAGACTTGGGGAAAGAAAATCAGCCGAACGATGCTTACCAATTGAGCATCATTAAAAAGAATACCTGCATCCCCACCATGTCATGGGATCAACACTCAAGGTACTCAGAACCTATCTAGCACGATGATGAATTTGCAAAGCTTGCAGGACTAGAATTCATCAATTATGTTTTCCCGAGGTCAACGCCATCGAAAGGGATGACTCCTCCAGTTCCACAGAAGTGTGGGACACATTAGGGCAACCAAGTGGCAAGTTCGACTACTTGGTCAAATACACCGCTCCTGAAAGCTCTCGCATCAGGCTCCAAGACATTCAGCCAACTGGATGGGGAAATCCACCTGAGAGCACAGATACCATGCAAAATACAAACGAGGAATCCTCCTACGACAACTCTGCCTGGGAGACAGATTCCAATGATCATACTCCACCAAAAATCAGTGTTATTTCTTAAGACAAATCAAGGAAGGTACCAGACTTTGGGATTCACCGAGAAGTTCACCGCCAATGGGTTGCAGTCGATGTTCCGAAGAATGTTCATAAGTCTGAGTAATTGTCGTCTTTAACCTTTCACCCTGCCCAGGTGAAACGGATGTTTTGATAGGGCTCACTTTCTGTAAATATCCCTCTTCGCTTTGCCCAAAGCGACAGAGTTTTGTTTTATAGGGCTGTAGTTTCAAGAATCACTTGTTCATTAATAAAATAACGTCGTTCTGTAATTTCCACATTTATTGCTGTTTTCTTTTTCATTTTTTCAGAAAATGGTAATCATAAAAAACAATTCAGTAATAAAAACAAGCAGTTATCAGAAAATACACTGCACACACTCTTGCATTCTCTCTATCTCTTCTAAACACAAATCATCACCTCATGCAGATTGCTTATTTTAAACCTTGTTGAAACATATGATCCGACGTCTTCTCCCGACTTTGAATTCCCGGTATTTGGGGTCGAAGAAGAAGATGACGACAAAATTCCAGAAGAGATCTCCCGATTACTCCGACAAGAGGAAAGGTCCATTAAACCTCGCAAAGAGCCATTGGAAACAATCAACTTGGGCTCAGAGGAAAAGAGAAAAGAAGTCAAGATTGGGGCATTACTCAGTCCAACTGCCAAAGAGAGTTTGACAAAGCTTCTCAAAGAATTCCCCGATGTATTTGCTTAGTCCTATCATGACATGCCAGGGTTGGATACCAGCATCGTGGAACATCATCTACCGTTAAGATCAGAATGTCCGCCTATAAAACAAAGGTTGAGACGGGCTCACTCGGACATAGCCATCAAAATCAACGAGGAAGTACAGAAACAGATTGACGCGGGTTTCCTCGCCACGTCAGAATATCCTCTGTGGTTAGCCAACATCGTACCAGTTCCAAAAAAGGATGAAAAGGTTAGAATGTGTGTGGATTACAGGGATCTAAAAAAAGCAAGTCCAAAGGACGACTTTCCTTTGCCACACATTGAGCTGTTGGTCGATAGTACAACAAAGTTCAAAGTCTTCTCCTTCATGGATGGATTCTCGGGCTATAATCAAATAAAAATGGCGCCGAAAGACATGGAGAAGACTTCCTTCATCACCCCATGGGGGACTTTTTGTTAAAAGGTAATGTCGTTCGGTTTGAAGAATGTCGGGGCGACCTATCAAAGGGCCATAACTACTTTGTTTCATGACATGATACACAAGGAAATTGAGGTATATGTCGATGACATGATTGCTAAATCTAAAATAGAAGAGGAGCATGTGACCATCTGTCAAAGCTATTCGAGCGGTTGAGAAAGTACAAACTCCGCTTAAATTCCAACAAGTGCACCTTCGGTGTCCGTTCGGGGAAACTCTTAGGGTTCATCGTCAGCCAGAAAGGAATTGAGGTTCATCCTGACAAGGTCAAGGACATTCGAGAAATGCCTTCTGCGAAAACCGAAAGACAAGTCTAGGGATTCCTTGGACGTTTGAACTACATTTCCAGATTCATATTCCTCATGACCGCGACATGTGCGCCGATCTTCAAATTACTCAAAAAGAACCAGGACTGCATTTGGACAGAAGACTGTCAAACTGCCTTCGACAGTATTAAGGAATACCTGTTGAATCCGCCGATTCTATCACCTCCAGTGGAAGGAAGACCACTGATCATTTACTTAACAGTCTTGGAAGACTCCATGGATTGTGTACTTGGCCAACAAGACAAAACCAAAAGGAAAGAGTCTGCCATATACTATTTGAGCAAGAAATTCATCGACTGTGAAACTCGGTACACTATGCTTGAGAAAACTTGCTGTACTATGGCTTGGACAGCCAAACATCTTCGCCAGTACATGATTCATCAAACTACTTGGTTGGTATCTGAAATGGATCCAATCAAGTACGTATTTGAAAAACCTGCTCTCACGGGAAGGATTGCCCGTTGGCAGATGTTGTTATCAGAATATGACATCAAATACCACGCTCAAAAAGCCGTTAAGGGAAGTATTTTAGCCGATCATTTGGCTCATGAACCGATTAACGATCAGGAATCAATCGGGTTTGACATTCCAGACGAAGATGCCATGTATCTAAAAATGAAAGACTGCGAAGAACCGCTACCCAATGAAGGGCCAGAACCAGGTTCCCAATGGGGACTAATCTTTGACGGAGTTGTCAATCATTACGGAAACAGAATTGGGGCAATCGTTGTAACACCTCAGGGTACCCACATTCCTTTCATTGCCAGACTTACATTCAAGTGTACAAACTACGAGGCTGAATATGAAGCTTGTATCATGGGTCTCAAGGAAGCGATCGACTTAAGGATCAAAAACTTGGATGTATATGGCGACTCAGCCCTGGTTATCAATCAGATCAAAGGAGATTGAAACACATACCAACCAGAACTGATTCCTCACAAAGACTACACAAGAAGGTTGTTACCTTTCTTCAACAGAATCGAGTTTCATCATATCCCTCGTGAAGAGAATCACATGGCTGATGCATTAGCCACTCTCTCTTCCATGATTAGTGTAGGTCAATGGAACGACTTACCTAATATCAACATAATGCGCCTTGAACGACCCACTTACATCTTCACGATTGAGGTAGTCATATACGACAGACCTTGGTATCACGATATCAAATGCTTCCTTCAGAAACAAGAGTACCCACCTGGGGCACTAAGGAAGGACAGAAAAACCCTCAGAAGGCTGGTTGACAGCTTCTTCCTGAGCGGTGATCTCTATAAGAGAAACTTTGACATGGTCTTGCTCCGATGCGTAGACAGACCAGAAGCAGACATGCTAATAAAAGAAATTCACAAAGGATCCTTTTAGATATGAGATACCACTCACTCCCCCTTAATCACCTCAGTGATACAACTCAATGATTACAAATTTCACAACTTGATCTTGCTTAAAAGCTTTGATCAAGAACAATACTATCTTGCTTAAAAGCTTTAGAGAGGACAATTACAACTCAAACAAACTATACAATTTCAAGCATGAATGGCTTACAAAACACAAACGAAAACTCTAACAATTGATACTCAGTATACACTCTCTAGTCTTCGTATCTTCCAAGTAGGGTTGTGGCTGCTTTAAATAGAAACTCATACTTGGGCTTGGACTCCTCAAAATATCTGATTTGATTTGAATTTAAAAATAGATTTTATCTTCAAATCTTTTCATATCTTTCATCCCTAAAAATAGCAACAAGATCTGCTCCATATCTGATTGCAACTGAATATATCTTTACCAAGATGTTCGCTTGCAATCTCTCCACTAGATCTCTCAAAACAAACTGATACATGTAGCCTTAACAAAACACAACAGACTAATGTTCTGATGTTCTGTCAACTGATGTCAAGACATCATGTTTAACATCAGCACACAAAACTGCAACCCTAACAAACTTAATGTTAGTAACTCATGTTAAGACATCAGACATATGACATCTTCAACAACAACATTGTTTTACCAAAATTCTAGCCAATAACAAGAACTAACACATTGTATAAGACCCACTGTATTTTCAAAAACCTCGGCGCGACCGCCATTTTCAAGCAAACCAATTGGGCTTCTCCTTGAGTTATAAGACCCATCTTTGTTCACTTTCAAACTCTGTGGGCCTCATATATTGTATAAGTCCCTCTGTACAGTTTTTAAAACAACGGTGCGATCATCGTTAAAACTTGGGCCTCTCCTCGAGTTGTAAGCCCAACAATCTTTTCAAAACACTCTCTCCTTTGATCTTGAATTTAAATATATATTGTCATCAAAACTTTCTTTAATTTCTTTGTTGAACAACTAACAAAACAGCATGGAAGCTCTACAACGGATAAGTGTTTATCCATTTTCATTTATTGCTTTCATGTATATAACTGTATTGTGGGGTTGTTTCACTGTAAGTCTTCTTTCATAACCTTTTAAATACTCGTCATATATCAACTGTATATATACTAGTATAGTTATTTAGAGTTTTCCCCAGCAACTACGTCTAGAACTAGGTAAAGCCTGTTGATCACTCTCAAATACAAACAAGACTAGATCCCCCATAGGATTCTAGATACAGTCTTCCCTCCTCTTGGGGTTAAATAATATGGAACAAAGAGAAAGGCAGTATTCTCGGTGAACCTTTTCTCAGACTGTCACTCCTAGAAATTGTCAAAGAAATTCTACTCCCTGGAGTTGATCTATTCTCTGTGAATAGCATTTCTTCCAAACCCTCGAACTTTTTTGGAATGATCTATTCTCTATGAATTGCATTTCTTGAACTTCTCTTGGTTTGGGGACCCACAAGCTTCCTAAAAGCATTCCCGCCTCCTCTTGGGCATTGTACAAGGACCCGCCGGCTTCTTAAAAGTTCTCATGCCTTCTCTTGGGCTTCATAAAAGGACCCTCACGACCTCCTAAAAGTGTAGGACAATACTTAGTCATCCTTCGTTAGAGTTGTTTTTCTAAAAGGAGTCACCAAAGCCATCAGACCAATTTTAGGGTTGATACTCATCCCTTAAACGAGTCGGCCTCCCCTTGTGCATCATACAAAAGATAAAACTCTTCCAATAGACTTGGACAGTCTAAGCACTCTTGAGTCTCAAAGACATTCTCAAGTTCCCTACAATATAGGAGAAACCCTGGAATCTGGATTAATCTCCAGCAAGAGTTAAAACTTTGGAAGTTCTAAAACCCCGTCTTTCTCCCAAAATTCCCCAACCAAGGTCAGTTTAACACTATCTCAAATCAGAGCCTCAAGGTTTCTGATCTATCAATTCATTTTACATTCCCCTGAAAAGATTGATTCCCCTTTTGGACCTGCCTCGAGATTTTAAGAATCCCCGGCAGAAGTGTAGCCTCTTCTTAGGCTTTGTATAATGATCCTTCCTCAACAAGTTAGCCTCCTCTTTGGCTTTGTATAATGATATCCCCAAAGAGTCAGTCTCTTTTAGCCTCCATCTTGGGCCTTGTACAAGATACATATATAAGCACTCTCTTGTTGAGTCAGCCTTTCCCAGCCTCCTCTTGGGCTTTGTACAATGATTCTCCCTAGCGGAGCTAAACTTTTCAGACTCTCTTGTTGAGTCACTCACTTTCCCAGGCTCTCTTGTTGAGTCAATCTCCTTTTAGCCCCAATCTCAGGCCTTGTACGGGACAGTAAATCACTCTCTTGTTGAGTATAAAAAACTCTTTTGTTGAGTCAATCACTCTTTCAGACTCTCTTGTAGAGTCAACCTTTTTAGCCTCCGGCTTAGGCTTCATACAAGACAGATAAAAGTACTCTCTTGCTGAGTCAAACCCTTTTAGCCTCCGTCTCGGGCTTTGTACAAGACATATAAAAACACTCTCTTGTTGAGTCAATCACTTTTAGTACTCTCTTGTTGAGTCAACCCTTTTAGCCTCTATCTCGGGCTTTGGACGAGACAAATAATAAACACCCTCTTGTTGGGTCAATAGCCTCCTATTAGGCTTTGTATAAAGAAATCCCCGGTTGAGTAAATCAACCTTTTAGCATCAAACTTGCATTTTGATCAAGGCATACAAACATTAATAGTTTCTCTCTAGAGATGACAAGTTCTCTCTCAGTCAAACCTTTTAGCTTCAATCTTGGGCTTTGAACAAGACACAAGAAAAAAACCCTTTAGCTTCATATCTTGGGCTTTGAACAAGATACAAATCACTTTTAGCTTCAATCTTGGGCTTTGAACAAGACACCAAAACATCTTCTTCCTCCCTTAGAATAGGAGGGAACTACAATCACTCTGATTTCCCTGTTTCGTTAAACGGGAATACGTAGGCATAAGGTTGCGAAATCTTAGCGAGCATACTAATAAAAAACTCTAGGTCCAGTGCCTCCATACATCAATCAAAAAGCATCAGATCTAGTACCTTACCAAAAGCCTCACAAATAGTCCAGACATTGTATTCTTAAGCAATATAACCTAAGACAGACCCCCCTATTTTGATAGCATCTATAAACCAACAGTCATCTGTTTAAACTCAGTATGCAAGCAGGGTTAATTGGAGACATCTATTTCCCTTCCTTAATCAGCTTCATAGGATAAAAAATGAATCGAACTGTAGTACCAAAGCGATAGTGATTCGAAACCACAAAAATCGCGCTACAACATGGTTACCTCTTTCAAGGATGTAGAATATTTAAGAACTTTTTTTTTCTTTGTGCAAATGTAATTTTATTTCTTGTTGCAACTTTGTTGAATGCTTGTATCACTTAGGTCCAAAAGCTAAAATGGTGAGAAACCTCCATTGTCTACTAAATGCATAGGATGACTGATAAATTTTGTTTAGTACTTTTGATTCATATTTTATCTTGTGATTTGTTTGATTTTGTGGAAGCATTAGAAACGATTAAGGCATTTGTTGATAATGAGCACAACCGTTTCCAAATAGTAACTTACCCGTGAGTAGTGAGTATCCGTTAACCCTTTGAGCCTAAACAGTTTAGATCTCGTTTTAGTGATGAACTTTGTGTATGTACATAATTTGAAAATATATTTCATCATTAAATTTTGTGAGATTCTAAAAAAATTTCTTCTTGAACTTTTGAACATTGTTTTAATTGGTTTCCTTGCCATAAAATGCAAGGAGCATTCACTTAAGTTTTGGTTGAAAATAAGTTGGGGTGAATGAAAAAGAAGAATGGTAGGTTGCTAAAACTATTGAAAAATTTAAAGCGACCATGAAAAGAAAAAGAAAATGTGTTAATATGAATGTAAAAAACAAAAGAAAAAGAATGCTTGCTTGAAAAAGAAAATATACATGGGCGACAAATATACATGAGATCATAGTCAATACATATACAAAACCCAACAAAGAAGAAAAACACAAAGAAGAAGAGAAATGAACCAAACGTCTCGCGGTTTTTCAGAGTCTATCGACGAGAAACCCACCCGGTTCATCCGTATGCAAGCTTCCATGTTGTTTTCTAAGCTAATCTACTGAAAAATGAAGTTTTATGGAGTTGGAGCAAGAATCCCCAAAACCATAACCTAAAAAAATGACAAAAATGAACTAAATACAAGTTGAAATCTGTCACGTTCGCTAAGCGAACGTTTTACTCGCTAGGCGAGCCTAAAAAAATGGCACTTAAGTGCCTCTGAAATGTCAAACCGCCCTTGTAAAATTCCAGAAGTTCACTAAGCAAACGTTTTATTCGCCAAGCGAATGCTCGCTAGGATGTTTGCAAAGCAAACTTTGGTCTCTTTCTCCTCTGTCCAATTCTGGACTCCTTCGCTGGGACCTTCGCCAGCCATTCGCAAAGCGAACATTCGCTGTCACACTCACTAAGCGAACATGACAGCAAACCAGTCCCTTATTTTGACCACAACTTCTGAACCGTAACTCGGATTTACGCATGGTCGGAAGAGCTGGAAAGCTTATTCAATGCTCTTCAAAACAATGGAAAAATCCCAATGCTTGAATACCTACAAAAATGCATGGAAAGCAATTAAACTCAACGATATATACAAAAAAATGCACTATATACACGAAAACGTAAAGTAAACGTATTTACACATAAAGTGGGGTTTATTCAACCAATATTAACATAAAGTATCAATAAGTGCAACAAAACTTATGTACAAAAATAGGTAAATTTTGCACTTATCAATTACAAGCCATTACAAGCCAGCCAAATGTTATTGATAATGTGAACAATGAAAGCTTAGATAATGACTCTACATTGAGGACTCCAATTTCTGCCATAAATTTCCAAAATGCTTGAGATGTTGGACACAAGAGAGAGCTTTATTATATTGGAAAATCAGTGACATATTTACAAAGCAAAAGGATAAAAAAAAATACTCCAAAAATTTCTGATGAAAATTACAAAGGCTACGCATCAAAGGAATATAACATCCTCTCAAAATAATTTAAAGTGTGCACACATATAATATATATATGAAAAGTGAAATAAATTTTCTTTAACATGAATTTCTTTCTTCTCATGAAGTTTATAATATCTGTCAGTTGAGTTAGATGAGTATTGTTGTGAAAAACGGTGCCTTTGCACAAAGTAAAACGGTTTCTTTTTTATTAAGAAACACACAAGGGTTAGGGTTAACGGAGAAACAAGAAAGAAAGAAGAAGGATTAGGGAAAAATTTCTATACTATTCACTTTCTCAATGTTACAAAAGATTAAAAATGAATATCACAATTTGCCACACTCAACAAACTGAGTGTACTAGCCTATTTATAGACTAACTAGATAACTTGCAACCCAAGCTACCTAAATAATTGGATCCTTAACACAAGGCCCAATTCGACAATACATATTAGAACAGACTTCGACTACAATATGTACCCTTCGACTACAGCATGCGACCCAGCTTCGACTTCATGCTTGTCTCCTGTCGAAACACATGAAAGCTTTCCCTCGACACAGTATGAGTTCGACCCAATAGTCTCACAAATATAAGTTGTTTGTTTAGAATTTAATCTATGATAACATTTTTATATTTAATACTTTTTCATAATATTTCGACTTTGCTATCACCACAGGCTCCACCATAAATCAGGACTCGACTCAGAGACCCATTTATGTACCTGAGAATCCACTTTAAAGCTTGCCAGTGCGCCTTTCCAGGATTGGCCATATACCTGCTTAGAAGGCTCGCCCCATATGCTATGTCTGGCCTCATACAAACCATAGCATACATCAAAGAACCCACTACACTAGCATATAGAATGCTACTCATATAGATTCTTTCAGCTTCAGTACTCGGATTTTGAGTAGTACTAAACTTAAACTGAGGATTTGTAGGTGTAACAACAGGATTTAAATTCGACATACCAAACTTGTCGAGAAGCTTCTGTAGGTATGTCTCTTGAGATAAGCACAACTTCGACTACTTTCTATCTCTCCAGATGTCAATCCCAAGAATCCTGGCGGTAGCTCCCAGATCATTTATTTCGAACTCCTTACTGAGTTCAGCCTTCACCTCCATTACATCCTCAACACTGTTGCTGGCTATGAGGATGTCATCCACATAAAGCAACAACATAACAAGTGAGTTTCTAGGTCGAAATCCGAAGTAAACACAGTGATCGAACTGACTCCTAGTGAAACCAATGTGTGCCATGAACTTGTCGAATCTCCTGTTCCATTATCGAGGAGACTGTTTCAGGCCATACAAAGACCTATTCAGCTTGCACACATAATCTTCCTTACCCTTTTCTGCATACCCTTCAGGTTGACGCATCAGGATCATTTCATCTAGATCACCATACAGGAAGGTTGTCTTCACATCCATTTGTTCAAGTTCCAAGTTGAACTTTGCCACCATGGCCAACAACATTCGAATGGATCTATGCTTTACAACAGGTGAGAACACATCATTGAAGTCGACACCTTCTTTTTGAGTGAACCCCCTAGCAACCAGCCTCGCCTTAAAGCGCTTCGACATCACTCCTTTGATTCCTTAATTGACCTTGAAAATCCACTTACAACTGACTAACCTTGCTCCTGCAGGTTTCTCAATCAGCTCCCAAGTGTTATTATCATGAAGAGATTTCATCTCGTCATCCATGGCTTTTCGCCATTTAGTCTTGTTTCGACTCCTTATAGCTTCCTTGTAATCTCTAGGTTCTTCCTCAAGGACCTCACTTGCAGAGATTAAAGTAAAAGCTATAAGATCTGCATAACCAAGTCTCTGAGGTGGCTTGATGACTCTTCTCGACCTATCTCTTGCCAGTAGGTAGTCATCGACAGTTTCCTTAGCCTCTTCAGCATCTTGCTCTTCTTCTTTGACTTCATCTGGGCTATGCACTTCAGCATCAATATGCTCCACCTCAACAGGCATCTCTACCTGTTCCAGCTCCTCTTCAGAGATTTCTACACTTCGACCAACATCACCAGTTTTCTTAAACGCCATCTCGACCTCATTGAAAACTACATCACGACTTGTGATACATCTTTTATGACCTGGTTCTAGGCACCACAACCTATAACCCTTGACTCCCTCAGGATATCCAAGGAACATGCATCTCAGAGCTCTAGGTTCGACCTTGTCTTGCCTAATGTGAGCATAGGCTAAACATCCAAATACTCTCAGTTTGTCGAGACCTGGTGGATGACCCTACCAAACTTCTTTAGGTGTCTTCATTCTCAAAGCAGTCGAGGGACATCTATTTATCAGATAAGCTGCTGTCGAAACAGCCTCCGCCCAAAACACCTTCTTCAATCCAGCACTAACCAACATGCATCTAACCCTTACAAGGATTGTTCGATCTAATCTCTCAGCTAAGCCATTTTGTTGAGGAGTACCTGCTATAGTCTTATGCCTTACAATCCCAAACTCAACAGAGTAACTGTCAAACGCTTCGTTGCAGAACTCAAGGCCATTGTCGGTTCTCAACCTCTTAACCTTTCTGCCAGTTTGAGTTTCGACCAGAACCTTCCAACTTTTGAAATTCTCAAAAGTTTCATCCTTCGTCTTCTGAATGAATACCCATAACTTTCTGGAATAGTCATCAACGATGGATAGAAAATACCTTGCACCTGAGTATGAAGGATTCCTTGCAGGTCCCTAAAGATCAGCATGAATATAATCCAGGGATCCATGTGTTCTTTGCTTGTCTTTGTTAAACTTCGCCCTACAGGATTTACCAAATACACAAGATTCACAAAACTCAAACTTTTCGACTTTGTCACCACCTAGTAGGTTCTGCTTCCCCAATTCGACCAGGCCTTTTTCGTTGACGTGGCCCAATCTCATGTGCCATAATTCTGTCTTCGACACAGGTTTCGTGGATACAACATTTGTAGAATAACTTACAACCTCAACCTCAAGGGTGTACAAGCCTTGTTTCTTCACACCTCTCAAGACTTCCTTCGACCCCTTCATGACTCTTAGGATACTTTTCTCTCCTTGGAAAACATATCCCTTCCTGTCGAATTCACCAAATGAAATTAAATTTCTCTTCAAATCAGGTACATACCTGACTTCAGTCAATAACCTTATTGACTCATCATGGAGCTTGAATCTAACAGATTTAATAACTACAATCTTGCAAGCTTTATTGTTCCCCAGCAGCACTGATCCATCATCTTGATCACATAATTCTTCAAACACATTCTTGTTTGGAGTCATATGCCAAGTACATCCAGAATCGATAATCCACTCTTCACAAGAGTTACTGCTTGAAACTACAAGGAAATCAGATGATTCATAACTATCTTGCACAATAGTTGCATTGCCATTGTCCTTACCTCCATGATTATTCAGGCGCTCAGGGCACACCTTTCTTGTGTGACCCTCCTTCTTACAGTGATAACATTTAATGCCAGACATATCACCACCACAAGACTTCTGCTGAGCCTTACCTTTCTTCTTGTCAAACCTACCATCTTTCTTTGACGCTCTTCCATTCACGGAAGACCCTTCGCGAACTGATGATGGTTTCTGCTCCTTTCTTTCGTTCAAATCCTTCGAATACCAGGCTGCTTGAACTTCTTCAAAGGTCAGGGACTCTCTTCCATAAAAGAGGGTTTCTTTGAAGTCAGCATGCGTTCTGGGCAAAACATACAACAATAACAGTGCTTGATCTTCGTCATCGATCTTCACATCAATATTTTCAAGATCAAGAATCAGCTTGTTGAACGTATCCAGCTGCTCCGTCAACGCTTTATCTTCACTAATCTTGAACGAATACAAAGCTTGCTTCAGGTACAAACGATTTACCAACGATTTGGTCATGTACAAGCTTTCAAGCTTCACCCATAACCCCGATGCCGTCGTCTCCTTTGATACCTGTCGCAGAACCTTGTCACCAAGGCTCAACAATATTGCGTTGTGTGCTTTCTATCATGGTAGTCTTTTCTTTTTCCGTTAACGCAATGTCCATGGCTATCATTCCCTTCAACGCTTCAAAACAACCCTGCTGAACCAGTAGGGCTTTCATCTTCAAGCGCCACAGACCGAAATCGTTCACTCCGGTGAACTTTTCAATCTCATACTTTGTTGAAGACATCTTGTCCACGCTCACCGCACCAATTTGTTGTGAAAAATGATGTTACAAAAGATTAGGGTTAGGGTTAAAGGAGAAACAAGAAAGAAAGAAGAAGGATTAGGGCAAAATTGCTATACTATTCACTTTCTCAATGTTACAAAAGATTACAAATGAATATCACAATTTGCCACACTCGACAAACTGAGTGTACTAGCCAATTTATAGACAACTAGATAACTTGCAGCCCAAGCTACCTAAACAATTGGATCCTTAACACAAGGCCCAATTCGACAATACATATTAGAACAGACTTTGACTACAATATGTACCCTTCGACTACAGCATGCGACCCAGCTTCAACTTCATGTTTGTCTCCTGTCGACACAGTATGAGTTCGACCCAATAGTCTCACAAGTATAAGTTGTTTGTTTAGAATTTAATCTATGATAATATTTTTATTTTTAATATTTTTTCATAATATGTCGGTGTAAATAAATGGTTAATACTTGTAAATCAACCATTTCTGTTTTAAATATGACAATTTAATGAAGAGAATATAAATTAAAAGGCGAAGCTCCCCTAAAGGTAGTCCATTATAGCAATCAACACCATATTAAATGACTTCAACACTTGAAAATATTGTACCAGTGTACTACATCCTTTTACCAAAACAAATTACCAAATTAGCAATAACCTAAGTAACAAAAAATGTAAATAAATAACATACTAAAATCTTCAAATAGTCCTGAATACAACACAGTAGCTAACATAAATTATTACAATTCAAGAACTATTTTTAATTCTCTTGTTAAACTTGGAACAGACTGTGAACTCCCAGCAAACCTTGTGCTACTTCTCTCTTGTTAAGGTTAGTGCATAAGATGAACTCCCAGCAAATCTGACCTTCACACCATATCTTTACAAAAATAAACAATTCATGTTATTTAAAGTTTTAGTTCAAAATATATAAATTATAGATAAGTGTATAGATCAAATAAAAAACTAAAAACGTTTTAGTTCAAAATATATAAATTATAGATAAGTGTATAGATCAAATAAAAAACTATTTGTAATTAAGATAACTATTGCCCCCACTAAGATATTTGGTTTTCAATTTACCATATTATATATATTTTTCTCATATAGAAATATTGAGGCTACATGCCTCCCCTAATATTTTTGTTTTTCCACACTCTCTCACTATTTGTTGTCTTATAATAAATATTTAATATATTAATCTTTTATTATTATTTTTTTTATAATCAGCAAATTGTATTAAAGAATACTAAGAGGAAAATGGTTACAAAGTATCAAGAACACCGCCGAAACTACTTACAAAAAGTCAGACGGATGGCTAAACCATTTTTTTTATTAAACTCAATGTCACACTAGTTAAAAGAGTTATAATATTTTCTATTGTAATTTATAAAGGAAATAAATAATTACATTTATACAATATCAAACCTAAAATTTCTTTTATATTTAAAAAAAAATATTAATTTAGATTTATTTTCTTCAAAGAGCAATGGTTTCTTTTCATTGTAAAATACCAACCAACTATAAACATATTTTATGTCAAGTTTTTATCTTTATTTCAGTCCATGAAAATTTTATGTTAAATATTTTAATTTTAAATAAATTGAACATTTTTTTAATGATTCACACTATATATATATATATATATATATATATATATATATATATATATTCGATATTTTAGGATGACTTCAAAGGCATCTTGTCGTCAAAAGAGGAAGGAAAGCAACCCACCCTCTCAAAAGGAGTTGGGGCAAGGGGTGATCGGTCGTCTAGCGGAGTTACATAGCAAGCCACTATTTATTTTAGGAAGTCTCTCTATTTTTTATCCATTACACTAAATGTCTGAATCCAACACTAATCTAAGAAATCTTCGCATCAAAAGAAAATTTTTTTTTTTAAATTAAAAGAATACCTATGGAAACATGTTTTTTTGGGCGACCTCTTTTTCTTTTTGGAATTGTATCATCACCACCAGAAGAGACACCTATTTTTATAATCATGAATAAAAAAATATAAGAAAAACAATTAATAAATATAAAGGTAAGATGTTAATCTAATATCAAACAAAATAAGAAAGAAAGAAAAACCTTGAAACTTTTTAGGTCTTGTTTCCATTTTGCCTCGAGTTATAGCAATAGAAAATAAAAGTGGTTGGTATTGTGTCATCACAAATTTACAAACATCACCAATTTGTAAATTATATTTTTGGGAAAAATTCTTCCAACCATTTTGCAAAACCATCCCTTTAGCTTTAGCATCAAACTTGATCTTCGCTTCCATAGTTGCGTCCTCCCCAACTTTTAAGGTTGCAATTTTATCCATCTTTTTCAAATATTTTCTTGAAAATACAACTGGTATCCTCTATTTCAATTCATGAATCATGGTTTATTAGTGATTAAAATATATAAATAAAATGATATTTTAGATAGTATACATACCAGTCTATAATAATTGACATAAGTTTGTGTCAATGTAACTTCAAAATATGGACTCTCATTGTTAACTCTCAAATCTTTAATATTTGCTAAGTTTGAACATTTTTTGGCTTTCTTCACACCTCTGTTTCTACCTACAAAATAAAATAAAAAAATTCATTATTTTTTTGGTTAGATTTGTGATTTTGTTTCTTAAATCATTTTATAATTAAAAAAATCAACCACTTTAATCGTTTACATGCATTTTTATTGAATCTTTAAATTTTAAAATAAAAACTCAATGGCTAAAATCACATCACATATAAATATGACATCTCATATGGCTAAAATCACATCACATATAAATATGACATCTCATATGGCTAAAATCACGTGACATCGTTCTTACACATTTCTGTCACCCTTCTTTTACACCCTTCTTTTACGCCTATTACATCTGCAACTTCTATTAAGATTGTTGTGACATGAAAATCACGTGGCAAAGTTGCAACGCGGTTTTCATGTAGCAAAAGAGTTGTCACACGTGCTCCTGCCGCGTGATTGATCACGTCGCTAAAATCACTTTGTGACGTGATTTTTCTACGTTGTGACGTGAATGTAACGTGGCAACAACCAGTTTTTTTAGTGAGAAGTTACTTTAAGTAACTTAAATCATTCTTAATCATTCTTTATAGTATAGTTTTTATTTTTGAATTTTACTCTTGATTACTTATAAAATCAATATGTATCTTTTTGTATCTAGGAAGAGATAGTATGTGGTGAATTTTGTAAATGGATTAGGGTACCTCTAATATCACTCTTGAATAATATTACTTTGCTTATTAAAAAATAAATAGTTTAATTTCTATTTGTTATTTTTTATATCATCAACTTTTTTTTTTATTTTAATTCATTCCATAATAACTTATAATAAAT
Organism: Lathyrus tuberosus; assembly: GCA_022829125.1. Lineage (NCBI taxonomy): Eukaryota > Viridiplantae > Streptophyta > Magnoliopsida > Fabales > Fabaceae > Lathyrus > Lathyrus tuberosus. The sequence goes on along the minus strand of JALAZF010000706.1, from coordinate 404,803 downwards.
TATTTTAAATCATAAGCTAACCAAAAAATGAGAATAACAACAATATGAACAAGAAGTTAAAATTATTTAGGAAATACATTAAATTGAAAAGGATATTAGATAACTCACTTGAATTCAAATCTGCAACTTTTCTTTTGCCATTTTTTCTCTTTTGAGTTTGCGTGTGTTCTTCACTCTCATCTAAACTATCATCACTCAATTCAACAACTACTTTAGTTCCTTCTTTTCTTTCAACAACTTCATCTAAACATCTTATACTTGAATAATTTATTTCTATAGAACTTCGATCAAATATCTTTACTTTGAAGTATGATCCACCAATATGTTTAAAAGTTAAGAAGTATCCATGTTTTAAAAACTTTGCAAATTCGTCCCAATTTTTTTGTAACCAAATATCACCATAACGTTCTTCCCAAAATATTTTGTGTTGACCACCATTTGGAAGTCTAAGAAATATTGGATTTGAGGTTCCTTTCCAATATTTTTGTACATATATCTTGGGAAGTCTCTGCAACACATGAATTTGACAACTTAAAGAAAGAATGAAAGTAAAACAAACATACATAAATAAAATGGTATACAATCGCAGCATATTTCTTTGTAATATACTTACAAGTTGTTTATTCTCCGATATTAGTCTATGAAAATCTGGACGTAATTGAGATGCCATGATTCGCAGAATGTAGAACAATGCCAATATCAATTTAGAATTTTTTTTGAATATTAATTCACATGATGAAGAATGACTCTCATATATATTGACGTGTTTTCAATGGCAATCCCTACCGAACTATGTATTTATGATGGTGTTACTGCAGATTAAGGGGCAGTATTGTACCTATGGTGTATGGCTGCATTTAAATCACAATTTAATTCATACTATTGTTTAGCCATATTAAAAGTTACTTTAAGTCATAAATGCAAAGAGTTGTTAAATTAAAGAAAGGGATTGTTGGGTGAGTGGGTGGGTGGGGTTTACACTCTACGGTTGAAACAAATAATTTATCTCTATTTATTCTTTTCCTTTTTTAGTACTTCATTTATGTCTATACTAGCTAGCACTATAAATGACTCAAAACAAAGTTTGAAAGCTATATGTAATGAATATGTATCTTATTAAATCCAGGCATTACTTTTTCAGAAACGATATATATATATATATATATATATATATATATATATATATATATATTGGTTTTATGTAATTTTCCAAATAGATTAGGGGAATTTGGTCAATAGAGATATAATGTTGTCATATTCATGAAGGATTTGCGAGAGCTAAACTTAAAATGATAACATAGAATTGCAAGCGAAAAATCTGTGAGATAAACAATGGAATCCACCAAATAGAGAATTACTGAATTTTATTATAGCAAAGATAACTTTGACGGCCACACACAAAAAAGTGTTTAAATATATATAAAAAAAATCATAATGAACTTTTAATTCAAAACATAAATTATACAGAAAAAGAAATCCAAATAGGCTTTTAATCCAAAACAAAAATAAAATAGAAAAATGTGGGAAATATTAAAATGTTGTATTCGGGCAAGAAACAAACTTAGATGGCTTAAAAGGCACACATCACTATAAAAGGTATAATAATACACTACTACAAAACGCTAAAACATCAACGCCAGACTTACAACGCATCCTTTTACGCCGTTGTAATAGGTTAAAAATTTCGCGCCCATTTAAAAGCTGAGTCGTTTAATGACGGTTGAATGAAACCACCGTAGTAATAAATAAAATGTATCAAGCTTCGATTCCCTGCAACTACATTTTTTCTATTTTTTAGAGTACATTTAGCGTGTGTCAATTAAGTCCATTATTTATAAAATAAATTGTAAATTATTTTACAACGGTTAAGATGAGCAACCGTAGTAATAAATGAAATGTATCAAACTTCGATTCCCTGCAACTACATTTTTTTCATTTTTAAGAGTGCATTTAGCGTGTGTCAATTAAGTCCATTATTTATAAAATAAATTGTAAATTATTTTACAACGGTTAAGATGAGCAACCGTAGTAATAAATAAAATGTATCAAGCTTCGATTCCCTGCAACTACATTTTTTCATTTTTTAGAATACATTTAGCGTGTGTCAATTAAGTCCATTATTTATAAAATAAATTGTAAATTATTTTACAACGGTTAAGGTGAGCAACCGTGGTAATAAATGAAATGTATCAAGCTTCGATTCCCTGCAACTACATTTTTTTCATTTTTTAGAGTGCATTTAGCGTGTGTCAATTAAGTCCATTATTTATAAAATAAATTGTAAATTATTTTACAACGGTTAAGATAAGCAACCGTAGTAATAAATAAAATGTATCAAGCTTCGATTCCCTGCAACTACATTTTTTCCATTTTTTAGAGTCCATTTAGCGTGTGTCAATTAAGTCCATTATTTATAAAATAAATTGTAAATTATTTTACAACGGTTAAGATGAACAACCGTAGTAATAAATGAAATGTAATAAGCTTCGATTCCCTGCAACTACATTTTTTCCATTTTGTAGAGTACATTTCACTTAAGATTCCACTACGGTTTGTTTCTCCACGAGATTAAAAGGTTTACTGATAAATTAAAACAAAACTTATTATGTATTTCTTTCATAAGACGCCCTAATCGAACAAGTGAACCAGCGACGCCCTAACCTTTACACTCTTCAACATCTTCATTCCTTTTTTCTTGGTTTATGCTTAAATATTGACCGTGTTCATTCATTTGCTTCTTCAGCTTCGAAGTAAGGTTCTCTTCAACATCTTCATTCTTTTTTTATTGGTTTATGCTCAAATATTGATCGTCTTCATTCATTTGCTTCTTCAGTTTCGAAGTAAGGTTCTCTTCAACATCTTCATTCCTTCTTTCTTGGTTTATGCTCAAATATTGACCGTCTTCATCATTCATTTGCTTCTTAAGCTTCGAAGTAAGGTTCTCTTCAACATCTTCATTCCTTCTTTCTTTGTTCATATTGTATATGCTCAAGTCAGAATGAGATGTTTCATAAGCTTTACGTTTAGTATTAGAGTACATCTTCATTGATTTTTTCTTTGTTCATATTGTATATGCATATGCTTGAGTTTTTGGATTAGATTTTGGTGTGTCATTCACATTATTATACATGTATAAATTTCAGAAGTTGTAATGGATCGTAGTTGGATGAAAGCCAGTAGATTAGATCCGGTTTATGAGAACGTAGTTTGTGAATTCCTTGAATACGCTGATAAACATCTTCCCGGCAATGATGGTATCTTTTATTGTCCTTGTGTTGTTTGCGCTAATATCAAAAAGGGTACAAAGAAAGAAATACACAATCACCTTTGTTGTGATGGTATATGTCAAAATTATATAATATGGGCGTGGCATGGTGAGGATAATAAGGAAAGTCGGGCGCCACAAAGTCAAAGAGTGGAGGAAGATGAATATATGGAAGATCACCTAGAGGATATGTTCCGTGATATTGGGGAATCTTCTTTTATGAATGCTCATATTTATGATAATTTATGTAGTGATAAAGACACCCCTTTATATAAGGGATGCACAGAGTTCACACGATTGTCGGCGGTGTTAAAGTTGTTTAATCTGAAGGCAAAAAATGGATGGTCGGATAAAAGTTTCACGGAATTACTTGAATTGCTACAGCAAATGTTACCAGAAGATAACAAATTGCCGGATCGTTGCTATGAGGCCAAGAAGATATTGTGTCCACTGGGTCTGGAGTATATCAAGATACATGCTTGCCCTAATGATTGCATATTATTCCGAAAAGAGTATGAAGACTTGTTTCAATGTCCGAAATGTGGTGTGTCGCGTTACAAGCAGAAGGCTAGCAATGGTGATGACAATGATCACTATGACAATGTTAGTAGGAAACATCCTCCTGCTAAAGTGTTATGGTACTTGCCAATACTTTCACGATTAAAGAGACTTTTTGCTAATTCGAATGACGTAAAGAATCATAGATGGCATGCAGATGAAAGGATTCGTGATGGAAACATTCGCCATGTAGCTGATTCTTTGCAATGGAAGAAAATTGATTCGTTGTTTCCAGATTTTGGAGTCGAGCCAAGAAATCTTAGGCTTGGGCTTGCCACCGATGGAATGAACCCCTTTGGTAATATGAGCACTAATCATACTTCGTGGCCTGTTTTTCTCACTATTTACAACCTATCTCCTTGGTTGTGCATGAAGCGTAAGTATATACTGTTAAGTATGATGATATCTGGACCACGATAACCTGGTAACGACATAGATGTTTATCTTAGTCCATTAATTGATGATTTACGACTCTTGTGGGATGAAGGCGTTGAAGTTGATGATGCATATTCTGGGGAAAAGTTTAATATGCGTGCAATGTTATTTTGCACAATTAACGACTTTCCGGCTTACGGTAACTTGACGGGATACAGTGTCAAAGGACATAAAGCGTGTCCTATATGTGAAGATGATACTTGTTATCACCAACTTGAGTTTGGAAAAAAGACCGTTTACCTTGGGCATCGAAAATTTCTAAAACCGAGTCATCCTTATCGTAGATTGCGAAAGGCTTTTAATGGAGAGCAAGAGTTTGGTGAGGCTCCTAAACCTTTAATCGGTGATGAAGTTTATCAACGGCAGGAATACATTAATGTTGTCCTTGGGAAGATAGAAAAAGAAAAAGGTGGGAAGAGAGAAAAAGAAAAAGGTGGGAAGAGGGGAAAAGAAAAAGGGGCAGTTACGAAAAATATATGGAAAAAGAGGTCCATCTTCTTTGATCTTCCATATTGGTCAAGTCTTGATGTTAGACATTGTCTTGATGTGATGCACGTGGAGAAAAATGTGTGTGATAGTTTGATTGGCACACTTCTAAGCATTCCGGGCAAGACTAAAGATAGTAAGACTTCCCGTCTTGATATGGAGAAGATGGGTATACAAAAACAGTTGGCTCCAGTAGAGAAAGGAAAAAGAACTTATTCGCCTCCAGCATGTCACACTCTATCTAAAAAGGAAAAGAAGATATTCTTCCAGTGTTTGCAAGGTATTAAAGTTCCGCAAGGTTACTCATCAAACATCAAGAAACTTGTATCAATGAAAGATCTCAAGTTAATTGGTTTAAAATCTCATGATTGTCATGTATTGATGCAACAACTTCTACCAGTGGCTATCCGTGGGATCCTTCCAAAAAATGTGAGAGTAACTATAACGAGACTGTGTTTATTCTTCAATGCCATATGTAATAAAGTTCTTGATTTCAAAAAATTGGATGAATTAGAAGATGAGGCTGCCATAATCTTGTGTCAATTGGAGATGTATTTTCCGCCATCATTTTTTGACATTATGGTTCACTTACTTGTTCATCTCGTAAGAGAAATCAGAATTTGTGGTCCAGTTTATTTAAGATGGATGTATCCAATAGAGCGATATATGAAGATCTTTAAAGGATATACGAAGAATCATCACCGACCAGAAGCTTCGATTGTTGAAAGGTACATCACAGAAGAAGCTGTTGAGTTTTGTACAAACTATTTGTCGGATGCAAATTCTATAGGAATTCCAAAGTCTCGTCATGCTGACTCAGACGGAAGAGGTATTCAAGGTCTAAATGTTAGGTCAATGGCTCGGGATGTAGTTATTCAATCACATTTCTATATTTTGAATAATATAGATGAGGTTCAACTTTTCATAGATACTCACAAAAGACTTATGAAGAAAAAATATCCCCGAATGAATGACAAGTTGTTGTTGACAGAGCATAATAATAGATTCATGGATTGGTTTAATAAAAGTGTATTTAATGATCCTAGTGCATCCGAGATACTTAGATGGTTGTCGTACGTGCCAAAATTTTGTGTCATTACCTGGAGTGCATACGACATTGGTCATTATACCTTTTATACAAAATCAAAAGATGATCGTAGTACAATGCAAAATAGTGGGGTTATGGTTGAAGCTGAATCGATGTATTTCTCTAATTCGAAAGATAAGAATCCGGTATTGGCAACTACCGCGTTTTATGGTGTCATTGATGAGATTTGGAAGATTGATTATGTTATTTTCAAAGTGGCTTTGTTTAAATGCAAGTGGGTTCCCAATAATAGTAATGGTGTAGACATTGATGACTTAGGATTCACCCGGGTCGACCTTGGCAAGGCATCTTTTAATACAGAACCATTCATCATGGATTCTCAAGCAAAACAAGTTTTCTATGTTTCCGATTCATCGGACAAATCGGGGAAATGGTCAATCGTTCTCCAATGAAAATACATTCCTCTTAGTGATGAAAGTCTTGATATTCCGTCCACACCTTCTTACACAACACAAGTTCCTACCTCATATGATGAAGTTGATGGAGATGTCGTGCATGCTATACGACTCGATCATGAAGAAGGCATATGGGAAAATTAACAAGTACGTAATTTATTATTTATTCATAATATATTAATTGTATGTTATAGTTTAGAAGTATTTTTACTAACAAGTATAATTATTTGATTGAAATCATAGGTATTTTGAGTCCAGACACCAGGCCAGGAGACAAGACACCAAGAGACAAGATACCAATACGCCAAGTTACAATTATGTGAAGTTATGTAATGTGTGTAAACTGTAATATGGTATATGTGATATTTTATTTATGTAGGTTGTTTGTTCTGATAAACTGTAAACTGGTATATGTGATATTATGAATATGCCACGATTAATATTATTATGAAAACTGTATCACAAAATCTGAATTGTATTTTTCTGCTGTGCTGAGATATGGAGAACAATAATACAGGTAAAAAATGGGATTAATTATAAAAGCAGGATGATATTTGTTAATTTTGCTGAAACTTTAGCGACGGTTATATTTCCGAACCGTTGTAATATCTGGCGCGCTGGCCAGCAAAAAATAAATATCAAAACTGTGATGCTGGGAATCGAACCGAGGACAATTTTATTTATTACAATGTTGTAATGTAAAATCGTTGTGATAGTTAGCGCACTTTCCTCATTAGTACAATGCTACACAAGGCCGTCGTTGTAAGTATCATATATACAACAACAATCTACATAACAATGCCCTTGCCCGCGTCATTATATGTCATTCCCAACCGTTGTTAAATGGGTTTTTCGTAGTAGTGATATTCATTATGATATAAGACGCCAAACTCTGACAATTCCTGTCAAACCTTTCCGATGCGTGACTTCTTTGTCGATACGCACATCCAACCTTCCTACATCAGTCTCCTCCACCTTTGAAGAACTCGATCCCGAGTTCTCTTATTAATAAACATCTTTATCTACTTGATACTCATAATTGTCAGCAACATTGAAAGTATTAGATATATTCATGGAATCTGAGAAAGTTACCATATAAGCATTATCATTGATCTTTTGGGTCACTTTAAGCGGTACTTACGTGTGTGATCACAACTTAGTATATGTACCAACTAGAAATCTTTTCTTATACAAAAACGCCATCATATCATCTCCCACCTTGAAAACTTTAACTTTCTTACGTTAATCTCGCTTAGGAGAAAAATAGTTCGTTAATTCATACACAGTTAACTCCTTGAAATTCTCTAGGATCCTTAGCACTTCTTTTGGAATTATTGTTTCCTCGTTTACAACACTCATCATCCCTTTAATCACATTCTGAAAAAAAAAATCACTTTCTTTAACAACGTCATCAAAATCCTTTTCACTTTACATCATCACCAAGAAACTATACTTCTTTTCTTTTGAATTTTTATCAAAGTGCAAAACATGAGTCATAACAGTTTTATGTGTGCCCCGTGTAAACATCATCATGTTATCCGGTCCTTGATAAGTGATATCATTAGCAAACTACCAAGGTCTACCAAGTAAAATAAGACAAACATCCCTAACAAGAACATCACAAAGTACTTCTTATTTGTAATGTTTTCCGATGGAGATAGAAACACTCTGCAAGGTAGTGCTACTTGAACTTGAGAGTCACTTTTTACCCAGTTGAGGAATTTTGCGGAAAGCTTCAAATAATATACCATTTTTTATGACATCATATTATCCATTATGCTACTATCCACAATCATATTATACACCTTGTTCTTGATATAATAGTGTGTTTTAAACAAATTTGTATGTTGTCTTTCATCTTTGAATGCTCACTACTACGGAAAATATATACAACAACGGTTGGAAAAGATATATTATCATGCAGGACGTGCCGTTGTTACGTAGTGTGTGGTTGTATATGCGTTAAGAAAAATCACGGCCCTATGCGTTAATCAAACAGATGATTTCCTCAAAATCACCTTCTCACTTCCAAATTTGCCTTCCAAAGAAAGTCACTATCGGGTTTTGAGTTTAAGAGCAATTCCAACCAAACCAATCACACACACACCTCATAAACATCATATAGAAGTGATCCAAACACTCACATAACATCTGGAACATCAAAATCACACAATCACTAGCCAATTGCTCAAGCCTTTGACAGATTTGCAGTTGGGGTACCATCTCAAGTTCTAGATCATTTCAATCCATTCCAAGCATCCAGACACACTCCATGGCACCTAGGGAAGCTATCCAGATCATTGGAACCTAGCTGTAACACCTGTAACCCAAAACACGATCACCAGCTGCAAGTGGTAAGCATGAGCTCTTCTAACTCTATGATCCATGCATTTTTTGCTGCACAATAATTTGGCCATATGTTCATAATCACGCATAGAGTGTTTACCCTCAATCAATTGCTTTGTATGAATCGTGTATGGAATTTCTGAACCTTCATGCAGAATTTTGGGTTCTTGAGGTTTCTCTTTGATTTCTTATTCCATGCTTAAAATAAATGAAATTAAAGACCATAGACATGATCGTGAGGTTGAAACGGGTAGATTGATATGTAGATTGCATGATATAATCAAGTATTCAGTGAGATTGGATAGAAAACGCAAAACTGCTGAAACAGAGGAAGGGTGCGTGTTCTTGCCATGTTCTTGGCGCCCTTTTTCAAATATTTGAATATTTGAATTTTGTGATTTTATTTAATTGATTCAAAAATTAATTTCTCACTGAGTTTTAATGATTTTGAGTTGATTCTTTTTTTAATAATTCACAAAAATATTAAAATATTTTATTTTAACAAAAAATCCCAAAAATATTATATATTTCATATAATTGATATATTTGCCAAGAATTAATATTTTAATTGTTTATGACATTTAAAATATTTTTTCCTTCTTGATTTTGCAAATTTTAATGATTTCTAATCATTTTGTAGGTCAAAACATGATTTTTGAAACATTAATCCAATATCAAAATTGGTTTTCCACATGTTAAACAATTTTGATCATTTTATTTGAATTTTTTATTCAACTAAAATACATTTTGGAAGCAAATTAGGGTTTTGATTAATTCAACCCTCATCAAACAATTTAAAAACATTTTGGGCCTCTAATAGAGTGTAAGACCCAATCCTTTGTAAATACAAACCTGTTTTGGGCCTCAAATGTTGTATAAGTCTCGTTGTATTTCAAAAGTTTGGCGCGATCATCGACAGTTTAAAACAAACCATCTGGGTCTCTCCTCGAGCTATAAGACCCATTCAAAATCATTTTGGGCCTCTAATTGAGTGTAATACCCAATCCCTTTTTGAAACCAAAAACTTTTGGGCCTCAGTCATTGTATAAGACCCACGGTGTTTTCAAAACCTCGGCGCGATTGTCGCCCTTTTCAAAATAAACCCTGGGCTTCTCCTTGAGCTATAAGACCCATCTTTGTTCACTTTCAATCATTTTGGGCCTCTTGAGAGAGTGTAAGACCCATCCCCTTGTACATAAAATCTTTCTTGGGCCTCAGTCACTTGTATAAGTGTAACAGCCCGATTTTGATATTTCCATTTTTGTGTTGATTGATTCTATTTGGTTGGGTCTTTTATTTAATTGGGCAATAATTATGTTATTTGTGATATTGGTGTGTTAATATGTTATGTTTGCATATTATGTGATTTTACTGTTTTTGAGAGTTTGCGGGGAAATTAGATTGAAGGGTATTTTAGATATTTCACATTTAATGATAGTTAGTTAGTTAGTAGATATTTTGAGATAATATAAAGAAATAGAAAGAAAGAAAAGTATAAGAAAGAAAAAGAATAGAAATAGAAAGTTAGAGGTGAGAAAGAGAGAAAAACAGAATTTTGAGAGAAAAAGGAGAAAAGAGAAGAGCAAAGAGAAAAGTGTGGAAAATCACCAAGATCAATCTTTCGGAGTCGATTTAATCGGGTAAGGGTGTGAAATATTATTATCCTAACTTTGTGTATGATTATGTATGTGTTTTATGTGAATGTTTTGGCTGGTTTTCCATATGTTTCCGTTTATGTCGTATTGGACGAAATCGATAGAAACCGATGTTTCTACGGTCGAAAAGTCGTATAAATACATGTGTTGGTTGGTTATATGTATGTGAGCTGCTGTTTGAAGTTTCATGAAGTTTGGTTATGTTTCGGTTAGTTTTCGGTATGTTTCCGTTGTTGTTTCCGTTTAGGTCGAATTATAGGAAATTGATAGAAAACGATGTTTTCACGGTTAGAATTCGAAATAAATTACGTAGTGGTATCAAGAAAGGTTAGGTCGTCGTATGGCGTGCTTTTTATTCGATTTGGTGAAGTTTAAAAATTCTGGTTTTTGAAAGGTTGAAATTTAATCGAAAAATCGAACGTCGTAGAAATTTCGTTTATGTGTTCTAAATTGTTCCCATGTATTTGGTGGTTGGGCGTATATGGTTGTTTCGGTGAAAATGTTTGATTTAGTCGAGTTTTCGGGGATTCGGGAAAATGGCAGCAAAGGTGTAAATTGAAAAATCTGGTTTTTTTGAGAAAAACAGAGCATGAATCGATTCATAACAGCTATGTATCGATACGAAATGGTTTATGTATCGATACATAACCCTTATGTATCGATACATACTGTGAAAATTGGGAAAAATTGCATTTTCACTACAGCATGTGTCGACACATGCGAGTTATGAATCGATACATGAGGTCTTTATGTATCGATACATAAAGCCTATGTATCGATACATACTGTGCTGAAACAGAAATTCTGGTTTTTCGGGGAAACTTCGGAAATTCATATCTCTTGAACCGTAAGTCGGTTTTGATCCCCGTTCGAAGCGTTGGGAAGCTAACGAGATGTTCTTTCTAGGAAAAATAGTTTTGGGGTCTGAACTTGGTCCAATCGGTACAGTTTTTACGAATCGTTTCGTAGTGTCGGGTGTCCGGTTTATGTTTTTGCGTTAGATTGAAATATTCATAACTTGTTCGTTGTTTATCGGATTTGAGAGTTCTTTATATCGAATTGAAGGTATTGATATGTACTAATTGATGGTGATAAGAAATTATATTTTTAGCCGACTTTTCACCAACTTTTCCGGTAAACCGTAAATCGAATTGTTTGGTTATTTGTGAAAACGTTCGGTTGCCGTTTGGCACAATTGATGTGAATGTATGTGGATTGTGTGTGATGAATGCATGACTATATTGTGAATATGTATGCATGTCAAAAGTGTCATGAGTCATGTTGTATGTGAAGCATCATGATGTGCATTCCTGCATTGTGGGGTTCTAAGATGAACCCGTTGTAACGTCGTAAGCCTTTTGAGAGGTGGGAGCGATGATTACAAACGATCGTGAGCCTTATACAAAGAGGACCGAAAGCGATCGGATTGTGAGCCTTATACAAAGAGGACCGAAAGCAATCCATAAACATTGTAAGCCTTTTGAGAGGTGGTAGCAATGGGTGAACATCGTATGCCCGACGGGGAGTTACGTTAAGTAACAAGCGATGGTTCCAATAAGTTCTTCAATTGAACTTGAGATGAAATGAGTCGGTACCGCATTGCATTTGCATAGAGTCGTGAGTCGGTCTCTATGATTTGCATTGGTCATCCTTGTATATGTGCATTGGTGAATAAACATGAATATAGGTGGTTATGTTGAATGATAAGCATTGTGATGACTATGTTTGGTTTTGCATATATATATATATATATGCCTTGCGATGTATATTGAATGAGATGTGATGAATTGTGATAAGAATTGTATCGTTGTAATGATGCATTGAAGAATGAATATAATATGCATGTTATGTGGAATGGTAGAATGGTGAGGATGTGTTGTGTGTATACTTTGTGTTGAGATATATAATTATATGCAACGTTATTATGATAATATTTCTCACCCTTCTGCTGTTTTATGATGCTCTATGAGGCATTGCAGAGTAGGTATGCTGGAGGTCTTTTTGTGAAGCGTGTCTTCATTCTTTTGGTCGGTTGGCTCTGATATGTAGCACCGGGTAGCTAGGATGTATATTATTCTTTTGTGATACATTTGTATATGTATCTTGTGGATAAATGTTTATGTAAACATGAAGTGTGTTGATGAAGCATACATATGTATATGTATGTATATATATTTTGATGTATTTCAATGTTTGGATATTCCGCTTTAATTCTAAATATTGAGATGTGGGTGTAAGGACAAAGTTCCTCTGTAGCAAGTTACCTCACTGCTGCATATCAACCTTTTGAGCAGGTGTTGTATGTGTTAAATGCGTGTATGATGTGACATGCCTCTTTTATGCCATGCTTTAATTGTACTCTGGCGAATTTTAGAATATGTGCCTAAATGATTTAAATAATTATTTGGGGGTATAGAAAGGGGGTGTTACATTAAGTGGTATCAGAGCCAGAGTTGAGTCAGTTGTGTCTGTCTTGTAGTTGTGTTGGTTGAACTGTTGTTTAACCTTTGTTATTATTTTTGGGGATGATCAGAATATGGCTGGTAGAAACGATAATGCGATGGCTGCTGCTATGGAAGCATTGGCTAGGGCGGTGCAGGGTGCGCCGAATGTAAATGCTAATGAAGAGTTCAGGAAGAATCAACCACCGGTCTTCAAAGGAAGATTTGATCCCGATGGAGCTCAAAATTGGTTGAAAGAGATTGAAAGAATCTTCAGAGTTATGGACTGTGCGGAAGAGAATAAGGTGAGGCTTGGATCTCACATGCTGAGGGAAGAAGCCGATGATTGGTGGGTCGGTATGCGCGAAATTCTTGAGGTGGATAATGAAGAGGTAACTTGGGAATTGTTTCGTACCGAGTTTTTGCTAAAGTATTACCCTGAAAGTGTGAAAGGGAAGAAGGAGATGGAATTCCTGGAATTGAAACAAGGTGGTATGTCAGTGGTGGACTATACTGCTAAGTTTGTGGAATTGGTTCAATTTCATTCTCATTATGTTGCGATTACTGCTGAGTTCTCAAAGTGTATTAAATATGAGAATGGTTTGCGTCCTGAGATTAAGCAAGCTGTGGGATATCAAAGAATTAGGAGGTTTTCGGATTTGACGGAATGTTGTAGAATCTTCGAGGAAGATAGCAAAGCTCGTTCTACACATTACAAGAGTTTGAACGAGAGGAAGGGAAAGCAACAAGCTAGAAGTGGACCTTATGTGACACCCGCTGATAAGGGTAAATATAAGGGAAACTTTAATAAGAGATCTGGAGGAGGAAGTTCTGGGTTCATTAAATGTTTCAATTGTGGTGGAATGGGTCATAAAGCAACTGAGTGTAGGAAGCCCGTTGGGAAATGTTCTAACTGTGGAGGTATTGGGCATTCTATTGCTGAGTGTAGGAGGAATATGGTGAAGTGTTTTAATTGTGGAGAAGTGGGTCACATTAGTACTAAGTGTACTAAGCCGAAACAAGCTCAAGCGGGCGGAAAGGTGTTTGCATTGGCGGGGAATCAGACCACTAGTGCAGACCGTTTGATTAAAGGTACATGCTTTATTAATAGTACACCTTTAGTTGCTGTTATTGATACGGGAGCGACTCATTCGTTTATTTCTTCGGAGTGCGCGATGCGTTTAAATCTTGCGTTGTCTTTGATGGGTGGTGAGATGGTTATTGAGACTCCTGCTTCAGGGTCGGTAACTACATCTTTGGTGTGTATGAGTTGTCCTTTAACCATGTATGGTAAAGACTTTGTTATGGATTTAGTATGTTTGCCGTTGGAGGGTTTGGACGTAATCTTGGGTATGAACTGGTTGCAATTTAATCGAGTTCATATAGATTGCTATCACAAGTTAGTAAGGTTTCCTTCTTTGGAAGATGATGAATTTGAGAGTTTCCTATCCACTAAAGAGTTGAAGAAACTTTTAGCGGATGAAGCTCAATTGTTTGGTTTGTTTGCATCATTGTTGGTGGAAAGTAAAGTTTCACTTGATGTGTTCCCAGTGGTGTGTGAATTTCCAGAAGTGTTTCCGGAAGACATTACGGATGTACCGCCGGAAAGAGAGGTTGAATTTTCTATTGATCTAGTTCCGGGTACTAGACCGATTTCGATGGCACCGTATCGTATGTCGGCATCGGAGTTGGTAGAATTGAAAAAGCAATTGAATGACTTGTTGGATAAGAAATTTGTAAGACCAAGTGTTTCTCCTTGGGGTGCTCCGGTATTGTTGGTAAAGAAGAAGGACGAGAGTATGCGATTATGCATTGATTATCGACAATTGAACAAAGTGACAATTAAGAACAAGTATCCGCTTCCAAGTATCCGTTTGGCACAATTGATGTGAATGTATGTGGATTGTGTGTGATGAATGCATGACTATATTGTGAATATGTATGCATGTCAAAAGTGTCATGAGTCATGTTGTATGTGAAGCATCATGATGTGCATTCCTGCATTGTGGGGTTCTAAGATGAACCCGTTGTAACGTCGTAAGCCTTTTGAGAGGTGGGAGCGATGATTACAAACGATCGTGAGCCTTATACAAAGAGGACCGAAAGCGATCGGATTGTGAGCCTTATACAAAGAGGACCGAAAGCAATCCATAAACATTGTAAGCCTTTTGAGAGGTGGTAGCAATGGGTGAACATCGTATGCCCGACGGGGAGTTACGTTAAGTAACAAGCGATGGTTCCAATAAGTTCTTCAATTGAACTTGAGATGAAATGAGTCGGTACCGCATTGCATTTGCATAGAGTCGTGAGTCGGTCTCTATGATTTGCATTGGTCATCCTTGTATATGTGCATTGGTGAATAAACATGAATATAGGTGGTTATGTTGAATGATAAGCATTGTGATGACTATGTTTGGTTTTGCATATATATATATATATATATGCCTTGCGATGTATATTGAATGAGATGTGATGAATTGTGATAAGAATTGTATCGTTGTAATGATGCATTGAAGAATGAATATAATATGCATGTTATGTGGAATGGTAGAATGGTGAGGATGTGTTGTGTGTATACTTTGTGTTGAGATATATAATTATATGCAACGTTATTATGATAATATTTCTCACCCTTCTGCTGTTTTATGATGCTCTATGAGGCATTGCAGAGTAGGTATGCTGGAGGTCTTTTTGTGAAGCGTGTCTTCATTCTTTTGGTCGGTTGGCTCTGATATGTAGCACCGGGTAGCTAGGATGTATATTATTCTTTTGTGATACATTTGTATATGTATCTTGTGGATAAATGTTTATGTAAACATGAAGTGTGTTGATGAAGCATACATATGTATATGTATGTATATATATTTTGATGTATTTCAATGTTTGGATATTCCGCTTTAATTCTAAATATTGAGATGTGGGTGTAAAGACAAAGTTCCTCTGTAGCAAGTTACCCCACTGCTGCATATCAACCTTTTGAGCAGGTGTTGTATGTGTTAAATGCGTGTATGATGTGACATGCCTCTTTTATGCCATGCTTTAATTGTACTCTGGCGAATTTTAGAATATGTGCCTAAATGATTTAAATGATTATTTGGGGGTATAGAAAGGGGGTGTTACAATAAGTCCCTGTACAAAACGACAGTGCGATCACTGATAAAACCCTGGGCTTCTCACTACAAAAATTCGGGTAAATTATGGCGGTTTAGATATGGCGTTTAGTTTAAAACGCCACAATTTACAGTATATTACGACGGTTTTACCAAACGACGTAATTTTTGTAATAAAATGGCGATTTCAACCGCCACAATTTTCTCGCGTGTTTCTCAACTTTCACACAAGTGTACTACGCGCGTTTATCTCACTCTTCCCCCTTTTTTCATTCTTTTATCCATATAATAAAATAAAATTTTAATTATATTAATTAATTGTAATGTTGTTTCTTAAAAAAACATATAATAATAATAATAATGTTATTGTATGAAATAAAATAAAAAATAAAATTATTATCTCCTCCTTCGTATACTCTTCAACAAAACCCTAACGCTTTAGAGCTCTCTCTCTCTCTCTCTCTCTCTCTCATATTCTACGATTTCCATTTCAAATTTCAGTTTCCTCAAAGCCTCGATTTCTAATTTCTCTTAATATTTTCCTTCCAATCAGTTTCTCATAAACCCTTTCGATTTCAATTTATTCACATCAATTAAATTCAAACGCTAACAATGTTTATAAATTAGAATCATATCTCTTTAGTATCAGTATCAATATAGAACCCTAATGATCAACCCTACCAATCATTTCAACCATCTTTTTGGCTTTGTTCAATAGAAATCTGCATTCGGCAGTTCTGCAATCAGGTTTTTTGTGGATCTGTTCTGCTGCTCCGCAATCTACAGTTTTCTAATCGGTTGTTCTTCTGTTACACCCTACCACTCGACAATCCATAATTCCATAATCCACCAATTTCAAGGTAATATTGCTTTCATTTTTCACAATATGATTTCTGATATTAACATAACTGTAATGGTTTATGAAACTCAAGTGATAATTTGATATCCTCTTGCACAAGATTAACATTATTTGAATAAATTATTCTATATTCATTTGTTTTTTTGTGTCTAAATTCATGTTCTTGATATCTTCTTGTAGAAAAATGCCTTTAGGGTATTTTGAATGATAGCACCCGAGTCCATTAGCTTAGAACCCACATGCACATCACTTGGAACCTTCGATCCCGATAACGCATACTAACTTGCAGTACTGTTATGAACAGAATTGGAGTACATACTCCAAGTGATGCTCTTAATTATGAAGGATATAAAAGAAGAGAATTGAAATTGCGTTCTTCATTATGTTATGAACAGAATTGGAGTACATACTCCAAGTGATGCTCTTAAATGTTATGAACAGAATTGGAGTACATACTCCAAGTGATGCTCTTTATTATGAAGGATATAAAAGAAGAGAATTGAAGTTGTGTTCTTCATTATGTTATAAACAGAATTGGAGTACATACTCCTTTATTCATCATTTTATGAAGGATATAAAAGAAGAGAAATTCTTGATTGTAGGATATTAGTAGAGGTGTACATGATCTATTTGATAATGGTGATGGTGGTAATGGACCTCTTGAATTGGGAGAGTTATCTCTTGTTGAACGACACTTATAAGCTATATTTTTTTTGGATGATGAAAATGAAGAGATGAAAATGATACAATTAGTATCATAGAGTCAGCAACGTGAAACTGAATACAGTCATGACTTATTTCAATTAGGACTAATATAGGTAGCATTCCACATATATTGTGTTTATACAAACATGTCAAGAAATTAAGAAGATAAAAAAGCAGCTAAAAATAAAATACATGAGGGTCTTGTTAAGTTGGAAAAGATTAAAGTGATGCTAGAACGAACACCATACCATTTAGAGAGACTAGTTTTTTTCCCAAAATGATAGCACCAGAGTCCCTTAGCTTAGAAACCACGAGCGATCACTTGGAACCTTCGATCCCAACAACGCATATGAACTTGCTGTAATGTTGAAATTATCAAAGGTGGATATATCGTCTTTGATCAAAAGGGTTGAAAGGAGTAGTTAGTAATGAAGTGATATCTTTTTTTTTCTATTGCGCTAAATAAAATATTTGACATTGTTAATAATTTTCAACACAATGGTTTTGTTTTTGTAGGTGACAACCACAGTTGAACTTACAACCATACAAGTTTAAGTGTGATAAAGAACATTTGAACTCTAGGTACTTTATATTCATAATTAATATCCTGCCGAGTATTCCATACTACACGTGGGACTTCTGTGCCCCATAATCCAAGTTCCTGTCATAATCGTTTTGGTGGATCTTTCCCTCTGTCTCCTTTCTATATTCCCTAGTTTGTTTTGATGGATCTTTCACTCTGTCTCCTCTCCACACGTAAAGAACTAGGCTGGCCTTTTAACGAAAATTATTCTGCAACATATGTTTTAAACAAATTTAAAATTCTGTTACTAAATTACTAAAACTTGCTTTAAATCAATTTTAAATCCTGGTTCAAAAACTGAAGTATGGTTTGTCATTGGAACATACGTGTGATGATTTAATGGCTAGGGTACTATTGTGTGAATTGGTTACAAAACTGACTTTACATATTTCTCGTTTCTTTGAAGAAGTCTGTTAATTAGAGTATGGAGATTTGGGTTTAGTTAAATTTTCCAAAGGTAGTTATGAATCATGATCTTGTGTTGCTAATGTGAGATTCTTTGCTACCGTGAATTTGTTAACAAAGAAACTTGTTTAGTTCTAATAAACTCTGTACACTTAATATGAGAATTCGTTTGTAAACTCTTGTTTGTTCAATTACACTTCTCATGTTATAAGTTTATTGCTTTGCCAAAACAATTAAACTGTAGTAAGTGTGGGTTTAAGTTTTAATTAGTTGAATTGAATTGTTTGACTTTGTTTGGTTTTGAAAACATTTCTTTTGCATTTGAAGGCTTGATTGTTGTTATGCTCGTTGTTTTCATATTGGATTGAGAATATACGAGACATTTCATTCTAAGTGTCTAACCTCTACCATGTTAATGTTATAAATGTTATGCACATTATAGTCGAGTTAACCCACGTATGTTTGATTTGTGTCATGCGACTGGAAAGTTAGTGAACACCAATATAAGTTAGAGAGGGGATTCAGCTCTTAAGGATGGAAAGCAAGCAAATATAGATTTTATAAAAGGAATGTATGATGTCGAGGATCATATGAAGTTTGGTTTTTTAATGGCTTTTACTGCCACAGTACTATCATGGGCGATTCTGGAATATGGGGATCAAATGGATGTTGTTGGAAAGTTAGAGCTAGCATAATATTCGCTTAAGTGGACCACTGATTATCCCTTCCATGCTCACCCTCAGAGAATGTTCTGTATATTCAAGTTAGCTAATGTGAATACTATATTGATGTTCTTCCAGAATTGGTTTCCTTTTCAGTTTAATTTATCAAAATCAATGTAATTAAATAGCATTTCAATTCGGTGTTTCAGTTTGGTGCTTCGGTTTTTTTTAGTTCAGGCTACGATTTCATGACATTGTTATTTTTTAAGGTGATTTATTGAATTTGTTTCATATGTGTATGTGTGATTTCTGTGTAAACAACACTATGATATTTCTCTCCTCTTGCCAGTGATGAAACAATATTAGAGAGAGAAGAGATAACTTTAAAGGTGATTGATCATGTGTTGGAAAAGGTTCGTGTTGATCCTGCCCTTTTGGGGCATGCTAGGTTGATTGGAAAGAAACAAATTTAATCCATGTTTGCGTTTCTAAAAGTACTATAATCTAGCTATCATAAAATAAAATTTGTTGAATAAAAAAACTATAATCAAAGAATATGTCATGATTAATATCAGGAACAAAAAGAAAGCTACAAGGCTATATATTCATATCTATATCCTTTAAATTAGGAATATCAATGCTTTAAATTCATAGTTTAGTTTGGACCATCATCCATTATACTGAACAATAGTTGCTTTAAAAGGTTGATCGATGTTTCATTCAATAATATTTGCATGTGTGATTCATGTTGCTGATTATTTCTGTGCATTTCTTCAAACGATGTTGTTGGAAACGTATTTGTTAGTTCTTGTAATTGGCTACAATTTTGGTAAAACAATGTTGCTGTCATGTGATGGTTAATCAAGATGTTGAAACAAGATGTTCTTGTTTACTGCATTCAACATGTCGGATAAAGATGTCCCATCCTGGATCATGGGACATCGCGTCTGTTATTGGATTAAAAGAAGATTCTGTTAGTTGGTTTTTTGTTACTGAATATTCTGTGAATATTTAGTTATCCTATGTGGCATCCAGGTTAATTGAGTTGAGTTTTTGTGTTGGTTTTCGGATTTTCACTACTTTCTAAATATGGAGACATCTTAGGAAATATTAGATTGAAGACCTATTTTCTTGGAGGTTAATTTGCAGACTTTGTGCAGCCTTGTTACTGTTGTTTTGAAGGCCCAAATCCAGTTAGGAAATAGGATATAAGTAGAAGCGTGTAACCTAGTTTTGGTAGAGAAGCCGTGAATAGAAAAGATGTAATCATTAGGGCTGAGTTCGTGAACCATTCTCTAGGAGAGTTGGTATGTGTGAACCACCCGGTTTGTGGGATGGTCGTCGTGTTTATCTCGAAGCCTGTAGGTAAGAGATGCATTGTTCTTAGAGGAAGCTGTTAAGCAACTCTGAGTATTGTCCTTAGTCATGTGTGTCATGTCTAGGTATTGTCATGGAAGTATGTCTTCTACTTTGTTGTGTTTGAAGAGTTGTTGGAAATCAATCTGTTGATGCAGTGGCTGAGGTGTTGACTGCTAGACATCTTTGCGATGATTGGAAGTGAGATGGAGTCTCTTACCTAGGGAGGACTTAGGTAGAAGGTTTATTGGGTAGGGATTAAGTGAGTAGACTGTCAACTGGTATTGTTGAGTCTGTAATTTAATTCTTCTAATAGTGGACTTCCTTCCTGGCTTGGTATGCCCCCAGATATAGATTGTTAGATCAAACTGGGTGAACAAATTCTGGGTGTGGTTTATGCTTTTCTGTATTGGTTTTAATTGTTTATACCTTGCCATGATGTTTTGTTCAGATCAGATGTCCAGACATTCTATACGACATCTGTAGTTTGATATACCAGAATTTCAATTGGTATCAGAGCAGGCATCCTATTCGTTTTTCTGGGTGAGATCCTATGGAAGATACTTTCTGGTTATGGGCAAGGTAGGTGGTACCTACTTAAAAGTTGTTTGAACTTGGAGAAGTTCATAGTGCTATTTGAATGGTCCCTAGAAGTGGAGGATGGACTGTTCATGACATGGTGTGTCTGTAGCTATGGTGGTGAGCTGCTGTGTGGTTTGATTTATTTTCAAACCTATGGATTGTGGTGTTTGTGCAAAGGTATTAAGTTTTACCTGAAGGTTGTTGAGGGGTTTTCTTCTTCTGTTCCGCTGCCCATGTATCTGTTAGAAAACTCCTGATGGTTTTGGTTGAAGGTTTATCACATGGTGTGGTGATACTTGAGGATAGCTTCAACTAGCTTGTTAGAGTTGCCAAAGATAATTGAGGCTCATCCCAAGTCCACTCATAAAGGCACTTTTACATGAGTTTGTTGAAACGAGATCTAGAAGCAATTTAGTCTTACTTCCAACCCTAAAAGGCCAGTCTCTGGGCTTTAATAAAAGATCTCTTGGTGTGTTTCTTGAGAAGGGAACTAATGTCCTACCAGATGTTGGAACATCAAACCAGCAAAGTGTTGTTGGATAAAGGTATGGCATAGCAGATGCTTGGGGGGCTAAACAAAACGTGTATTGATCACATCTGGTTGGAACCTACTCCTGGCTTGGAAGAGGAGGCATCTGGGTTGGCTGAAACATGTCTTAGATAAGTGTGTTGGATTAGTGTACAAAGGCTGTTTGTTTTGTGTGGAGGTCAAGCTCAAATGTCAAGGACACTCTCTTTGAAATCTGGAAGTTCCTTCTGATCTAATGGGCCAGATGTATGGAATCTTGTTTATGGCCATGGAGCAGATTCTATTTGAGTTATATGTGTGTACCAACCAAAGGATGTGCAACTATTGGATGGGAGAATGAGTAATGCCCTTAGGAGTTCTTAGCAGTTAATAAAGGAGAGTCCTTAATCTGATGATGGAAGAACTCAACGAAATGTCAGACATAATGTCTTGACATCTTTGTATTGAGAATTTATTTTTCTCAATATGTCTGGTGGTATTTTTCAAAAACAGGATGGGGGTTGTTTACTCAAACTTGATATCACTATCGAGTCTATGAGAGCATGGAACTCTTGTTCTAGTGGAAGAGAAACTCAAAGGGTTGTGCACAGAGGAGATATATTGACCTAACTGGTTGGCTGGTGTCTTCATCGTTGGGTTGTCATCCAAACCATCTAGGGGGAGCATTTCAGATTTGTGTTTGGAGCAAGGAGGAATTGGTGTTTTTGGGACCAAAGGATTATGGTTCCCTGGTATCTGCATGAAAAGTTTGAAAATAAGATTCCTGAGACGTAGAGTATGCAGGTTCCTGCATGTGTGTATGATCTGGTTTTGTATGGTTGTCATGATGGTTTGTCATGAAGAAGGATCAGCAGATGCCTGATGTATGCAAAAGAAGAATGTCAGACCAATTGTCCTACCTTGTGCGAGAAGGTAGTCCTAGCTAACTAACAATAGATACTTTGATGAGAACTTCTTGAAGGACCTCTATGTGCAATGAGCCCTTTGAATGGTGATGGGAAGCTGATGTCCCAAATGATGTTGTAACATCATGATTGTTGATGGTTATATTTGGAATATGATTGAGACTGTGCATGTGGAGTTGGATGCTCAAGCATTTTTTTTCAGATGAGGTGATTTGATCAGGAAGGTTTGTTCTTTCTCTTGAAGAGATTAGATCTCAGTAAAGCTAGTAAGTAAGCTGAGAATTCGTGGAGTTTATGAGCAGTGTCAGTGTTCTCTAGGAGTGAGAGCACGGTATGTGAATATGCTTAACAATTGTGTGAAGATCTAGTGCTCAAATGTTAATCTTCATCTAGAGCATTGGTTATCCATGACAGGGGGAGTACTTGTCTATGGATTTTGCTGCAAAGATGCATATATTGTGAAGCTTGCATGCTTGTGGAGATTGGTTGCCTCTTATGGGGATATAATGTCAGATAACATGCTATGACATTAGGTTGCTGGATGGTGTTTTGATGTGTGTAGCTAATTGTTTGAATCATGTGCGCACATGCCTCTGAGGAGGAGTGTGAAGGACAGTTTTGTTTGTGTCTGGGAGAATTTATTTTTCTCTGTAGATTTTGGAGATGTCACACTTGTCTTTGTGTGTGTTATTAACTCTAAGTAAGAGGAGTTTACTTAGAGTTCAGTGGAAGGCAGTGGGTTTATGCTTAAGGATGATTGAAACTGATTGCTCTTGTGTTGAAGAGAAGTTAGTTGAAATTGTCAGGAGGTTCTAGCAGAAGGGTGATGAGTTGAAGACTCAAGGAGTTCTATTCTTCTTGAAGGTGGATGAGTGATTATTTCTGGGTACCCACACACTATATGATCATAGGATATCATGTAGTAATTTTGGAGTGGTTCTTGCTGAAGAAGCATCTGTTGAGAAAGATAGGGGGAGAGTAAAGAGTAGAGAAGTGTTGTAGTATTTTGTGTGTTATGGTGGTTGGTATCATGCAGTGTTGTAGCATTCTGAAGTAGATGTTCTGTGATGATGTGATGCTCTGTGTTGTTTGGTTTTCTGGTTCTTTGGTTCCTTGGCTTAAAGGGGGAAGCTTGGAGATTCTGTTTTCGAATGTGGTGTTTTTCTTAGTGCAACTGGATTCTGTTCATGATGTCAAGACTGATGTCTTAACATCTGTTGACAGAACATTCTGTCTAGAATGTTATGGTCTTTATCTCCTGAGATCACAAGCTTCAACCTAATTTATGTACTGTTGTGAGGGTCAAACAGTAGGTGAATGTGTTCAGCAGGTGTGTTGAACAGAGGGTGCGCTCTTGAAGACATGAAGATGAGTCTTATGTTCTCCATTCATTTCAGGTGTCCTTCTTGCAAAGGAGTACTGGTTGTCTTAGATAAAGAAAAGCTGATCAGCTTGGCATCATGTGAGTATTGGTACAAGGGATGATTGTGTTCAACTTGTGAGTTAAACAAAGAGTGAGCTCTTGAAGACATGAAGATGCGTCTTATGTTTTCCATTCATCAACGTACAGATAAGCACATGTTATTCCTGATAGAGGGAGAGTGTTACAATTTTGTGCAGCTGGATATGTGATGTTAAGGGGGAGAATTAAGAAACATCAGGTGGGTGTTCAAAGAAGAATGTTTCTGTTTTTTGCTGCTACATTTTCCTTTTATATGATGTGTTTTGGCAAGAAGTGTAACACCCCCTTTCTATACCCCCAAATAATCAAATAATCATTTAGGCACATATTAAAAATTTCGTCAGAGTATAATTATAACATGGCTTAGAAGAGGCATGTCACATCATACACAATTTTACAACATACAACACCTTCTCGAAACATTGATATGCAACAGTGGGGTAACTTTGCAACAGAGGAACTTTGTCCTTACACCCACATTTCAATATTTAGAATAAAAGCGGAAAATATAAACATTGAACCACATTCAAAAATATATACAGGGATATATACTTCACCAAGTATTATCCACCAACATAATTCATGTTTACATCAACATTTATCCACAAGATACATGTACAAATGTATCACAAAAGAATAATATACATCCAAGCTACCCGGTGCTACATATCAGAGCCAACCGACTAAAAGAATGAAGACACGCTCCACAAAAAGACCTCCAGCATACCTACTCTGCAATGCCTCATAGAGCATTATAAAACAGCAGAAGAGTGAGAAATATTATCATAATAACAATGCCTAGAATTATATATATCTTAGCATAAAAATACACATATTCATCATTCTCACCACAATTCACCCAAACTCACCCGTATACATCACAATGTATATATATATATATATATATATATATATCAACCAAGCATATTCATCATGCATAATTTCACGATTCCCAATCATTCCACATAAACATACACAAATATGTTTACTCAACAACACATCATTATAAAGATGATAAATGCAAATCATAGAGACCGACTCACGACTCTATGCAAATGCAATGCGGTACCGACTCAATCATCTCAAGTTCACTTAGGAACTTCTACTGGAACCATCGCTCGTTACCAAAGTAACTCCCCGTCGGGCCTACGATGTTCACCCATTGCTCACACCCCACATGGGCACACAATGTTTATGGATCGCTCACACCCCACCTGGGCACACGACCCGATCGCTCACACCCCACACGCGGGCACACGATCCGATTGCTCACACCTCACATAGGCACACAATCGTTCGTAACCATCGCTCACACCTCACATAGGCACACGATGTTACCACGGATTCTCATTAGAATCGCTCAACACAAGAATGTATTTCATGATGCCTCACATGCAAAATGACACAAGACATTCTTGAAATGCATACATATTCACAATATATTCATGCATTCATCTCATACAATCACATACAATCTATATACATTCACATCAATGCACTATTGTACGATTCACATTCAAACACACAGTCAAAACGGTAAAAGTCGCTACATAGCACTATTCCCGACTTTCTGACATAATAAAATCGGCCAACATTTTCCACACCATCATAATCACAATGTACAGCTCAATGGCTTTCCAACAATATAAAGAACGCCTAAATCGGAGTTACGGCTCGAGAATTATGAATTTTAAAAGAAAAGAAAATTATATGAAAAAAAACAAAAGCGCCCGGCGACAGGAAAGTTTTGCCCGACGACGCTTCATTTTCGCCTTCGCTTCGCCCGGCGAAGAAGGGGCGAAGGAAATTCCCCCAAACCTGAACCAAACCAGTAGCTTGGCACCATCACGCCTCTCAATTTCGCCCGGCGAAGGTTCGAACCGCCCGGCGCTCCGGGCCTTTCGCCCGGCGCTCTGCACCAGAAGCAGAAATTCTGCTTCGTTTTCACTGTTCCAAAACCCCCAAAATCTCCATTTTCTCCCCCAAATCACTTCCAACAGCAAAACAATTCATATCAATGATTCATAAACATAGGGAGATTATACAACACAAATTATATCGATTTCTATCCGCGAAAACATCGATTTCTACCATTTTCTACTCAAATGGGTTTATACCCCAAAACTCATGAAAATCAACAAAATCAACAATACAATCATACATAATCATACACATTGCTAAGATAACAAGATTTCACACCCTTACCCGGATTCCAAATTGCTCTGTGATTGTGTAATACCCCAAATTTTGACCACTTAGATTTCCCATCATTGTGAAAATCATCATCACAATATGGATGAACCATCATGCTTCATCAGTCTCCCCAAAGATGGGTGAGCATCCAATACAAGCAAAATTAGGGTTTCAAGCCCTCTCTGAGTGCTTAGACAAAGGATCAATCAAGAAATGACATGATCTTCAACTTGTCTAATCTCTCAAACATCCACAAAGGATAAAAAGGACTCCCACTTCAAGGATTAAGCACAAGATTGCTCCCTTCTAGGTGGATCAAGTCTCAAGATCGACAGTGTCACCAAATTAGGGTTTTGGTCAACCAGGGCCTCCAGATGGAAATTTTCATCTGGGCACAAGGCAATGATCCAAAACATAACCTAATATACTTCATGGAACCTCATGAACCCATGCATCAAGTCAATTTTGCCTCAGGGGATGCATTCATCAAAAATCAGGAATTAGGGTTTCTTGACCTAATTCACCCCTAAGTTGACTTTTGGGACAAACCATGAGCCAAGACCTCAAGAGATGATTTGAGGGTCTCTAATACACCATATTGATCCATTTGGAACAATGGATTGATCCAAGAAGCTTGAGCAACAAGTCTCATTTTCATCTGCACCACAATTAGGGTTTTAAGGGAAAAGTCAACTGTAACTTTGACTTTTGACCAAGACATGCTCCCAAACCCTAATACATGATTGAATATACCCTATGACACCCATGGAACATGTCCATCAAGTTTGATTTAGGTCAAGGACATGATTTCCTGAAGAATTGCACAGTTTGGAATTCATCTGATAAAAAGTCAACTGTGCACAAAAGTTAACTTTGACTTTTTGAGATTTTTCACCAAAATGGATTTTTAACCCTAAAATGATGTTAATGTATGATTTGAATCATCATTCATCAAGAAAAATCAAGAAAAGTGAGATAACTTGTAAAAGGGTTAACCATAAAACTTAGAAATTTTTCTAAGTTAAAAATAAAGTGGCAAGGGTACCAACTTTGGAGGACCATAACTCCTAAACCACAAGGCCATTTTTTCTCATCCAAAGATGGATTTGTAGCCCTAATTATCACCTACAAAAACTTCAACTACAAGTTATTCCAATTCATTAAGGATTTTGAGTTATGGAGTGATCAAAGTGGCTGAAAAGTGAAAAAGTCACTTTTTCCAACACTTAGTGAAATTTTCACTAAGTCAGATTTGCCTTCACTTTTTGCCAAATGTAGGGGGATTTTTCACTTGGAATCAAAAGAGATCAAAACCAAACTTGTTCAAACAGTTGTTGTATCATGTTAGGGCTTTCCAAAATGGCCAAGAACATTGCCAAATTCAACCTACATCATGAGATACAACATTGGCAAGTTGCCTTGCTGAAATCTGTCAAGGCAAGGCAGAATTTGCATTTTGGCTCGATTTTCCAAAATCAGCCAATTGCAATTGCTCCAATCCACTTGGACACCTCAGAGGATTGAATCCAAAGGGGACAATCACTGAGCCAAGCCTCCAAGGTCCAAGGAACAAAGAATAGCATGTTGAACCTAGAGTTGCCAAAATAGGGACAAGACTTCAAATTTGGAATGAGGCATTCAATGGAACCATCAAGGTGGCATGGACTGAGCCATTCTCATCTGAAATCAGTCAAGACTTATCCAAGAACAAGGGGACCAAAGCTCTGTGCCCTAACCTCTAGTCATTGGCTAGAGGAGACTTTCATTTCCATTGGCCAACATTGAGGAAACCTACTTACCAGCTGCCATGCACTATTCCTTACAAAACAAACTTGCTCTACTATAAATAGAGCTCAATTGTGGTCAGTTTGAGTACACCAAAGCCATCTAACAGATGCTTTCCTCAAAATCTCTTTCTCTTGGCAAAAATGCCTTTCTTAGCAAGGTAGCTATCGGGTTTTGAGTTTGAGAGCAATTCTGCACAAACCAATCACTCACACACCTCACATACATCACATATGAGCTGATCAAACACTCACATAACATCTGAAACATCAAAATCTCAAAATCACTTGCCATCCACACAAGTTTGAAGTGAAGTTGCAGCTGAGATGCCATAAACTGATCCAGTCCATTTCAATTCAATCCAAGTGTTCAAACACAATCCATAGGGTGTAGGGAAGCTGTCCAGATCATCACCACTCATCTGTAACACCTCCAACTCAAAATCACATTTGAACTTGCTGTCACGACTTGGAGGTAAGCCTAAACTTGGGCATCTCTCAATCTATGCATATTTCCTCGCACAATAATTTGGCCATATGTTCATAATCATGCATGGAATGTTTTCCCTCAATTAATTGCATTGTTTGAATCGTGTATAAAAAATCCTAGCCTTCATGCAGAAATTAGGGTTCTTGAGGTTTCTTCGTGATTTCTTGTTATATGTTTAATTTAAATGAAATTAAAGTACATAGACATGATCGTGAGGTTGAGGCGAGCATAATGATATGTGGATTGCATGTTATAATTACGTATTCAGTGAGATTGGATGGAAAATGCAAATTTGGGCAAACTGAAAAAACGCGCGTGTTCTTGGTGTTGTTCTTGGCGCAATTTTCATATATTTGAATATTTGAATTTTGTGATTTTGTTTAATTGATTCAAAAATTAATTTCTCTCTGAGTTTTAATGATTTTGAGTTGATTCTTTTTTTAATAATTCACAAAAATGTTAAAATATTTTATTTTATCAAAAAATCCCAAAAATATTATTTATTTCATATAATTGATATTTCTGTAAAGAATTAATATTTTGATTGTTTTTGGCATTTTAAATATTTTTTCTACATTGATTTTGCAACTTTTAATGCTTTCTAATTATTTTGTAGGTCAATACTTAATTTTTGAAGCATTAATCCAAGATCACAATTTGTTTTCCATGTGTTAAACAATTTTTGATCATTTTAATTGAATTTTTATTCAATTAAATACATTTTGAAAACAAATTAGGGTTTTGGATTAATTCAACTCTCATAAATCATTTTCAAAACACTTTGGGCCTCTATTAGAGTGTAAGACCCCGATACCGTCAAAAAAATAAACGGCGCGATCGTCGCCTTTTCAAAAATCATGTGGGCCTCTCCTCGAGCTATAAGACCCATTCAAAACTTTTGGGCCTCTATTAGAGTGTAAGACCCAATCCCCCTTTTAACCAAAACATTTTGGGCCTCACTTATTGTATAATTCCCTCTGCGTTAAAAGAAAACCTCGGCGCGATCGTCATTTTTAAACGAAAAATCATTTGGGCCTACCCTCGTGTTATAAGCCCCACTCTTTTCTTTAAACCTTTTTGGGCCTCTTGAGAGAGTGTAAGACCCATCCCTTTGTACAGAAAACCATTTTGGGCCCCAGTCACCTGTATAAGTCCCGCTGTACAAAGTCAAACAGTGCGCTCACTGATAAAACCTTGGGCCTCTCCTTGAGCTGTAAGCCCCAAATCTTTCTTTTTCAAAGCACTTTCTCCTTTGATTTTGAATATACTGTTGTTTTCAATCTTTCTTTGTTGAACAACTAACCAAACAGCATGGAAGCACTACAACCGAGTAAGTGGTTATCGCTTTCATTTACTGCTTTCATATTATAAACTGTATTGTGGGGCTGCTCACTGTAAATCTCCTTTCATAAACTCATATCTACTGTGTAATAATAGTATAGATATTTCGAGTTTCCCCGGCAACTACGTCTAGAACTAGGTGACTCCGTTTCACTTATTCGTAGAAATAGACGCCTAGATCCCCAATAGGAGCACCAGATACAGTCTTCTCTTCGGCTGTCCTCCTTAGGAATCGTCAAGAAGCTCTACTCCCCAAGATGAATGTATTCTCCGTGAATGGCATCTTTGAGTTTCTTCCCAATTCTCGAACTTTACTGACTTGATCTATTCCTTGTGGATAGCTTGCCTTGAATGTCTCAGGGTTTGGGTACCCACTACGGTCATAATCTTGGACCTTAACTAAGGAACCCTCTTTAAAAGCTAAAAGTCGCTGGATAGTAAACCTCGCACGTTTACCAGTGGTTTTTATCTTTAAAAGAGTTATCTCTCCTAATGGAAAGGAGATGATAGACCCACGGGCTTCTTAAAAGCATCGGCCTCCTCTTGGGCATCGTACAAGGACCCACGGGCTTCTTAAAAGCATCGGCCTCCTCTTGGGCATTATTCAAGGACACTACGGCTTCTTAGAAGTATTCACAGCCTCCTCTTAGGCTTCGTGTAATGATCTCTTCCTTCGGGAATGATAGCCTCCTCTTGGGCTTCGTACAAGGACCCGTCGGCTTCTTAAAAGTTTCCAGCCTCCTCTTGGGCTTCGTACAAATTGTTCCGACGACCTCTTAGAGGTATAGGAACAGAACCTAGTCATCCTCCTAGAACAGTCCTTTCATAGAGTCTACTACTGTTTCTCAAAGCATAGTACAAAAGATAAAACTCTAGACACGGACAGTCTAACTTCCTTGAGTCTCAAAGACATTCTCAAGCACCCTTCGTTAAATAGGAAGGAAACCCGCAGACTCAGATAGTCTCGATACCCTTTGGATTTCCCGTTTCCTCAAAGAGAAGGAAACATCCCGGATCCTTGAATCAAATCCTTGAGTACAGTGTTGCACATATAAGAACTGATTTTCTCTTTTAAATCAGTATATTGGATCTGTCACTCAACTGAAACAGTTAAAATAGCCTCCATCTCGGGCTTCGTACGAGATACCAAAATTCTCCCCAGTGGAGTCAAAATAACCTTTCCGCCTCTCTCTCGGGCTTTGTACGAGATACAAAAACACTCTATTACTGAGTATAAAAGATTCTCCAACTGAGTCAACTCTTTGCTAGCCTCCTCTTAGGCTTTGTATAACGATATGCCCCACTGGGTCAAAAACCTTTAGCCTCTCTCTCGGGCTTTGTACGAGACACAAAATAGCCTCCTCTTAGGCTTTGTATAATGTTTTTGCTAGCGGAAATTAGCCTCCTTTTAGGCTTTGTATAAGAAAACCACTGGTTGATCCAATCGACCTTTTAGCATCAAAGCTGTGCCTTGTTCACAGTATACAAACATCAACAACTCCTTTCCCTTCATCTAATCGCTGTAAGCGGCAAGCCTCTGGATCATCTACATCCATGCCACTGTCCCTCTTTTAGCATGAGAAATTCCTAAGGAAAGATAGCATTGCTCTACACTGAGTTAAAGTCTTCTCCTTCAGGTTAAAACCCTTTCTTCGGAAATTATGGCATTGCTCGGATCCACGTATCCCAGTTAAAGTAATTCTCCTTCTCCCCTCTTTAGAGATGACAAATTCTCTCTAAAGTCGAGGTCTTTTCGCTTCACGTCTTGGGCTTTGAACAAGACACAAATAGACCTTTTAGCTTCACATTTTGGGCTTTGAACAAGATACAAACTACCTTTCGCTTCACGTCTTGGGCTTTGAACAAGACACCAAAACACCAATTTCCTCCCATAGAATAGGAGGAACTACGAACGCTCTAATTTCCTTGTTTCGGTAAATGGGAATACGTAGGCATAAGATCGAAAGAAAAGATCTTAACGAGCACAATCAACAAAAAAACCCAAATCCCATATCTTTATCAATCAAAAGCAGTATTTCAAAAACATCAGTCCTAACATCCTAATCCTTATTCCCCGCCAGAAACCCTTTGCCTAGAAAAAAGAAAGAAAGAACCGTATTGGCGAAATACGAATAACCAGTACAAAAGCCCCCCCACATTGATAACATCCGTAACCTAACAGACCGCTGTTTAAACTCAGTATGCAAGCAGGGTTAATTGGAGACATCTATTTCCCTTCCTTATTCAGCTCACAATAGGATAAAAAATGAATCGACCTGTAGTCAAAGCTCAAACCGCAGAGAGCGACCAGCGCTTAAGAACCGCGTCCAAAATCGCTCGCTACAGAAAAGTGGCGCCCACCGTGGGGCCGTTCAAAGTTAGATCTAGGCACGGTCGTCCCCACTTTTCACAGAAAAGTGGCACCCACCGTGGGGCCATTCAAAGTTAGATCTAGGCACGGCCGTCCCCACTTTTCACAGAAAAGTGGCGCCCACCGTGGGGCCGTTCAAAGTTAGATCTAGGCACAATCGTCCCCACTTTTCACAGAAAAGTGGCGCCCACCATGGGGCCAGTTTTTATTTCTGTCTGTTTTCCTTGTAAAATGGCGACTCTGCTGGGGAGTCTCCTTTTCTGCCTTAGGGCATCATCCCCGTTTTCTACGGAAAATGGGAACTCTACCGAAGAGAAAGATTGACCTATGCTGCTCCATCTCTTAGGCAGAGAACCACAGATTGGGGCTTCCGCCGGGGAACCCATTTCTGTTAGGAACTTAAGATTCATAGCTTTATAAGTCTAGGATGATTAGGACAAATATATATACTGCTTTTCCTAATTGCTATACGTGTTTATTTTTCTGCTACTGGGAATGCGTGTGATGCCGCATGTGGTGAGATTGAGTATACACTTAAGAAAAGCCAACCTTTTTCGTAGTGCGGAAGCTATCGGAAATAGCTGTTACGCGATACTACCCTCATTTGAGGCTGGTGATCTATTCTCGGTGAATGGCACTTACTCTAAGATTGCACACAACTCGCTGGCGATCCGCTTGTTGTTTTGCTTTCCTGGGAGGAGCTGATGATAATGAGTACATGTACAATAATCACCCTAGTATAAACCTTTGGGGATGGGTAGAGCCTTGACTTCATGACAACGACCCTTTGACCCTATGTTTTTTCTATGTTTTTGTGTGCTGCATTCATGCATTCATTTAATAAAACATTAAAACATTCAAAAAACTTCTCTTCTAGTCTCTCTGTTTTTCAAATTAAACTAAGACTGTGATTGCAAATATCAGAGAAAAAGATTGCATTAATGGATTTCGGTATAAGGAGAACTCACCAGTATACCTTCAAGGTTCCAAAACTAGGGGATTTGAGAAAGTTAGCGAGGATGGTCGTTAACCCAGAGGCTTTCAGAGCCAAGCACGGTGGTTTGCTACCACTGTTAAGAGTCCATGTGATTAAGGGGATCATGGACGCGCTCATTCAGCTCTACGATCCAGTTTATCATTGTTTCACATTCCCAGATTACCAGCTAGCACCAACGCTGGAGGAGTATTCTCATTTGACTGATTTACATATCACTGATCGAGCTCCATTTTCTGGACTGGAAGAAATTCCAAAGAATCATACTATTGCAATAGCAATTCATTTGGAAGAGTCTGAGGTCCGGACTCACATGACCACTAAGGGTGGCACCCAAGGTTTGCCAGCCCAGTTCTTGGCGAAAAAGGCTCTGTACTTTGTTAGTATAGGGAACGGGACTGCTTTTGAAAGCATCTTTGTCTTGCTCACCTACGGATTATTTTTGTTTCCCAACATTAATAACTTCGTCGATATCAACGCTATTAAGGTTTTTCTCATTGGAAACCCTGTGCCGACTTTGCTCACAGATGCGTATCATTCTGTACACTTAGGAAATTTGTACAGCGTAGGGGAGATCACATGCTGTGTACCTTTGCTCTACAAATGGTTTATCTCACACTTGCCCAAGTCTGCTGCTTTTTGGGATTGCAAGAGTGTCTTACGTTGGTCGCAGAAGATCATGTCCCTCACCAACTCTGATATAGATTGGTGTAATAGGATTTATGAGGGAATCAGAATCATTGACTATTGTGGAAACTTCCCCAGCGTACCCCTCATAGGAACTAAAGGAGGAATCAACTATCATCCAATATTGGTTCTTCGTCAATTTGGATACCCGATGAGACACATCCCACTGGGTGTTCATCTGGAAGGTGTTTTCTTCAAAGAAGGAGAAAGTGCCAGAGCACTAAAGATGGAAATAGTGCAAGCTTGGAAACATGTTCATAAGAAAGGACGAGAGTCTCTGGGAAAACCGGACTGTGTCTCGGTGGAGCCTTATCTCCATTGGGTACAAACCAGAGCTCTCAAGCTAAAGATGCCTTATCCTCGTTACAGAATTCTTCCGCCGAGGGAAATTGTCATGTACTTCATGACGAAAATTGAAAGGCTTTAGGTTACTCTCAACAAAGTTCAAAAGGAAAGAAGATCTTGGAAGAACAAGTACCGCACCCTCGACGTAGAGTGTATCCAAATACAGCAATTACTGAAAGAGAAAGATGCTCTGATTGAAATTTTGGAGCAGCACGCTGTAGAGAATCAAGATGACCAAAGGAATTTGCTCACTCCTTTCACTTGGCAAAGGAATGACAACCCGACAACGGCCCAAGCGCCCCGGTCAAAGAAAAGGAAGATACCAGAGTCAGCACCCGATTTCTCTTCAGAGAGGACTCGGGACCCATTAGTTTAGGTTTCTATTTCTGCACTTTGTAAACTACTGTATTTCCATTTCTATAATCCTTTGGAATTCAATAAAAGGGGTTTCCCCACTGTTTGATATTTGCAATCTAATTGTCGAAGTTTATTTTAATTAAACCTAAAAACAATTAATATAATCATTGCATTCATCATTCTCACATCGCGTATTCTTCTTCCCTACGAATCTCACGTTTGTGTCTCGATTCTAGAGTCAAACTGTCTCATTCATATAATACTCGGGCCAATCGTCAGAAAAAGATGGATGATCTTGAGGAAGAAAATAGGGAGTTGAAAGAAGAGATCGACGCTCTGAGAGAGGACATGAGAAAGCTTCGTAACGACATGCAAGCCATGGCAGAAGCTCATCTACAAAGAATTGTGATCTCAGAGATCACCTCAACGCCCATCATAGAAAAGTATGATCCTAGGTATCAGAGGTCGAAAGATCGTCCTTGGGGCATGCCCGTTAACTATATCCCGGAAGGATATGTTCCGCCGATCACTGAAGATCAAGGAATCGCAACAGAAGCCGCTGGGCCTGAAGGTTACAAACTTCGGGAAAGCGAAGATGCCAGGGGCATACTCAAGACTCCTGAAGGTTACAAACTTTGGGAGGCACCAAGACTTACTGCCGTAGTCACGGTACCACCCCCTGTGGTGCACACTGTCCCGGAAGGACAGATTCCACCAACACCTTCTGGTAAGAAGGAAACTATGTTCGATAGAATGGATGAATTCCAGGAGCAGTTCTTGGAAATGCAGAAAGAGCTGCAAGCCATTCGCGGTTAGGATCTATTTGGAAAGGACACCGCAGACCTCTGCTTGGTCCCAAATGTGAAAGTCCCGCACAAGTTCCAAGTGCCCGACTTTGAAAAATACAAGGGTAACTCTTTCCCTCAAAGCCATCTGGTGATGTACGCTCGGCGGATGTCAGCTCAGACGGAGAATCAGGACCTGCTGATTCACTACTTCCAGGATAGTTTAACCGGTGCCGCACTCAAATGGTACATGGGTTTAAACCGTACTACGATCAGTACATTCAGAGATCTTGGTACTGCCTTCGTCCAACAATACAAATACAATTTGGACATGGCACCCGACAGAAATCAACTCAGATCAATGTCGCAAAAGGAAAAAGAAACCTTTAAGGAGTATGCTCAAAGGTGGCGTGAAATTGCCGCTCAAATTTGTCCACCTCTTGAGGAAAAAGAGATGACAAAGATCTTCTTAAAGACCTTAAGCTCATTTTACTATGACCGAATGGTTGCCAGTGCGCCCAGTGATTTCACCGAAATGGTCGGCATGGGTGTACGTCTTGACAAAGCTGTCCAAGAAGGACGTTTGGTAAAAGACACTGGATCATCGAGCGGTACTAAAAAATACGGTAGTGCTCTCCCTAAGAAAAAAGAGCAAGATATTGGGAATATCTCTCTCGGAAAGCAAAGGCGACGTTATCAGCCAGTAGCAGCTGTTACTCCTGCTATCAGCCCCGTGCCTGTTCCTACTTATCAACCTCAGGTTGCGCAGAGCCAACCTGACCAACAAAGGACACAACAGCCTCTTCAGCAGGCTCGTCCTCCATATAACAACAACCGTACAACACGGCCACCAGGATTTGATCCTATACCTGTAACGTACGCAGAGCTGTTTCCGTTGTTGCTGGCTAAGGGCACATTCAGACTAAGTCTCCCCTTTCAGTTCCGGAAAATCCGCCTTTTTGGTTTAAAACGGATCAAACATGTCCTTATCATCAAGGAGGTTCAGGGCATAACATTGAGACTTGCCTCAATTTTAAATCCGACGTGCAAAAGCTTGTTAGGAGCGGGCTCTTATCTTTTAAAGATACGAATCCTAATGTTCTTACGAACCCGCTGCCTCAACACGAGAAAGCTGCAGTCAATCTGATTGAGAAAGAGACTAACAATGTCTATCAAATTCACAATGTACTCTTATTGGGGACCAATCTGGTCAAGATGCATTGTAGACAGAGTGGATATGGCCATGTGCCACCTCATAACTATCACCAGTGTGATATCTGCTCTAAAGATAACCAAGGATGTTCGGTAGTGCAAGCAGCTCTACAGGAACAAATGGATCTTGGATGGATCCAAGAGCACCGAGTTCGTGGAGTTAACATGGTCTCTACGAATTCTAACGTCATTCAAAACCACGACATCCGTGTGATGAATGTCAACTTGGTGGCGATGCACTCAAGGCAAAGCCAGTATCATAATCTGCTGCGGCACGATTACAGTTCCTGTCTGATTTGCTCGGTAAACAAACAGGGATGCTCTTTCATACAAGAGGCCCTCCAGCGTCAGATGGATCTTGGATGGATCCAAGACTACCATGATAGGAACTCCTATCAAATCAATATGGTTCAGATCTTTGACATTCGCGAATGAATACCAATCTGGT
Organism: Lathyrus tuberosus; assembly: GCA_022829125.1. Lineage (NCBI taxonomy): Eukaryota > Viridiplantae > Streptophyta > Magnoliopsida > Fabales > Fabaceae > Lathyrus > Lathyrus tuberosus. Next base: position 367,949 of record JALAZF010000706.1, on the reverse strand, counting down.
AGAGTTACATGCTAAGCAGGTCCGACTCGGATTCTTAATATCACACGACTATCAAGATTGTAAGGCAGGTTGTGAAAATGATCGAGGTTGTACCCTTGTCCAGGAGGCACTTCAGCACTTGTTAAATCACTGGTGGATGCCAATCTATATGGACGAAGATACTCAGCAGATTAGTATCAATAACAGGAATCCTACTCGTCGTCAAAGTCAGGATGTCCGATCAATGGAAGGTGACCTAGTGAGGTTACATTGTATTCAAAGTGGGCGTGGCCAGGTGCCACCACACAACTATGACAGTTGTAGCGTCTGTTCGGAAAATAACCAAGGATGTTACCTTGTGAGAGCAGCTCTTCAGGGTCAGATCGATCATGGAGAAATTCATCCATATCCAGGTTCAGGACCCATCATTTGGTCGCCGAACTACTTTGCCGATCAAGTTGAGGATGTTGTCACGATCTCTGGTCATCACCAGATCAGGGATGTTTTTGCCATCATCCCTTTACTTGACAAATCTAGAGTTCCCAACCAGGAACGGATCGAGATTACTTATGACGGTCAGAAAAATCAGAAGGTTCCCATAATCATCTATCTACCGGGGCCACTACCGTATGAATCAGCTAAGGCAATCCCTTACAAATACAGTGCAACAACAATTGAGAATGGAAAGGAAATTTCATTACCCTCCGTCGTGAATATTGCAGACATCAGTCGTGTAACACGGAGCGGTCGAATCTTCAACCGAGGGGTTGGAGAATCCAACAAAGAAAAGGAACTTCAGGCGGAAATTCCTGATCCACCAGTCAGTCAATCTAGTAATCCCGACTTTTCAAAAGACAAAGATGAGATGCTAAAGCTCATCCAAAGGAGTGAATACAACATTGTTGATCAACTGTTACAGACTCCTTCAAAGATCTCAGTATTATCACTATTACTCAGTTCAGAAGCACACAGAGAGGCTCTACAGAAAGTCTTGGAGCAAGCCTTTGTGGAACAGGATGTAACAATTAGACAGTTCGATAGCATTGTCTCTAACATCACTTCCTGCAATAATTTGGGATTTAGTGATGAGGAATTACCTGAAGAGGGTCGTCGTCATAACATGGCGCTCAACATTACAGTTAACTGCCAGGGCGATGCTTTAGCCAACGTACTGGTAGACACGGTGTCAGCCCTGAATGTTATGCCGAAGTCCACTTTGACGCAATTATCATTTAAGGGCCCTCCGATGAGAGTCAGCGAGGTCGTCGTCAAAGCATTCGACGGATCCAGAAAAATAGTTATCGGCGAAGTTGATCTTCCCATAACTATTGGTCCTCACACTTTCCAAATCACTTTCCAGGTCATGGACATCCGGGTAACATACAGTTGTTTATTAGGAAGACCTTGGATACATCAGGCTGGAGCTGTCACTTCGACCCTCCACCAAAAGCTAAAGTTTGTCAAGAACGATCAACTTGTCATGGTTTGTGGGGAACAAGCCTTGCTTGTAAGCAACTTATCATCATCTACTTGTGTAGAACCCGAGGAGGTTATTGGAACGCAGTTCCAAGCACTATCGGTGAGCAAGAACAATCAGTCCGGAGGAGGAACGTCGATTTCCTTATACAAAGATGCTATCAAAGCAGTCGAGAGTACCGATACGACAGGATGGGGACAGCTTGTCATTCCTATTGACAATAAAACAAAGAAGGGTCTTGGTTTTTCTGCAACCTGTACCCAGACGACTGCCAACGATGAAAGTCTCCATCCCCTTTAAAACTTCTTCCACAGTGGAGGTTTTCTTCACCCAGTGTCTCAGACAGTTCATGCTATCAATGAGGAAGATCCCTCTGACACGGATGAAGAATGGAAGTCCTACCTTAACAAGGACGGCTATATGTCTCAGGAAGAGGTGCCTATGCCTTTTTGCTTTCCTACAGAAAGTCCGAGATTTATACCAATATCAGATGTCGAAATGATCTACGGAGATTGTGATCCGGAAGGATGCCGTGCTCCGCCAAATTCATTAGAGGAGGACACTCTGATGAAAGAAAACTTTGATCACAACTACTATGGCCCGATGGATGGCTGCCAACGTGGCAGCCTTACCCAGGAAACTTGGGGCAAGAGAGTCAGCCGACCAATGAAAATCAGCTGAGCATCATTGAACAGAATACCTGTGTCCCCGCCATGCCATGGGATCAACACTCAGGTCATCCTGAAGCTACTCAACATGAAGATGAATTCGCAATGTTTGCAGGACTAGAATTCATCAACCAAGTGGAAAATTCGACTATATGGTCAAGTACACTGCTCCCGAAAGCTCTCGTATCAGGTTCGAAGACTTCCAGCCAACTGGATGGGGAGATGTACCTGAGAGCACAAATGCTATGAAAAATGCAACAGAGGAATCCTCCTACGCCAACTCTGCTTGGGAGACAGATTCCAATGATCCCACTCCACCAGAAATCAGCGTCATTTCTGAAGACAAATCAAGGAAGGTGCCAGACTTTGTGATTCACCGAGGAGTTCGCCGCCAATGGGTTGTTGTCGAGGTTCCGAAGGTCGTTCGCCAGTCAAAGTAATTGCCATCTTTAACCTTTCACCCTGCCCAGGTGAAACGGATGTTTTGATAGGGCTCGTTTTCTGTAAATTTCCCTCTTCGTTTTGCCTAGAGCGACAGAGTTTTGTTTTATAGGGCTGTAGTTTCAAGATTCAACTTGTTCATTAATAAAATAACGTCGTTATGTAATTTCCGCATTAATTACTGTTTTCTCTTTTTGCTTTTTCAGAAAATGGTAATCCTAAAAAACATTCAATAATAAAAACAAGCAGTAAAATACATACACTGCACACACTTGCATTTTCTCTATCTCTTCTAAACACGAATCATCACGTCATGCAGATTGCTTGTTTTATACCCTGTTGAAACATACGATCCGATGCCTTCTTTCAACTTTGAGTTCCCGGTATTCGAGGCTGAAGAAGAAGTTGACAACGAAATTCCAGAAGAGATCTCCCGACTACTCAGACAAGAGGAAAGGTCCATTGAACCTCACAAAGAGCCGTTGGAAACAGTAAACTTGGGTTCAAGGCAAGAGGGAAAAGAAATCAGGATTGGGGCACTGCTCAGTCCAACTACCAGAGAGGGTTTGGTAAAGCTTCTCAAAGAATTCCCCGATGTATTCGCTTGGTCCTATCAGGATATGCCAGGGTTGGATACCAGCATCGTGGAACATCACTTACTGCTAAGATCGAAATGTCCGCCAGTAAAGCAAAGGTTGAGACGGACTCACCCGGACATGGCCATCAAAATCAAGGAGGAGGTACGGAAACAGATCGACGCGGGTTTCCTCGCTACATCTAAATATCCTGAATGGTTAGCCAACATCGTACCCGTTCCCAAAAAGGATGGAAAGGTCAGAATGTGTGTTGATTACAGAGATTTGAACAAGGCAAGTCCAAAGGACGACTTTCCTTTACCACACATTGACATGCTGGTAGACAGTACAGCAAAGTTCAAAGTTTTTTCCTTCATGGATGGATTCTCGGGCTATAATCAGATCAAAATGGCGCCGAAAGACATGGAGAAAACTTCGTTCATTACCCCATGGGGTACCTTTTGTTACAAGGTAATGCCGTTCGGTTTGAAGAATGTCGGGGCAACCTATCAAAGGGCCATGACTACTCTGTTTCATGAGATGATACATAAGGAAATTGAGGTATATGTCAATGATTTGATTGCAAAATCAAAAACAGAGAATGAGCACGTTAAACATCTGTCAAAATTGTTCGAACGTCTAAGAAAATTCAAGCTCCGCTTGAATCCCAACAAGTGCACCTTCGGTGTCCGTTCAGGGAAACTACTAGGGTTCATCGTCAGCCAGAAAGGGATTGAGGTTGATCCTGACAAGGTCAAGGCCATTCAAGAAATGCCTTCCCCGAAAACTGAAAAACAAGTCAGAGGATTCCTGGGACGTTTGAACTACATCTCCAGATTCATATTCCTTATGACCGTGACATGTGCGCCGATTTTCAAGTTACTCAAAAAGAACCAGGATTGCGTTTGGTCAGAAGACTGCCAAACCGCCTTCGACAGTATTAAGGAATATCTGTTGAATCCTCCGATTCTATCACCTCCAGTGGAAGGAAGACCACTGATCATTTACCTCACAGTCCTAGAGGACTCAATGGGATGTGTACTTGGCCAACAAGACGAAACTAAAAGGAAAGAGTCTGCCATTTACTATCTAAGCAAGAAATTCACCGACTGCGAGACTCGGTACACAATGCTTAAGAAAACTTGTTGCGCTTTGGCTTGGGCAGCCAAACGTCTTCGCCAGTACATGATTCGTCATACTACTTGGTTGGTCTCTGAAATGGATCCAATCAAGTACGTTTTCGAAAAACCTGCTCTCACGGGAAGGATTGCCCGTTGGCAGATGTTACTATCAGAATATGACATAGAGTACCATGCTCAGAAAGCCGTTAAAGGAAGTATTTTAGCCGATCATTTGGCTCATCAACCGATTGACAATCAAGAATCAATCGGGTATGACTTCCCAGACGAAGATGTCATGTATCTAAAAATGAAAGATTGCGATGAACCGCTACCCAGTGAAGGGCCCGAACCAGGTTCCCAGTGGGGACTTATCTTTGACGGAGCAGTCAATCATTATGGAAACGGAATTGGGGCAATCATTGTTACCCCTCAGGGTTCCCACATTCCTTTCACTGCCAGACTTACGTTCAAATGTACGAACAACGAGGCCGAATACGAAGCATGTATTATGGGTCTCGAAGAAGCAATTGATTTAAGGATCAAAAACTTGGACGTATATGGCGACTCAGCCCTGGTTATTAACCAGATAAAAGGAGATTGGAAAACATACCAATCAGGATTGATTCCTTACAAAGACTATGCAAGGAGGTTTTTACCCTTCTTCAACAGAGTCGACTTTCATCACATCCCTCGTGATGAGAATCACATGGTTGATGCATTAACCACTCTCTCTTCCATGATTAGTGTAGGTCGATGGAATGACATACCTAAGATCGACATAATGCGCCTTGAACGGCCCGCTTACATCTTCACGATTGAAGCAGTCATAGACGACAGACCTTGGTATCATGATATCAAATGCTTCCTTCAGAAACAAGAGTACCCATCTGGGGCACTCAGAAAAGACAGGAAAACCCTCAGAAGATTGGCTGGAATCTTCTTCCTGAGCGGTGACACTCTTTATAAGAAAAATTTTGACATGGTCTTGCTCCGATGCGTCGACAAACCAGAAGCAGACATGCTCATGAAAGAAATTCATTAAGGATCCTTTGGCACTCATGCCAACGGACACACAATGGCGAGAAAAATTCTGAGAGCAGGGTATTATTGGTTGACCATGGAATCCGACTGCTACAAGTACATGAGGAGGTGTCACAAGTGTCAGATATACTCTGACAAAATTCATGTACCGCCATCACATCTCAAAGTTCTTTCTTCCCCGTGGCCTTTTTCCATATGGGGAATCGACATGATTGGTATGATTGAGCCCAAGGCTTCAAACGGACATCGGTTCGTCCTTGTAGCCATTGACTATTTCACCAAGTGGGTAGAAGCAGCGTCATTCGCCAATGTAACCCGACAAGTGGTGGTCCGATTTATCAAAAACAATATCATCTGCCGTTATGGTGTTCCAAGTGAGATCATTACTGATAATGGATCTAACTTGAACAATAAGATGATGAAAGAGTTGTGTGCAGAGTTCAAGATCGAACACCATAACTCATCTCCCTACCGACCCAAGATGAACGGAGCGGTAGAAGCGGCTAACAAGAACATCAAGAAGATTGTTCAAAAGATGGTTGTAACCTATAAAGATTGGCACGAAATGCTACCCTTTGCTCTTCACGGTTATCGAACATCTATCCGCACTTCAACAGGGGCTACCCCTTTCTCTCTAGTATATGGCATGGAGGCAGTGCTTCCCATAGAAGTAGAGATCCCGTCAATCCGGGTATTGATGGAAGCTCAGCTCACCGAAGCTGAATGGTGTCAAAGTCGACACGACGAACTGAACCTGATCGAAGAAAAGAGAATCACGGCACTATGCCACGGTCAGTTGTATCAGCAAAGAATGAAGAGGGCGTTCGACAAAAAGGTTCGGCCTCGTGTCTTCAGAAAAGGAGACCTCGTGCTCAAGAAGATACAATCATTTCTCACTGACTCTCGGGGCAAATGGACCCCAAATTATGATGGCCCCTATGTGGTCACGAAAGCTTTCTCAGGCGGCGCCTTGAGACTTGCAACCATGGACGGAGAGGAATTTGCCTACCCCACGAATGTTGATGTAGTCAAGAAATACTTCGCCTAAACTAAAAAAAAAATGTCTCGGTGGATTGAAAACCCGAAAGGGCGGTCCAGGCAAAAGTTAGAGACATGAAAAAAAATCATCCCGATGGATTGGAAATCTCATCGTACAATCCAAGCAAAAATTAGGGATAATGGAAAGTAACTATGTTCAACAGAGGCAAGTCCCTCAGCAGCAGTTACAGCGTCATCTATTGGAGGAAATCTCCAGTCAAAGGTCATCTTCGACAGAAGCTCAGGATGTCCCGAATTCAAAGTTGGTAGAAGGATAATGGTCGTTATGTTTCAACGTAGCCCTTTTCCCTGTAAATTACCATTTTCTAACTTTGTATATACTCTTTGGAATCACGCGTTTGGCTGATCTCCATCTTATCAATAAAATTTGAGCCCTTGTGCTTTTGTTTGTAATTCTTTACTTGTTTTAGCTTTACAGAACGACGTTGTTTAAACTCAATCAGCGATTCTTGAAATAAAACAAAAATGAATTTACTTGTTAAAACTTTTTCTACTTTAAATTAAAAATGGCAATTTCTTTTGACTGTTGAACATCAGAAGAACATCGATTGCTTCTCCCGAAGTAATCGAACTTCAAAGTGCAGAATCAAAGTACTCCTTCTAAGCCAGTACTCCTGAATGAAGGGATCAATAAGGTCAGAGACCTTGTTTCGTCTGACACGCCTTGGCCGAGTTCTCATCTCCTAAGCCCGATCAACATAGCTCCCAACGGGACTATCTCCCCTAAGCAAGGTGGAATTGCTATTTTTGAATCAACGGTACTTCTTCGCCCCGCGATGGCCGAGTATCCAATTGTGTTCATCCATTAGTCTGTATGTCACGTCAGTTTTGTCAGCATATACATACGTACTTCATGCATTTTTGATTTGCATTTACATTTCATATTGCATCGTTATCACTCTAGCCGGTCTTGTCCCCTAGTGATAAACAGTTTTCTCAATCGAGTTTGTCAGTTCTTTCCTCGTCAGGAAGTGTTGCGTCTGCACAATCTCGCCACCAGTGTATCTTTAGATCAAAGTCGGCACTTGGCCACTTTGATAACTTGAACCTCTGAAAAGCCAGAGAAAGCTCTCAATAAACATCACTCTTCGCCATTGAAGATGATATCCTTGCTTTCCCGGATTAAGGAAAATCCACAGAGAAAGCCTCGTGATCAGAGATTCAGCAGCATGTCACTATTTCTCCGAAAAGGACCGCTGATGAAAAGGTCATCGGCCCCTCAAAATTGGACCCCATCATATGGCGTTTCTCTGGGAAGATCCCGAGAAAAGTATGATGAAAGATCCCAAATGAAAACAGTCTTTCAAGAGACTCGCTTTCCCCAGTAGAATCGACAAATGGCGTCTCCAACAGAGAAGTTTGTACAACTCTACAACTCAGACGAATGGGTTCCCCAGCAAATCTGACATCAAAACTTTTTCCACTCAAATGGCATCTCCCCAGGAAAATTCGGCGAGAAGTTTGAAGGAAAACCGCTACACATAGCGTCCCTTGTCAATAAAGTTTATTGACAAAAGAAACTAAGACCAGTTCTTGGTAAGAAACCAGGATCGAGGGGAAGTTTAAATCAGAAACTAAGACCAGTTCTTGGTAGGAAACCAGGATCGAGGGGAAGTTTAAATCAGAAACTAAGACCAGTTCTTGGTAAGAAACCAGGATCGAGGGGAAGTTTAAATTAGAAACTAAGACCAGTTCTTGGTAAGAAACCAGGATCGAGGGGAAGTTCAAAAGAAACCAAGACCAGTTCCTTGGCTGAAGACCAGGATCGAGGGGAAGTTTACCTTTTCTAAGCATCATTGCTTAGCTAAAGAAGATGAATGCGTAAGCTACCATTCATAACCACCATACAAATTTCGGATATTCCGATATTTAATCCTCTTGCACCCCGAATGCCCGAACACCTTCGTCATTCATACCTTCGGGTCCAAGAAGATTAAATAGGGGCATCTGTAATACCCCAAATTTTGACCACTTAGATTTCCCATCATTGTGAAAATCATCATCACAATATGGATGAACCATCATGCTTCATCAGTTTCCCCAAAGATGGGTGAGCATCCAATACAAGCAAAATTAGGGTTTCAAGCCCTCTCTGAGTGCTTAGACAAAGGATCAATCAAGAAATGACATGATCTTCAACTTGTCTAATCTCTCAAACATCCACAAAGGATCAAAAGGACTCCCACTTCAAGGATTAAGCACAAGATTGCTCCCTTCTAGGTGGATCAAGTCTCAAGATCGACAGTGTCACCAAATTAGGGTTTTGGTCAACCAGGGCCTCCAGATGGAAATTTTCATCTGCGCACAAGGCAATGATCCAAAACATAACCTAATATAATACATGGAACCTCATGAACCCATGCATCAAGTCAATTTTGCCTCAGGGGATGCATTCATCAAAAATCAGGAATTAGGGTTTCTTGACCTAATTCACCCCTAAGTTGACTTTTGGGACAAACCATGAGCCAAGACCTCAAGAGATGATTTGAGGGTCTCTAATACACCATATTGATCCATTTCGAACAATGGATTGATCCAAGAAGCTTGAGCAACAAGTCTCATTTTCATCTGCACTACAATTAGGGTTTTAAGGGAAAAGTCAACTATAACTTTGACTTTTGACCAAGACATGTTCCCAAACCCTAATACATGATTGAATATACCCTATGACACCCATGGAACATGTCCATCAAGTTTGATTTAGGTCAAGGACATGATTTCCTGAAGAATTGCACAGTTTGGAATTCATCTGATAAAAAGTCAACTGTGCACAAAAGTCAACTTTGACTTTTTGAGATTTTTCACCAAAATGGATTTTTAACCCTAAAATGATGTTAATGTATGATTTGAATCATCATTCATCAAGAAAAATCAAGAAAAGTGAGATAACTTGTAAAAGGGGTAACCATAAAACTTAGAAATTTTTCTAAGTTAAAAATAAAGTGGCAAGGGTACCAACTTTGGAGGACCATAACTCCTAAACCACAAGGCCATTTTTTCTCATCCAAAGATGGATTTGTAGCCCTCATTATCACCTACAAAAACTTCAACTACAAGTCATTCCAATTCATTAAGGATTTTGAGTTATGGAGTGATCAAAGTGGCTGAAAAGTGAAAAAGTCACTTTTTCCAACACTTAGTGAAATTTTCACTAAGTCAGATTTGCCTTCACTTTTTGCCAAATGTAGGGGGATTTTTCACTTGGAATCAAAAGAGATCAAAACCAAACTTGTTCAAACAGTTGTTGTATCATGTTAGGGCTTTCCAAAATGGCCAAGAACATTGCCAAATTCAACCTACATCATGAGATACAACATTGGCAAGTTGCCTTGCTGAAATCTGTCAAGGCAAGGCAGAATTTGCATTTTGGCTCGATTTGCCAAAATCAGCCAATTGCAATTGCTCCAATCCACTTGGACACCTCCGAGGATTGAATCCAAAGGGGACAATCACTGAGCCAAGCCTCCAAGGTCCAAAGAACAAAGAATAGCATGTTGAACCTAGGGTTGCCAAAATAGGGACAAGACTTCAAATTTGGAATGAGGCATTCAATGGAACCATCAAGGTGGCATGGACTGAGCCATTCTCATCTGAAATCAGTCAAGACTTATCCAAGAACAAGGGGACCAAAGCTCTGTGCCCTAACCTCTAGTCATTGGCTAGAGGAGACTTTCATTTCCATTGGCCAACATTGAGGAAACCTACTTACCAGCTGCCATGCACTATTCCTTACAAAAAAAACTTGCTCTACTATAAATAGAGCTCAATTGTGGTTAGTTTGAGTACACCAAAGCCATCTAACAGAATATTTCCTCAAAATCTCTTTCTCTTGGCAAAAATGCCTTTCTTAGCAAGGTAGCTATCGGGTTTTGAGTTTGAGAGCAATTCTGCACAAACCAATCACTCACACACCTCACATACATCACATATGAGCTGATCAACCACTCACATAACTTCTGAAATATCAAAATCTCAAAATCACTTGCCATCCACACAAGTTTGAAGTGAAGTTGCAGTTGAGATGCCATAAACTGATCCAGTCCATTTCAATTCAATCCAAGTGTTCAAACACAATCCATAGGGTGTAGGGAAGCTGTCCAGATCATCACCACTCATCTGTAACACCTCCAACTCAAAATCACATCTGAACTTGCTGTCACGACTTGGGGGGTAAGCCTAAACTTGGGCATCTCTCAATCTATGCATATTTCCTCGCACAATAATTTGGCCATATGTTCATAATCATGCATGGAATGTTTTCCCTCAATTAATTGCATTGTTTGAATCGTGTATCAAAAATCCTAGCCTTCATGCAGAAATTAGGGTTCTTGAGATTTCTTCGTGATTTCTTGTTGTATGTTTAATTTAAATGAAATTAAAGTACATAGACATGATCGTGAGGTTGAGGCGAGCATAATGATATGTGGATTGCATGTTATAATTACGTATTCAGTGAGATTGGATGGAAAATGCAAATCTGGGCAAACTGAAAAAACGCGCGTGTTCTTGGTGTTGTTCTTGGCGCCATTTTCATATATTTGAATATTTGAATTTTGTGATTTTGTTTAATTGATTCAAAAATTAATTTCTCTCTGAGTTTTAATGATTTTGAGTTGATTCTTTTTTTAATAATTCACAAAAATGTTAAAATATTTTATTTTATCAAAAAATCCCAAAAATATTATTTATTTTATATAATTGATATTTTTGTAAAGAATTAATATTTTGATTGTTTTTGGCATTTTAAATATTTTTTCTACATTGATTTTGCAACTTTTAATGCTTTCTAATTATTTTGTAGGTCAATACTTAATTTTTGAAGAATTAATCCAAGATCACAATTTGTTTTCCATGTGTTAAACAATTTTTGATCATTTTAATTGAATTTTTATTCAATTAAATACATTTTGAAAACAAATTAGGGTTTTGGATTAATTCAACCCTCATAAATCATTTTCAAAACACTTTGGGCCTCTATTAGAGTGTAAGACCCAACCCTTTTTTTTGACCAAATCATTTTTGGGCTTCACTTATTGTATAAGTCCCGATACCGTCAAAAAAACAAACGGCGCGATCGTCGCCTTTTCAAAAATCATCTGGGCCTCTCCTCGAGCTATAAGACCCATTCAAAACTTTTGGGCCTCTATTAAAGTGTAAGACCCAATCCCCCTTTTAACCAAAACATTTTGGGCCTCACTTATTGTATAAGTCTCTCTGCGTTAAAAGAAAACCTCGGCGCGATCGCCATTTTTAAACGAAAAATCATTTGGGCCTACCCTCGTGTTATAAGCCCCACTCTTTTCTTTAAACCTTTTTGGGCCTCTTGAGAGAGTGTAAGACCCATCCCTTTGTACAGAAAACCATTTTGGGCCCCAGTCACTTGTATAAGTCCCGCTGTACAAAGTCAAACAGTGCGTTCACTGATAAAACCTTGGGCCTCTCCTTGAGCTGTAAGCCCCAAATCTTTCTTTTTCAAAGCACTTTCTCCTTTGATTTTGAATATACTGTTGTTTTCAATCTTTCTTTGTTGAACAACTAACCAAACAGCATGGAAGCACTACAACCGAGTAAGTGGTTATCGCTTTCATTTACTGCTTTCATATTATAAACTGTATTGTGGGGCTGCTCACTGTAAGTCTCCTTTCATAAACTCATATCTACTGTGTAATAATAGTATAGATATTTCGAGTTTCCCCGGCAACTACGTCTAGAACTAGGTGACGCCGTTTCACTTATTCGTAGAAATAGACGCCTATATCCCCAATAGGAGCACCAGATACAGTCTTCTCTTCGGCTGTCCTCCTTAGGAATCGTCAAGAAGCTCTACTCCCCAAGATGAATGTATTCTCCGTGAATGGCATCTTTGAGTTTCTTCCCAATTCTCGAACTTTCTTGACTTGATCTATTCCTTGTGGATAGCTTGCCTTGAATGTCTCGGGGTTTGGGTACCCACTACGGTCATAATCTTGGACCTTAACTAAGGAACCCTCTTTAAAAGCTAAAAGTCGCTGGATAGTAAACCTCGCACGTTTACCAGTGGTTTTTATCTTTAAAAGAGTTATCTCTCCTAATGGAAAGGAGATGATAGACCCACGGGCTTCCTAAAAGCATCGGCCTCCTCTTGGGCATCGTACAAGGACCCACGGGCTTCTTAAAAGCATCGGCCTCCTCTTGGGCATTATTCAAGGACATTACGGCTTCTTAGAAGTATTCACAGCCTCCTCTTAGGCTTCGTGTAATGATCTCTTCCTTCGGGAATGATAGCCTCCTCTTGGGCTTCGTACAAGGACCCGTCGGCTTCTTAAAAGTTTCCAGCCTCCTCTTGGGCTTCGTACAAATTGTCCCGACGACCTCTTAGAGGTATAGGAACAGAACCTAGTCATCCTTATAGAACAGTCCTTTCATAGAGTCTACTACTGTTTCTCAAAGCATAGTACAAAAGATAAAACTCTAGACACGGACAGTCTAACTTCCTTGAGTCTCAAAGACATTCTCAAGCACCCTTCGTTAAATAGGAAGGAAACCCGCAGACTCAGATAGTCTCGATACCCTTTGGATTTTCCGTTTCCTCAAAGAGAAGGAAACATCCCGGATCCTTGAATTAAATCCTTGAGTACAGTGTTGCACATATAAGAACTGATTTTCTCTTTTTAATCAGTATATTGGATCTGTCACTCAAATTAAACAGTTACAATAGCCTCCATCTCGGGCTTCGTACGAGATACCAAAATTCTCCCCAGTGGAGTCAAAATAACCTTTTCGCCTCTCTCTCGGGCTTTGTACGAGATACAAAAACACTCTATTACTGAGTATAAAAGATTCTCCAACAGAGTCAACTCTTTGCTAGCCTCCTCTTAGGCTTTGTATAACGATATGCCCCACTGGGTCAAAAACCTTTAGCCTCTCTCACGGGCTTTGTATGAGACACAAAATAGCCTCCTCTTAGGCTTTGTATAATGATTTTCCTAGCGGAAATTATCCTCCTCTTAGGCTTTGTATAAGAAAACCACTGGTTGATCCAATCGACCTTTTAGCATCAAAGCTGTGCCTTGTTCACAGTATACAAACATCAACAACTCCTATCCCTTCATCTAATCGCTGTTAGCGGCAAGCCTCTGGATCATCTACATCCATGCCACTGTCCCTCTTTTAGCATGAGAAATTCCTAAGGAAAGATAGCATTGCTCTACACTGAGTTAAAGTCTTCTCCTTCAGGTTAAAACCCTTTCTTCGGAAATTATGGCATTGCTCGGATCCACGTATCCCAGTTAAAGTAATTCTCCTTCTCCCCTCTTTAGAGATGACAAATTCTCTCTAAAGTCGAGGTCTTTTCGCTTCACGTCTTGGGCTTTGAACAAGACACAAATAGACCTTTTAGCTTCACATCTTGGGCTTTAAACAAGATACAAACTACCTTTCGCTTCACGTCTTGGGCTTTGAACAAGACACCAAAACACCCATTTCCTCCTATTCTACGAACGCTCTGATTTCCCTGTTTCGGTAAACGGGAATACGTAGGCATAAGATCGAAAGAAAAGATCTTAGCGAACGCAATCAACAAAAAAACCCAAATCCCATATCTTCATCAATCAAAAGCAGTATTTCAAAAACATCAGTCCTAACATCCTAATCCTTATTCCCCGCCAGAAACCCTTTGCCTAGAAAAAAGAAAGAAAGAACCGTATTGGCGAAATACGAATAACCAGTACAAAAGCCCCCCCACATTGATAGCATCCGTAACCTAACAGACCGCTGTTTAAACTCAGTATGCAAGCAGGGTTAATTGGAGACATCTATTTCCCTTCCTTATTCAGCTCACAATAGGATAAAAAATGAATCGACCTGTAGTCATAGCTCAAACCGCAGAGAGCGACCAGCGCTTAAGAACCGCGTCCAAAATCGCTCGCTACAGATTGATCTTGATGAATTTTCCTAGTTTTCCTCTTTTCCTCTTCTTTTCTCTTCCTCCTCTTTCTTTTTCTTCTTCTTTTCTCTAATTCCCTTTTCTTACTATTTCTTTCTTTTCTATTTCTTTCTCTCATTTTCCAAACAATCAATTAATTCATTTTTCTCACAAATTCTAATTCCACTTAATTTCTAATTTATCATTAATTGAGAAAAGTCTAAAATACTCTCCATTCTAATTTCCCCGATAACTCTCAAAACGGTAAAATAACATTTAACACACCAAATTCACAATTAAAATAATTTATCATTCAATTAAAATAAAAGACTCCACATAATTGGGAAATATCCAAAATCGGGGCGTTACAACTCTCCCCCACTTTAGAAATTTTCGTCCTCGAAAATAATACCTGATTCAAACAACTCCGGATACGACTCTCGCATCCTACTCTCTAGCTCCCAAGTCATATCGCCTTCCGCAGCGCCTCCCCACGCTACTTTCACAAGCGCAATATCCTTGCCTCTTAGCTTCTTAACTTCACGATCCAAAATCCTAATCGGTAAAGCTTCAACCGTAAGGTTATCTTTCACTTCAACCTCGTCCATAGAAATAACATGTGACGGATCCGGAACATACTTCCGAAGTTGCGAAACATGGAAAACGTCATGCAAATTCGAAAGATTCGGAGGCAACGCCACACGGTAAGCCACAACACCAACTCGTGCAGAAATCTGATACAGACCAATAAAACGAGAAGTCAACTTCTTCGATTTCAAAGCACGACCCACACCCGTAATCGGCGTAACTCTCAAAAACACATGGTCGCCCTCTTGAAACTCAAGATCTTTTCTCCTCTTGTCATGATAACTCTTTTGTCTACTTTGAGAAGCTTTCATCTTCTTACGGATAAACTTCACTTTCTCCGTCGTTTGTTGTACCATCTCCGGTCCAACTACCGTCCTCTCACCTGTTTCATGCCAACACAAAGGTGTTCGACATCTCCGACCATATAAAGCCTCAAATGGTGCCATACCTATACTTGAATGAAAACTATTATTGTAAGTGAATTCAATCAACGCCAAATAATTATCCCAAGCACCACTTTGCTCGAGCACACAAGCACGCAACAAATCCTCCAACGATTGAATTGTCCTCTCGGTTTGACCATCCGTTTGCGGATGATAGGCCGAACTCAATCTTAGCTTAGAACCCAAAGCCTTTTGTAAACTCTCCCAAAACCTCGATGTGAATCTAGGATCTCTATCCGATACAATACTCTTAGGAACTCCATGTAGCTTCACAACCACAAGAACATAAATCTCGGCTAACCTCTCCAAAGGATAACTAATATCAATTGGAATGAAATGAGCAGATTTAGTAAGCCTATCAACAATTACCCAAATAGCATTATGTCCTCTTTGCGTATTCGGCAATCCCGTGACAAAATCCATCGATATACTATCCCATTTCCACTCCGGAATGTCCAACGGTTGCATCAATCCACTAGGCTTTTGATGTTCTACCTTCGACTTTTGACAAGTTAAGCACGCATACACAAATTGAGCCACATCTCTCTTTAATCCGGACCACCAAAAGAGTTTCTTCAAATCTTGATACATTTTATTCGCTCCCGGATGAATACTTAAGTTACTTCGGTGTCCTTCTTCCAATATCATCTTTTTCAACTCCGCATCATCGGGAATACAGATACGACCACAGAATCTCAAAACTCCAAAGTTATCAACCTTGAAATCCTCATTTTCATTCATTATCAAATCAACAAACTTCAAATCCAACTTTTGCTTTTCACACACGGTTGCAAGAAAATCATTTGTAACATGTAGCATACCAAGTCTCACACTTCTCGGCGTCATTTCACAAACCAAACTCAAGTCTCTAAAATTCTCCAAAAGTTCCCATTCTCTCATCATCAATGAGGACATATGTAACGACTTCTGACTCAAAGCATCGGCCACCACGTTTGCCTTACCCGGATGGTAACTCAAACCAAAATCATAATCCTTCAAAAGCTCCAACCACCTTTTTTGTCTCATGTTCAATTCTTTTTGATCAAATAAATATTTTAAGCTTTTGTGATCACTAAAAACTTCAAATCTTGCACCATAAAGATAGTGTCTCCAAATTTTCAAAACAAACACCACGACCGCCAACTCCAAGTCATGCGTAGGATAATTCTTTTCATGCACTCTCAATTGTCTTGAAGCATAAGCCACAACTTTTCCATCTTGCATCAAAACACCACCTAAACCAACCAATGAAGCATCACAATACACAACAAATGGTTCCGTAGGATTTGGCAAAATCAAGATCGGAGCCGTTGTCAACCTTCTTTTTAACTCATTGAAACTCTCTTCACAATGAATATCCCAAATGAAAGCCTTTTCCTTACAAGTCAATTGCGTTAACGGAAGTGCCAACTTTGAAAATCCCTCAATAAACCTCCGATAATAACCCGCCAAGCCTAAAAAGCTTCGAATCTCCGTAACCGATCTAGAAGCCTCCCATTGCACCACCGCATCAATCTTGGATGGATCAGCACTAATACCACTACCGGAAATAACATGTCCGAGGAAACTTACTTCCGACAACCAAAATTCACATTTTGACAACTTAGCATACAATTATTTCTCTTTCAAGATTTGCAACACAATTCTCAAATGCTCTTCATGCTCCTCTTGAGACTTAGAATAAATCAAAATATCATCGATGAACACAACCACAAAACGATCTAACAGTTCATGAAAGATACGATTCATGTATTCCATGAACACACCCGGCGCATTAGAAACCCCGAATGGCATCACGAAATATTCGTAATGGCCATACCGTGTCCTAAAGGCCGTCTTTTGAATATCCTCTTCTTTCACATGAATCTGGTGATATCCCGATCTCAAATCAATCTTGCTAAACACACGCGCACCAACCAATTGGTCCATCAAATCATCGATCCTTGGAAGCGGATACTTGTTCTTAATTGTCACCTTGTTCAATTGTCGATAATCAATGCATAACCGCATACTCCCGTCCTTTTTCTTTATCAACAATACCGGAGCACCCCAAGGAGAAACACTTGGCCTTACAAATCTCTTGTCCAACAAGTCATTCAATTGCTTCTTCAATTCTACCAACTCCGATGCCGACATACGATACGGTGCCATCGAAATCGGTCTAGTACCCGGAACTAGATCAATGGAAAACTCAACTTCTCTTTCGGGAGGTACATCCTTAATGTCCTCAGGAAACACCTCAGGAAAATCACAAACAACAGGAAACACATCAAGGGACACTTGACTATCCACAGACAATGATGCAAACAAACCGAACAATTGAGCTTCGTCCGCTAAAAGTTTCTTCAATTCTTTAGTTGAGAGGAAACTCTCTAATTCATCATCTTCCAAAGAAGGAAACCTTACTTGTGATAGCAATCTATATGAACTCGATTAAATCGCAACCAGTTCATACCCAAGATTACGTCTAAACCTTCCAACGGCAAACACACTAAATCTATCTCGAAGTCTTTACCATAAATGGTCAAAGGACAACTTAAACAAACCAACGAAGTAGTTACTGACCCCATTGCTGGAGTATCAATAACCATCTTACCATCCATCAGAGACAACACAAGATTCAAACGCTTCGCGCACTCAGACGAAACAAACGAATGAGTCGCTCCCGTATCAATAATAACAACTAAAGGCATACTATTAATAAAGCATGTACCTTTAATCAAACGGTCTGCACTAGTAGTTTGAGTCCCCGCCAATGCAAACACCTTTCCGCCCGCTTGAGCTTGTTTCGACTTAGTACACTTAGTACTAATGTGACCAACTTCTCCACAATTATAGCACTTCACCATATTCCTTCTACAATCTGTAGCAATATGCCCAAGGCCCCCACAGTTAGAACATTTTACCACAGTCTTCCCACACTCAAATGATTTATGACCTATTTCACCACACTTATAACACTTAATGGGACCGAAACCTCCTCCTCCAGATCTCTTCTCAAAGTTTCCCCTATGCTTGCCCTTATCAGCGGGTGTCACATACGGTCCACTTCTAGCTTGTTGCTTTCCCTTCCTCTCATTCAAACATTTATAATGTGTAAAACGAGCCTTGCTATCTTCCTCGAAGATTCTACAACATTCCGTCAAGTCCGAAAACCTTCTTATCCTTTGACATCCCACAGCCTGTTTAATCTCAGGACGCAAACCATTCTCATATTTAATACACTTTGAGAACTCAGCAGTAATTGCAGCATAGTGAGGATGGAATTGAACCAACTCCACGAACTTAGCAGTATAGTCCACCACGGACATACTACCTTGTTTCAATTCAAGGAACTCCATCTCCTTCTTCCCTTTCACACTTTCAGGGTAATACTTCCTTAAGAACTCAGTACGAAATAAATCCCAAGTTACCTCTTCATCATCCACCTCAAGAATTTGACGCATACCGACCCACCAATCGTCGGCTTCTTCCTTCAGCATGTGAGACCCAAGCCTCACTTTATTCTCTTCCACACAGTCCATGACTCTGAAGATCCTTTCAATCTCTTTCAACCAAAGTTAAGCACCATCGTGATCAAATCTTCCTTTGAAAATCGGTGGTTTATTCTTCCTGAACTCGTCATTAGCATTCACATTTGGCGCACCTTGCACCGCCCTAGCCATTGCTTCCAAAGCAGCAGCCATCGCATTGTCATTTCTACCAGCCATATTCTAATCATTCCCAAAAATAACAACAAAGTTAAACAACAATTCAAACAATACGACAACAAGACAGACACAACTGACTCAACTCTGGCTCTGATACCACTTAATGTAACACCCCCTTTCTATACCCCCAAATAATCAAATAATCATTTAGGCACATATTAAAAATTTCGTCAGAGTATAATTATAACATGGCATAGAAGAGGCATGTCACATCATACACAATTTTACAACATACAACACCCGCTCGAAACATTGATATGCAACAGTGGGGTAACTTTGCAACAGAGGAACTTTGTCCTTACACCCACATTTCAATATTTAGAATAAAAGCGGAAAATCTAAACATTGAACCACATTCAAACATATATACAGGGATATATACTTCACCAAGTATTATCCACTAACATAATTCATGTTTACATCAACATTTATCCACAAGATACATGTACAAATGTATCACAAAAGAATAATATACATCCTAGCTACCCGGTGCTACATATCAGAGCCAACCGACCAAAAGAATGAAGACACGCTCCACAAAAAGACCTCCAGCATACCTACTCTGCAATGCCTCATAGAGCATTATAAAACAGCAGAAGGGTGAGAAATATTATCATAATAACAATGCCTAGAATTATATATATCTTAGCATAAAAATACAAATATTCATCATTCTCACCACAATTCACCCAAACTTACCCGTATACATCACAATGTATATATATATATATATATATATATATATATATATATATATATATATATATATCAACCAAGCATATTCATCATGCATAATTTCACGATTCCTAATCATTCCACATAAACATACACAAATATGTTTACTCAACAACACATCATTATAAAGATGATAAATGCAAATCATAGAGACCGACTCACGACTCTATGCAAATGCAATGCGGGTACCGACTCAATCATCTCAAGTTCACTCAGGAACTTCTACTGGAACCATCGCTCGTTACCAAAGTAACTCCCCGTCGGGCCTACGATGTTCTCCCATTGCTCACACCCTACATGGGCACACAATGTTTATGGATCGCTCACACCCACCTGGGCACACGACCCGATCGCTCACACCCCACACGCGGGCACACGATCCGATTGCTCACACCTCACATAGGCACACAATCGTTCGTAACCATCGCTCACACCTCACATAGGCACACGATGTTACCACGGATTCTCATTAGAATCGCTCAACACAAGAATGTATTTTATGATGCCTCACATGCAAAATGACACAAGACATTCTTGAAATGCATACATATTCACAATATATTCATGCATTCATCTCATACAATCACATACAATCTATATACATTCACATCAATGCACTATTGTACGATTCGCATTCAAACACACAGTCAAAATGGTAAAAGTCGCTACATAGCACTATTCCCGACTTTCCGACATAATAAAATCGGCCAACATTTTCCACACCATCATAATCACAATGTACAGCTCAATGGCTTTCCAACGATATAAAGAACGCCTAAATCGGAGTTACGGCTCGAGAATTATGAATTTTAAAAGAAAACAAAATTATATGAAAAAAACAAAAGCGCCCGGCGACAGGAAAGTTTCGCCCGACGACGCTTCATTTTCGCCTTCGCTTCGCCCGGCGAAGAAGGGGCGAAGGAAATTCCCCCAAACCTGAACCAAACCAGTAGCTTGGCACCCTCACGCCTCTCAATTTCGCCCGGCGAAGGCTCGAACCGCCCGGCGCTCTGCACCAGAAGCAGAAATTCTGCTTCGTTTTCACTGTTCCAAAACCCCCAAAATCTCCATTTTCTCCCCCAAATCACTTCCAACAGCAAAACAATTCATAGCAATGATTCATAAACATAGGGAGATTCTACAACACAAATTATATCGATTTCTATCCGCGAAAACATCGATTTCTACCATTTTCTACTCAAATGGGTTTATACCCCAAAACTCATGAAAATCAACAAAATCAACAATACAATCATACATAATCATACACATTGCTAAGATAACAAGATTTCACACCCTTACCCGGATTCCAACTTGCTCTGTGATTGATCGTGATGAATTTTCCTAGTTTTCCTCTTTTCCTCTTCTTTTCTCTTCCTCCTCTTTCTTTTTCTTCTTCTTTTCTCTAATTCCCTTTTCTTACTATTTCTTTCTTTTCTATTTCTTTCTCTCATTTTCCAAACAATCAATTAATTCATTTTTCTCACAAATTCTAATTCCACTTAATTTCTAATTTATCATTAATTGAGAAAAGTCTAAAATACTCTCCATTCTAATTTCCCCGATAACTCTCAAAACGGTAAAATAACATTTAACACACCAAATTCACAATTAAACTAATTTATCATCCAATTAAAATAAAAGACTCCACATAATTGGGAAATATCCAAAATCGGGGCGTTACAAGAAGCAAATTAGGAATTTGCATAAATGAGGATTAAGTGTGTTGGGATGTGTCTTGTGCAGTTGTGATCTTTATTGCATATGTTTAGTTTAAAGGAAACAGAATTGAAACAAAATTTTATTGCACTGTTGATAGCATACAAGATTAGAAAGAGCAACAAACAAAGGGTCTAAAGATTATCCCAACCCCCTGAATCAAGAAAAGTTTTCCAATCTTCATCCCATTCATCAGAAGCATGAAGTTGTACTGGAGGTTTTTTGATGGTTTTCATCCTCGTCTCTGATGTTTTTTTTGTTCTTGTTGCTCCTTGAGTTGCCCCAGCTGTAGACAGTGTTTTGTTCTTCAACTTCTGTGGATCTGGTTTCTTGACTTCCTACATGTGTCTCTTTCCTGCATCTTTGTTAGACTGACTCATGGTTCTATCTATGATATGCTGTTAGAAGCAAAAAGGCTTAGTTTTTATACTGCATAAAGAGTCCTTGTTTGTATCGCCTGACCAGTCAAAGTGGTCTTTGGCTTGGGAACTTGTTTTTCTTGGGAACGTGTTTTTCTTGGGACCTTGTCAAATTGGATGTCAGAACTTCGTGTTTGCTGCCTTGGTAGGTTAAGAGGTTGTCCAATTGTGGCTAAAAAGGGGGAGAGTTAGCCTAGGTGTTGTCTAGTTGTCTGGTGTGATTCTAGTTTGTGTAGCTGTTTGAGTTTTGTGCAACTATTTGAGTTTGTTTTTGATGTTGCTGATGCTGTAACAGCCCGATTTAGATATTTCCATTTTTGTGTTGATTGATTCTATTTGGTGGAGTCTTTTATTTAATTGAGCAATAATTATGTTATTTGTGATATTGGTGTGTGAATATGTTATGTTTGCATATTATGTGATTTTACCGTTTTTGAGAGTTTGCGGGGAATATTAGATTGGAGGGTATTTTAGATATTTCACATTTAATGATAGTTAGTTAGTTAGTAGATATTTTGAGAAACTATAAAGAAATAGAAAGAAAGAAAAGTATAAGAAAGAAAGAAAAAGAATAGAAATAGAAAGTTAGAGGTGAGAAAGAGAGAAAAACAGAATTTTGAGAGCAAGAGTGAAAAAGAGAAGAGAAAAAGAAGAAAAGCTACAAATCATCAAGATCAAGCTTCCAAGAATCGAGAAATCGGGTAAGGGTGTGAAATATTATTATCCTAACTTTGTGTATGATTATGTATGTGTTTTGTTTGAATGTTTTGGTTGGTTTTCCATATGTTTCCGTTTATGTCGTATTGGACGAAATCGATAGAAACCGATGTTTCTACGGTCGAAAAGTCGTATAAATACATGTGTTGGTTGGATATATGTTTGTGAGCTGCTGTTTAAAGTTTCATGAAGTTTGGTTATGTTTCGGTTAGTTTTCGGTATGTTTCCGTTGTTGTTTCCGTTTAGGTCGAATTATAGGAAATTGATAGAAAACGATGTTTTCACGGTTAGAATTCGAAATAAATTACGTAGTGGTATCGAGGAAGGTTAGGTCGTCGTATGGCGTGCTTTTTATTCGATTTGGTGAAGTTTAAAAATTCTGGTTTTTGAAAGGTTGAAATTTAATCGAAAAATCGAACGTCGTAGAAATTTCGTTTATGTGTTCTAAATTGTTCTTATGTATTTGGTGGTTGCGCGTATATGTTTGTTTCGGTGAAAATGTTCGATTTAGTCGAGTTTCGGGCATTTCGGAAAAGTTACAGCAAGTGTGTAAATTGAGAAATCTGATTTTTGTGAAAAACAGAGCTATGAATCGACACATAAAAGCTATGTATCGATACGAAATGGTTTATGTATCGATACATAACCCTTATGCATCGATACATACTGTGAAAATTGGGAAAAATAGCATTTTCACTACAGCATGTGTCGACACATGCGAGTTATGAATCGATACATGAGGTCTTTATGTATCGATACATAAAGCCTATGTATCGATACATACTGTGCTGAAACAGAAATTCTGGTTTTTCGGGGAAACTTCGGAAATTCATATCTCTTGAACCGTAAGTCGGTTTTGATCCCCGTTTGAAGCGTTGGGAAGCTAACGAGATGTTCTTTCTAGGAAAAATAGTTTTGGGGTCTGAACTTGGTCCAATCGGTACAGTTTTTACGAATCGTTTCGTAGTGTCGGGTGTCCGGTTTATGTTTTTGCGTTAGATTGAAATATTCATAACTTGTTCGTTGTTTATCGGATTTGAGAGTTCTTTATATCGAATTGAAGGTATTGATATGTACTAATTGATGGTGATAAGAAATTATATTTTTAGCCGACTTTTCACCAACTTTTCCGGTAAACCGTAAATCGAATTGTTTGGTTATTTGTGAAAACGTTCGGTTGCCGTTTGGCACAATTGATGTGAATGTATGTGGATTGTGTGTGATGAATGCATGACTATGTTGTGAATATGTATGCATGTCAAAAGTGTCATGAGTCATGTTGTATGTGAAGCATCATGATGTGCATTCTTGCATTGTGGGGTTCTAAGATGAACCCGTTGTAACGTCGTAAGCCTTTTGAGAGGTGGGAGCGATGATTACAAACGATCGTGAGCCTTATACAAAGAGGACCGAAAGCGATCGGATTGTGAGCCTTATACAAAGAGGACCGAAAGCAATCCATAAACATTGTAAGCCTTTTGAGAGGTGGTAGCAATGGGTGAACATCGTATGCCCGACGGGGAGTTACGTTAAGTAACAAGCGATGGTTCCAATAAGTTCTTCAATTGAACTTGAGATGAAATGAGTCGGTACCGCATTGCATTTGCATAGAGTCGTGAGTCGGTCTCTATGATTTGCATTGGTCATCCTTGTATATGTGCATTGGTGAATAAACATGAATATAGGTGGTTATGTTGAATGATAAGCATTGTGATGACTATGTTTGGTTTTGCATATATATATATATATATGCCTTGCGATGTATATTGAATGAGATGTGATGAATTGTGATAAGAATTGTATCGTTGTAATGATGCATTGAAGAATGAATATAATATGCATGTTATGTGGAATGGTAGAATGGTGAGGATGTGTTGTGTGTATACTTTGTGTTGAGATATATAATTATATGCAACGTTATTATGATAATATTTCTCACCCTTCTGCTGTTTTATGATGCTCTATGAGGCATTGCAGAGTAGGTATGCTGGAGGTCTTTTTGTGAAGCGTGTCTTCATTCTTTTGGTCGGTTGGCTCTGATATGTAGCACCGGGTAGCTAGGATGTATATTATTCTTTTGTGATACATTTGTATATATATCTTGTGGATAAATGTTTATGTAAACATGAAGTGTGTTGATGAAGCATACATATGTATATGTATGTATATATATACTTGATGTATTTCAATGTTTGGATATTCCGCTTTAATTCTAAATATTGAGATGTGGGTGTAAGGACAAAGTTCCTCTGTAGCAAGTTACCCCACTGCTGCATATCAACCTTTTGAGCAGGTGTTGTATGTGTTAAATGCGTGTATGATGTGACATGCCTCTTTTATGCCATGCTTTAATTGTACTCTGGCGAATTTTAGAATATGTGCCTAAATGATTTAAATGATTATTTGGGGGTATAGAAAGGGGGTGTTACATTAAGTGGTATCAGAGCCAGAGTTGAGTCAGTTGTGTCTGTCTTGTAGTTGTGTTGGTTGAACTGTTGTTTAACCTTTGTTATTATTTTTGGGAATGATCAGAATATGGCTGGTAGAAACGATAATGCGATGGCTGCTGCTATGGAAGCATTGGCTAGGGCGGTGCAGGGTGCGCCGAATGTAAATGCTAATGAAGAGTTCAGGAAGAATCAACCACCGGTCTTCAAAGGAAGATTTGATCCCGATGGAGCTCAAAATTGGTTGAAAGAGATTGAAAGAATCTTCAGAGTTATGGACTGTGCGGAAGAGAATAAGGTGAGGCTTGGATCTCACATGCTGAGGGAAGAAGCCGATGATTGGTGGGTCGGTATGCGCGAAATTCTTGAGGTGGATAATGAAGAGGTAACTTGGGAATTATTTCGTACCGAGTTTTTGCTGAAGTATTACCCTGAAAGTGTGAAAGGGAAGAAGGAGATGGAATTCCTGGAATTGAAACAAGGTGGTATGTCAGTGGTGGACTATACTGTTAAGTTTGTGGAATTGGTTCAATTTCATTCTCATTATGCTGCGATTACTGCTGAGTTCTCAAAGTGTATTAAATATGAGAATGGTTTGCGTCCTGATATTAAGCAAGCTGTGGGATATCAAAGAATTAGGAGGTTTTCGGATTTGACGGAATGTTGTAGAATCTTCGAGGAAGATAGCAAAGCTAGTTCTACACATTACAAGAGTTTGAACGAGAGGAAGGGAAAGCAACAAGCTAGAAGTGGACCTTATGTGACACCCGCTGATAAGGGTAAATATAAGGGAAACTTTAATAAGAGATCTGGAGGAGGAAGTTCTGGGTTCATTAAATGTTTCAATTGTGGTGGAATGGGTCATAAAGCAACTGAGTGTAGGAAGCCCGTTGGGAAATGTTCTAACTGTGGAGGTATTAGGCATTCTATTGCTGAGTGTAGGAGGAATATGGTGAAGTGTTTTAATTGTGGAGAAGTGGGTCACATTAGTACTAAGTGTACTAAGCCGAAACAAGCTCAAGCGGGCGGAAAGGTGTTTGCATTGGCGGGGACTCAGACCACTAGTGCAGACCGTTTGATTAAAGGTACATGCTTTATTAATAGTACACCTTTAGTTGCTGTTATTGATACGGGAGCGACTCATTCGTTTATTTCTTCGGAGTGCGCGATGCGTTTAAATCTTGCGTTGTCTTTGATGGGTGGTGAGATGGTTATTGAGACTCCTGCTTCAGGGTCGGTAACTACATCTTTGGTGTGTATGAGTTGTCCTTTAACCATGTATGGTAAAGACTTTGTTATGGATTTAGTATGTTTGCCGTTGGAGGGTTTGGACGTAATCTTGGGTATGAACTGGTTGCAATTTAATCGAGTTCATATAGATTGCTATCACAAGTTAGTAAGGTTTCCTTCTTTGGAAGATGATGAATTTGAGAGTTTCCTATCCACTAAAGAGTTGAAGAAACTTTTAGCGGATGAAGCTCAATTGTTTGGTTTGTTTGCATCATTGTCGGTGGAAAGTAAAGTTTCACTTGATGTGTTCCCAGTGGTGTGTGAATTTCCAGAAGTGTTTCCGGAAGACATTACAGATGTACCGCCGGAAAGAGAGGTTGAATTTTCTATTGATCTAGTTCCGGGTACTAGAGCGATTTCGATGGCACCGTATCGTATGTCGGCATCGGAGTTGGTAGAATTGAAAAAGCAATTGAATGACTTGTTGGATAAGAAATTTGTAAGACCAAGTGTTTCTCCTTGGGGTGCTCCGGTATTGTTGGTAAAGAAGAAGGACGGGAGTATGCGATTATGCATTGATTATCGACAATTGAACAAAGTGACAATTAAGAACAAGTATCCGCTTCCAAGGATCGATGATTTGATGGACCAATTGGTTGGTGCGAATGTTTTTAGTAAGATTGATTTGTGATCGGGATATCACCAGATTCGTGTGAAAGGAGAGGATATTCAAAAGACGGCATTTAGGACACGGTATGGTCATTACGAATATTCCGTGATGCCATTGGGGGTTTCTAATGCGCCGGGTGTGTTTATGGAATACATGAATCGTATTTTTCATGAACAGTTGGATCGTTTTGTGGTTGTGTTCATCGACGATATTTTGATTTACTCTAAGTCTCAAGAGGAGCATGAAGAGCATTTGAGAATTGTGTTGCAAATTTTGAAAGAGAAACAATTGTATGCTAAGTTGTCAAAATGTGAATTTTGGTTGTCGGAAGTAAGTTTCCTTGGACATGTTATTTCCGGTAGTGGTATTAGTGTTGATCCATCCAAGATAGATGCGGTGATGCAATGGGAGGCTCCTAGGTCGGTTACGGAGATTCGAAGCTTTTTAGGCTTGGCGGGTTATTATCGGAGGTTTATAGAAGGATTTTCGAAGTTGGCACTTCCTTTAACGCAATTGACTTGTAAAGGAAAGGCTTTCATTTGGGATATTCATTGTGAGGAGAGTTTCAATGAGCTAAAGAGACGGTTGACAACGACTCCGATCTTGATTTTGCCTAATCCTAATGAACCATTTGTTGTGTATTGTGATGCTTCATTGACAGGTTTAGGTGGTGTTTTAATGCAAGATGGAAAAGTTGTGGCATATGCTTCACGACAATTGAGAGTGCATGAAAAGAATTATCCTACGCATGACTTGGAGTTAGCGGCCGTGGTGTTTGTTTTGAAAATATGGAGGCATTTTCTTTATGGTGCGAGATTTGAAGTTTTTAGTGATCACAAGAGCTTGAAATATTTATTTGATCAAAAGGAGTTGAACATGAGACAACGAAGATGGTTAGAGCTTTTGAAGGATTTTGATTTTAGTTTGAATTACCATCCGGGTAAGGCGAATGTGGTGGCCGATGCCTTAAGTCGAAAGTTGTTACATATGTCCGCATTAATGATGAAAGAATGGGAACTTTTGGAGGATTTCAGAGATTTGAGTTTGGTTTGTGAAATGACGCCGCGAAGTGTGAGACTTGGTATGTTACATGTTACGAATGATTTTCTTGCAACGGTTAGTGAAAAGCAAAAGTTGGAGTTGAAGTTTGTTGATTTAATGTTGAATGAGAATGAGGATTTCAAGGTTGATAATTTTGGAGTTTTGAGATTCCGTGGTCGTATTTGTATTCCCGACGACGCGGAGTTGAAAAAGATGATATTAGAGGAAGGACACCGAAGTAACTTAAGTATTCATCCGGGAGCGAACAAAATGTATCAAGATTTGAGGAAAATCTTTTGGTGGTCTGGATTAAAGAGGGATGTTGCTCAATTTGTGTATGCATGTTTGACTTGTCAAAAGTCGAAGGTGGAACATCAGAAGCCTAGTGGTTTGTTGCAACCGTTGGATATTCCGGAATGGAAATGGGATAGTATATCGATGGATTTTGTTACGGGATTGCCGAATACGCAAAGAGGTCATAATGCTATTTGGGTGATTGTTGATAGGCTTACTAAATCTGCTCACTTTATTCCAATTGACATTAGTTATCCTTTGGAGAAGTTAGCCGAGATTTATGTTCGTGTGATGGTGAAGTTACATGGAGTTCCTAAGAGTATTGTATCGGATCGAGATCCGAGATTTACATCGAGATTTTGGGTGAGTTTACAAGAGGCTTTGGGTTCTAAGCTAAGATTGAGTTCGGCTTACCATCCGCAAACAGATGGTCAAACCGAGAGGACGATTCAATCGTTGGAGGATTTGTTGCGTGCTTGTGTGCTAGAGCAAGGTGGTGCTTGGGATAGTTATTTAGCGTTGATTGAGTTCACCTATAATAACAGTTTTCATTCGAGTATTGGTATGGCACCATTTGAGGCTTTGTATGGTCGGAGATGTCGAACACCCTTGTGTTGGCATGAAACCGGCGAGAGGACGATAGTTGGACCGGAAATGGTACAACAAACGACGGAGAAAGTGAAGCTTATTCGGGAGAAGATGAAAGCTTCTCAAAGTAGACAAAAGAGCTATCATGACAAGAGAAGGAAAGATCTTGAGTTTCAAGAAGGCGACCATGTGTTTTTGAGAGTTACACCGGTTACGGGTGTGGGTCGTGCCTTGAAGTCGAAGAAGTTGACTTCTCGTTTTATTGGTCCGTATCAGATTATTGCACGTGTTGGCGATGTGGCTTATCGTGTGGCGTTGCCTCCGAATCTTTCGAATTTGCATGACGTTTTCCATGTTTCGCAACTTCGGAAGTATGTTCCGGATCCGTCACATGTTATTCCTATGGACGATGTGGAAGTGAGAGATAATCTTACGGTTGAAGTTTTACCGATTAAGATTTTGGATCACGAAGTTAAGAAGTTAAGAGGTAAAGATGTTGCGCTTGTGAAAGTGGCGTGGGGAGGCGCTTTAGAAGGCAATATGACTTGGGAATTGGAAAGTGGGATGCGCGAGTCGTATCTGGAGTTGTTTGAATCAGGTAATATTTTCGAGGACGAAAATTTCAAAAGTGGGGGAGAGTTGTAACAGCCCGATTTAGATATTTCCATTTTTGTGTTGATTGATTCTATTTGGTGGAGTCTTTTATTTAATTGAGCAATAATTATGTTATTTGTAATATTGGTGTGTGAATATGTTATGTTTGCATATTATGTGATTTTACCGTTTTTGAGAGTTTGCGGGGAATATTAGATTGGAGGGTATTTTAGATATTTCACATTTAATGATAGTTAGTTAGTTAGTAGATATTTTGAGAAACTATAAAGAAATAGAAAGAAAGAAAAGTATAAGAAAGAAAGAAAAAGAATAGAAATAGAAAGTTAGAGGTGAGAAAGAGAGAAAAACAGAATTTTGAGAGCAAGAGTGAAAAAGAGAAGAGAAAAAGAAGAAAAGCTACAAATCATCAAGATCAAGCTTCCAAGAATCGAGAAATCGGGTAAGGGTGTGAAATATTATTATCCTAACTTTGTGTATGATTATGTATGTGTTTTGTGTGAATGTTTTGGTTGGTTTTCCATATGTTTCCGTTTATGTCGTATTGGACGAAATCGATAGAAACCGATGTTTATACGGTCGAAAAGTCGTATAAATACATGTGTTGGTTGGATATATGTTTGTGAGCTGCTGTTTAAAGTTTCATGAAGTTTGGTTATGTTTCGGTTAGTTTTCGGTATGTTTCCGTTGTTGTTTCCGTTTAGGTCGAATTATAGGAAATTGATAGAAAACGATGTTTTCACGGTTAGAATTCGAAATAAATTACGTAGTGGTATCGAGGAAGGTTAGGTCGTCGTATGGCGTGCTTTTTATTCGATTTGGTGAAGTTTAAAAATTCTGGTTTTTGAAAGGTTGAAATTTAATCGAAAAATCGAACGTCGTAGAAATTTCGTTTATGTGTTCTAAATTGTTCTTATGTATTTAGTGGTTGCGCGTATATGTTTGTTTCGGTGAAAATGTTCGATTTAGTCGAGTTTCGGGCATTTCGGAAAAGTTACAGCAAGTGTGTAAATTGAGAAATCTGATTTTTGTGAAAAACAGAGCTATGAATCGACACATAAAAGCTATGTATCGATACGAAATGGTTTATGTATCGATACATAACCCTTATGCATCGATACATACTGTGAAAATTGGGAAAAATAGCATTTTCACTACAGCATGTGTCGACACATGCGAGTTATGAATCGATACATGAGGTCTTTATGTATCGATACATAAAGCCTATGTATCGATACATACTGTGCTGAAACAGAAATTCTGGTTTTTCGGAGAAACTTCGGAAATTCATATCTCTTGAACCGTAAGTCGGTTTTGATCCCCGTTCGAAGCGTTGGGAAGCTAACGAGATGTTCTTTCTAGGAAAAATAGTTTTGGGGTCTGAACTTGGTCCAATCGGTACAGTTTTTACGAATCGTTTCGTAGTGTCGGGTGTCCGGTTTATGTTTTTGCGTTAGATTGAAATATTCATAACTTGTTCGTTGTTTATCGGATTTGAGAGTTCTTTATATCGAATTGAAGGTATTGATATGTACTAATTGATGGTGATAAGAAATTATATTTTTAGCCGACTTTTCACCAACTTTTCCGGTAAACCGTAAATCGAATTGTTTGGTTATTTGTGAAAACGTTCGGTTGCCGTTTAGCACAATTGATGTGAATGTATGTGGATTGTGTGTGATGAATGCATGACTATGTTGTGAATATGTATGCATGTCAAAAGTGTCATGAGTCATGTTGTATGTGAAGCATCATGATGTGCATTCTTGCATTGTGGGGTTCTAAGATGAACCCGTTGTAACGTCGTAAGCCTTTTGAGAGGTGGGAGCGATGATTACAAACGATCGTGAGCCTTATACAAAGAGGACCGAAAGCGATCGGATTGTGAGCCTTATACAAAGAGGACCGAAAGCAATCCATAAACATTGTAAGCCTTTTGAGAGGTGGTAGCAATGGGTGAACATCGTATGCCCGACGGGGAGTTACGTTAAGTAACAAGCGATGGTTCCAATAAGTTCTTCAATTGAACTTGAGATGAAATGAGTCGGTACCGCATTGCATTTGCATAGAGTCGTGAGTCGGTCTCTATGATTTGCATTGGTCATCCTTGTATATGTGCATTGGTGAATAAACATGAATATAGGTGGTTATGTTGAATGATAAGCATTGTGATGACTATGTTTGGTTTTGCATATATATATATATATGCCTTGCGATGTATATTGAATGAGATGTGATGAATTGTGATAAGAATTGTATCGTTGTAATGATGCATTGAAGAATGAATATAATATGCATGTTATGTGGAATGGTAGAATGGTGAGGATGTGTTGTGTGTATACTTTGTGTTGAGATATATAATTATATGCAACGTTATTATGATAATATTTCTCACCCTTCTGCTGTTTTATGATGCTCTATGAGGCATTGCAGAGTAGGTATGCTGGAGGTCTTTTTGTGAAGCGTGTCTTCATTCTTTTGGTCGGTTGGCTCTGATATGTAGCACCGGGTAGCTAGGATGTATATTATTCTTTTGTGATACATTTGTATATGTATCTTGTGGATAAATGTTTATGTAAACATGAAGTGTGTTGATGAAGCATACATATGTATATGTATGTATATATATACTTGATGTATTTCAATGTTTGGATATTCCGCTTTAATTCTAAATATTGAGATGTGGGTGTAAGGACAAAGTTCCTCTGTAGCAAGTTACCCCACTGCTGCATATCAACCTTTTGAGCAGGTGTTGTATGTGTTAAATGCGTGTATGATGTGACATGCCTCTTTTATGCCATGCTTTAATTGTACTCTGGCGAATTTTAGAATATGTGCCTAAATGATTTAAATGATTATTTGGGGGTATAGAAAGGGGGTGTTACAGATGCTGGTTGTGAAATTATTTGGGGTTCTGGTGTTGATCCGCTGCAAGTTTTTCTGATGTTGGCTGAGATTGTTTTAGCCAAAATTAGCCAAAGGGGGAGATTGTTAGTTTTTGTAATTGGCTACAATTTTGGTAAAACAATGTTTCTGTCATGTGATGGTTAATCAAGATGTTGAAACAAGATGTTCTTGTTTACTGCATTCAACATGTCAGATAAAGATGTCCCATCCTGGACCATAGGACATCCTGTCTGTTATTGGATTAAAAGAAGATTCTGTTAGTTGGTTTTTTGTTACTGAATATTCTGTGAATATTTAGTTAGCTTATGTGGCATCCAGGTTAATTGAGTTGAGTTTTTGTGTTGGTTTTTGGATTTTCACTACTTTCTAAATATGGAGACATATTAGGAACTATTAGATTGAAGACTTATTTTCTTGGAGGTTAATTTGCAGACTTTGTGCAGCCTTGTTACTGCTGTTTTGAAGGCCCAAATCCAGTTGGGAAATAGGATATAAGTAGAAGCTTGTAACCTAGTTTTGGTAGAGAAGCCGTGAATAGAAAAGATGTAATCATTAGGGCTGAGTTCGTGAACCACTCGCTAGGAGAGTTGGTATGTGTGAACCACCCGGTTTGTGGGATGGTCGTCGTGTTTATCTCGAAGCCTGTAGGTAAGAGATGCATTGTTCTTAGAGGAAGCTGTTAAGCAACTCTAAGTATTGTCCTTAGTCATGTGTGTCATGTCTAGGTATTGTCATGGAAGTATGTCTTCTACTTTGTTGTGTTTGAAGAGTTGTTGGAAATCAAGTTGTTGATGCAGTGGCTGAGGTGTTGACTGCTAGACATCATTGCGATGATTGGAAGTGAGATGGAGTCTCTTACCTAGGGAGGACTCAGGTAGAAGGGTCATTGGGTAGGGATTAAGTGAGTAGACTGTCAACTGGTATTGTTGAGTCTGTAATTTAATTCTTCAAATAGTGGACTTCCTTCCTGGCTTGGTATGCCCCCAGATGTAGATTGTTAGATCGAACTGGGTGAACAAATTATGTGTGTGGTTTATGCTTTTCTGTATTGGTTTTAATTGTTTATACCTTGCCATGCTGTTTTGTTCAGATCAGATGTCCAGACATTCTATAGGACATCTGTAGTCTGATATACCAGAATTTCAGTATTAGGAGAAAGCATCATGGTCGTGTTCGAGCAATGGGCATAATAGTGGTTCTTACTACTGCTTTTAAGCATACCACTACAAGACTTAGTGGTAAGGAGTTTGGTTCTTCAAGTGGTGGTACTTCAAGTCGAAGTTCTTCGTTAGTGGAAAAAAAACTTGCATCTAAGACGGCTGTATTGGAAGCAGTTGTTAACTACATTAGGACGAAAGAAGGTGGTACCCTCCTTGCAGAATTAGCTTTCGTACTTGCAAATAAAAAAAAAACAGGTATATCAATTAGTTAATTATTTTTGTTGAATCTTTAGTTTTAGATTTCTAGTTCAAAATCAATGTAGTTAATTTTGAAGCTTTTCCTCTATATGTGTTGTTATTTATGTGATTTCGTGTAGTTTCACTTTAGTCAATTATAAGTTCTTTAGCTATTATAGGATAGTTAATAGGTATATAGACTTTGATGAGTTGATATAATGCTTCAATCCGTTAAGAGTTAGAAGCATAATCATCATGGCTTAGAGTTTGCACCTGAGTTGTTGATGTTGATAGTGCTATTTGTTTTCTTTTGGTTAAAACTACACACATAAATTGTTTTAGAAAATTTATTAATTTGGAAAATTCACTGAGAACATAAGAGAAGTGTACTGGAGTAGTATTTAATTTAACACCCAAAAGAGGCATGTAATGCATACATCTAAGCCGGTAGTGGCACTAATCAAATACTACATACATCACCATCAACTACTTATAGTCACATGGCCATTATATGTATACCTATTAATTTAATATTGATGGCAGACTATGATCCAGGTCAGAGGGTCCTATCCCTGCTCATTGATCGTAACTTTCTACAAAACAAGAAAAATAATTCTGATACTACTCTTCAATTACAATCGGTGTTATTAATTCTATTTAATTACTACTGTATATTCCATTCTAGGGAATTCAGGAAAATTTAATTAGCTTGCATTTTAATTAGTTTACTTTTAAAATATTGATGATACTTTTCATTAATAAATTAAATTGAAGAAACATTCAATCAATCAGAAGTGATTGATCAGAATTAGCAATGAATTTTTATATGAAATATGAATCAGAAGTATCAATGATCTATCTCTAATATATGAATCAGAATAGAAGTATCATTGTCTAATTAAAACTCAACACTTGATTACTTGCATGTGATATAGGCAATGAATAATTATATATAGTTATTTGTTAGTTCTTTATATGTATCCATAATTTGTAATAGTTAAGAGAGTGAAAATTAAGTGCGGTGTGATGCATGCTAGACTAAATAAATTAAGGGTACATAAGAGCAGACAAGTGCAAAAAACACATTTTAAGTCATACATTTTAAATCATATAATATCCACTTGATTTAAAAACCTAAAAAGTAATGACACGGAGGCTGCATTTTTAGTGAATAGAATTTAAATCAATTTATCTGATTTAAATATAATTTTTTATAATTAAAAAGAAAATAGTTGTCACTCTTCTCCACAAAAACGTAAATGATTCCCTCTATTTTCATTTCACAAAAGCGCCAAACAAGACTCTCTGAATCCTTTTCCTTCTCTCAGTCGGCGGCAAAAACACAAACCTTAAATGCACATTTTCTTTCTACTGGTTCAGCTTTGTTTCACTTTGCTAACGCTGAAAAAACCACTCATCTTCATCACCATCTTCCACCTGAGCCACAGCCAATTCTTCCACCTCCGCCGCCGCGTGCTCCGTCGTCAATACCGCCTCCTCCTCCACCGCCGATGAGTCCGAGTTTGAGTTCTTATACTTGGACTTTCGGGACAGGTTCGTCTCCTCTTCCTCCACCTCCTCCGCCGCCGCCTCCTCCTCTAGTGATGTCCTCCGGTTGGGATTTCTGGGATCCTTTCATGCAGCAGCAGCAACCTCCGCCTCCTTCATCGAGCTCGGTTACCGAGGAAGAGTGGGAAGCTACGACAACTACTGGCTCTGAGGTGGTTGTGATGGCTGGTGGTGCGGCGGCGAGTATGACGACTCCTTCGTCTGGTTGTGATGATTACTTTCTCAAAGTTGCTGATGCTGGTTCTCAAGTTTCATTTCTGTGGAGTGGATGGAGCGTTCAACTAACAGATACCTATGCTTCAATTGCAGAGTTAAATTTTAGCAATTTGACCACTGTGGAGTTGATGGAGCGGGCCAATGTTTATACAACAGACACTATCCCTGAATTTGTGAAGGTCAATGTAACTGTTAACTGTTCCTGCGGGAACAGAGAGGTTTCTGAGGATTATGGATTGTTCATCACATATACACTTAGAAGTGAGGACACTTTGGAATCTATTGCAACGGATACAAATCTTGAGGCCGAGATGCTGCAGAGGTACAACCCTGGTGTGAATTTCAGCCAAGGATTCGGTCTTGTTTTTATTCCGGGGAAAGGTTGGATGTAATAAAGTTCGATTATAGTATAATTGGTCTTTATTAAATTTATATGACTATTCATTCTTTTATTTTTGCAGATGTAAATGGATTTTATGTTCCTCTTCCTCCTAGGTAAGTTTCATTGTGTTACCTTTCATACTCAGTTCACAAAACAACAGTAAATTTTTTCATTTAAATTTGGTTTCATCATAATTTCTATTTCATTTTCTCTCTTGCAAAAAAGCAGGTTTGGCCTTTAAACCTATCCAAAAATTTGCTGGCTATATTGATAACTAATTATTTTTTTCATATTCACAAACATATT
Source organism: Lathyrus tuberosus (assembly GCA_022829125.1). NCBI lineage: Eukaryota > Viridiplantae > Streptophyta > Magnoliopsida > Fabales > Fabaceae > Lathyrus > Lathyrus tuberosus. Next base: position 331,695 of record JALAZF010000706.1, on the reverse strand, counting down.
AGAGTTGAATTTCTATCTATTTATACAAGCAGGTCATTTAGCTAGGGTATTAGTTACCGCTGGAATATCTTTTGGAGGAATATACATGCTACTGTTATTAGCAATTTGTATATATGTTAGATACTTTCGAAAGAAGTCTAAGTTTTCACCAAAAGATTCAATGACACCTTTAACTAAAGATACCAATGGTGATACTGGATCCAAATTTATTGTGGTGACAAAATCACCAGAGTTTTCGTACATAGAACTAGTCAATGCTATAGATAACTTCAGTTTGGCTAACAAAATTGGTCATGGTGATTTTGGAGAGGTCTACTATGGAGAGCAAAGAAGCAAGGTTTGTAATCATAGCATTGGTAGTTTTACTTTTCATTCATTTGAAAGAAAAAATTGAATATCAAAATGATAATCTCTCAAATATAGAGAGGTGTTATGCACCGAAATTTATTAAATTTGTTTTGAACGTATTCTATTATAGTTAATAACAATCCATGTGCCTATTTTAGCTTATATGTTTTCTTACGAAGTGAGTTGTCTTCAATTAAATAGAAAACTGCTATAAAAAATATGAAGATGCAAGCAACAAGAGAATTTCTAGCTGAACTCAAAGTCTTAACAAGTGTTCATCACTGCAACCTGGTAGATTTTCAAACATAAAAACATGTTATGTTATTTTATGAACTTACTTGAGTAATATTTGTGTCTGTTTGAACATGTAGGTATGTTTGATTGGATATTGTGTTGAGGAATCTCTATTCCTTGTCTATGAATACATGGACAATGGAAACTTAAGCCAACCTCTACATAATTCAGGTTGCGAATTGCAGAGAGAGAACTGATGTCGTGGTCTATCAAGTTGCGAATTGCTCTGGATGTAGCGAGAGGCCTTGAGTATATTCATGATCATTCAGTTCCTGTATATATCCATTGCGACACTAAATCAGATAACATTTTATTAAATGAAAACTTCACTGCAAAGGTGTAGTATTATGCCTCGGTAATATTGCGAAAGCTACTTAGTTCTTAATACTGTACTTTTTCAGATAATTGTGGTCGATCATACATTATTCCTGTTATTACAGATTGCAGATTTTGGATTAATGAAGCTTACTGATGTTGTAAGTTCAACAGAAAACATTGATCATGTGGCAGGCACATTCGGTTACATGCCACCTGAGTACGATGGATATATTTCTCTTTTTATTTGGTTGATAGATATATCATAGGCTCTAGTTCACTTCCTTAGTTTAATTCTACCGTTCATTTTTGTGCAGAAATGCATACAGACATATTTCTCGCAAAATAGATATGTATGATTTTGGAGTTGTTCTTTATCAACTAATTTCTGCCAAAGAAGCTGTGATCAAGATCGATAAACCTAGTACCGAGTTCAAAAGTTTTGAAATTAAGACTAATGAATCTATTGATGAATACAAGAGCCTTGTAGCTTTGGTAATTGATTTTTATTTCTCAATTTATAACTTTATTTATAGTTATATAAATCTAAGTTATGATGATATGTGCGTCAGTTTGGTGAAGTTATTGATCAAGAGGGAGATTGTATAGAAGGTCTAAGAAAGTTGGTGGATCCAATGCTAGGAGATAACTATTCTATTGATTCTATAAGCAAGGTATATATTTATGAATCATTAACATTTTCTTTGTTTCTAGTTTAAGCATCATACAAGGTTTACCTATTTTTTTACTGGCAGATGGCACAACTTGCTAAAGATTGCACAAATCATTCTATTTCTTTTAGGAATAACAAATGACTTAATCTACACTACTAAATCTTAAGTATTAACAAATGTATATAAGATATCCTAAATATATCTTACAACTAGCTCACTTTTATAAACAAAAATTCTTTTTAAATCCTATCTCATTCCATCTTGGTATGTATTCCAAGTCTTTCATTTTACTTTATTATTATTATTTTGGTCAATGTTGAAGAATAGGACACTTAGGTCTCTAATTTTCCATGTTAAACATAGAAACACATGCAAGAACTCCGCTTTTGTTTATATTCTATCAAATTTTTGTCCAGGCTTTCTGACTCCGACACTGGTTATGATACATATGTTGAACATTGTATCTGCTGGGATTGTTAATTCATGGAATCAAATATTTAAAAAACTCCATTATATGTGTTAATTGTCTTTTTAATGTTAATACAATGTTCTAATATTATTTAATATTTATTCAGATATTTGGAGACTCGACATCATTTTATGAGGAGGACGTTACGAATGTTCAAGAATGTTGTGTAAAATTTATTCTAAAATCCATTTGAAGTAATTTGATTATGTGTCGGTGCTATTTGTTTCTGTGTTTCCGTTGTAGGCCTCATAGTTTGTTAGCTTTGCTTAGACAAGCTAGTTTTTTGGTAGTAACATAGTTTGATTTAGGTAAGAGGTATTAAGTTTTCATGGTACTATTTGTAACATTGTTTCATGAATATTTTATAATTGATCAAATTTATTTAAAACTTTGTTCTATGGTATTTTGTATTAATGGTTATGTATGAAATATTTGATTAGTGTTTGGTTGTGATGAAATTTTGTATTATTTATAATTGTGTACAATACTGTGGAAGAAACAGAAGAAAAATGACAATTAGAAAAAAAATGCCATTGTACTTTTAAATCAAATGAACCGATTTAAAATAACATTACTAAATCAAGTGAATTGATTTAAATTTGAGATTTTAAATTGGATTATATAGATTTAAAAACTTTCATGACTTTTTGAACTTTTTTTAAATGTGTCAAACCGACTTAAATAAACACTTTTAAATCAGACTAACTGACTTAATAAAATATTTTAAATCGGATGATACCTGATTTAAAATCCAATAACTTTCTAAATCGGCCGAAATTAAATCGGACAACCAACCGATTTAAAAAGTCATTTTTAACCGATTTAAAAAATATTTTTTGTACTAGTGGCACCATGAACAGTAACTTTTGACTGTTCCTACACCATTGCCAAAAACATCTTCTTAGGGGTTTTTTGGATATAATTTTGTTTAGAGTAATTATAGACTTGTTGTGTTGGAATTATATTGTATAAAATGACATTAAAGACTAGTCTGTATTATATTTTGAGTTATATTATTGCACAAAATATCCTTGAAGTTTGAATGAATAGGTAAGTGTAATATGAAAACTAGTGTGATATGAATGGATGAAATACAAACCATATGCTTGTGAACTATTAGTTTGAAAGTTTGATATGAAAATTGGCACCAAATATATAGTTATGTAAGTATGATATGAAAACTCAAAGCATATATGTGTATTCTATATTTTCGTAATGATTAGTTGTAATATAACAATTTTTGTTTTTGTTTTTTGTAGGCTTCAGAAGCAAGAAGTGAACCTTTATCACATAATGACATAGGAATATCATCAGATGCAAGCAATATACAGAAGAAACTGATCAGAGTATTTCAAATAACATATGATTTTTTATGCCATCTTTATATTCTAAAACTTGTTTATTTTGATAATGGCTTAAAATAATGGATACAAAAATTGTAGGTCATTCTTATGTTTAATATTTTGGGAATAGCTTAATATTTTGTGATACTTATATTAAAGATTTAAAGTTATTATATAATTATGACAAAATTAAACAATTCCGCCGACATTTATATTTAATTTTTGGGCCTTTTACTATATATTATTTAACTTTTTTTTCCAAGAATGCATAAATGTATTAGTGCTCGTGTTAAATTGTGACAAAAATATTTAAATTTATTTTGGCATATTTTAAAGAGATCTTTTTGAAATTAATTTGAAAATTGTGGCAGTTTGTACAATGCTAATTTGACAAATAATATAAGTATATTTGGACGGTTTAAAACGACGTAATTTGAAGTATATTACAACGGTTTTAACCGACGTAATATTTGAATATATTTGTTTTTTTGGGTGAAATATAAGGCATTTAAAACTGCCATTTTTTACAAATAAAAACTGCCATATTAAACTAGGTATAATACGACGGTTTGTACGACGTTTAATTTTAAACCGCCACTATTTTCCTAGTGGCAGCTAAAATTACGACGGTTTAAAAAACGTCGAATTTGTAAATTATGGCGGTTCAAACCGCCACAATCTTCCTAATTTTTCTTTCAAAAGCACTTTCTCCTTTGATTTTGTACTATACTGTTATTTTCAATTTTTTTGTTGAACAACTAACCAAACTGCATGGAAGCTCTACAACCGAGTAAGTGTTTACCCGCTTTCATTTACTGCTTTCATATGTATATAACTGTATTGTGGGGCTGTTTCACTGTAAGTCTTCTTTCATAAACTCATATCGATTGTGTAATACTAGTATAGATATTTAGAGTTTCCCTGGCAACTACGTCTAGAACTAGACAAAACCTCGTCTCCTTACATCCAACGTTCTCCCGGATATTTCAACATAACCTAAACCATGAGAATTTTCTTTTACAACAATTTTAGATAACTAGATCTAAGAAATCTCCCCCTTTGAACAATTAATATACAAAAGTCCAATGTTCCAAGTGAAACCCCTTCTGGAACTGTTCATCAGCCTCCTCTTGGGCTTAGTGCAAGGACCCACAGGCTTCCTAAAAGCATCCCCGCCTCCTCTTGGGCGTTGTACAAGGACCCGTCGGCTTCTTAGAAGTTTTCACAGCCTCCTATTAGGCTTCGTATAATGATTCTTCCTCCAGAAAGATAGCCTCCTCTTGGGCTTCGTACAAATTGTCCCTTCGGCTTCTTAAAAGTTTTTCTCGCCTCCTCTTGGGCTTCGTACAAATTGTCCCGACGACCTGTTAAAGGTATAGGAACAGAAATTAGTCATCTTAATAGAACAGTCTTTCAAAGAGTCTAGATCTTTCTACCGCAAATGTACTGTCTCTTAATCTCTCTTAAGTATAGTACAAACGATAAAACTCTGGACTTGGACAGTCTAATCTCCTTGAGTCTCGAAGACATTCTCAAGTTCCTTTCAAAAATAGGAAAAAACACCCGTAGACTTGGGCAGTCTCAATACCCTTCGGATTCCCCGTTTCCTTAAAGAATAGGAAATAATCCCGGTCCTCATATCAAATCCAAGAGTACAACATTACCCATATAAGAACTAATTTTCTCTTTTAACCAACATACTGGACCTGTCACTCAACTGAAACAGTAACCCTAGCCTCCTCTTGGGCTTTGTACAATGATTATCCCCAGCAGATTTAACCTTTGCAGCCTTCATCTCGGGCTTTGTACGAGTTACAAAACACTCTCTTGTTGAGTATAAAAGACTCTCTTGTTGAGTCAAACCTTTGCAGCCTCCATCTCGAGCTTCGTACGAGATACCAAAACACTCTCTTGTTGAGTATAAAAGACTCTCTTGTTGAGTCAAACCTTTGCAGCCTCCATCTCGGGCTTCGTACGAGATACCAAATCACTCTCTTGTTGAGTATAAAAGACTCTCTTGTTGAGTCAAGCATTTTTAGCCTTCATCACGGGCTTTGTACGCGATACAAAACACTCTCTTGTTGAGTATAAAAAACTCTCTTGTTGAGTCAATCCTCTTTTAGCCTTCATCTCGAGCTTTGTACGAGATACAAAACACTCTCTTGTTGAGTATAAAAAGACTCTCTTGTTGAGTCGATCACCTTTAGCCTCCATCTCGGGCTTTGTACGAGATACAAAACACTCTCTTGTTGAGTATAAAAAGACTCTCTTGTCGAGTCAATCACCTTTAGCCTCTATCTCGGGCTTCGTACGAGATACAAATCACTCTCTTGGTGAGTATAAAAGACTCTCTTGTTGAGTCAAACCCTTTTAGCCTCCGTCTTGGGCTTCGTACAAGACACATATAAAAACACTCTCTTGTTGTGTCAACTCTTTTAGCCTCTATCTCGGGCTTCATACGAGACACAAAAGCATCCTCTTGTTGGGTCAATAGCCTCCTCTTAGGCTTTGTATAAAGAAATCCCCGTTTGATTTAATCAACCTTTTAGCATCAAATCATGCTTTGGTCACAGCATACAAACATCAACAGCTCCTTTTCCCTCGTCTAATTGTTGTAAGAGGCAAGCCTCTGGATTATTTATATCCACGCCACTGTCCCTCTTTTAGCATGAGAAATTCCTAAGGAAAGATGGCATTGCTCTAAACTGAGTTAAAGTCTTCTCCTTTAGGTTAAAAATCCCCTATAAAGAAAATTATGGCATTGTTGGATTCACATATCCCAGTTAAAGTAATTCTCCTTTATAATCAGTCACCCAACAGTTGTGACAAACATGCCAAATATCCCCCTTTAGAGATGACAAATTCTCTCTAAAGTCAAAATCCTTCAGCTTCACATCTTGGGCTTTGAACAAGATACAGACCTCATTTAGCTTCATGTCTTAGGCTTTGAACAAGACACCAAAACACCATTTCTTCCCATAGAATAGGAGGAACTACGATCGCTCTGATTTCCCTATCCCGGGAATACGTAGGCATAAGATTGAAAAAGAATCTTAGCGAGCACACTAATAAAAAAACCCCAAAAGTCCCCTACCTCCATCCAATCTGGCGCAGGATCCCAACAAATTCCCCATGAACAGTCCCGGTATTTCGTTCTGAACAAAATAAGCAGAGAGAGGCCCACAACTTAAGCCGCATCTCTAAACCAACAGTTTTGACTGTTTAACCTCAGTTTGCAAGCAGGGTTAGTTGGAGACATCTATTTCCCTTCCATCATCAGCTTCAATAGGATAAAAATTAATCAAACTGTAATACCAAAGTGATAGTGATTCGAAACCACAAAAACCGCGCTACAGAAAAATGGCGACCACAGTGGGAGAGACTTGTTCTTCTCCCGTCTCTTAGGAGGAAACCTTAAGTTTAGACAATTTCACAAGAAAAATGGCGCCCACCGTGGTGCCAAACAAAGCAATCTTGTCTCTCTTATCTCTCTGGTTGAAACCTTCTCTTAGGACGAGTCCTTGGGTTCACAAGGTATCACCGAATAACGGTTCCATCGGGGAATGTCATTATTGCTAGGATCGACCCTCACTAGGATCTTAGGTCAAAAACCTTTAAGTTGGGAAGGTACCACAGAATGGCGACTCCCCCGGGGAGCCATTTTCTGTTAGGATCATAGGATTCATAGCTCTTAAAAAGTCTAGGACATTAGGACAAATATATATACTGCTTTTCCTAATTGATATATGTGTTTATTTTTCTGCTAATGGGAATGCGTGTGATGCCGCATGTGGAAAGATTAAGTATACACCTAGGAAAAACCTTTTTCAGTAGTGCGGGAGCTATCGGAAATAGTTGTCACGCGATACTACCCTCTTCTGAGATTCTTTGAAATACATCACCTAGCACGGTTCCTGGCCCGCTGATGTTATCTCGACAAGAATCAATGATTTTGAGAGACAGGTACAAAAATCACTAGTATAAACCTTTGGGATGGGTTGAGCCTTGACTTCATGACACCGACCCTTTGACCCCCATGTTTTTTCTATGTTTTTGTGTGCTGCATTCATGCATTCATTTAAAATAAACATTAAGCAAAGAAAAATTTTCTCTTCTAGTCTCTCTTTTTCAAATTAAACTAAGACAATGATTGCAAATGTTAGAGAGAAAAAGATTGCGCTCATGGATTTCGGTAGAAGAAAAACTCACAAGTATACCTTCAAGGTTCAAAAACTAGAGGATTTGAGAGGATTAGCAAGGATGATCACTAACCCTGACGCTTTCAGAGCCAAGTACGGAGGTCTGCTACCTCTGTTAAGGGTCCATGTAATTGAAGGAATCCTGGAGGCACTCGTTCAGTTTTACGATCCGATCTATCACTGTTTCACATTCTCGGATTACCAGCTCGCACCAATGCTGGAGGAGTATTCTCATCTGATTGATCTACCCATTACTGATTAAGCTCCCTTTTCAGGACTGGAAGAAATTCCAAAGGATCAGACCATTGCAAAAGCAACTTATTTGGACGAATCAGAAGTCAAGATTCACCTGACCACCAAAGGAGGAATCCCAGGTTTACCAGCCATCTTTTTGGTAAAGAAAGCTCTGTACTTTGCTAGTATAGGGAACGTGACCGCTTTTGAGAGCATCTTTGTTTTGCTCACCTACGGGTTATTTTTGTTTTCCAACATCGATAACTTTGTAGATATCAATGCCATTAAGGTTTTTCTCATTGGAAACGCCATACCAACCTCGCTCACAGATGCGTATCATTCTGTACACTTAAGGAATTTATACAGCGGAGGAATGATCACGTGCTGTGTACCCCTGCTATATAAATGGTTTATCTCCCATTTGCCTAAGTCTGCCGCTTTTTGGGATCATAAGAGTGCCTTACGTTGGTACAATCGAATCTATGACGGGATCAGGATCATTGACCGTTGTGGAAATTTCCCCAACGTACCCCTCATAGGAACTAAGGGAGGAATCAATTACCATCCAGTTTTAGTTCGTCGTCAATTTGGAACCCGATGAGGCATGTCCCGGGTAATGCTCATCTGGAAGGTCTTTTCTTCAAGGAAGGAGAAAATGACACGCTTGGAAACATGTTCATAAGAAAGGACGGGAGTCTCTAGGAAAACGGAATGTGTCTCGGTGGAGCCTTATCTCCACTGGGTACAAACTAGAGCTATCAAGCTAAAGACGCCTTATCCTCGTCATGGAGTTCTTCCGCCGAGGGAATCTGTCATGTACTTCATGACTGAAACGAAAAAACTTCAGGTTACTCTCAACAAAGTTTAACAAGAGAGGAGGTCTTGGAAGAACAAGTATCGCATTCTCAATGTGGAGTGTACCAAAGTTTAACAAGATAAGGATGCTCTAATTGAGATTTTGGAGCAACATGCTGTAGAAAATCAGGATGACCAAAGGAATTTGCTCGCTCCTTTCACTTGGCAAAGGAATGACAACCCAACAACGGCCCAAGAGCCCGGTCCAAGAAAAGGAAAGTACCAGAATCAGCACCCGAGTTCTCCTCAGAGAGGACTCGGGACCCATTAGCTTAGTTTCTGTTTCCGCACCTTGTAAATGATTGTATTTCCATTTCCGCAATCCTTTGAATTCAATAAAACGGGGGTGTCCCCACTATTTGATATTTGCAATCTGATTGTCGAAGTTTATTTTGATTAAACCAAAAAAACAATTAATATAATCATTGCATTCATCATTCTCACGTCACGTATTCTTCTTACCTACGAATCTTACGTTTGTGTCTCGGTTCTAGAGTCAAACTGTCTCATTCGTACAATACTCGGGCCAATCGACAGAAAAATGAAATTCTGGTATCAGACGTGTGATGTTAAGGTGCGATGTCACAACAACACACTCTGCACAATGGACAGAATAAACAGCAAAATAACACCAAGAATTGTTGACCCAGTTCGGTTACAACCAACCTACTCTAGGGGCTACCAAGCCAGGGATGGAATTCACTACTTGTAGATATAATTTACAGACTCAACAACCCGTTGACAATCTCCTAAACTTATACTCTACTAATGACTTCCTACCTAAGAAACCACTTAGGTATGAGAACACCACTCAATTCCTTACAAACTCTCAAAGAAACCACTTTGAGTACCCTTGATCTTGCTTCCTAGCTTCGATCAAGCAACCACTCTGTATTGCTTCACAGCTTCTAGAGAGGACAGAAACACAACACCTATTCAAACCCTAGAATAGTGTAAATACAAGCACTCTAAACAAACTCTAGACACTAAGCCTCCAGCTCCTGATCTTCTGCATGTTTTCTGTACCTTTTCCTTTGGTCTTGTGCGCTTTATATAGCTCCTTGAATTGGTCTTGGACTTGCTACAATATCTCCCAGATTTTTTATTTAAAACTGAATATTTAAAACAGATTTTCTCCCAAAATCTTTTTAAATCTTCAACCTTTTAAATCTCCTACAAATCTGCACCAGATCTCCTATGCAGCAGCAAATATCTATCCCAAGATATTCGCATCCAATGAGACAGCTTGCTCTCCACAATTCCAGCTAATACGCAACCCTAACAACATCACAACCTGATGTTATTAATTCTGCAGATCTAATGTCACAACATCGCCTATGTGACATCAGACATCCAGCTTCAGCAAATACATACTTAACACAGCCCAGTGTTAAGACTTCAATGTTGCAACATCAGCACCTTGACATCAACATTGAACATACTTTGTCTTACCAATATTCCAGCCAATCCATGAACTAACAAAAAAGATGGATGATCTCGAGGAAGAGAACAGAGAGTTGAAAGAAGAGATCGACGCTCTGAGAGAGGATATGAGAAAGCTTCGTAACGACATGCAAGCCATGGCAGAAGCTCAGCTAAAAAGAATTGTGATCTCAGAGATCACCTCAACGCCCATAGTGGAGAAGTATGATCCTAGGTATCAAATGCCGAAAGATCATCCCTGGGGCATGCCTGTTAACTATAACCCGGAAGGATATGTTCCACCGATCACTGAAGATTAGGGAATCATAGCAGAAGCCGCTGGGCCTGAAGGTTACAAACTTCGGGAAAACGAGGATGTCAGAGGCATAATGAGGACTCCTGAAGGTTACAAACTTCGGGAAACGCCAAGATTCACTGCCATAGTAACGGTACCACCCCCTGTGGTGCACACTGTCCCGGAAGGACAGATTCCACAGATACCTTCTGGTAGAAAGGACAGCATGTTCGATAGAATGGATGAGTTCCAGGAACAATTCCTGGAGATGCAGAAAGAACTACAAGCTATTCGCGGTTAGGATTTATTTGGAAAGGACTCCGTAGACCTTTGTTTGGTCCCCAATGTGAAAGTCTCGCACAAGTTCCAAGTATCCAATTTTGAAAAATACAAGGGTAACTCTTGTCCTCAAAGCCATTTGGTGATGTACGCTCGGTGAATGTCAGCTCAGACAGAGAACCAGGATCTACTAATTCACTACTTTCAGGATAATTTAACCGGTGCCGCATTAAAATGGTGCATGGGTTTAAACCGCGCTACGATTAGCACTTTCAGAGATCTTGGCACTACTTTCATCCAAGAATATAAATACAATTTGGACATGGCACCAGACAGAGATCAACTCAGATCAATGTCGCAAAAGGACAAGGAAACCTTTAAGGAATACGCTCAGAGATGGCGTGAAATTGCCGCTCAGATTTGTCAACCTCTGGAGGAAAAAGAGATGACAAAGATTTCTTAAAGACCTTGAGCTCATTTTACTACGACATAATGGTTTCCAGTGCGCCCAACGACTTCACCGAAATGGTCGGTATGGGAGTACGTCTCAAGGAAGTCGTTCGAGAAGGACGTCTAGTCAAAGACACTGGGTCGACAAGCGGTACTAAAAAATACGGTAGTGCTCTCCCTAAGAAAAAGAAGCAAGATATTGGGAATATCTCTCTCGGAGAGCAAAGGCGACGGTACCAACCAGTAGCAGCTGTAACTCCTGCAATCAGCCCTGCGCCTGTTTCTACGTATCAACCTCAGGTAGCTCAAAGCCAACCGCATTCGCAGTAATTTCAGCAACGGACACAACAGCCTCTTCAGCAGGCTCGTCCTCAATACAACAAAAATTGTACAACGTGGCCACCAGGATTTGATCCTATACCTGTATCGTACGCAGAACTATTTCCGTTACTACTTGCCAAGGGGCATGTCCAGACTAAGTCTCCTCTTACAGTACCGGAAAATCTGCCTTTTTGGTTTAAGGTGGACCAGAGTTGCCCTTACCATCAAGGAGGACCAGGGCATAACATAGAAAATTGTCTCAGTTTCAAATCCGATGTGCAAAAGCTTGCTAGAAGCGGGGTCTTATCTTTCAAAAGATACGAATTCGAATGTTCTCAAGAACCCGCTGCCTCAACACGAGAAGGCTACAGTCAATTTGATAGAGGGAGAGTCTAACAACACCTATCAAATTCACGATGTACTCTTATTGAGGGCCAACTTGGTCAAGATGCAATGTAGACAGAGTGGATATGGCCATGTGCCACCTCATAATTATCACCAGTGTGATATCTGCTCTAAAAGCAATCAAGGATGTTCTATGGTGCAATCGGCTCTATAGGAACAGATGGATCTCGGATGGATCCAAGAGCACCGAGTTGGTGGAGTTAACACGGTTTATACAAATTCCAACATCATTCAAAACCACGATATCCATGCGATGAATGTCAACTTGGTGGCAATGCACTCAAGGCAAAGCCAGTATCATAATCTGCCACGTCACGATTACAAGTCCTGTCTGATTTGCTCGGTAAACAAACAGGGATGCTCTTTTGTACAAGAGGCCCTCCAGCGTCAGATGGATCTTGGGTGGATCCAGGAGTACCATGATAGAAATCCTTATCAGATCAACATGATTCAAATCTTCGATATTCGCTTGATGAATACCAGCCTGGTAGAGTTACATGCTAAACAGGTCTGGCTCAAGTTCCTGGTATCACATGATTATCAGAGCTGTAAAGCGGGTTGCGAAGACGATCAGGGCTGTCCCCTTGTCCAGGAAACACTTCAGCACTTGTTGAACCACTGGTGGCTTCCAATCTATATGGATGAAGACACCCAGCAAATTAGTATCACTAACGGGAATCCTACTAGATATCAAAGTCAGGATGTTCGGTCGATGGAAACAGATCTAGTAAGGTTACACTGTATTCAAAGCGGACGTGGCCAGGTGCCACTACACAACTATGAGTGGTGCGAAGTTTGCTCAGTGGATAATCAAGGATGCTAAGTGTCTAACCTCTACCATGTTAATGTTATAAATGTTATGCACATTTTAGTCGAGTTAACCCACGTATGTTTGATTTGTGTCATGCAACTGGAAAGTTAGTGAACACCAATATAAGTTAGAGAGGGGATTCAGCTCTTAAGGATGGAAAGCAGGCAAATATAGATTTTATAAAAGGAATGTATGATGTCGGGGATCATATGAAGTTTGGTTTTTTAATGGCTTTTACTGCCACAGTACTATCATGGGCGACTCTGGAATATGGGGATCAAATAGATATTGTTGGAAAGTTAGAGCTAGCATAATATTCGCTTAAGTGGACCACTGATTATCCCTTCCATGCTCACCCTCAGAGAATGTTCTGTATATTCAAGTTAGCTAATGTGAATACATATTGATGTTCTTCCTGAATTGGTTTCCTTTTCAGTTTAATTTATCAAAATCAATGTAATTAAATAGCATTTCAATTCGGTGTTTCAGTTTGGTGCTTCGGTTTTTTTTAGTTCAGGCTACGATTTCATGACATTGTTATTTTTTAAGGTGATTTATTGAATTTGTTTCATATGTGTATGTGTGATTTCTGTGTAAACAACACTATGATATTTCTCTCCTATTGCCAGTGATGAAACAATATTAGAGAGAGAAGAGATAACTTTAAAGTTGATTGATCATGTGTTGGAAAAGGTTCGTGTTGATCCTGCCCTTTTGGGGCATGCTAGGTTGATTGGAAAGAAACAAATTTAATCCATGTTTGCGTTTCTAAAAGTACTATAATCTAGCTATCATAAAATAAAATTTGTTGAATAAAAAAACTATAATCAAAGAATATGTCATGATTAATATCAGGAACAAAAAGAAAGCTACAAGGCTATATATTCATATCTATATCCTTTAAATTAGGAATATCAATGCTTTAAATTCATAGTTTAGTTTGGACCATCATCCATTATACTGAACAATAGTTGCTTTAAAAGGTTGACCGATGTTTCATTCAATAATATTTGCATGTGTGATTCATGTTGCTGATTATTTCTGTGCATTTCTTCAAACGATGTTGTTGGAAACGTATTTGTTAGTTCTTGTAATTGGCTACAATTTTGAAAAAACAATGTTGTTGTCATGTGATGGTTAATCAAGATGTTGAAACAAGATGTTCTTGTTTACTGCATTCAACACGTCGGATAAAGATGTCCCATCCTGGATCATGGGACATCGCGTCTGTTATTGGATTAAAAGAAGATTCTGTTAGTTGGTTTTTTGTTACTGAATATTCTGTGAATATTTAGTTATCCTATGTGGCATCCAGGTTAATTGAGTTGAGTTTTTGTGTTGGTTTTCGAATTTTCACTACTTTCTAAATATGGAGACATCTTAGGAAATATTAGATTGAAGACCTATTTTCTTGGAGGTTAATTTGCAGACTTTGTGCAGCCTTGTTACTGCTGTTTTGAAGGCCCAAATCCAGTTGGGAAATAGGATATAAGTAGAAGCGTGTAACCTAGTTTTGGTAGAGAAGCCGTGAATAGAAAAGATGTAATCATTAGGGATGAGTTCGTGAACCATTCTCTAGGAGAGTTGGTATGTGTGAACCACCCGGTTTGTGGGATGGTCGTCGTGTTTATCTCGAAGCCTGTAGGTAAGAGATGCATTGTTCTTAGAGGAAGCTGTTAAGCAACTCTAAGTATTGTCCTTAGTCATGTGTGTCATGTCTAGGTATTGTCATGGAAGTATGTCTTCTACTTTGTTGTGTTTGAAGAGTTGTTGGAAATCAAGATGTTGATGCAGTGGCTGAGGTGTTGACTGCTAGACATCATTGCGATGATTGGAAGTGAGATGGAGTCTCTTACCTAGGGAGGACTTATGTAGAAGGTTTATTGGGTAGGGATTAAGTGAGTAGACTGTCAACTGGTATTGTTGAGTCTGTAATTTAATTCTTCTAATAGTGGACTTCCTTCCTGGCTTGGTATGCCCCCAGATGTAGATTGTTAGATCAAACTGGGTGAACAAATTCTGTGTGTGGTTTATGCTTTTCTGTATTGGTTTTAATTATTTATACCTTGCCATGTTGTTTTGTTCAGATCAGATGTCCAGACATTCTATACGACATCTGTAGTTTGATATACCAGAATTTCAATTGGTATCAGAGCAGGCATCCTGTTCGTTTTTCTGGGTGAGATCCTAGGGAAGATACTTTCTGGTTATGGGCAAGGTAGGTGGTACCTACTTAAAAGTTGTTTGAACTTGGAAAAGTTCATCGTGCTATTTGAATGGTCCCTAGAAGTGGAGGATGAACTGTTCATGAAATGGTGTGTCTGTAGCTTTGGTGGTGAGTTGCTGTGTGGTTTGATTTATTTTCAAACCTATGGATTGTGGTGTTTGTGCAAAGGTATTAAGTTTTGCCTGATGGTTGTTGAGGGGTTTTCTTCTTCTGTTCCGCTGCCTATGTATCTGTTAGAAAACTCCTGATGGTTTTGGTTGAAGGTTTATCACATGGTGTGGTGATACTTGAGGATAGCTTCAACTAGCTTGTTAGAGTTGCCAAAGATAATTGAGGCTCATCCCAAGTCCACTCATAAAGGCACTTTTACATAAGTTTGTTGAAAAGAGATCTAGAAGCAATTTAGTCTTACTTCCAACCCTAAAAGGCCAGTCTCTGGGCTTTAATAAAAGATCTCTTGGTGTGTTTCTTGAGAAGGGAACTAATGTCCTACCAGATGTCGGAACATCAAACTAGCAAAGTGTTGTTGGATAAAGGTATGGCATAGCAGATGCTTGGGGGGCTAAACAAAACGTGTATTGATCACATCTGGTTGGAACCTACTCCTGGCTTGGAAGAGGAGGCATCTGGGTTGGCTGAAACATGTCTTAGATAAGTGTGTTGGATTAGTGTACAAAGGCTGTTTGTTTTATGTGGAGGTCAAGCTGAAATGTCAAGGACACTCTCTTTGAAATTTGGAAGTTCCTTCTGATCTAATGGGCCAGATATATGGAATCTTGTTTATGGCCATGGAGCAGATTCTATTTGAGTTATATGTGTGTACCAACCAAAGGATGTGCAGCTATTGGATGGGAGAATGAGTAATGCCCTTAGGGGTTCTTAGCAGTTAATAAAGGAGAGTCCTTAATCTGATGATGGAAGAACTCAAAGAAATGTCAGACATAATGTCTTGACATCTTTGTATTGAGAAATTATTTTTCTCAATATGTCTGGTGGTATTTTTCAAAAACAGGATGGGGGTTGTTTACTCAAACTTGATATCACTATCGAGTCTATGAGAGCATGAAACTCTTGTTCTAGTGGAAGATAAACTCAAAGGGCTGTGCACAAAGGAGATATATTGACCTAACTGGTTGGCTGATGTCTTCATCGTTGGGTTGTCATCCAAACCATCTAGGGGGAGCATTTCAGATTTGTGTTTGGAGCAAGGAGGAGTTGGTGTTTTTGGGACCAAAGGATTATGGTTCCCTGGTATCTGCATGAGAAGTTTGAAAATAAGATTCCTGAGACGTAGAGTATGCAGGTTCCTGCATGTGTGTATGATCTAGTTTTGTATGGTTGTCATGATGGTTTGTCATGAAGAAGGATCAGCAGATGCCTGATGTGTGCAAAAGAAGAATGTCAGACCAATTGTCCTACCTTGTGCAAGAAGGTAGTCCTAGCTGACTAACAATAGATACTTTGATGAGAACTTCTTGAAGGACCTCTATGCGCAATGAGTCCTTTGAATGGTGATGGGAAGCTGATGTCCCAAATGATGTTGTAACATCATGATTGTTGATGGTTATATTTGGAATATGATTGAGACTGTGCATGTGGAGTTGGATGCTCAAGCATTTTTTTTCAGATGAGGTGATTTGACCAGGAAGGTTTGTTCTTTCTCTTGAAGAGATTAGATCTCAGTAAAGCTCGTAAGTAAGCTGAGAATTCGTGGAGTTTGTGAGCAGTGTCAGTGTTCTCTAGGAGTGAGAGCACGGTATGTGAATATGCTTAACAATTGTGTGAAGATCTAGTGCTCAAATGTTAATCTTCATCTAGAGCATTGGTTATCCATGACAGGGGGAGTACTTGTTTATGGATTCTGCTGTAAAGGTGCATATATTGTGAAGCTTGCATGCTTGTGGAGATTGGTTGCCTCTTATGGGGATATAATGTCAGATAACATGCTATGACATTAGGTTGCTGGATGGTGTTTTGATGTGTGTAGCTAATTGTTTGAATCATGTGCGCACATGCCTCTGAGGAGGAGTGTGAAGGACAGTTTTGTTTGTGTCTGGGAGAATTTATTTTTCTCTGTAGATTTTGGAGATGTCACACTTGTCTTTGTGTGTGTTATTAACTCTAAGTAAGAGGAGTTTACTTAGAGTCCAGTGGAAGGCAGTGGGTTTATGCTTAAGGATGATTGAAACTGATTGCTCTTGTGTTTAAGAGGAGTTAGTTGAAATTGTCATGAGGTTCTGGAAGAAGGGTGATGAGTTGAAGACTCAAGGAGTTCTATTCTTCTTGAAGGTGGATGAGTGATTATTTCTGGGTACCCACACACTATACGATCATAGGATATCATGTAGTAATTTTGGGGTGGTTCTTGCTGAAGAAGCATCTGCTGAGAAAGATAGGGCGAGAGTAAAGAGTAGAGAAGTGTTGTAGTATTTTGTGTGCTATGGTGGTTGGTATCATGCAGTGTTGTAGCATTCTGAAGTAGATGTTCTGTGATGATGTGATGCTCTGTGTTGTTTGGTTTTCTGGTTCTTTGGTTCCTTGGCTTAAAGGGGGAAGCTTGGAGATTCTGTTTTCGAATGTGGTGTTTTTCTTAGTGCAGCTGGATTCTGTTCATGATGTCAAGACTGATGTCTTAACATCTGTTGACAGAACATTCTGTCTAGAATGTTATGGTCTTTGTCTCCTGAGATCACAAGCTTCTACCTGATTTATGTACTGTTGTGAGGGTCAAACAGTAGGTGCGCTCTTGAAGACATGAAGATGAGTCTTATGTTCTCCATTCATTTCAGGTGTCCTTCTTGCAAAGGAGTACTGGTTGTCTTAGATAGAGAAAAGCTGATCAGCTTGGCATCATGTGAGTATTGGTACAAGGGATGATTGTGTTCAACTTGTGAGTTAAACAAAGAGTGAGCTCTTGAAGACATGAAGATGCGTCTTATGTTTTCCATTCATCAACGTACAGAGAAGCACATGTTATTCACATGTTATTCCTGATAGGGGGAGAGTGTTACAATTTTGTGCAGCTGGACATGTGATGTTAAGAGGGAGAATTAAGAAACATCAGGTGGGTGTTCAAAGAAGAATGTTTTTGTTTTCTGCTGCTACATTTTCCTTTTATATGATGTGTTTTGGCCAGAAGCAAATTAGGAATTTGCATAAATGAGGATTAAGTGTGTTGGGATGTGTCTTGTGCAGTTGTGATCTTTATTGCATATGTTTAGTTTAAAGGAAACAGAATTGAAACAGAATTTTATTGCACTGTTGATAGAATACAAGATTAGAAAAAGCAACAAACAAAGGGTCTAAAGATTATCCCAACCCCCTGAATCAAGAAAAGTTTTCCAATCTTCATCCCATTCATCAGAAGCATGAAGTTTCACTGGAGGTTTTTTGATGGTTTTCATCCTCGTCTCTGATGTTTTTCTTGTTCTTATTGCTCCTTGAGTTGCCCCAGCTGTAGACAGTGTTTTGTTCTTCAACTTCTGTGGATCTGGTTTCTTGACTTCCTACATGTGTCTCTTTCCTGCATCTTTGTTAGACTGACTCATGGTTCTATCTATGATATGCTGTTAGAAGCAAAGAGGCTTGGTTTTTATACTGCATAAAGAGTCCTTGTTTGTATCGCCTGGCCAGTCAAAGTGGTCTTTGGCTTGGGAACTTGTTTTTCTTGGGAACGTGTTTTTCTTGGGACCTTGTCAAATTGGATGTCAGAACTTCGTGTTTGCTGCCTTGGTAGGTTAAGAGGTTGTCCAATTGTGGCTAAAAAGGGGGAGAGTTAGCCTAGGTGTTGTCTAGTTGTCTGGTGTGATTCTAGTTTGTGTAGTTGTTTGAGTTTTGTGCAACTGTTTGAGTTTGTTTTTGATGTTGCTGATGCTGGTTGTGAAATTATTTGGGGTTCTGGTGTTGATCCGCTGCAAGTTTTTCTGATGTTGGCTGAGATTGTTTTAGCCAAAATTAGCCAAAGGGGGAGATTGTTAGTTTTTGTAATTGGCTACAATTTTGGTAAAACAATGTTTCTGTCATGTGATGGTTAATCAAGATGTTGAAACAAGATGTTCTTGTTTACTGCATTCAACATGTCAGATAAAGATGTCCCATCCTGGATCATAGGACATCGCGTCTGTTATTGGATTAAAAGAAGATTCTGTTAGTTGGTTTTTTGTTACTGAATATTCTGTGAATATTTAGTTATCTTATGTGGCATCCAGGTTAATTGAGTTGAGTTTTTGTGTTGGTTTTCGGATTTTCACTACTTTCTAAATATGGAGACATATTAGGAAATATTAGATTGAAGACCTATTTTCTTGGAGGTTAATTTGCAGACTTTGTGCAGCCTTGTTACTGCTGTTTTGAATGCCCAAATCCAGTTGGGAAATAGGATATAAGTAGAAGCTTGTAACCTAGTTTTGGTAGAGAAGCCGTGAATAGAAAAGATGTAATCATTAGGGTTGAGTTCGTGAACCACTCTCTAGGAGAGTTGGTTTGTGTGAACCACCCGGTTTGTGGGATGGTCGTCGTGTTTATCTCGAAGCCTGTAGGTAAGAGATCCATTGTTCTTAGAGGAAGTTGTTAAGCAACTCTAAGTATTGTCCTTAGTCATGTGTGTCATGTCTAGGTATTGTCATGGAAGTATGTCTTCTACTTTGTTGTGTTTGAAGAGTTGTTGGAAATCAAGTTGTTGATGCAGTGGCTGAGGTGTTGACTGCTAGACATCATTGCGATGATTGGAAGTGAGATGGAGTCTCTTACCTAGGGAGGACTCAGGTAGAAGGGTCATTGGGTAGGGATTAAGTGAGTAAACTGTCAAATGGTATTGTTGAGTCTGTAATTTAATTCTTCTAATAGTGGACTTCCTTCCTGGCTTGGTATGCCCCCAGATGTAGATTGTTAGATCGAACTGGTTTAACAAATTCTGTGTGTGGTTTATGCTTTTCTGTATTGGTTTTAATTGTTTATACCTTGCCATGCTGTTTTGTTCAGATCAGATGTCCAGACATTCTAAAGGACATCTGTAGTCTGATATACCAGAATTTCAGTATTAGGAGAAAGCATCATGGTCGTGTTCGAGCAATGGGCATAATAGTGGTTCTTACTACTGCTTTTAAGCATACCACTACAAGACTTAGTGGTAAGGAGTTTGGTTCTTCAAGTGGTGGTACTTCAAGTCGAAGTTCTTCGTTAGTGGAAAAAAAACTTGCATCTAAGACTGCTGTATTGGAAGCAGTTGTTAACTACATTAGGACGAAAGAAGGTGGTACCCTCCTTGCAGAATTCGCTTTCGTACTTGCAAATAAAAAAAAAAACAGGTATATCAATTAGTTAATTATTTTTGTTGAATCTTTAATTTTAGATTTCTAGTTCAAAATCAATGTAGTTAATTTTGAAGCTTTTCCTCTATATGTGTTGTTATTTAAGTGATTTCGTGTAGTTTCACTTTAGTTAATTATAAGTTCTTTAGCTATTATAGGATAGTTAATAGGTATATAGACTTTGATGAGTTGATATAATGCTTCAATCCGTTAAGAGTTAGAAGCATAATCATCATGGCTTAGAGTTTGCACCTGAGTTGTTGATGTTGATAGTGCTATTTGTTTTCTTTTGGTTAAAACTACACACATAAATTGTTTTAGAAAATTTATTAATTTGGAAAATTCACTGAGAACATAAGAGAAGTGTACTGGAGTAGTATTTAATTTAACACCCAAAAGAGGCATGTAATGCATACATCTAAGCCGGTAGTGGCACTAATCAAATACTACATACATCACCATCAACTACTTATAGTCACATGGCCATTATATGTATACCTATTAATTTAATATTGATGGCAGACTATGATCCAGGTCAGAGGGTCCTATCCCTGCTCATTGATCGTAACTTTCTACAAAACAAGAAAAATAATTCTGATACTACTCTTCAATTACAATCGGTGTTATTAATTCTATTTAATTACTACTGTATATTCCATTCTAGGGAATTCAGGAAAATTTAATTAGCTTGCATTTTAATTAGTTTACTTTTAAAATATTGATGATACTTTTCATTAATAAATTAAATTGAAGAAACATTCAATCAATCAGAAGTGATTGATCAGAATTAGCAATGAATTTTTATATGAAATATGAATCAGAAGTATCAATGATCTATCTCTAATATATGAATCAGAATAGAAGTATCATTGTCTAATTAAAACTCAACACTTGATTACTTGCATGTGATATAGGCAATGAATAATTATATATAGTTATTTGTTAGTTCTTTATATGTATCCATAATTTGTAATAGTTAAGAGAGTGAAAATTAAGTGTGGTGTGATGCATGCTAGACTAAATAAATTAAGGGTACATAAGAGCACCATCAACAGTAACTTTTGACTGTTCCTACACCATTGCCAAGAACATCTTCTTAGGAGTTTTTTGGATATAATTTTGTTTAGAGTAATTATAGACTTGTTGTGTTGGAATTATATTGTATAAAATGACATTAAAGACTAGTCTGTATTATATTTTGAGTTATATTATTGCACAAAATATCCTTGAAGTTTGAATGAATAGGTAAGTGTAATATGAAAACTAGTGTGATACGAATGGATGAAATACAAACCATATGCTTGTGAACTATTAGTTTGAAAGTTTGATATGAAAATTGGCACCAAATATATAGTTATGTAAGTATGATATGAAAACTCAAAGCATATATGTGTATTCTATATTTTCATAATGATTAGTTGTAATATAACAATTTTTTATTGTTTTTTGTAGGCTTCAGAAGCAAGAAGTGAACCTTCATCACATAATGACATAGGAATATCATCAGATGCAAGCAATATACAGAAGAAACTGATCAGAGTATTTCAAATAACATATGATTTTTTATGGCCTCTTTATATTCTAAAACTTGTTTATTTTGATAATGGCTTAAAATAATGGATACAAAAATTGTAGGTCATTCTTATGTTTTAATATTTTGGGAATAGCTTAATATTTTGTGATACTTATATCAAAGATTTAAAGTTATTATATAATTATGTCAAAATTAAACAATTGCACCGACATTTATATTTAATTTTTGGGCCTTTTACTATATGTTATTTAATTATTTTTTCCAAGAATGCATAAATGTATTCGTGCTAGTGTTAAATTGTGACAAAAATATTTAAATTTATTTTGGCATATTTTAAAGAGATCTTTTTGAAATTAATTTGAAAATTGTGGCAGTTTGTACAATGCTAATTTGACAAATAATATAAGTATATTTGGACTATATTACGACGGTTTTAACCGATGTAATATTTGAAGATATTTGTTTTTTATGTGACATATAAGGCATTTAAAACTGCCATTATTTACAAATAAAAATTACCATATTAAACTAGGTATAATACGACGGTTTGTACGACGTTTAATTTTAAACCGCCACTATTTTCCTAGTGGCAGCCAAAATTACGACGGTTTAAAAAACGTCGTATTTGTAAATTATGGCGGTTCAAACTGCCACAATCTTCCTAATTTTCCTTTCAAAAGCACTTTCTCCTTTGATTTTGTACTATACTGTTATTTTCACTTTCTTTGTTGAATAACTAACCAAACTGCATGGAAGCTCTACAATCGAGTAAGTGTTTACCCGCTTTCATATGTATATAACTGTATTGTGGGGCTGTTTCACTGTAAGTCTTCTTTCATAAACTCATATCGATTGTGTAATACTAGTATAGATATTTAGAGTTTCCCCGGCAACTACGTCTAGAACTAGACAAAACCTCGTCTCCTTACATCCAACGTTCTCCCGGATATTTCAACATAACCTAAACCATGAAAATTTTCTTTTACAACAATTTTAGATAACTAGATCTAAGAAATCTCCCCCTTTGAATATTTAATATACAGAAGGCCAATGTTGCAAGTGAAACCCCTTCTGGAACTGTTCATCAACCTCCTCTTGGGCTTAGTGCAAGGACCCACAGGCTTCCTAAAAGCATCCCCGCCTCCTCTTAGGTGTTATACAAGGACCCGTCGGCTTCTTAGAAGTTTTCACAGCCTCCTCTTAGGCTTCGTATAATGATTCTTCCTCCGGGAAGATAGCCTCCTCTTGGGCTTCGTACAAATTGTCCCTTCGGCTTCTTAAAAGTTTTTCTCGCCTCCTCTTGGGCTTCGTACAAATTGTCCCGACGACCTCTTAAAGTTATAGGAACAGAAATTAGTCATCTTAATAGAACAGTCTTTCAAAGAGTCTAGATCTTTCTACCGCGAGCGTACTGTCTCTTAGTCTCTCTTAAGCATAGTACAAAAGATAAAACTCTGGACTTAGACAGTCTAATCTCATGGAGTCTCGAAGACATTCTCAGGTTCCTTTCAAAAATAGGAAAAAGAACCCGTAAACTTGGGCAGTCTCAATACCCTTCGGTTTCCCGTTTCCTTAAAGAATAGGAAATAATCCCGGTCCTCAGATCAAATCCATGAGTACAACATTACCCATATAAGAACTGATTTTCTCTTTTAACCAACATACTGGACCTGTCACTCAACTGAAACAGTAACCCTAGCCTCCTCTTGGGCTTTGTACAATGATTATCCCCAGCAGATTTAACCTTTGCAGCCTTCATCTCGGGCTTTGTACGAGATACAAAACACTCTCTTGTTGAGTATAAAAGACTCTCTTGTTGAGTCAAACCTTTGCAACCTCCATCTCGGGCTTCGTACAAGATACCAAAACACTCTCTTTTTTAGTATAAAAGACTCTCTTGTTGAGTCAAACCTTTGCAGCCTCCATCTCGGGCTTCGTACGAGATACTAAATCACTCTCTTGTTAAGTATAAAAGACTCTCTTGTTGAGTCAAGCATTTTTAGCCTTCATCTCGGGCTTTGTACGCGATACAAAACACTCTCTTGTTGAGTATAATAGACTCTCTTGTTGAGTCAATCCTCTTTTAGCCTTCATCTTGGGCTTTGTACGAGATACAAAACACTCTCTTGTTGAGTACAAAAAGACTCTCTTGTCGAGTCGATCACCTTTAGCCTCTATCTCGGGCTTCGCACGAGATACAAATCACTTTCTTGGTGAGTATAAAAGACTCTCATGTTGAGTCAAACCCTTTTAGCCTCCGTCTTGGGCTTCGTACAAGACACATATAAAAACACTCTCTTGTTGAGTAAACTCTTTTAGCCTCTATCTCAGGCTTCATACGAGACACAAAAGCATCCTCTTGTTGGGTCAATAGCCTCCTTTTAGGCTTTGTATAAATAAATCCCCGTTTGATTCAATTAACCTTTTAGCATCAAATCATGCTTTGGTCACATCATACAAACATCAACAACTCCTTTTCCCTCGTCTAATTGTTGTAAGCGGTAAGCCTCTGGATTATTTACATCCACGCCACTGTCCCTCTTTTAGCATGAGAAATTCCTAAGGAAAGATGGCATTGCTCTAAACTGAGTTAAAGTCTTCTCCTTCTAGTTAAAAATCCCCTATAAAGGAAATTATGGCATTGTTGGATTCACATATCCCAGTTAAAGTAATTCTCCTTTATAATTAGTCACCCAACAGTTGTGACAAACAGACCAAATATCCCCCTTTAGAGATGACAAATTCTCTCTAAAGTCAAAACCCTTCAGCTTCACATCTTGGGCTTTGAACAAGATACAAACCTCATTTAGCTTCATGTCTTGGGCTTTGAACAAGACACCAAAACACCATTTCTTTCCATAGAATAGGAGGAACTACGATCGCTCTGATTTCCCTATCCCAGGAATACGTAGGCATAAGATTGAAAAAGAATCTTAGCGAGCACACTAATAAAAAAACCCCAAAAGTCCCCTACCTTCATCCAATCTGGCGCAGGATCCCAACAAATTCCCCATAAATAGTACCGGTATTTCGTTCTGAACAAAATAAGCAGAGAGAGGCCCACGAACTAAAGCCGCATCTCTAAACCAACAATTTTGACTGTTTAAACTCAGTTTGCAAGCAGGGTTAGTTGGAGACATCTATTTCCCTTCCTTCATCAGCTTCAATAGGATAAAAAATGAATCGAACTGTAGTACCAAAGCGATAGTGATTCGAAACCACAAAATCGTGCTACAGAAAAATGGCGACCATAGTGGGAGAGACTTGTTCTTCTCCCGTCTCTTAGGAGGAAACCTTAAGTTTAGACAATTTCATAGGAAAAATGGCGCCCACCGTGGGGCCAAACAAAGGAATCTTGTCTCTCTTATCTCACTGGTTGAAACCTTCTCTTAGGACGAGTCCTTGAGTTCACAAGGTATCACCGAATGACAGTTCCATCGGGGAATGTCATTATTGCTAGGATCGACCCTCACTAGGATCTTAGGTCAAAAACCTTTAAGTTGGGAAGGTACCACAAAATGGCGACTCCCCCGGGGAGCCATTTTCTGTTAGGATCATAGGATTCATAGCTCTTAAAAAGTCTAGGACATTAGGACAAATATATATACTGCTTTTCCTAATTGATATCTGTGTTTATTTTTCTGCTAATGGGAATGCGTGTGATGTCGCATGTGGAAAGATTGAGTATACACCTAGGAAAAACCTCTTTCAGTAGTGCGGAAGCTATCGAAAATAGTTGTCACGCGATACTACCCTCTTCTGAGATTCTTCAAAATACATCACCTAGCACGGTTCCCGGCCCGCTGATGTTATCTCGACAAGACTCAATGATTTTGAGAGACAGGTACAAAAATCACTAAACCTTTGGGATGGGTAGAGCCTTGAATTCATGACACCGACACTTTGACCCCAAGTTTTTTCTATGTTTTTGTGTGTTGCATTCATGCATTCATTTAAAAAAAACATTAAGCAAAGAAAAATTTTCTCTTCTAGTCTCTCTTTTTCAAATTAAACTAAGACAATGATTGCAAATGTCAGAGAGAAAAAGATTATGCTCATGGATTTCGGTAGAAGAAAAACTCACAAGTATACCATCAAGGTTCCAAAACTAGAGGATTTGAGAGGATTAGCAAGGATGATCACTAACCCTGACGCTTTCAGAGCCAAGTACGGAGGTCTGCTACCTCTGTTAAGGGTCCATGTAATTGAAGGAATCCTGGAGGCACTCGTTTAGTTTTACGATCCGGTCTATCACTGTTTCACATTCCTGGATTACCAGCTCGTACCAACGCTGGAGGAGTATTCTCATCTGATTGATCTGCCCATTACTGATCAAGCTCCCTTTTCAGGACTGGAATAAATTCTAAAGGATCAGACCATTCCAAAAGCAATTTATTTGGACGAATCAGAATTCAGGACTCACCTGACCACCAAAGGAGGAATCCCAGGTTTATCAGCCATCTTTCTTGTAAAGAAAGCTCTGTACTTTGCTAGTATAGGGAACGTGACCGCTTTCGAGAGCATCTTTGTTTTGCTCACCTACGGGTTATTTTTGTTTCCCAACATCGATAACTTTGTAGATATCAACGCCATTAAGGTTTTTCTCATTGGAAACGCCGTACCAACCTTGCTCGCAGATGCGTATCATTCTGTACACTTAAGGAATTTATACAGCGGAGGAATGATCACGTGCTGTATACCCCTGCTATATAAATGGTTTATCTCCCATTTTCCTAAGTCTGCCGCTTTTTGGGATCATAAGAGTGCCTTACGTTGGTACAATTGATTGGTACAATCGAATCTATGACGGGATCAGGATCATTGACCATTGTGGAAATTTCCCCAACGTACCCCTCATAGGAACTAAGGGAGGAATCAATTACCATCCAGTTTTAGTTCGTCGTCAATTTGGATACCCGATGAGGCATGTACCGCGTAATGCTCATCTGGAAGGTCTTTTCTTCAAGGAAGGAGAAAATGACAGGGCACTAAAGATGGAAATAGTGCACGCTTGGAAACATGTTCATAAGAAAAGACGGGAGTCTCTAGGAAAACCAGAATGTGTATTGGTGGAGCCTTATCTCCACTGGGTACAAACTAGAGCTCTCAAGCTAAAGATGCCTTATCCTCGTCACGGAGTTCTTCCGCCAAGGGAATCTGTCATGTACTTCATGACTGAAACGGAAAAACTTCAGGTTACTCTCAACAAAGTTCAACAGGAAAGGAGGTCTTGGAAGAACAAGTACCGGATTCTCAATGTGGAGTGTACCAAAATACAGCAACTGCTGAAAGATAAGGATGCTCTAATTGAGATTTTGGAGCAACATGCTGTAGAAAATCAGGATGACCAAAGGAATTTGCTCGCTCCTTTCACTTGGCAAAGGAATGACAACCCAACAACGGCCCAAGAGCCCCGGTCCAAGAAAAGGAAAGTACCAGAATCAGCACCCGAGTTCTCCTCAGAGAGGACTCGGGACCCATTAGCTTAGGTTTCTGTTTCCGCACCTTGTAATTTACTGTATTTCCATTTTCGCAATCCTTTGAATTCAATAAAACGGGGGTGTCCCCACCGTTTGATATTTGCAATCTGATTGTCGAAGTTTATTTTGATTAAACCAAAAAAACAATTAATATAATCATTGCATTCGTCATTCTCACGTCACGTATTCTTCTTGCCTACGAAACTCACGTTTGTGTCTCGGTTCTAGAGTCAAACTGTCTCATTCGTACAATACTCGGGCCAATCGTCAGAAAAAGATGGATGATCTCGAGGAAGAGAACTGAGAGTTGAAAGAAGAGATCACCGCTCTGAGAGAGGATATGAGAAAGCTTCGTAACGACATGCAAGCCATGGCAGAAGCTCAGCTACAAAGAATTGTGATCTCAGAGATCACCTTAATGCCCATAGTGGAGAAGTATGATCCTAGGTATCAAATGCCGAAAGATCGTCCCTGGGGCATGCCTGTTAACTATATCCCAGAAGGATATGTTCCACCGATCACTGAAGATTAGGGAATCATAGCAGAAGCCGCTGGGCCTGAAGGTTACAAACTTCAGGAAAGCGAGGATGTCAGAGGCATAATGAGGACTCCTGAAGGTTACAAACTTCGGGAAATGTCAAGATTCACTGCCGTAGTAACGGTACTACCCCCTGTGGTGCACACTGTCCCAGAAGGACAGATTCCACAGATACCTTCTGGTAGAAAGGACAGCATGTTCGATAGAATGGATGAGTTCCAGGAACAATTCCTGGAGATGCAGAAAGAACTGCAAGCTATTCGCTGTCAGGATTTATTTGGAAAGGACGTCGTAGGCCTTTGTTTGGTCCCCAATGTGAAAGTCCCGCACAAGTTCCAAGTACCCTATTTTGAAAAATACAAGGGTAACTCTTGTCCTCTAAGCCATTTGGCGATGTACGCTCGGCGAATGTCAGCTCAGACAGAGAACTAGGATCTACTGATTCACTACTTTCAGGATAGTTTAACCGGTGTCGCATTAAAATGGTACATGGGTTTAAACCGCGCTACGATTAGCACTTTCTGAGATCTTGGCACTGCCTTCATCCAATAATATAAATACAATTTGGACATGGCATCAGACAAAGATCAACTCAGATCAATGTCGCAAAAGGACAAGGAAACCTTTAAGGAATACGCTCAGAGATGGCGTGAAATTGCCGCTCAGATTTGTCCACCTCTGGAGGAAAAAGAGATGACAAAGGTTTCTTAAAGACCTTGAGCTCATTTTACTACGACAAAATGGTTGCCAGTGCGCCCAACGACTTCACCGAAATGGTCGGTATGGGAGTGCGTCTCGAGGAAGCCGTTCGAGAAAGACGTCTAGTCAAAGACACTGGGTCGACAAGCGGTACTAAAAAATACGGCAGTGCTCTCCCTAAGAAAAAGAAGCAAGATATTGGGAATATCTCCCTCGGAAAGCAAAGGAGATGGTACCAACCAGTAGCAGCTGTAACTCCTGCTATCATCCCTGTGCCTATTTCTACGTATCAACCTCAGGTTGCTCAAAGCCAACCGCATTCGCAGCAATTTCAGCAAAGGACACAACAGCCTCTTCAGTAGGCTCGTCCTCAATACAACAAAAACCGTACAACGCAGCCACCAGGATTTGATCATATACCTGTATCGTACGCAGAACTATTTCCGTTACTACTGGCCAAGGGGCATGTCGAGACTAAGTCTCCTCTTACAGTACCGGAAAATCCGCCTTTTTGGTTTAAGGTGGATCAGACTTGCCCTTACCATCAACGAGGACCAGGGCATAACATAGAAAACTGTCTCAGTTTCAAATCCGGCGTGCAAAAGCTTGCTAAGAGCGGGGTTTTATCTTTCAAAGATACGAATCTAAATGTTCTCACGAACCCGCTGCCTCAACACGAGAAGGCTACAGTCAATTTGATAGAGGGAAAGTCTAACAACACCTATCAAATTCACGATGTACTCTTATTTAGGGCCAACTTGGTCAAGATGCATTGTAGACAGAGTGGATATGGCCATGTGCCACCTCATAATTATCACCAGTGTGATATCTGCTCTAAAAGCAATCAAGGATGTTCTATGGTGCAATAAGCTCTTCAGGAACAGATGGATCTTGGATGGATCCAAGAGCACCGAGTTGGTGGAGTTAACATGGTTTATACGAATTCCAACATCATTCAAAACCACGATATCCATGCGATGAATGTCAACTTGGTGGCAATGCACTCAAGGCAAAGCCAGTATCATAATCTGACGCGTCACGATTACAAGTCCTGTCTGATTTGCTCGGTAAACAAACAGGGATGCTCTTTTGTACAAGAGGCCCTCCAGCGTCAGATGGATCTTGGGTGGATCCAGGACTACCATGATAGAAATCCTTATCAGATCAACATGATTCAAATCTTCGATATTCACTTGATGAATACCAGCCTGGTGGAGTTACATGCTAAACAGGTCCGGCTCGGGTTCCTGGTATCACATGATTATCAGAGCTGTAAAGCGGGTTGCGAAGACGATCAGGGCTGTGCCCTTGTCCAGGAAACACTTCAGCACTTGTTGAACCACTGGTGGCTTCCAATCTATATGGATGAAGATACCCAGAAAATTAGTATCACTAACGGGAATCCTACTAGATATCAAAGTCAGGATGTTCGGTCGATGGAAATAGATCTAGTAAGGTTACACAGTATTCAAAGAGGACATGGCCAGGTGCCACTACACAACTATGAGCGGTGCAAAGTTTGCTTAGTGGTTAATCAAGGATGCTACCTCGTGCGAGCAGCCCTTCAAAGTCAGTTGGACCGCAAAGAAATTCAACCATGGTCAAGTTCGGGATCAGTCAACTACTTCGCTGATCAAATCGAGGACATTATTGTAATCTCTGATCATCAGAGGGCTAGGGATGTTTGTACCATTATCCCTCTACTTGACGAATCGAGAGTTCCCAGCCGGGAACGGATCGAAATTACTTACGATGGTCAGAAAAATCAGAAGGCTCCCATAGTCATCTATCTACCGGGACCACTACTGTATGAATCAGCTAAGGTTATCCCTTACAAATATGGTGCAACAACAATTGAGAATGGAAAGGAAATTCCGTTACCCTCCGTCGTGAATATTGCAGACATCAGTCGAGTAACACGAAGTGGTAGAATCTTTAACAGAGGAGTTGAAGAACCCAGCAAAAAATAGGAACCTCAGACAGAAGTTCCCAATCCACCATTCGGTCTATCCAGTAATCTCGACCTTTCAAAAAACGATGATGAGATGCTAAAGCTCATCCAAAGGAGTGAATACAACATTGTTGATCAGCTGTTACAAACTCCTTCAAAGATCTCAGTATTATCACTGTTACGTAGTTCAGAAGCGCACAGGGAGGCTCTACAGAAAGTCTTGGAGCAAGCCTTTGTGGAACAGGATGTAACAATCAGACAGTTCTATATCATTGTCTCTAACATCACTTCCTACAATAACTTGGGATTTAGTGATGAGGAATTACCTGAAGAAGGTGTCGTCATAACATGGCGGCGTACTGGTAGACACAAGGTCAGCCCTGAATGTTATGTCGAAGTCCACTTTGATGAAATTATCATTCAAAGGACCTCCGATGAGAACCAGCGAGGTCGTCGTCAAAGCATTTAACGGATCCAGAAAAACAGTTATCGGCGAAGTCGACCTTCCCATAACTATTGGTCCTCACACTTTCCAAGTCACTATCCAGGTCATGGACATCCGGGCAACATACAGTTGTTTATTAGGAAGACCTTGGATACATCAGGCTGGGGCGGTCACTTCGACCCTCCACTAAAAACTGAAGTTCGTCAAGAACAATCAACTCATCACAATCTGTGGAGAACAAGCCTTGCTCGTGAGTAACTTATCATCATCTACTTGTGTAGAACCCGAGGAGGTTGTTGGGACCCAGTTCCAAGCGCTTTCGGTGAGCAATGAGAATCAATTAGAGAAAGGAACCTCGATTTCCTCATACAGAGATGCTCTCGAAGTGATCGAAAATAACAATGCAAAAGGATGGGGACAGCTTGTAATTCCCACTGATAACAAAACAAAGAAGGGTCTTGGTTTTTCTGCAACCTACACCCAGACAGTTGCTAACGATGAAAGTCTTCATCACATTCAGAACTTCTTCCACAGTGGAGGCTTCCTTCAACTAGTGACTCAAGACGTGCATACCATCAATAAAGATGATTCCTCCGATACGGAGGAAGAATGGAAGTCCTATCTCAACGAGGACGGTTATATGTCTCAGGCCGAAACACATACTACCTTTTGCTTTCCTGCACAGAGCCCGAGATTTATACCAAGGTCAGAGTCGAAATGATGTACGGAGATTGTGATCCAGAAGGATGCCGCGCTCCCCCAAACTCATTAGAGGAGGACACTCTGATGAAAGACAGCTTTGACCCCGACTACTATGGCCCGATGGATGGCCTGCCAATGTGGCAGCCTTACCCAGGAGACTTGGGGCAAGAAAGTCAGCCGAACAATGAAAATCAGCTGAGCATCATTGAAAATAATACCTGCGTCCCCACCATGTCATGGGATCAACACCCAAGTTATCTTGAAAATACCCAGCACAATGATGAATTTGCAATGTTTGTCGGACTAGAATTCATTAATTATGCTTTTCCCGAGGTCAACGTCATCGAGAGGGATGACTCTTCCAGTTCCAAAGAAGTGTGGGACACCTTGGGACAACCGAGTGGAAAATATGACTTCAAGGTCAAGTACACCGCTCCTGAAAGCTCTCGTATCAAGTTCGAAGACATCCAGCCAACTGGATGGGGAGATACAGCTGAGAGTACAAATACTACGCAAAATACAACTGAGGAATCCTCCTACGACAACTCTTCCTGGGAGACAGATTCCAATGATCCAGCTCCACCAGAAATCAGCGTTATTTCTAAAGACAAAAGAGGGAAGGTACCGGACTTTGTAATTCACCGAGGAGTTCGCCGCCAATGGGTTGATGTCGATGTTCCGAAGATTGTTCATAAGTTTAAGTAATTGCCATCTTTACTTTAACCTTTCACCCCTCCCAGGTGAAACGGATGCTTTGATAGGCCTCGCTTTGTGTAAATTTCCCTCTTCGCTTCGCCCAAAGCGACAGAGTTTTGTTTTATAGGGCTGTAGTTTCAAGAATCGACTTATTCATTTATAAAATAACGTCATTCTGTAATTTCCGCATTAATAGTTGTTTTCTCTTTTTGCTTTTTTCAGAAAATGGTAATCCTAAAAAACAACTCAATAATAAAAACAAGCAGTTTTCAAAGAAAAATACACTGCACACAATCTTGCGTTTTCTCTATCTCTTCTAAACACAAATCATATCGTCATGCAGATTGCTTGTTGTAAACCCCGTTGAAACATATGATCCAATGCCTTCTCCCAACTTTGAATTCCCGGTATTTGAGGCTGAAGAAGAAAATGATGACGAAATTCCAGAGGAGATCTCCCGACTACTCAGACAAGAGGAAAGGTCCATTGAACCTCACAAATTGCCGTTGGAAACGGTAAACTTGGGTTCAGAAGAAGAGAAAAAAGAAGTCAAGATTGGGGCACTGCTAAGTGTAACTGTCAAAGAAAGTTTGACGAAACTTCTCAAAGAGTTTCCCGATGTATTCGCTTGGTCCTATCAGGACATGCCAGGGTTGGATACCAGCATCGTGGAACATCATCTACCGTTAAGATCTGAATGTCTGTCGGTAAAACAAAGGTTGAGACTGACTCATCCAGACATGGCTGTCAAAATCAAAGAGGAGGTACAGAAACAGATTAACGCGGGTTTCCTCGCCACATCAGAATATACTAAATGGTTAGCCAACATCGTACCAGTTCCGAAAAAGGACGGAAAGGTTAGAATATGTGTGGATTATAGAGATCTAAACAAGGCTAGTCCAAAGGACGACTTTCCCTTACCACACATTGACATGCTGGTAGACAGTACAACAAAGTTCAAAGTTTTCTCCTTCATGGATGGATTCTCCGGCTATAACCAAATCAAAATGGCGCCGAAAGACATGGAGAAAACTTTGTTCATTACCCCATGGGGTACTTTTTGTTACAAGGTAATGTCGTTCGGTTTGAAGAACGTCGTGGCAACTTATCAGAGGGCCATGACTACTCTATTTCATGACATGATACATAAAGAAATCGAAGTGTATGTCGATGATATGATTGCAAAATCTAAAACAGAGGAGGAGTGTGTGACCCACCTGTCAAAACTATTCGAGCGTTTATGAAAGTACAAACTCCACTTGAATCCCAATAAGTGCATGTTCGGTGCCCGTTCAGGGAAACCTTTAGGGTTTATCGTCAGCCAGAAAGGAATTGAGGTTGATCCTGACAAGGTCAAGGCCATTCAAGAAATGCTTTCTCCAAAGACTGAAAAACAAGTCAGGGGATTCCTGGGACGTTTGAACTACATCTCCAGATTCATATTCCTCATGACCGCGACATGTGCGCCAATTTTCAAATTACTCAAAAAGAATCAGGACTGCGTTTGGACAGAAGAGTGCCAAACTGCCTTTGACAGTATTAAGGAATATCTATTAAACCCAACGATTCTATCACCTCCAGTGGAAGGAAGACCACTAATCATATATTTAACAGTCTTGGAAGACTCAATGGGTTGTGTACTTGGCCAACAAGATGAAACAAAAAGAAAAGAGTCTGCCATCTACTATTTGAGCAAGAAATTCACCGACTGCGAGACTCGGTACACTATGCTCGAGAAAACTTGTTGCACTCTGGCTCAGGCAGCCAAACGTCTTCGCCAGTACATCATTCGTCATACCACTTGGTTAATCTCTAAAATGGATCCAATCAAGTATGTCTTTGAAAAGCCTGCTCTCACGGGAAGGATTGCCCGTTGGCAAATGTTGTTATCAGAATATGACATAAAGTACCACGCTTAGAAAGTCGTTAAACGAAGTGTTTTAGCCGATCATTTGGCTCGTCAACCGATTGATGATCAGGAATCAGTCAGATTTGACTTCCCAGACGAAGATGTCATGTATCTAAAAATGAAAGACTGCGATGAACCGCTACCCAGTGAAGTTCCAGAACCAGGTTCCCAATGGGGACTTATCTTTGACGGAGCTGTCAATCATTACGGAAACGGAATTGCGGCAATCATCATAACACCTCAGGGTACCCACATTCCTTTCGCTGCCAGACTTACATTTAAGTGCACAAACAATGAGGCCGAATACGAAGCTTGTATCATGGGTTTCGAAGAAGCGATCGACTTAAGGATTAAGAACTTGGATGTATATTACGACTCAGCCCTGGTTACCAATCAGATCAAAGGAGATTGGAACACATACCAATCAGGATTGATTCCTTACAAAGATTACGCAAGAAGGTTGTTACCCTTCTTCAACATAGTCGAGTTTCATCATATCCCTCGTGAGGAGAATCACACGGCTGATGCATTAGCCGCTCTCTCTTCCATGATTAGTGTAGGTCAATGGAATGACTTACCTAAGATTGACATAATGCGCCTTGAACGGCCCGCTTACATCTTCACGATTGAAGCAGTCATAGACGACAAACCTTGGTATCACGATATCAAATGCTTCCTTCAGAAACAAGATACCCACCTGGGGCATCCAGGAAAGATAGAAAAACCCTCAGAAGGCTAGCAGGAAGTTTCTTCCTGAGCGGTGATACACTCTATAAGAGAAACTTTGACATGGTCTTGCTTCGATGCGTCGACAGACCAGAAGCAGACATGCTAATAAGCTAGAGGGTGATCAGAAGAATGTTGTTGTACCGGTTTTGGTTGTTACCTTGATTGTAAAGGGCTGCAGCATAAGCTGGAGGTAATTCAGTAGGCTTATCATCTTGCAGAATAGGACATGTATCAGTAGGGTGATCAGAAGAAGTACAAATACCACATAACCTTGGTGCATGTTGGGCTGCTTGAGCTTTACCTACCACTACCAACTGCTTCACCAAATCGGTCAGCTCACTCATTCTGTTTTCGAAGGCTTTGTCGGAGTGAGAAACATGAGAAGAAACGTGAACCTCATTCACACCCTTTATTTGAACAGAATTGTTTCTTATTGTGAACTGCTGGGAATTAAGTGACATGTTCTCAATTAGAGCCTTGGCAGCGGCTGGAGTTTTATCGACAAGTGCTCTGCCACTAGCAGCATCAAGAATGTTCCTGTCCATCGGTAACAACCCCTCATAAAAGTACTGGATGAGTAGTTGCTCGGTAATCTGGTGTTGAGGGCAGCTAGATACCAAGTGTTTGAACCTCTCCCAATACTCAGTCAACGACTCATTACCTTGTCTAATACCACAAATCTCCTTTCTTATCGAGGCAGCTCTGGAGGCAGGAAAATATCTCTCCAAGAACACTTTTTTCAGAGCATTCCAGTTTGCGATTGAATTTGGCTCAAGATAATATATCCAATCCTTCGCTGCACCCTGCAATGAAAAAGGAAAAGCTCGAAGTTTGATGTGATCTTCCGTGATCCCTTCAGGCTTCAGTGGTGTAGAACACACCACTTGGAATTCTTTCAAATGTTTGTGCGGATCCTCACCTGCAAGACCACTAAACTTGGGCAACAAGTGTATTAAACCCGATTTTAATTCAAAAGGAACAACAGCATCATCATATTCAATACACAAGCCATTATAATTCACATCAGGAGCAGCCAATTGCCTTAAGGTTCTATTCTCAGCCATTTCAAAAACGAGTTTGGAATTCGAAGTAAACAAGTTATGCAAATAGTCAGACTCAGAATCAGACTCAATGGTGGGTGGTGAACTAGTGCTAACCTGGACTGCTCTACGTCGTGTGTGTAAAGTTCTCTCTACTTCAGGATCAAAAGCAACAAGATCAGAACAAGATGACGTAGTTGCCAACACTAATGCACAGCAATGCAACAACAATATTCAAAATGCCAACAATGTCCCTAAAAGTCAAAAACAAACACAAAGAAGGGAATCGATCAAAATAAATTCAGAAAAATAAACTGACACTGAAATTAATCTAATGACTT
Organism: Lathyrus tuberosus; assembly: GCA_022829125.1. NCBI lineage: Eukaryota > Viridiplantae > Streptophyta > Magnoliopsida > Fabales > Fabaceae > Lathyrus > Lathyrus tuberosus. The sequence continues at coordinate 295,381 of JALAZF010000706.1, read as the reverse complement.
AAAAATATAATTTTGAGAATTTTTTTGATTTTTTTCGACTCTAATGAAAACAGTAAAAAATTCATAAAAAATAGAAAAAAAGGTTTTTTGGCGATTCGGAGGGTGGACTCCAGCTAATCCTTTTGGAATACGAGGACTAATGACCGGACGATTTTTCTGTTTCAGGTAGGCGAAACTGTTTTACGATCAGACACAATTTTTTCAAAAACCGATTTTTTTCGACTCTAGACGCGAGAAGGCAAAAAACGTGGAGAACCTAGGGCCTAAGCGCAACAACACTAAACCTATGACTCTAATATCGATTAATAACGACAAGAATCCCCGGCAACGGCGCCAATTTGATCCGCGTGTCGCGCACGGATCAAAAACGAGTATTTTTGAAAACGTAGTAAAGCGACAATGTAACTCGGATATCGTTCACAAGGATTCTTGATTATTACTAATCGAATAAAAGGGGGGAGGGGTTTGGTCGTTTTCGATTGAGATTATTGAAATAACAAAGGTGATTATTGAAATAAGCTGTTGTGAAATAAGTGATTGTGAAATAAGCCAGTCTACCGATTCGGTTCCTACTATCATCGATTGTTATAATTTTAATATCCTAAGCGTTCATTCCTATCTGGATACAAACTCAATGACAAGCGCGATAGGGTTTGCAAAATGTATGATCCTATTGTCCGAATTAAGCAAACGGTATAAATTTTCATGAATTAAGCAAACATGATTATTCAGACACAAAAACGAATTAAGCAAACGTAAAAGTGTCTATGTTAGGATCATACAATCAACCAAATTGAATCAATATATTTCATGCAATTGAATTAAGCATACAAGAATATGAAATATCATTGAACGGAATTAAACAAAAGTTAACATTATAACAATCTCAAGTGTTAGAACCTGAATTACGGTAGACCGACTCAAAAGCGATTAGTTCTCCATCGTTCTTTCAAGCGTAAGAAAAATTATGAAAAATCGTGAATAATGAAAAGGTCCTGAACAGTACCGCGGCTGTTGGTATTAGGGGAAAACCCAACAACCCGCTTACAACCCAACTGGGTCAAATACATAACCCAGGCCCAATTCTAAATGACCCAAAATTAAATAAAAACTAATGCTGCAGCTTCAAACGAAATTCTGGAATTATGAGCTCCGAATCTGACTTCGACTCCAACACGAAAATCGTAGCTCTTTCTCTTAGCTTTCCATCGACTGGTAGATTTCCTCAAGACGATTCCTGGAACTCCGGTTATGATCGTTTCCGTAAAAGCTGCCAAAGCTGAAAATTAAGTACGAAAATTAAATAAAGGTAAATATAAACTAAAATAGAAAAACATTATAAAATATTAAAATGAGCTAAACAAACCATAGAAATGCATAACTACAAACATGGAAGAATGTGCATCGAAATGCATTGATCAGTAACCTTAGTGCAAATCACAATAGGACATGTATTTCCTAAGGTTCCCGCAACTATAAAAGGCAAACAAATCGAATCCTCGCCACAAATTGGACTGATTTCAACAGAGAATGTGTATTTATAATTATAAATACGCTTCATATCATGAGAAACAAGGAGCTTATCGCTACGGCTCCGTATTGGAGATACTTTCCCTATAAATTCAATAAACTTGTTACCTTGATTCCGACCGGTGAAATAGAAAGCAATACCATGATCCATCTGTTTGATTTGGACACCACAAGCAGAAGCACCATGCTTCAGAATCAGCTGCTCCAAATAAAAGAAATTATGCCGATGAGAGACATGTTGTCTGAGTTGCACAGCAGCAACCCACTGATCAGGAATCTCCGTGACCTTCGCACAAGATTCACACATGTGATCCTGTCTAACAGACTTAACAAGATATGAATGTTCCAGAATTGCGCCATGATATTCCCACTTTGTTTTGTTGATATTCATATTATTCTGCAACTTTGTTATATTTCTGTATCGGCTAGGAAGATAATTCCTTGAAACATCACTCACTGTTTGAATTGTCTCAGCCCTTAAGATGCTGGAAGGAAGCTCCAAGTACATCAATGCATATTCAGAAGTCATGGTAATGATTCGCCACAAACCGCTATAATACCGCATGCATGAAATGACTTCAAATTTATCAGTGGCCATCAACACATCAAGAATTATAGGTGCAGTATTAATGTTCAAGGTATGACTATACAAGTTCAGTAGCTTCATTAGAGCAAATTCTTCAAAGACACTAATTCTAAGGATGAGATGTATCTCCCTATATTGAAGTATGTATGGTTGAAATAAGCTTAGCCATGGATCATTAATTTTAATAACAGAGAAAACACCATCAATACTATCAGAGAAAGAGACATATAATAAATCATCTTGTTCAAGCTTAATTTTAGAATTTGCATAAGCATCCTGAAGCAATTTAACATACTGATGCAGAGGAGCAATAAAACCATTTTTGGAAGCCAATAATTCTTGAGTAATCCCTATCAAAATTAACACTAGGAATGTCCAACTGATGAATATCGAAGAGAACTCAATCCAAGCAAAACAAGTTCTTTTGTCTATCTTCAACAAATAATTAATCTCAAAGGACAATGACGATCCCATATGTCCAAGCATGTGCTGTTGGATGAATCCAATAACTACTTTCATAAGAAAGTAATCTATCTTGGCATTTGGGTCAATTTCTTCTTGGACCACTTTTACAAGTTCAAGCATGGTAATTTCACTAGGATTTCCAAAGTTGAAATGTCCCACATGTTCTCCATGTATAAGGAAAATTAGACCCTCCACTAAGTAAGAGAGATTCTGGAAATTCCTTGTTTGCTTCATATCCCTATAAACAATCAAACGTTCCATTTTCGATGACCGAGCAACGAAGAAACTAATTCCACATCCAACATCCAAACACATTTTGGGTCTGTATGAGTTAAAGATCCTGGAAATTCTAACTTCCACATCAACCCTTTGGTGATATTCCCTAGCCAATGCCTCAGCCACACACTTCCCGTCATCGTAGAAACTTTGGACACATATGGGATTAACGTTTCCCCAATAGCTCTCATTCAGAGGATGTTGCATAGGATCACCATAGGCCTCATTGCTACTTGTTAGCGAGAATCGATCTCCAATTCGCTTAGCCAAACCAAGCAAGTTCAACGTTTTCACCACGTTCTTCTTAATGGTCTTAATGGGTGTCAGAGGTATTTTAACAAACAGCTTGTGAGCAAAAACAAAAATGTATACCTTAGAAGAAGGATGTGGAGAAGTGATGGAATTGTTGATGTCGAAATTAGGATCCTGTGGCTTTGGGGACGGATGACTCAGAGCATGATTGTTAGGGTTTTGAACAGAGGAAGGTGGTTTGTGAAAAGATTCATTTGAAAAATTGCTAATGTTGGAAGAGACTATGGCTGAAGTATTTAACATTAGAGGCAACACACCTTCATATTTATCGCTAAGTGTAAGTTTGTAATTTATCCCAACAACATGTTCTTCTTCCTCATGTTCCGTATGTAAGGGTTGAAGTTCATGGTGTGGCTCATCTTCTTCTTCATCTTGTTCGAGCCAGGAACTTGCTGCTACATGCTCCACAAAATCATCACAAGTGGGTTCTATTTCCTCTTCTAGTTCTGGCTCCTCCTCTTCTTGTATTGGTAAAATTTCTCTCCATTCCAGTTTAAATCTCCATAACAAAGTTGTTGTAAATGTATCCCAACTATATCGGCGATGAATACGAGACCACCATATCCACCATTTGAGAGCAGAACCCCTCAAAGCTCCAACAACTTTCAACACCTTCAATGACTCATGGGTTCCATGCTCTTTGAAAATTTTCTCAAAACAAAGAATCCACCAATATGCTTCATCTTCTCCATCAAACAATACTATTGTCATGAGGTCAAGCGGAAGTGAGATCGAAAATGAAAGCACCAATTGATAGGATGCTAAAGATGAACCCTAACAAAACTAGAGAAAACTAAGAAAGGGAAATTAAGCTAATTAATAAAATAAAAACATTTTCATTCATTTGATTAATAATTTCTAATGTGTCATAGACACTACATATATAGAACTTTGGATGGATAATTAACTATAAGACCCAAAAGCTACTCAAGGACAAATTCAACAATTTTAAAGATCCTAAAAACATTTTAGAAAACATATAAAATAAAATGATAACTAATTCAACATAATATCTTAATTATCTAAAATTAACTCCATAATCCTATCAGCAATAATTGAAAAATATCTTAAAGAAAACAAAATGACGATAAGATTGATTCAAACATTAAGAATATAAGCCAAAAATTATGAACTACACACGCATATGGATAGAGCACAAATTGAACATATGGATAGCATAAATTGACTGCAGAATATGAATGCTTACATTATTGTAGCATTCATAGGTATAGAAGTTGACTGCAAAATAAGGGCGATGATGAGCTACCGTCATGGAACAGCTAACCTTATTAAGAACAAAATAGACATGAAATCTGTGAGAAAATGTGTTTGCAAAGAGATCAAGTTCTTCCTGCATCACCACACATATTTTACTCAGAATTCAAGCTAGCCAAACAATTAACTTTTTAAATTCAATTATCTTGCATTATATTCCTATGCTAATGGCAGTATTAAGAAAGGAACCACAACTCTACGGACATGATTTCTTAGGTATGTAAGGTACATTTAGTAGCATATCATCCACTGTCACATTGGAGTAAATGAGGCACCCATACAAACTAATTCAGGAAATTAATTTAAACAAAAATAGTGAAGTGATATAGACATTGAAGTACACACACCTACGGATACACTACAAGAAAATGTAGGATTAACTATCATAATTTTACTACAAAATAATTTTATAGCTAATTTTTATTTAAAAAACAATCATATAATTGAATTATAAATAATTATTACTTATACTATTTATCTATTTTTAATTTAACTAATACTTAAGACTAGTTATCTTATTTTTCTCTGAATAAAAAAACTTATATTTAATTGAAAAAGATTATATATATATATATATATATATATATATATATATATATATATATATATATATATATAAATAATTAAAATTTAATAATTTTATATAAAATTATATTTTCTTTATCTAGTGTTTGGTCTTCACTCTCTCAACATATTCATCTCGTTCTCCATCTCCGACCTATCCGCCACCGTCTTCGATCACCACCGTCTTCAATCGCCACCATCTTCCTCCGACTCCGATCGACCTCGTTGTCTTCCGACTCTGATCGTCGCTTTCCACATCACACCAAAAGTTAGAGAGAGAGAAACAAAGTCAAGCTTCAATCACTGTGATCGAAATCACGCCGATCCCGATTTTGACTCCGATTCGGTGAATGGCTTCTTCGAGCATAGCATCTCCTGCATCTGCTGATTCCACCGCTACAAGAAGACACACCAAGCGACCTAAGTGTATAATGCATCCTCATCTCTCTCATTCTTCTAGTTTTCCCCTTTTTAGCTTAATTTTCAATGACCTATTTTTCTTAATGTTGATTTTGATTTTAGTACCAAGCGATTCCATCACATGTGAGTTCAGAATACAGTTAATACCAAAAATAAGGGATTCCATCACAACATTTGCTAAAAATCAAAATCAAAATCAACATTACGAAAAATAGGTCATTGAAAATTAAGCTAAAAAGGGGAAAAACTAGAAGAATGGGAGAGATGAAGATGCATTATACACTTAGGTCGCTTGGTGTGTCTTCTTGTAGGGGTGGAATCAGCAAATGCAGAAGATGCTATGCTCGAAGAAACCATTCACCGAATCGGAGTCAGAATCGGAGTAGGAATCAGAGTCAAAATCAGGATCGGCGTGATTTCAATCACAGTGATTGAATCTTGACTTTGTTTCTCTCTCTTTCTCTCTAACTTTTGGTGTGATGTGGAAAGCGACGATCAGAGTCGGAAGACAACGAGGTCGATCGGAGTCGGAGGAAGATGGTGGCGATTGAAGACGGTGGCGGACAGGTCGGAGATGGAGAACGAGATGAATATGTTGAGAGAGTGAAGGCCAAAAACTAGATAAAGAAAATATAATTTTATATAAAATTATTAAATTTTAATTATATATATATATATATATATATATATATATATATATATATATATATATGTATGTATGTATAAAATCTTTTTCAATTAAATATAAGTTTTTTTATTCGGAGAAAAATAATATAATTAGTCTTAAGTATTAGTTAAATTAAAAATAGATAAATATTATAAGTAATAATTATTTATAATTCAATTATATGATTGTTTTTAAATAAAAATTAGCTACAAAATTATTTTGTAGTAAAATTATGATAACTAATCCTATATTTTTTTGCAGTGGAAATACACGAGTGAAACCTGAAAAGAATATAAAGTAACCATCAAAAAGTTTCATTAGTATCCTTAGCACAATGGTTGGTGCTGTTGTTGTATGTCTGAGAGGTCACAACTCACAAATTCAAGTGGTGGGATTAACCTCTTGTATGAATTTCTTCTATAGCATGTATCTATATGTAGGTTAATACTCAAACCATTTTCTATAAGAGATATTTCTAAGCATTACTGTGTATTTAAGCAAGGGAAAGAGTCTCTAAAATCCTCGCATATGTTAATTACATTAACTAGATAATACTTTTTCTCTTATGTGATAGAAAATATGTTTCCAAAGTATCTATTTATAAGTTATAATTCCTCTTTGAGATAAGGAATCCATTAGTAAAAATAACGATGATGTTAAATTGAACCCACTAATAGCCAAAACCATTACATAAAAATTTAAAAACACTAACAGAGAAAGAAATTCTTAATTATTCATGAACTACAAAGAAAGAAATTCTTCACTGGTTTATGAACATCAAGACCTTAATGTTTCTTAATTTTTTTTAATAGAACTCCCATGGGAATATGAACCTGAATCATATTTCTCATGAAACTTTAGCAAATGGAAATCGTGTAAGTCTAAAACCATCCAAAAGAAAAAACAAGTTCTGTAAAATATGTTTCACTCATTCATTACTAACCTCATTCCATCGAAATAGAAAGATTTAAATATGTTTTTGGTCCATGTACATATGACGATGAGCATGTAGGGAATATGAGCAGCTTTGGGATATTGCAGGATGTTCCGATAAACAGTTGTCCCCGGAAGCTTCCCGTTTGAACTACTGCCAGCGAGAGAGGGAGAGTGCCAAACTAAGTTTACAAAATCCATAAAACCTGCGTGCTCGAACCTGTTGAAATTGCTACAAATTTCTAGAATAATCTTAACTATAATAATGTATGAAAATAGTAGAAGAATCTAGAACTATAAATGTATGGAAATGATAGAAGAACCTAGAACTATCATGATATTAATCTATCATAAAATATCTAGAAAGAACTAAAATGATGTAAAAACACTCACCACCATTGAGAGGTTGGTGACTTGAGCCTATAAATAGGCAATTGGTACTTTGTAATTGATCATCTAAGAAATCAATGATATAGCCTTCTTCTAAACAATTTTCTAAAACTATCTTTTATAAACTATCAACTAACCAACTACAAATAGTGGCATCAGAGCTACGTTCGGTCATATATTGGACGTAGTTATATTACCTACCTAACATTCTAAAATCCTCCAAACTACTACAAAAATTTCATTTGTACTATAAACCAACTCCGAAAAAAAAAATCTAAACTATGGATAACACCACTAAATGATCATCTATTTCTGTCCCTATTTTCAATGGTGAAAATTATTATTTCTGGCGTGTTAAAATGGAAACATTTTTTTCATCTCAAGATTTATGGGACTTAGTAGAAGAAGGTTTCACTGTTCCCGCAGATACTTCAGCTCTTAATGCAACTCAAGAAAAAGAGTTGAAGAAAAACAAACAGAAAAATTCAAAGGCGTTGTTCACCTTGCAACAAGCGGTGACTGATGTAATTTTTCCAAGAATTATGGGAGCTAAGACTGCCAAAGAAGCATGGAACACGTTGCAGTAGGAGTTTCAAGGAAGCGATAAGGTATGTGCCGTTAAACTTCAATCTCTAAGAAGAGATTTTGAACTATTGAAGATGAAGGAGTCTGAGACAGTTAAAGATTACTATTCTAAAGTTAAAGAAATAGTTTATCAAATTAGAGCTTTTGGGGAGGAAATTCTTGACAAGAAAATCGTTGAAAAAATTCTAATTACTATGCCCCCAAAGTTTGACCCAATCGTGACAACGATTGAAGAAACCAAAGATTTGTCCACTCTATCAGTGACAGAACTTGTGGGCTCTCTTGAAGCATATGAGCAAAGACAGTATAGGCATAAAGAAGATACACTAGAAAATGCCTTCCAGTCATAGCTAAAATTTCAGCCCCAAAATAAAGAAAATGGAGGAAAGAAAAATTATGGAGAAACTTCCAGAAGAAAAGAAGTTTCTAGAAATCTCCTTAAGAACAAGCTAGATAAAAATCCTACATGCAATATATGCAAAAGACTAGGCCACGCAGAAAAAAATTGTTGGTACCGTAATATGACACAATGCAACCATTACAAGAAGTTTGGGCACGTAGAGAAAAATTATCGCAACAAAAATAGGCATCAAGCTAATATCGCAGAGGAGCATGATCAAGAAAAATGTATGTTCTATGCCACTCAAGACTCAATCAATGAAAAAGGTGGAAGTTGGTAATTGGATAGTGGATGTAGCAATCACATGGCTAAGGATGAGACTATTTTCCAAAGCATTGACGAGTTTGTCAAAGTCAAACTTCGACTGGGAAATGGAAGTGTGGTTGAATCAAAAGGAAAAGGCACTGTCATGGTGGAGACAAATAAAGGTACGCGACTCATCCATGATGTTTTTCTAGTTCCCAGCCTAAAAGAAAATTTTCTAAGCATTGGCCAAATGATGGAGAGAGGCTACACACTTCACTTTGAAGGAGGTGTATGTAAAATATAAGACAACAAAAATAAAAGGTTTGGGATAGCCCAAGTGAAGATGAATAAGAGCAATAGACGCTTCCCACTAAATTTAAAATATGCAACTAACATTGCCATGAAGGTACAAGTTAATGATTCATGGCTATGGCATCGAAAATTTGGCCACTTCAACACACATGCCTTGAAGTTGTTACATGAGAAGAATATGATGAGAGATCTTCCAAGCATAAAGGAGAATAATGAAGTGTGTGAAGGATGTCTCCTTGGTAAGCAACACCGATTTCCGTTCTCAACAAGCGGAGCATGGAGAGCGAAAGATCTATTGGAGCTGATACATACTGACGTCTGTGGACCAATGAGAACGCCATCACACGAAAACAACAGGTACTTCATACTATTCATTGATGACTTCTCTAGAATGACATGGGTCTATTTCCTAAAAGAAAAATCAGAAGTTTTTGGAGTATTCAAAGAGTTCAAGGCCCTTGCTGAAAATCAAAGTAGAAAACGGATAAAAGTACTAAGAAGTGATCGAGGCAAAGAATACACCCCCCGCGAGTTTGACAAATTTTGTGAGGATGAAGGCATTGAGCGACAATTTATGGTCGCGTATTCTCCTTAACAAAATGGTGTGTCAGAGAGAAAGAATCGCACAGTTATGGAAATGGCTAGATCGATGCTCAAGGATAAGGGACTTTCTAACACATTCTGGGCTGAAGCAGTATACACTGCTATTTACATACTCAACATATGGCATCTCAAGAGACTCGTTTTCCCCATTAGAGTCAACAAATGACATCTCCAATAGAGAAGTTTATACACCTCTGCAACTCAGACGAATGGGTTCCCCAGCAAGTCTGACATCAAAACTTTTTCCATCAAATGGCATCTCCCCAGGAAAATTCGGCGAGAAGTTTGAGGAAAACCGCTACAAATAGCGTCTCTTGTCAAGAAAGTTTATTGATAAAAGAAACTGAGACCAGTTCCTTGGTAGGAAACCAGGATCGAGGGGAAGTTTATATAAGAAACTGAGACCAGTTCCTCGGTAGGAAACCAAGATCGAGGGGAAGTTTATATCAGAAACTGAGACCAGTTCTTTGGCTAAAGACCAGGATCGAGGGGAAGTTTATTTTAGAAAACCGAGACCAGTTCCTTGGCTTAAAACCAGGATCGAGGGGAAGTTTCTACCTTTTCTAAGCATCATTGCTTAGCAAACGAAGATGAATGCGTAAACTACCATTCATAACCACTGTCAAAATTTTGGGTATTCCGATATTTAATCCTCTTGCACCCCGAATGCCCGAATACCTTCGTCATTCACACTTTCGGGTCCAAGAAGATTAAATAGGGGCATCTGTCATACCCCAAATTTTGACCACTAAGATTTCCCATCATTGTGCAAATCATCATCACAATATGGATGAACCTTTATGCCTCATCAATCTCCTCATAGATGTTTGAGCATTCACTACTATCAAAGATTAGGGTTTCAAGCCCTCTCAGAGCTCTTAGACAAAGGATCAATCAAGGAATGACATGATCTTTAACTTATCTAACCTCTCAAACATTCATAAAGGAATCAAGAGGACTCCCACATCAAGAATCAGGCACAAGGCTGCAGCATTCCGAGTGGATTAAGCCTCAAGATCGCCAGTGTCACCAAATTAAGGTTTTGGTCGACCAGGGCCTCCAGATGGAAATCTTCATCTGGGCATGAGCCAATGCTTCAAAGCATAACCCAAGATGCTCCAAGGGACCTCATGGACCCAACCATCAAGTCAATTTAGTCTGAGGGGATTCATTCACCAAAAATCAGGAATTAGGGTTTCTTGACCTAATTCACCCCTAAGTTGAATTTTGGGACAAAACATGAACCAAGACCTAAAGACATGGTTTGAGGGTCTCCAATAAACTACATTGATCCATTTGCAACAATGGATTGATCCAAGAAGCTTGATCCACAAGTTTCAATTTCATCAGGACAACAATTAGGGTTTCGAGGGAAAAGTCAGCTGTACCTTTGACTTTTGACCCGGACATGCTCCCAAACCTTGGGACATGATTCAATACACCCTATAACACATATGGAACATGTCCATCAAGTTTGATTTAGGTCAAGGACTTGATTTCACAAAGGATCACAAAGTTTGGAATTTATCTGATAAAAAGTCAACTGTGCACAAAAGTCAAGTTTGACTTTTTGAGATTTTTCACAATTATGGTTCCTCAACCTTAAAACAATGTTAATATGTGATTTGAATCATCATTCATCAAGAAAAATCAAAGAAAGTCAGTTAACTTGTAAAAAGGGTAACCATAAAAACCTAGAATTTTTATATGTTATGGAACAAAGTGACTAGGGTACCAACTTCCAAGGATCATAACTTGAGATCCAAGCAACCATTTTCACTACGCTAAACAAGACATTAGACAGCGCTTTTTTAGGCCTTAGACAGGGCTTAAAAGCGCTGCCTAAGGTTGCGCTGTCGTAGGTAAAGACAACGCTTTTTATTTATGAAAAAGCGCTCTCTTAAGTATACATTAGACAACATTTTTTCCGTAAAAAACGCTCTCTAAAGAGGGCTTTCAAAAGCGTTGTCTAATGTATACATATAAAATTTTAATGAATTTTTTTATATACCTTTAGAGAGCGCTTTTTCAAGAAAAAGCGATGTCTAAAGACCCCCTTTAGATAGTGCTTTTTAAGGCGCTGTCTAATGTATGCCTATAATTTTAGTTATCAATTTTTCTATACCTTTAGAGGGCGCTTTTTAGGAAAAGCGCTTTCGTTTGTGAACTATAGACAGTGTTTTTTCTAGAAAGCGCTGTCTTTTCTCTACGTATAATTTTAATGATTTTTTTTTAAAAATCCCATTTTAACCATTTTTTAATGCAGAAACCTGTATAATTCAAGCCATTTCAATAAACCTGTATATTTCACATTTCCATTAACAATTTCTAGTATGGTTCATTAACCATTTCCACAAATCCCATAAATCACATAAACCACATAAACCATTTCCATTATAATTCAAGTTATTTACATTAACTATTCACAAAACTATACAATTACAATCCAAAAACACATAAAGGGCATAAACCATTCACAAAACTATACAATCCCATAAAATAAACCATTCACAAAACTATACATTCACATTATCCCATAATCTTATACCTTATATATATAGGATTCTTTTTTCAATAAGGTATTCGCACAATTCCTCCTTAATTTCTTGCAATTTATCCTTCGTGTAATAAGAACATGCGTATTCATCAAAGTACTACGTAACAAAACAAAATATGCATGATTTAGTTAAAAATAATAAATTATATGACATATCCGATAAATATTAAAATAAATCCTAAGTTATAAATCAATGCATACCATAATAGGAATCTCTAATCCATCCATTTGAAGGATTTCTCTCATAAACCTCAAAACGAAATACCCACAGTCTATGCCATTACGCTGACGAGGGCACTACACATAGACAAACAAATAAGAATTAATATATAGTTCTTTTGTGTTATCAAGTAGCATCACTAATAAGCAACATTGTGAAAATTAATATACCTCCATTTTGACCCATGTAACGTTGGTTGCTTTAACCCGTGCTACTCGAGATTCTCTTTGTGCTCGGTATACGAGTATTCCTCTATAAAAGAAAAACGTAAATTTAGAACAATCTCACAGAAATAATTAAATATACAAATACACACGAATATTTCGAACAATCTCACTTACGTATCAACCACATCCTTCATATCCTGATATGTTGACCAATCAGTATCCAATGAATTCAGATAATAGACCACTTCTCTTGTAGGATTAATGGCAACCAACAACCAGTGTCCACTGTAAAATATAACAAAAGTTTAGATGGATAATTTCTACGAGATATCAATTAAAGATTATAATGAAATTAGAATGAAAATCTTACCTGTTTCCAATATTATACAGTAAAAGAAACAAACTTTCTGTCTTGCTGGCCATAAATCTCTCAGTTAAGTGGTCTCTTACTGAAAGTGTGTTCATACCAATTGCCGGTGATTGACAAGGGTGCAAGAGAAGAAACGAAATCTGTTTGACAATTCCGTCCCCCGCATCAATTTTTCATACAAGCACCTTAAATAAAAACATAATAAACATTAGACTATTTTCATTGAAATGTGTAAATAATTTGTTCAACTAAATAAATAATAGATTGATCGGAGTACCAGATGTATGAATGCATAACACCGATGCCTAATTCAATATGCTTGAAAATCTGCTCCATGTCCTCTCTTCCGATTATCTCGGAATGAGGAAAACCAAAAACACCTTCGTCCATGTCTATTTGACGAATAGCACCATCCATCAAATCTGACATTGCCATAAGTGTTTCTAGACATGACTGAAAGCGAGGAGGAGCTCTTTTTGCCTGCACGGTCCTAGTAGCAGCTTTTTTTCTTGCTGGCCTGTTGTGAAGCTTGAGCAGGAACCTAATAATCATATAAGTTAGGTAAAGTAGAAAATCATGAAACTTTTGAATTCGGATAATAGAATAACACTTAAAATGTACCTCTCTTTGTGATTCAACAGACTCGTTTTGCCGCAAAACCCCTTTATTCTTAGCTGCGGGTTTTGTAGGAGTCTAACATTACCATGTAAAAAAAAATGTAAGTAATGGTTCAGAATGATTTTCATAATCGTTCAGATTTGACATTTGAATACTAAGAGATTCGTAATGCTTTTCAAGATACCTCATCATCTATGGAAATGAGGTCTAACGGCCATGCAATAAACGAACCTATTGCATCTCGCAACAATGTAACCTCTTAAACCGAGTCAGGTATGGGTAGTACCGCATCCGTATCTAAAGCGATATCAACCGACACTTTCAGATGTCCATGAGGGAGCGGTTGATGGTGAAGTAACTCTCCCACATGGTTATGCACTTTTCCCTTGCCAACCATGCGATAAGTCCATAACGACAAATACAGCTGGCAAGATGAAATGCCCTGAAGCAATAATAAATATGTAACTGTTAATGTGTATAAAGGTCAATTAAAATAAATGCGTTAATTTAATTAAAATAAATATGTGCTAATTACCTCGGGAATTTTATTTTGACAATTGATACTAGCTTTGTCACTAGCATCTTTCAAACCGGAACCGCGCTTTTCCGCCTCATATCTCTCTTTATCCTTTTGCAATTCACGGACTTGCGCCTTTAGTTCCTCCAATGATTGCATGACTTCTCGGTTGCTGGGATTTTTTATCTTTGGATACAAGGAAGATAGAGTCACACCAAATCCTTTACCTCTCACTCGGCCGAAATACTTAGGAATATTTAGTACTCGACTAAGAATGCTCCTGCAATCCTCCTCGCCTGTGGTTAAGGATTTAGATAGAGTCTCCTGAAATTCATTGACATATCAAAAATTATTAGTGGGGATTACAAATTAATTATATTTTAATAAAATTTCGATTAACTTAAAGACATAATGTTATACTTACACATTCGTCATAAACATGCTGAACATCTTCCCTAACAACTCCATCCTTACCCACACGAGCTTCCTTCCACAAAACATATACCGGAAGTGATGATTCTTCACTTTTCGTCTCTTCTAACTACACATTTAGTTAAATAATAAATTCATCAAGTATAACACAATAATACAATTAATAAAATCATAGCATTAATATATACTTACCAATTTTTGCTGTAACCGTGCATATCCCAAACGCCCATTTATGTATGGATACGCGGGTTTTGATGCTCTTTGGCGATTAATGTCACTCAAATCCTGGATAAACAAGTTTAAGTCATATCAGAACAAACTAATGCAACAAGTATATAATACAATTAATAGACATGACAAGGTAACATTACATTGAATTTTTCGGTTTTCCGTTTGGCTACAAACGTGCTCCATTCTTCGGGTTCAATCACGTCCGCATACAACTGTGGAAGTTCTGCTTCAACAAAATTTTTATCTGCATCCCTAAGATATTTGTTTGATAATAAGGCTCGGAACTCTCTGTGTCTCTTTCCGGCCAACTGAAGACAATATTTTTCCCGGCTTTCATCAATATTAAAGGACCTCTACAAAAAAACATACACATATAAACATAAAGTGTGTTAGTATAAGTAAATTAAAGACTTATCTTATCTTATAAACATATAAACATAAAGTGTGTTAGTATAACTAAATTAAAGTACTTGTATCTCAGTCCATATCTTATCTTTACCAGCTTTCAACTTTGGATTCCTCCAATTATCACTGGTAATTGGAATATGCTGACGGACAAGTGAACCAATGTATGAAGACAACATTGAATCGTTAGGCTCAATTAGTTGGTTCTCATTACTCCAATGTACATCAAACTTGATCCCTTTATCTCTAGCACGAATGATTGACTTCATAATAGTTATTCCACGTTTTATTTCACTTTCTACATTCGAAGGTTCATTCTGAGCTTCATTTTCATCATGTGTCTCGTGTGTGTCGTCCTGGTTACTAGCCATTTGACCTGTAAGAAAGAAAAAAAAAATTAAATGACAAATATAAAAATCCATAATCCATAATCCATTGAATGATATAAGTTATATATAACATGACAACTAATTAATATTATTGAATGATATAAGGTATAATTTTATAACTAGTACCTTTTTCACTAACGTCTCTTTCTTTTCTTGGTTGGAATATGTTCTACCCGTCTCTTAACAACACGGACGGTTGGATTGATCCAAATACCCTCATTATGATCATTTCTTGTATATGATTCATTCGCTATAATATTTTCATCTTGATCATTTCTAGTAAATGATTCAATATCAATATCAATATCATCTTGATCTCCAATGTTTTCATCAATTATTTTGTTAGATAAAAGCACTATAGACCATTTTGTACTTGTCGGATCAGTGACATAGAACACTTGTTTAGCTTGAGAGGCTAGAATAAAAGGCTCATATTTGTACCCCACCCTATTAAGATCCACTTGCAGAAATCCTGACTTATCCATTTGTACGCCATTATTATTTTCAACCCACTTGCAACGAAATATAGGAATCTGAAACTTCTCATAATCAAACTTCTATAACTATAACTACTAACATCTATAACTATAACTACAAACTTCTATGAAGAAACTAACTAACTTCTATAAGAAAATTTTAACATAACAAATTTCTAAAAGAAACTAACTATAACAAATTTTAACATAACAAACTTCTATAACTATAACTACTAACTTCTATAACTATAACTACTAAATTCTGTGAAGAAACTAACTAACTTCTATAAGAAAATTTTAACATAACAAATTTCTAAAAGAAACTAACTATAGAAAATTTTAACATAACAAATTTCTATAACTATAACTACTAACTTCTAAAAGAAACTTTTAACTAATTTCTAACAATTCAACATCAAACTAACTTTCACAATAATACATTAACATAACAATTAGTTTACTAATCATCTCAAATTTCACTAGTAGCTCTAACATTAGTCCATAACAGTTTGGCCTACTCATTGAAAATCCCCAACTCTCACAATTCAACTAACCTACACCATTTATGCTATACATAAATGATAAAGTTTTTATTTCACAAATAATATATTAGAAGATAACAGAAGCAACAACAACAACATCCTGATACATTTATGCTAACATTCATTCTGAACGGCAACAACAACAACAACAGAACGATAAAAAAACTGAAGCAACAACAATGAACGGCAACGACAACAGTAGCAAAAAATAACATTCATTCTTGGATGGTTTACGATAAAAATACATTCATTCTGATAAAAAAATAACAGAAGCAACAACAACAGCAACAGAACGACAACAACAACAACAACAACAGAACGACGACAATGCTGACGGCAAGAATGAACGGCAACAACAACAACGACGGAAAGAACAATGTATGAAGCAAGAACAACAACAACAACAACGTACCTCTTCTTTTCATTTTCGTCTTCTCCTTCACGAATGTAAGAATGAACGATGGCAACGGTGACGGAAACGATTTCAGAACGACGACAACGGTGACGACAAAGGTTTCAGAACGACGGCAATGAAAGCAAGGGTTTTAGAAAGCATGCAAGAACGATTGAACACAAGGGTTTCAGCAGAAAGAAATGGTCGAGAGCAGAAAATGAAAAGAAGTTTCTGAAAATGATATGAAATGTGTTTTATATTTTAATTCATAAATGAACTTAGAGGGCGCTTTTCAAAAAGCGCTTTCTTAAGTGCTACCTATGAGAGCGTTTTTCTTAGAAAGCGATTTCTAAAGTGAGGAGAATTTAAGACCTATAGCAGCGCTTTCTGAAAGCGCATTCTAAAGTGAGGAGAATTTAAGACCTATGGCAGCGCTTTCTGAAAGCGCATTCTAAGGTTAACCTATAAGAGCACTTTTCAAAAAGCACTTTCTAAGGTGGCTTCCATTTAGGTCATTTAACAGCGCTTTTAAAAAGTGCTCTCTAAAGGCTGTCTTTTACAGCGCTTTTTTTTAGCAAAATTTTTTAAAGACCTATAGCAGCACTTTGTCCAAAAAGCGTTGTCTTTGGTGCGATGTGAAAAGCCAATTTTATCGTAGTGTTTGGATGATCCAAAGATGGATTTGTAGCTCTCATGGCATACTTTAAAAGCTTCAACTACAACTCATTCCAATTCATCATGGATTTTAAGTTATGGAGTGATCAAAATGGCTGAAAACGTGAAAATGACATTTTTCCAACACTTAGTGAAATTTTCACTAACTCAAAATCTACCTTACTTTTTCCAAAATATAGGGGCAGTTTTCACCTTGATCCAAGTCAAACCAGGTTTAGAGGTGGACACCAAAGTTAAAGTATACCATGAGGGCTTTCCAACAAGTACCGGATCATCTCCAAATTCCATTTGAGCAAGGAGATACAACCCTTGAAACATGGCATCATGAACTGATTTTCTTCAAGACAGATTTGGCAGATTTTGTGCATTTTGCACGATTTGCCCAAATCTGATCAATCCAAGCCTTGTCATCAATTTGGACATATCTGAGGATCAAATCTAAGGGGGGTGATCTGATCTCCAAGCATCACAAGTCCATGAATCTACAAGTAGCATGCCAAACCTAAAAAAGCCTAAAAGAGGCCAAGACTCCAATTTTGTTGCAATGCATTTAATGGATGCACCATGGTGGCATGAACTGAGCCTATTCCAACTGAATGAGTCAAGGATAAGCTCTGAACCAAAGAACCATAGGCTTGTGCTCTAACCTCTAGTCAATGGCTAGAGGAGACTTGAGATTCCAAAGTGATCCAATTGGCCAAAGGCCTGCTACAGCCACCATTCACTATTGCTTGCAAAACAAACTTGCTCTACTATAAATAGAGCTCATTTGTGCTCAGTTTAAGTACACCAAAGCAACCAAACTGATGCTTTCCCCTAAATCCCTCTCTTTAGGCCAAAATGCCTTCTTTTGCAAGGTAACTCTGAGTTTTTGAGTTAGAAAGCATTTCCATCACAACTCATGATCCAAACACATCCAATATGTCATATCTAAGCTGTCCAAACTCTCATAAGTGACTTGTAACACCAATATCACAAAGTCCCCTCTCAAAACCTCAAAATTTGACATTTTTGTATTTTTCAAGCCATGTCTTGATCCAGTCACTTTCAAAACTAGATAAAGCCTCAAACACACTTCAAATATCCTCCTTGAACTGTCCCAAATGGTTCCCCACATCTGGAACACCATTTGAGAGAGTTGTCATATTGGTCACTTTTGCCCCTTTTGCAAGAAAGAGCTCAAACTTGTTCCTGAGGATTCCAGCTGGTTCTAACCCTTCTAAAAGCTTCTACGGGATCAATTGAGAGTGTCTAAGGCATCAAATTACTTCTAGCACAAGAGACTTGGCAGATTGCATAAGGAGCTCCAAGAGGTAAGTGCATCATCAGTTGAACTTTCTAGAATATGCATTGCTTTGAAGTCCACTGATCATAAACATCTCAAACATGTTATATATGTTGTGTTTGAACCAATTTTCCATGTAATTCTTGCTTGTATCATGTGTTGGTAATGAAAATGCAATTATAGGCCTATTTCAAGAAAACTATCGGGTTTTTAAATAGGAGCCTCATCTGAAAAAACCACCACAACCATTGGATTCCTTGTAAAATTCTAGGCAGGATAGACCTAAATTTTGTCCCAATCCATGGAGAAATGACAAAGTTATGGCCTTTATGGTTTTAGCCCAAAACCTTGCCTTGCCTTGCCTTGCCCAGGCCTAAAACAAGGCATGCCTTATGTATTTCTAGGTTGGGTTTGATACACGGATGCATCACCCAGTGGTAGAAGGAGAACGCTGCAACCTTGAGGTCTGGGGTTTGAATCCCCCTCGCCCTAGACCCCTTTTTAATACTTTTTCCACTTTTTTTTATTTCTCATATTATTTTTAATGATTTGAAAAATTAATTTCTCTCTCAATTTTAATTATTTTTTAGTTCTTTTTGCAAAAAATCACAAAAATGTTAAAATATTTTATTCCAAAAAAAATCCAGTTTATATTATTTATTTAATATAATTAGAATTTTTTAATTTATTTCATTTTAATTGTTTTTGAACATTTTTAATTGGAATTCCCACTTTGATCTTTCAAAATCAATTGGATTTTAAGCTTTCATATGATTAAACATGTTTTTTCAAGATATTTTCCAAAGTGTACAACTTGTTTTTTAATATAATTGATATTTTATCATTTATTATTTAAATTACCTTTGAAAAATACCATTTTCATTCAAAAATTAGGGTTTCTTCCCGATTTTAAGACCCGCGGTGTTTTCAAAAATCTCGGCGCGATCGCCAGTTTAAAAGAAAATCATCTGGGCCTCTCCTTGAGTTGTAAGCCCCATTCTTTTTCTTAAAATAATCTTTGGGCCTCTAATAGAGTGTAAGACCCAATTCCTTTTTTAACCAGAACCTTTTTGGGCCTCAGACATTGAATAATTTCCTCTTCGTTAAAAAAATCTCGGCGCGATCGTCATTTTCAAACAAGAAAATCATCTGGGCCTATCCTCGTGTTGTAAGTCCCATTTCTTTTCTTTAAATAATCTTTTTGAGTTGTAAGACCCAACCCTTGTTGTACAAAAACCTTTTTGGGCCTCAGTCGTTGTATAAGTTCCGGTACAATATTCAAAGCAATAGTGCGATCACTGTTAAACCGTGGGCCTCTCCTTGAGTATAAGCCCCACCAATCTTTTCAAAGCAATGCCCTTTTGATTTAAATTCAAATATATATATTGTTGTCAAAACTTTCTTTAATTTCTTTGAACAACTAACAATACAGCATGGAAGCTTGCTCACCTGTAAGTTTTATCTGCTTTCTTTTACACGCTTTCATATATAAATAACTGTATTGTGGGAAGTTGCGCATGGTTAGTCTTCTTTCATACCTTTTTAAATACTTGTCATATATCAATTGTATATATACTAGTATAGTTATTTAGAGTTTTCCCCGACAACTAGGTCTAGAACTAGGTAAAGCCCTGTTGGTCACTCTTAAAACACAAACAAAACTAGATCCCCATAGGATCTCCAGATATAGTCTTGCCTTCTCTTGGGCTTAAACAATATGGAACAAAGAGAAAGGCAGTATTCTTCGTGAACCTTTTCTCAGGCTGTCACTTTAGAAATTGTCAAAGAAATTCTACTCCCCAGAGTTGATATATTCTCGGTGAATAACATCTCTTGAATTTCTTCAAATCACAGAACTTTCACTAAATGATCTATTCTCGGTGAATAGAATTTCTTGAACTTTTCTTGGTTTGAGACCCACAGGCTTCCTAAAAGCATCCCCGCCTCCTCTTGGGCTTTGTACAAGGACCCTCCGGCTTCTTAGAAGTTCTCATGCCTTCTCTTGGGCTTAATACAAGGACCCTGAAGACCTCTTAAAGGTATAAGACTGAACTTAGTCATCCTTTGCTAGAGCAGTCTTTCCAGTGTCAAAACCCCGACCAATTTAGGGTTGATTCTCATCCCTTAATGCACGTGCCTCCCCTGGAGGTATCACACAAAAGATAAAACTCTTCCACACGAGTAGACTTGGACAGTCTAATCCCCTTGAGTCTCAAAGACATTCTCAAATTCCCTACAACTATAGGAAGAAACCTCGGGCACTCTAGATCGATCTTCAGCAGAAACCCAGTCTCTCTCCTGTGAGTTCCCCAACCAGGGTCAACCCTATCTTAAATCAATACCTCAAGGTATCTGACATCTCAACTCTTTTGTAATCCTCAGCAAGAGTTGATCCCCCACTTGGACCTGCCTTGGGATCTCAATTACCCCAGGAAAAAGATAGCCTCCTCTTAGGCTTTGTATAATGATCCTTCCTCAGCAAAGTCAGCCTCCTCTTGGGCTTTGTACAAATAATTCTCCCAAGCGGAGCTAACCTTTTCAGACTCTCTCGTTGAGTCAATCACTTTTCAGACTCTCTTGTTGAGTCAATCACTTTTCAGACTCTCTTGTTGAGTCAATCACCTTTAAGCACTCTCTTGTTGAGTCAACCCTTTTAGCCTCAATCTTGGGCTTTGTACAAGACAGATAAAGTCACTCTCTTGTTGAGTCAATCTTTGTCCAAACTTGGTATAAAGATTTCCACTAACAGGAGCTAGCCTCCTCTCAAGTGGTGTAGAATAATTTCTCCAGCTTGTCCAGCCTCCATCATGGGCTTGGTACAGGACAGATAAAAACACTCTCTTGTTGAATCAAACCCCTTTAGCCTCTATCTTGGGCTTTATACAAGACATAAATCTCCCTCTCTTAAGCTTGGGACGGATATCTTCTCCAACTAAGTCCTTTCCTCCCAGCTTTTCTTTAGGCCTTGGGGAATGGTTTTCCCCAAGAAGTGTCAAACTCATTTCAGCCTCCTCTTAGGCTTTGTATAATGATTTTCCCAGTAAGGTCAGCCTCAATCTTGGGCTTTGTACAAGACATATACAAACCTCCCCGGCGGAGTCAAAATACTTTTAGCCTCAATCTTGGGCTTTGTGCAAGACAGATAAAACATTTTCCCCAGAAAAGTCAAAACTTTTAGCCTCCTATTAGGCTTTGTATAATGATATCCCCAAAGAGTCAAGTCTCTTTTTTGCCTCAATCTTGGGCTTTGTACAAGACACCGATATATACACTCTCTTGTTGAGTCGGTCATATTTAGCCTCCTCTTAGGCTTTGTATAAAGAAATCCCCTAGCCGAGTCAATTAACCTTTTAGCATCAACCTTGTGCTTTGATCAAGGCATACAAAAATCAACAATCCCCTCAGAGGATGTCCAATCCCTCTTTAGAGATGACAGGTTCTCTCTCAGTCAAACCTTTAGCTTCAATCTTGGGCTTTGAACAAGACACAAACAACCTTTTAGCTTCAATCTTGGACTTTGAACAAGACACCAAAATATTTTTTTAGAACAGGAGGAACTACGATTGCTCTGATTTCCCTATTTCATTTAAACGGGAATACGTAGGCATAAGTTTGTGAAATCTTAGCAAGCATACTAATAAAAAACTTTAGGTTCAGTACCTTCACACATCAATCAAAACCTAGGTCTAGTACCTTACCAAAATCATCGGGTAAACCCCGAACATCAACATCAACTCACTCACTCACTCATACTTCCCAAGAAACTTTCCCAACCCATTAACAGATAAACACCATCAATTACAAAGTGAAACCTAAAGCTAATATCCTGTGGATAACCACATATAGGATGGGTAACTGACTACTCCCCATTGTATAACCTGACCCTGGACCCCTAAATCTCTTTAAAGCATTTGTTCAGTTAAACATTCGCGTGCAAGGTTAGTTTTAGATAGCTTCCCTTTCCCTTCCAGCTTCACGAGATAAATAAGAAATCAGAAAGTAGCACCCCCTCCTCCTCATTGCAGTGAGGAAAACCCAGCGATAACGTGGTAGCGTCACCGACAAAAATCACTCGCTACAATGGTACACTACCGAAACCAACTCAGGATTACTTGGCAACACCGACATGGATTAGGCAGATTCGGTAGATGACATGAAGAGCACCTCTGGTTATGCTTTCTCACTAGGATCAGAAATTTTCTCTTGGGCGTCGAAGAAGCAAGCTACAGTTGCACAATACATAGTAGAAGCAGAGTATGTGGCAGCTGCTGAAGCAACGAGTCAAGCTATATGGCTTCGAAGGATACTTGAAGACATGGGAGAAAAACTGGATGGGCCTACTAAAGTCAATTGCGACAACAAATCAGCAATTGCAATAGCAAAAAATCTAGTACATCCACTACGCCAAACAAGGGAAAAGAGGGCGCTTTTTTTGGCCTATGACAGCGCTTAAAAGCGCTGTCTAAGCCAGCGCTGTCGTAGGAAAAGACATCGCTTTTTTATTTATGAAAAAACGCTCTCTAAAATGGGGCTTTAGACAGCGCTTTTTAAAAGCGCTATCTAATGTATATGGAAATGATTTTTTTAATATAACTTTAGAGAGCGCTTTTTCCCTAAAAGCGCTCTCTAAATAGGATTTTAGTGTGCGTTTTTTTCTTAAAAGCGCTCTCTAAAGTATACCTATAATTTTATTGATTTTTTTTCTATAACTTTAGAAAGCGCTTTTTCCTCAAAAGCGCTCTCTTTTGTCTACGTATAATTTTAAAGATTATTTTTAAAAATCCCATTTTAACCATTTTTTTTATGCAGATACCTGCTTAGTTTCAAACCTGCATTTCTTATAGAATTTCTTGCAACAACAGAATTCTTTACATTTCAATAAATAGAATTCTTGAACAACAGAATTCATATACATTTCAATAAACACAGAATTTCCTTCTATTCACAAAACTAGAATTTACAACAGAATTTTCTTATATTCACAAAACTAAAATTTACATTCCCAAAACTATACATTCAATAAATTTTGTTTAGAAGAAAGAATTCGCACAATTCTTCCGTAATATAATTCAATTGTTTCCTTGTGTAAGAAGAACACGCCATATCTTCGAAATACTACATAACAAAACAAAATACGCATTATTTAGTTAAAAATAATAAATTATATGACATATCTGATAAATATTAAAATAAATCCTAAGTTATAAAACCACACGATATTTAAATTATATATTAATATAATTTATATATATTAAATATAATTTAAATAAGTTAAAATATATAATTTAAATATATTAAATATAATTTGATATATTAATATAATTTAAAATTCCTTTCCCTACCTAAAGGGCGTGGGTTCGACCCCCCCTTTTGCCATTTTTTGTGATTCTTGATGTTTTTAAGTATAATTAGTAAATGACTTTAGAGGGCGCTTTTTCTAAGAAAGCGCTTTCTAAAATAAAAAGAAATTGAGCCCTATTAGAGCGCTTTGTAAAAGCGCTTTCTAAGGTGGCCTTTAGACAGTGCTTTTTAAAAGCGCTCTCTAAAGTGATACCTATAGCAGCGCTTTTTGGAAAGCACTGTCTAAGGTGGCACTCTTTTACATTCTTTTACAGTACTCTTAGGAAAGCGCTTTCTAAAGCCTGTCTTTTACTGCGCCTTTTTTTTAGCGAAATTTTTTTATTCTTTTTAGCAGCGCTTTTTTATAAAAGCGCTGTCTTTTTGGTGCTGAAGAAACTAAAGAGATCAAACTCGACTACTACAGAACAGAAGATCAAATTGCAGACATATTCATGAAGGCGTTTCCGAGACCAAGATTTGAAGTGCTACGAGCTATGCTTGGAGTCACAGAAATTTGCATCGAGGAGGAGTGTTGAAATTGCTACAAATTTCTAGAATATTCTTAACTATAATAATGTATGAAAATAGTAGAAGAACCTAGAACTATAAATGTATGGAAATGATAGAAGAACCTAGAACTATCATGATATTAATCTATCATGAAATATCTAGAAAGAACTAAAATGATGTAGAAACACTCACCACCATTGAGAGGTTGGTGACTTGAGCCTATAAATAGGAAATTGGTACATTGTAATTTATCATCTAAGAAATCAATGACATGGCCTTCTTCTAAACAATTTTCTAAAACTATCTTTTATCAACTATCAAATAACCAACTACAAACATAACTAGCAGCGAAATACCCTGAATGGTTTTGGGACCCAGTTTGTATTACTAGCTTTTAGCCATATCGGTTGGTGATCCGATATGTCACGCTTACCTACAAATTGCGCCATCAAAAGCCGTTTCTTGATTAATGTTTTTGAAACAAGGAATATATCGAGTCTGCTTCTGTA
The DNA here is from genome assembly GCA_022829125.1 of Lathyrus tuberosus. Lineage (NCBI taxonomy): Eukaryota > Viridiplantae > Streptophyta > Magnoliopsida > Fabales > Fabaceae > Lathyrus > Lathyrus tuberosus. The sequence continues at coordinate 270,180 of JALAZF010000706.1, read as the reverse complement.
ATGAATTAAGTCCAAATTGTTTAGCACATTAAGATTATTATTGGTGAGTCATTTACTCTTTAGAAGAATCTAGATAGTGGTACCAATGTTATAAATAGATTTGTTATTGAATGTAATTGACATGAAGAAAATGAATTGAAGAGTTAGTTTTTAGATTTAGTATAATTTCTCTTTGTTTCTCTTACTACCAAAAGCATGTTCATAACAGCTTCTGCAATTCCCGTTTGAATTACACCACGTAAACTTGTTTTCATCAACCGAGATGTCAATTAGTTCTATTAGATCCATAAAACTAGCAAAATCCTCCATATCCACATAGTTTACCTTCCCTTTCCCCTTCCTTTCCTCTTAAATTCGCCCCAAAGGAGTCATTCGCCTTCTGGGTATTTTCTTTTAATCTCCACGATTTCCTGCCACATCTTCCTTTTCTTCGACACCACACAAGATGAGTATACATTGATGAAGTAGCAATTAAAACCCTTCCACTTACAGTTGATGCCAAGGAACATATCGCTCCTAAAACTGAATAATGGAAATATTGCAGACAAATGCCAAACCGAGATTAAACCACACGATCGTCCAATAGCCGGACTCCCTGACCACCCACACTCAGTATTACCCCAAATGCTACGAATTGACTTATCTCCAATTGAGCGAAGCTTAGATTCTTGGATAAAATCCAGATCGAACTTCCCTTCTGAAATCAATTACTGGATTCTCCTCTTTTGTATTGAAGATACGCACCTTCTTACATTATAGGATAGAATATTCATGTTACACGAATAACTACCCCTTTGAAAAATACCATTTTCATTCAAAAATTAGGGTTTCTTCCCGATTTTAAGACCCGCGGTGTTTTCAAAAATCTCGGCGCGATCGCCAGTTTAAAAGAAAATCATCTGGGCCTCTCCTTGAGTTGTAAGCCCCATTCTTTTTCTTAAAATAATCTTTGGGCCTCTAATAGAGTGTAAGACCCAATTCCTTTTTTAACCAGAACCTTTTTGGGCCTCAGACATTGAATAATTTCCTCTTCGTTAAAAAAATCTCGGCGCGATCGTCATTTTCAAACAAGAAAATCATCTGGGCCTATCCTCGTGTTGTAAGTCCCATTTCTTTTCTTTAAATAATCTTTTTGAGTTGTAAGACCCAACCCTTGTTGTACAAAAACCTTTTTGGGCCTCAGTCGTTGTATAAGTTCCGGTACAATATTCAAAGCAATAGTGCGATCACTGTTAAACCGTGGGCCTCTCCTTGAGTATAAGCCCCACCAATCTTTTCAAAGCAATGCCCTTTTGATTTAAATTCAAATATATATATTGTTGTCAAAACTTTCTTTAATTTCTTTGAACAACTAACAATACAGCATGGAAGCTTGCTCACCTGTAAGTTTTATCTGCTTTCTTTTACACGCTTTCATATATAAATAACTGTATTGTGGGAAGTTGCGCATGGTTAGTCTTCTTTCATACCTTTTTAAATACTTGTCATATATCAATTGTATATATACTAGTATAGTTATTTAGAGTTTTCCCCGACAACTAGGTCTAGAACTAGGTAAAGCCCTGTTGGTCACTCTTAAAACACAAACAAAACTAGATCCCCATAGGATCTCCAGATATAGTCTTGCCTTCTCTTGGGCTTAAACAATATGGAACAAAGAGAAAGGCAGTATTCTTCGTGAACCTTTTCTCAGGCTGTCACTTTAGAAATTGTCAAAGAAATTCTACTCCCCAGAGTTGATATATTCTCGGTGAATAACATCTCTTGAATTTCTTCAAATCACAGAACTTTCACTAAATGATCTATTCTCGGTGAATAGAATTTCTTGAACTTTTCTTGGTTTGAGACCCACAGGCTTCCTAAAAGCATCCCCGCCTCCTCTTGGGCTTTGTACAAGGACCCTCCGGCTTCTTAGAAGTTCTCATGCCTTCTCTTGGGCTTAATACAAGGACCCTGAAGACCTCTTAAAGGTATAAGACTGAACTTAGTCATCCTTTGCTAGAGCAGTCTTTCCAGTGTCAAAACCCCGACCAATTTAGGGTTGATTCTCATCCCTTAATGCACGTGCCTCCCCTGGAGGTATCACACAAAAGATAAAACTCTTCCACACGAGTAGACTTGGACAGTCTAATCCCCTTGAGTCTCAAAGACATTCTCAAATTCCCTACAACTATAGGAAGAAACCTCGGGCACTCTAGATCGATCTTCAGCAGAAACCCAGTCTCTCTCCTGTGAGTTCCCCAACCAGGGTCAACCCTATCTTAAATCAATACCTCAAGGTATCTGACATCTCAACTCTTTTGTAATCCTCAGCAAGAGTTGATCCCCCACTTGGACCTGCCTTGGGATCTCAATTACCCCAGGAAAAAGATAGCCTCCTCTTAGGCTTTGTATAATGATCCTTCCTCAGCAAAGTCAGCCTCCTCTTGGGCTTTGTACAAATAATTCTCCCAAGCGGAGCTAACCTTTTCAGACTCTCTCGTTGAGTCAATCACTTTTCAGACTCTCTTGTTGAGTCAATCACTTTTCAGACTCTCTTGTTGAGTCAATCACCTTTAAGCACTCTCTTGTTGAGTCAACCCTTTTAGCCTCAATCTTGGGCTTTGTACAAGACAGATAAAGTCACTCTCTTGTTGAGTCAATCATTGTCCAAACTTGGTATAAAGATTTCCACTAACAGGAGCTAGCCTCCTCTCAAGTGGTGTAGAATAATTTCTCCAGCTTGTCCAGCCTCCATCATGGGCTTGGTACAGGACAGATAAAAACACTCTCTTGTTGAATCAAACCCCTTTAGCCTCTATCTTGGGCTTTATACAAGACATAAATCTCCCTCTCTTAAGCTTGGGACGGATATCTTCTCCAACTAAGTCCTTTCCTCCCAGCTTTTCTTTAGGCCTTGGGGAATGGTTTTCCCCAAGAAGTGTCAAACTCATTTCAGCCTCCTCTTAGGCTTTGTATAATGATTTTCCCAGTAAGGTCAGCCTCAATCTTGGGCTTTGTACAAGACATATACAAACCTCCCCGGCGGAGTCAAAATACTTTTAGCCTCAATCTTGGGCTTTGTGCAAGACAGATAAAACATTTTCCCCGGAAAAGTCAAAACTTTTAGCCTCCTATTAGGCTTTGTATAATGATATCCCCAAAGAGTCAAGTCTCTTTTTTGCCTCAATCTTGGGCTTTGTACAAGACACCGATATATACACTCTCTTGTTGAGTCGGTCATATTTAGCCTCCTCTTAGGCTTTGTATAAAGAAATCCCCTAGCCGAGTCAATTAACCTTTTAGCATCAACCTTGTGCTTTGATCAAGGCATACAAAAATCAACAATCCCCTCAGAGGATGTCCAATCCCTCTTTAGAGATGACAGGTTCTCTCTCAGTCAAACCTTTAGCTTCAATCTTGGGCTTTGAACAAGACACAAACAACCTTTTAGCTTCAATCTTGGACTTTGAACAAGACACCAAAATATTTTTTTAGAACAGGAGGAACTACGATTGCTCTGATTTCCCTATTTCATTTAAACGGGAATACGTAGGCATAAGTTTGTGAAATCTTAGCAAGCATACTAATAAAAAACTTTAGGTTCAGTACCTTCACACATCAATCAAAACCTAGGTCTAGTACCTTACCAAAATCATCGGGTAAACCCCGAACATCAACATCAACTCACTCACTCACTCATACTTCCCAAGAAACTTTCCCAACCCATTAACAGATAAACACCATCAATTACAAAGTGAAACCTAAAGCTAATATCCTGTGGATAACCACATATAGGATGGGTAACTGACAACTCCCCATTGTATAACCTGACCCTGGACCCCGAAATCTCTTTAAAGCATTTGTTCAGTTAAACATTCGCGTGCAAGGTTAGTTTTAGATAGCTTCCCTTTCCCTTCCAGCTTCACGAGATAAATAAGAAATCAGAAAGTAGCACCCCCTCCTCCTCATTGCAGTGAGGAAAACCCAGCGATAACGTGGTAGCGTCACCGACAAAAATCACTCGCTACAATGGTACACTACCGAAACCAACTCAGGATTACTTGGCAACACCGACATGGATTAGGCAGATTCGGTAGATGACATGAAGAGCACCTCTGGTTATGCTTTCTCACTAGGATCAGAAATTTTCTCTTGGGCGTCGAAGAAGCAAGCTACAGTTGCACAATACATAGTAGAAGCAGAGTATGTGGCAGCTGCTGAAGCAACGAGTCAAGCTATATGGCTTCGAAGGATACTTGAAGACATGGGAGAAAAACTGGATGGGCCTACTAAAGTCAATTGCGACAACAAATCAGCAATTGCAATAGCAAAAAATCTAGTACATCCACTACGCCAAACAAGGGAAAAGAGGGCGCTTTTTTTGGCCTATGACAGCGCTTAAAAGCGCTGTCTAAGCCAGCGCTGTCGTAGGAAAAGACATCGCTTTTTTATTTATGAAAAAACGCTCTCTAAAATGGGGCTTTAGACAGTGCTTTTTAAAAGCGCTATCTAATGTATATGGAAATGATTTTTTTAATATAACTTTAGAGAGCGCTTTTTCCCTAAAATCGCTCTCTAAATAGGATTTTAGTGTGCGTTTTTTTCTTAAAAGCGCTCTCTAAAGTATACCTATAATTTTATTGATTTTTTTTCTATAACTTTAGAAAGCGCTTTTTCCTCAAAAGCGCTCTCTTTTGTCTACGTATAATTTTAAAGATTATTTTTAAAAATCCCATTTTAACCATTTTTTTTATGCAGATACCTGCTTAGTTTCAAACCTGCATTTCTTATAGAATTTCTTGCAACAACAGAATTCTTTACATTTCAATAAATAGAATTCTTGAACAACAGAATTCATATACATTTCAATAAACACAGAATTTCCTTCTATTCACAAAACTAGAATTTACAACAGAATTTTCTTATATTCACAAAACTAAAATTTACATTCCCAAAACTATACATTCAATAAATTTTGTTTAGAAGAAAGAATTCGCACAATTCTTCCGTAATATAATTCAATTGTTTCCTTGTGTAAGAAGAACACGCCATATCTTCGAAATACTACATAACAAAACAAAATACGCATTATTTAGTTAAAAATAATAAATTATATGACATATCTGATAAATATTAAAATAAATCCTAAGTTATAAAACCACACGATATTTAAATTATATATTAATATAATTTATATATATTAAATATAATTTAAATAAGTTAAAATATATAATTTAAATATATTAAATATAATTTGATATATTAATATAATTTAAAATTCCTTTCCCTACCTAAAGGGCGTGGGTTCGACCCCCCCTTTTGCCATTTTTTGTGATTCTTGATGTTTTTAAGTATAATTAGTAAATGACTTTAGAGGGCGCTTTTTCTAAGAAAGCGCTTTCTAAAATAAAAAGAAATTGAGCCCTATTAGAGCGCTTTGTAAAAGCGCTTTCTAAGGTGGCCTTTAGACAGTGCTTTTTAAAAGCGCTCTCTAAAGTGATACCTATAGCAGCGCTTTTTGGAAAGCACTGTCTAAGGTGGCACTCTTTTACATTCTTTTACAGTACTCTTAGGAAAGCGCTTTCTAAAGCCTGTCTTTTACTGCGCCTTTTTTTTAGCGAAATTTTTTTATTCTTTTTAGCAGCGCTTTTTTATAAAAGCGCTGTCTTTTTGGTGCTGAAGAAACTAAAGAGATCAAACTCGACTACTACAGAACAGAAGATCAAATTGCAGACATATTCATGAAGGCGTTTCCGAGACCAAGATTTGAAGTGCTACGAGCTATGCTTGGAGTCACAGAAATTTGCATCGAGGAGGAGTGTTGAAATTGCTACAAATTTCTAGAATATTCTTAACTATAATAATGTATGAAAATAGTAGAAGAACCTAGAACTATAAATGTATGGAAATGATAGAAGAACCTAGAACTATCATGATATTAATCTATCATGAAATATCTAGAAAGAACTAAAATGATGTAGAAACACTCACCACCATTGAGAGGTTGGTGACTTGAGCCTATAAATAGGAAATTGGTACATTGTAATTTATCATCTAAGAAATCAATGACATGGCCTTCTTCTAAACAATTTTCTAAAACTATCTTTTATCAACTATCAAATAACCAACTACAAACATAACCAGCAGCGAAATACCCTGAATGGTTTTGGGACCCAGTTTGTATTACTAGCTTTTAGCCATATCGGTTGGTGATCCGATATGTCACGCTTACCTACAAATTGCGCCATCAAAAGCCGTTTCTTGATTAATGTTTTTGAAACAAGGAATATATCGAGTCTGCTTCTGTAATGAATTAAGTCCAAATTGTTTAGCACATTAAGATTATTATTGGTGAGTCATTTACTCTTTAGAAGAATCTAGATAGTGGTACCAATGTTATAAATAGATTTGTTATTGAATGTAATTGACATGAAGAAAATGAATTGAAGAGTTAGTTTTTAGATTTAGTATAATTTCTCTTTGTTTCTCTTACTACCAAAAGCATGTTCATAACAGCTTCTGCAATTCCCGTTTGAATTACACCACGTAAACTTGTTTTCATCAACCGAGATGTCAATTAGTTCTATTAGATCCATAAAACTAGCAAAATCCTCCATATCCACATAGTTTACCTTCCCTTTCCCCTTCCTTTCCTCTTAAATTCGTCCCAAAGGAGTCATTCGCCTTCTGGGTATTTTCTTTTAATCTCCACGATTTCCTGCCACATCTTCCTTTTCTTCGACACCACACAAGATGAGTATACATTGATGAAGTAGCAATTAAAACCCTTCCACTTACAGTTGATGCCAAGGAACATATCGCTCCTAAAACTGAATAATGGAAATATTGCAGACAAATGCCAAACCGAGATTAAACCACACGATCGTCCAATAGCCGGACTCCCTGACCACCCACACTCAGTATTACCCCAAATGCTACGAATTGACTTATCTCCAATTGAGCGAAGCTTAGATTCTTGGATAAAATCCAGATCGAACTTCCCTTCTGAAATCAATTACTGGATTCTCCTCTTTTGTATTGAAGATACGCACCTTCTTACATTATAGGATAGAATATTCATGTTACACGAATAACTACCCCTTTGAAAAATACCATTTTCATTCAAAAATTAGGGTTTCTTCCCGATTTTAAGACCCGCGGTGTTTTCAAAAATCTCGGCGCGATCGCCAGTTTAAAAGAAAATCATCTGGGCCTCTCCTTGAGTTGTAAGCCCCATTCTTTTTCTTAAAATAATCTTTGGGCCTCTAATAGAGTGTAAGACCCAATTCCTTTTTTAACCAGAACCTTTTTGGGCCTCAGACATTGAATAATTTCCTCTTCGTTAAAAAAATCTCGGCGCGATCGTCATTTTCAAACAAGAAAATCATCTGGGCCTATCCTCGTGTTGTAAGTCCCATTTCTTTTCTTTAAATAATCTTTTTGAGTTGTAAGACCCAACCCTTGTTGTACAAAAACCTTTTTGGGCCTCAGTCGTTGTATAAGTTCCGGTACAATATTCAAAGCAATAGTGCGATCACTGTTAAACCGTGGGCCTCTCCTTGAGTATAAGCCCCACCAATCTTTTCAAAGCAATGCCCTTTTGATTTAAATTCAAATATATATATTGTTGTCAAAACTTTCTTTAATTTCTTTGAACAACTAACAATACAGCATGGAAGCTTGCTCACCTGTAAGTTTTATCTGCTTTCTTTTACACGCTTTCATATATAAATAACTGTATTGTGGGAAGTTGCGCATGGTTAGTCTTCTTTCATACCTTTTTAAATACTTGTCATATATCAATTGTATATATACTAGTATAGTTATTTAGAGTTTTCCCCGACAACTAGGTCTAGAACTAGGTAAAGCCCTGTTGGTCACTCTTAAAACACAAACAAAACTAGATCCCCATAGGATCTCCAGATATAGTCTTGCCTTCTCTTGGGCTTAAACAATATGGAACAAAGAGAAAGGCAGTATTCTTCGTGAACCTTTTCTCAGGCTGTCACTTTAGAAATTGTCAAAGAAATTCTACTCCCCAGAGTTGATATATTCTCGGTGAATAACATCTCTTGAATTTCTTCAAATCACAGAACTTTCACTAAATGATCTATTCTCGGTGAATAGAATTTCTTGAACTTTTCTTGGTTTGAGACCCACAGGCTTCCTAAAAGCATCCCCGCCTCCTCTTGGGCTTTGTACAAGGACCCTCCGGCTTCTTAGAAGTTCTCATGCCTTCTCTTGGGCTTAATACAAGGACCCTGAAGACCTCTTAAAGGTATAAGACTGAACTTAGTCATCCTTTGCTAGAGCAGTCTTTCCAGTGTCAAAACCCCGACCAATTTAGGGTTGATTCTCATCCCTTAATGCACGTGCCTCCCCTGGAGGTATCATACAAAAGATAAAACTCTTCCACACGAGTAGACTTGGACAGTCTAATCCCCTTGAGTCTCAAAGACATTCTCAAATTCCCTACAACTATAGGAAGAAACCTCGGGCACTCTAGATCGATCTTCAGCAGAAACCCAGTCTCTCTCCTGTGAGTTCCCCAACCAGGGTCAACCCTATCTTAAATCAATACCTCAAGGTATCTGACATCTCAACTCTTTTGTAATCCTCAGCAAGAGTTGATCCCCCACTTGGACCTGCCTTGGGATCTCAATTACCCCAGGAAAAAGATAGCCTCCTCTTAGGCTTTGTATAATGATCCTTCCTCAGCAAAGTCAGCCTCCTCTTGGGCTTTGTACAAATAATTCTCCCAAGCGGAGCTAACCTTTTCAGACTCTCTCGTTGAGTCAATCACTTTTCAGACTCTCTTGTTGAGTCAATCACTTTTCAGACTCTCTTGTTGAGTCAATCACCTTTAAGCACTCTCTTGTTGAGTCAACCCTTTTAGCCTCAATCTTGGGCTTTGTACAAGACAGATAAAGTCACTCTCTTGTTGAGTCAATCTTTGTCCAAACTTGGTATAAAGATTTCCACTAACAGGAGCTAGCCTCCTCTCAAGTGGTGTAGAATAATTTCTCCAGCTTGTCCAGCCTCCATCATGGGCTTGGTACAGGACAGATAAAAACACTCTCTTGTTGAATCAAACCCCTTTAGCCTCTATCTTGGGCTTTATACAAGACATAAATCTCCCTCTCTTAAGCTTGGGACGGATATCTTCTCCAACTAAGTCCTTTCCTCCCAGCTTTTCTTTAGGCCTTGGGGAATGGTTTTCCCCAAGAAGTGTCAAACTCATTTCAGCCTCCTCTTAGGCTTTGTATAATGATTTTCCCAGTAAGGTCAGCCTCAATCTTGGGCTTTGTACAAGACATATACAAACCTCCCCGGCGGAGTCAAAATACTTTTAGCCTCAATCTTGGGCTTTGTGCAAGACAGATAAAACATTTTCCCCGGAAAAGTCAAAACTTTTAGCCTCCTATTAGGCTTTGTATAATGATATCCCCAAAGAGTCAAGTCTCTTTTTTGCCTCAATCTTGGGCTTTGTACAAGACACCGATATATACACTCTCTTGTTGAGTCGGTCATATTTAGCCTCCTCTTAGGCTTTGTATAAAGAAATCCCCTAGCCGAGTCAATTAACCTTTTAGCATCAACCTTGTGCTTTGATCAAGGCATACAAAAATCAACAATCCCCTCAGAGGATGTCCAATCCCTCTTTAGAGATGACAGGTTCTCTCTCAGTCAAACCTTTAGCTTCAATCTTGGGCTTTGAACAAGACACAAACAACCTTTTAGCTTCAATCTTGGACTTTGAACAAGACACCAAAATATTTTTTTAGAACAGGAGGAACTACGATTGCTCTGATTTCCCTATTTCATTTAAACGGGAATACGTAGGCATAAGTTTGTGAAATCTTAGCAAGCATACTAATAAAAAACTTTAGGTTCAGTACCTTCACACATCAATCAAAACCTAGGTCTAGTACCTTACCAAAATCATCGGGTAAACCCCGAACATCAACATCAACTCACTCACTCACTCATACTTCCCAAGAAACTTTCCCAACCCATTAACAGATAAACACCATCAATTACAAAGTGAAACCTAAAGCTAATATCCTGTGGATAACCACATATAGGATGGGTAACTGACAACTCCCCATTGTATAACCTGACCCTGGACCCCGAAATCTCTTTAAAGCATTTGTTCAGTTAAACATTCGCGTGCAAGGTTAGTTTTAGATAGCTTCCCTTTCCCTTCCAGCTTCACGAGATAAATAAGAAATCAGAAAGTAGCACCCCCTCCTCCTCATTGCAGTGAGGAAAACCCAGCGATAACGTGGTAGCGTCACCGACAAAAATCACTCGCTACAATGGTACACTACCGAAACCAACTCAGGATTACTTGGCAACACCGACATGGATTAGGCAGATTCGGTAGATGACATGAAGAGCACCTCTGGTTATGCTTTCTCACTAGGATCAGAAATTTTCTCTTGGGCGTCGAAGAAGCAAGCTACAGTTGCACAATACATAGTAGAAGCAGAGTATGTGGCAGCTGCTGAAGCAACGGGTCAAGCTATATGGCTTCGAAGGATACTTGAAGACATGGGAGAAAAACTGGATGGGCCTACTAAAGTCAATTGCGACAACAAATCAGCAATTGCAATAGCAAAAAATCTAGTACATCCACTACGCCAAACAAGGGAAAAGAGGGCGCTTTTTTTGGCCTATGACAGCGCTTAAAAGCGCTGTCTAAGCCAGCGCTGTCGTAGGAAAAGACATCGCTTTTTTATTTATGAAAAAACGCTCTCTAAAATGGGGCTTTAGACAGCGCTTTTTAAAAGCGCTATCTAATGTATATGGAAATGATTTTTTTAATATAACTTTAGAGAGCGCTTTTTCCCTAAAAGCGCTCTCTAAATAGGATTTTAGTGTGCGTTTTTTCTTAAAAGCGCTCTCTAAAGTATACCTATAATTTTATTGATTTTTTTTCTATAACTTTAGAAAGCGCTTTTTCCTCAAAAGCGCTCTCTTTTGTCTACGTATAATTTTAAAGATTATTTTTAAAAATCCCATTTTAACCATTTTTTTTATGCAGATACCTGCTTAGTTTCAAACCTGCATTTCTTATAGAATTTCTTGCAACAACAGAATTCTTTACATTTCAATAAATAGAATTCTTGAACAACAGAATTCATATACATTTCAATAAACACAGAATTTCCTTCTATTCACAAAACTAGAATTTACAACAGAATTTTCTTATATTCACAAAACTAAAATTTACATTCCCAAAACTATACATTCAATAAATTTTGTTTAGAAGAAAGAATTCGCACAATTCTTCCGTAATATAATTCAATTGTTTCCTTGTGTAAGAAGAACACGCCATATCTTCGAAATACTACATAACAAAACAAAATACGCATTATTTAGTTAAAAATAATAAATTATATGACATATCTGATAAATATTAAAATAAATCCTAAGTTATAAAACCACACGATATTTAAATTATATATTAATATAATTTATATATATTAAATATAATTTAAATAAGTTAAAATATATAATTTAAATATATTAAATATAATTTGATATATTAATATAATTTAAAATTCCTTTCCCTACCTAAAGGGCGTGGGTTCGACCCCCCCTTTTGCCATTTTTTGTGATTCTTGATGTTTTTAAGTATAATTAGTAAATGACTTTAGAGGGCGCTTTTTCTAAGAAAGCGCTTTCTAAAATAAAAAGAAATTGAGCCCTATTAGAGCGCTTTGTAAAAGCGCTTTCTAAGGTGGCCTTTAGACAGTGCTTTTTAAAAGCGCTCTCTAAAGTGATACCTATAGCAGCGCTTTTTGGAAAGCACTGTCTAAGGTGGCGCACTCTTTTACATTCTTTTACAGCGCTTTTAGGAAAGCGCTTTCTAAAGCCTGTCTTTTACTGCGCCTTTTTTTTAGCGAAATTTTTTTATTCTTTTTAGCAGCGCTTTTTTATAAAAGCGCTGTCTTTTTGGTGCTGTCTATTCCTATTTTTGGCGTAGTGATCACAACAGGACAAAACACAGAGCAATCAAGTATCACTTTATCAGAGAAGCTGAAGAAACTAAAGAGATCAAACTCGACTACTACAGAACAGAAGATCAAATTGCAGACATATTCATGAAGGCGTTTCCGAGACCAAGATTTGAAGTGCTACGAGCTATGCTTGGAGTCACAGAAATTTGCATCGAGGAGGAGTGTTGAAATTGCTACAAATTTCTAGAATATTCTTAACTATAATAATGTATGAAAATAGTAGAAGAACCTAGAACTATAAATGTATGGAAATGATAGAAGAACCTAGAACTATCATGATATTAATCTATCATGAAATATCTAGAAAGAACTAAAATGATGTAGAAACACTCACCACCATTGAGAGGTTGGTGACTTGAGCCTATAAATAGGAAATTGGTACATTGTAATTTATCATCTAAGAAATCAATGACATGGCCTTCTTCTAAACAATTTTCTAAAACTATCTTTTATCAACTATCAAATAACCAACTACAAACATAACCAGCAGCGAAATACCCTGAATGGTTTTGGGACCCAGTTTGTATTACTAGCTTTTAGCCATATCGGTTGGTGATCCGATATGTCACGCTTACCTACAAATTGCGCCATCAAAAGCCGTTTCTTGATTAATGTTTTTGAAACAAGGAATATATCGAGTCTGCTTCTGTAATGAATTAAGTCCAAATTGTTTAGCACATTAAGATTATTATTGGTGAGTCATTTACTCTTTAGAAGAATCTAGATAGTGGTACCAATGTTATAAATAGATTTGTTATTGAATGTAATTGACATGAAGAAAATGAATTGAAGAGTTAGTTTTTAGATTTAGTATAATTTCTCTTTGTTTCTCTTACTACCAAAAGCATGTTCATAACAGCTTCTGCAATTCCCGTTTGAATTACACCACGTAAACTTGTTTTCATCAACCGAGATGTCAATTAGTTCTATTAGATCCATAAAACTAGCAAAATCCTCCATATCCACATAGTTTACCTTCCCTTTCCCCTTCCTTTCCTCTTAAATTCGCCCCAAAGGAGTCATTCGCCTTCTGGGTATTTTCTTTTAATCTCCACGATTTCCTGCCACATCTTCCTTTTCTTCGACACCACACAAGATGAGTATACATTGATGAAGTAGCAATTAAAACCCTTCCACTTACAGTTGATGCCAAGGAACATATCGCTCCTAAAACTGAATAATGGAAATATTGCAGACAAATGCCAAACCGAGATTAAACCACACGATCGTCCAATAGCCGGACTCCCTGACCACCCACACTCAGTATTACCCCAAATGCTATGAATTGACTTATCTCCAATTGAGCGAAGCTTAGATTCTTGGATAAAATCCAGATCGAACTTCCCTTCTGAAATCAATTACTGGATTCTCCTCTTTTGTATTGAAGATACGCACCTTCTTACATTATAGGATAGAATATTCATGTTACACGAATAACTACCCCTAAATTTCCTTAGAAATTCTTCCTATCTCTGGACTCCAATTCTCTGACAATGCCTTCAAATGCCTCGTCGTCTTCATCATCTTCCACACCCAGATTTTTAATTAACCTCCAAACCTTATCTAGCACATCTTCAATTGCCATCCTCGCACAATCATTTCCTTGGTTAACATCACCATCACTAACTGACTCACAACATAAAATGGATCCCCCGAAAATATGGAACTTCCTACTACGCCCAAAAGGAGTGGGAGGATTTGGGCCAGTCACTTGGATATATGGGCCCACGATCACCAAAAGAAGATCCATTTGTTCCACTACATAATTTTCATTACCTAAATCCAACATGACTTCCAATACATTAGTTACTTTGACTGAATCACTTGATGGAACGTCACCCCTGTAATAGCTGTCTCTTTTTCACTACATCCAACACATGCCTTTTTGTTTGTCACGTAATTTCTATCCAAACATATCATCTCAACAACTTTTCCCACATTCATGCAAGATGATTTGACCTGACCCCCATGTTCCGTCGAATTTGCAGAGTTCGCCTTTTCTTGAGAATTGCATTTTCCATCGTCCTCTCCACCTAGCTCCTCTAACGTTTCCGACACTCCTTCATCGTCCCCAGAATCCTCAGAATTTTCATCCTCCGACGAGCTTACCTCCCTTCCTTCTGTATGCACTGTTAACTGCTTAGGGCCATGGAAGTCCTTAACAAGCTTAATTCTGAATATATTCTTATTAATCACCACGTTAAAAGTTTCATTAAGATCCAAAGCATACTTTGTCTTGATCAAGAACCTAGCAACATCAAAGACTTTATGTACCTCCATATTCTCGTCGCAATAGATAAATTCTCCGACACGTGTAGAAATAAACTTGAAGAATTAATCATGCCAGGCATGACACGGGAGTCCGTAGCATTTCAACCAAGTTAGACGTTCATTGTCTATTTCATCCGGGACCAAGGACGATTATCGTCAAACCTAGAACTAAACCATTTCTCCTCTTCTTTGATCAATGCGCGAAGTTCCCCAGAAGATGATTCTTCCAACATGCACAGATTTGTACCCATGGAGGTGGCCTTAATCATGAAAAAAACCTCTACATTAAGGGCCTCTTGGACGCTTTATGTTGTTCTGGCCTTTGTCACTACTCCCACGAACACCTTTAGAAACCTAGTCATTTCCTTCTCTTCTATATTAAACTGCAAATGAGCAAATGAAGGCTTATCTTCCATCTTGGGCTAATATTTGTATCCCTCACCAATTCTACCCAGGACTTGAGCATAGGAACTCCCACGAACTCCCACACTACTATGATTTTGATAAGCTTTGCCCGTCAGATTCAGACCACCTTTTCTCCTAGTAGGGGGATTCTTTTTCAATCTGCCATCCACGCGATTGAACCTTGGGGTGTTTGCAAACAACTTCCTACCTTTGATCTGAATGTTGTCTAGTTTAACATCAAGGATTATATCATCTTTCACCTTTCTGAACTTAATAAAATCATTCTTTTTTCCCCTTATATCTCTCTTTGCAGGAATGAAAACCTTAGCAACCAACCCATAATCATTGAAGACTGTTGAAATTGCTACAAATTTCTAGAATATTCTTAACTATAATATGTATGAAAATAGTAGAAGAACCTAGAACTATAATGTATAAAAATAGTAGAAGAACCTAGAACTATAAATGTATGAAAATAGTAGAAGAACCTAGAACTATCATGATATTAATCTATGATGAAATATCTAGAAAGAACTAAAATAATGTAGAAACACTCACCACCATTGAGAGGTTGGTGACTTGAGCCTATAAATAGGCAATTGGTACTTTGTAATTGATCATCTAAGAAATCAATGACATAGCCTTCTTCTAAACAATTTTCCAAAACTATCTTTTATCAACTATCAACTAACCAACTACCGACAGTGGTATCAGAGCTACGTTCGGTCATATATTGGGTGTAGTTATATTACCTACCTAACATTCTAAAATCCTCCAAACTACTACAAATATTTCATTTGTGCTATAAACCCACTCCGAAAAAAAATCTAAACTATGCATAACACCACTCAATCATCATCTATTTCTGTCCCTATTTTCAATGGTGAAAATTATGATTTCTGGCGTGTTAAAATGGAAACATTTTTTTCATCTCAAGATTTATGGGACATAGTAGAAGAAGGCTTCTTTGTTCCCGCAGATACTTCAACTCTTAATGCAACTCAAGAAAAAGAGTTTAAGAAAAACAAACAGAAGAAGTCAAAGGTGTTGTTCACCTTGCAACAAGCGTTGACTGATGCAATTTTTTCTAGAAATATGGGAGCTAAGACTGCCAAAGAAGCATGGAACACGTTGCAGGAGGAGTTTCAAGGAAGTGATAAGGTACGTGCCGTTAAACTTCAATCTCTAAGAAGAGATATTGAACTATTGAAGATGAAGGAGTCTGAGACAATTAAAGATTACTATTCTAAAGTTAAAGAAATAGTTAATCAAATGAGAGATTTTGGGGAGGAAATTCTTGACAAGAAAATCGTTGAAAAAATTCTAATTACTATGTCCCCAAAGTTTGACCCAATCGTGACAACGATTGAAGAAACCAAAGATCTGTCCACTCTATTAGTGACAGAACTTGTGGGCTGTCTTGAAGCATATGAGCAAAGAATGTATAGGCATAAAGTAGATGCACTAGAAAATGCCTTCCAGTCAAAGCTAAAATTTCAGCCCCAAAATAAAGAAAATGGAGGAAAGAAAAATTATGGAGAAACTTCCAGAAGAAAAGAAGTTCTAGAAATTTCCTTAAGAACAAGCTAGATAAAAATCCTACATGCAATATATGCAAAAGACTAGGCCACGCAGAGAAAAATTGTTGGTACCGTAGTATGCCACATTGCAACCATTGCAAGAAGTTTAGGCACGTAGAGAAAAATTGTCGCAACAAAAATAGGCATCAAGCTAATATCGCAGAGGAGCATGATCAAGAAAAATGTATGTTCTATGCCACTCAAGACTCAATCAAAGAAAAAGGTGGAAGTTGGTCTTTGGATAGTGGATGTAGCAATCACATGGCTAAGGATGAGACTATTTTCAAAAGCATTGACGAGTCTGTCAAAGTCAAAGTTCGACTGGGAAATGGAAGTGTGGTTGAATCAAAAGGCAAAGGCATTGTCATGGTGGAGAAAAATAGAGGTACGTGACTCATCCATGATGTTTTACTAGTTCCAAGCCTAAAAGAAAATCTTCTAAGCATTGGCCAAATGATTGAGAGAGGTTACACACTTCACTTTGAAGGAGGTGTATGCAAAATCTTACACAACAAAAATAAAAGGTCTGAGATAGCCCAAGTGAAGATGAATAAGAGCAATAGAAGCTTCCCGCTAAATTTAAAATATGCAACTAACATTGCCATGAAGGTACAATTTGATGATCCATGGCTCTGGCATCAAAGATTTGGCCACTTTAACACGCATGCCTTGAAGTTGTTACATGAGAAGAATATGATGAGTAATCTTCCAAGCATAAAGGAGAATAATGAAGTGTGTGAAGGATGTCTCCTTGGTAAGCAACACCGATTTCCGTTCTCCACAAGCGGAGCATGGAGAGCGAAAGATCTGTTAGAGCTGATACATACTGACGTCTGTGGACCAATGAGAACACCATCACACGAGAACAATAGGTACTTCATACTATTCATTGATGACTTCTCTAGAATGACATGGGTCTATTTCCTAAAAGAAAAATCAGAAGTTTTTGGAGTATTCAAAAAGTTCAAGGCCCTTGCTAAAAATCAAAGTGGAAAGCGGATAAAAGTACTAAGAAGTGATCGAGGTAAAGAATACACCTCCCGTGAGTTTGACAAAATTTGTGAGGATGAAGGTATTGAGCAACAACTTACGGTCGCATATTCTCCTCAACAAAATGGTGTGTCGGAGAGAAAGAATTGCACAGTTATGGAAATGGCTAGATCGATGCTCAAGGAGAAGGGACTTCCTAACACATTCTGGGCTGAAGCAGTATACACTACTGTTTACATACTCAACAGATGTCCAACTAAGGCAGTACAAGATAAGACTCTAATTGAAGCTTGGAACGGAAAGAAGCCATCAGCAAAGCACCTAAGGGTCTTTGGATCTATATACTACATTCATATTCCAGACGTGAAGAGGCACAAGCTTGAAGACAAGACTATACGAGGTATCTTCCTAGGGTATAGCACTATCTCTAAAAGCTACCGTGTCTACAACATGCATACAAAAAAACTCATCATCAGTCGAGATGTTGAAGTAGATGAGAATGCTTCTTGGAATTGGGATGAAGAAAAGGTGGAGAAGAACATCCTTATACCAACTCAACTACCTCAAGAAGAAGCTGAGGAAGAAGACACAGGTGAATCTGCTTCACCTCCACCACAACAATAAGATCAAGAACTATCATCACCAGAGTCTAATCCAAGACGAGTAAGATCTTTGGTGGACATATATGAAACCTGTAACTTGGCCATTCTTGAACCTGGAAGCTTTGAAGAAGCGTCAAAGCAGGAAGTATGGGTCAAGGCAATGGAAGAAGATATAAAGATGATTGAAAAAAATAACACATGGGAGTTAGTAAACCGTCCCCTTGGAAAAGATATCATTGGGGCTAAGTGGGTCTATAAGACAAAGCTCAACCCTGATGGCACCATACAAAAACACAAGGCGAGACTAGTAGCTAAGGGTTACTCACAACAACCTGGGATTGACTACAATGAGACATTTGCACCAGTAGCTCGTCTTGATACCATTAGGTCTCTAATAGCTCTTGCGACACAAAAAGAATGGAGTATCCATCAACTAGATGTCAAATCATCCTTCCTCACGGCGTACTTGAAGAAGAGATCTATGTCGAGCAGCCACAAGGATTCATGTCTGAAGGAGAAGAAAGCAAAGTGTTAAGACTAAGAAAAGCACTCTACCGTTTGAAGCAAGCACCTCGAGCATGGTATAGCAGAATCGATCAGTATTTCATGGGTCGAGGATTCAGGAGGAGCAAAAGTGAGCCTACACTTTACAACAAGTCTCAAGGTCAGCACACTCTCTTACTTTCTCTCTATATATGTGGATGATCTTATCTACACGGGAAATAATACTAAGATGATGATGGAGTTTAAAGAAGACATCATGAAGACCTTTGAGATGACCGATCTTGGTTTGATGAGTTACTTCCTCGGTATAGAGGTAAGTCAGAGAAATGAAGGGATATTCATCTCGCAAAAGAAATATACATAAGGCTTACTTAAGAAATTCAAGATGTATGGTTGCAAACCTGTCGCTACTCCACTCATAACAAATGAGAAACTACAAAAGAATGATGGAGTACCAGAAGTTAAAGCTTCCATATACAGAAGTCTAGTTGGAAGCCTCCTATATTTGACAGCTACACGGCCAGACATAATGTATGCTACAAGTCTTCTATCAAGATTCATGCAAAGCCCAAGTCAAATACACTTTGGAGCAGGAAAAAGAATTTTCAGGTATCTACAAGGAACAAAAGAATTAGGTATATGGTACACTACCGAAACCAACTCAGGATTACTTGGCTACACCGACAGTGATTGGGCAGGTTCGGTAGATGACATGAAGAGCACCTTTGGCTATGCTTTCTCACTAGGATCAGGAATTTTCTCTTGGGCGTTGAAGAAGTAAGCTACAGTTGCACAATCCACAACAGAAGCAAAGTATGTAACAACTGCTGAAGCAAATAGTCAAGCTATATGGCTTCGAAGGATACTAGAAGACATGGCAGAAAAACTGGATGGGCCTACTAAAATAAATTGCGACAACAAATCAGCAATTGCAATAGCAAAAAATCCAGTACATCACAACAGAACAAACACATAGCAATCAAGTATCACTTTATCAAAGAAGCTGAAGCAACTAAAGAGATCAAACTCGACTACTGCAGAACACAAGATCAAATTGGAGACATATTCACGAAGGCATTGCCGAGACCAAGATTTGAAGAGCTACGAGGTATGCTTAGAGTCACAGAAATTTGTATCAAGGAGGAGTGTTGAAATTGCTACAAATTTCTAGAATATTCTTAACTATAATATGTATGAAAATAGTAGAAGAACCTAGAACTATAATGTATGAAAATAGTAGAAGAACCTAGAACTATAAATGTATGAAAATAGTAGAAGAACCTAGAACTATCATGATATTAATCTATGATGAAATATCTAGAAAGAACTAAACTAATGTAGAAACACTCACCAGCATTGAGAGGTTGGTGACTTGAGCCTATAAATAGGCAATTGGTACTTTGTAATTGATCATCTAAGAAATCAATGACATAGCCTTCTTCTAAACAATTTTCTAAAACTATCTTTTATCAACTATCAACTAACCAACTACCAACAAAGACACTATACATCTCTCATGCCCCATAATCTTATGAAAATTCGGTAAAGAAGAAAGGCGTAATTGTCTCACTGTCTTCCATATTTTTGCCCCTTCGATCCGACCATACAGAACACTTAGCACTATTTTTTGTGTAACGCCGCAATTTAATTTAATTATTTTTTTTTCGTAATTAAATTGTGAATTGTGGTGGTTTATGTGTGGTTGTAGGTATTTTGTAGCGTTTGAGTGCCCTCAAGAGGGTAGTGACCTTGGAATTGTGGGACTTGAAGTGTTGGTGATGAGATGGAAGGGTATGTGGATTAATAATATTTAATTTTATTATTTTGTGGGATATAATTATTATTATAAAGTTAGTTGAAATAATACTAATAATAATAATAATAATAATAATAATAATATTTTAATTGAAATATAATAATAATGATATTGTTATTTTATGGAAATATAAAAAGAAAGGATAACGGGGTTTTTGTTCAGTACGTGAAAACAAAACCTAAAAGGCAGAGCTACGAGGCAGACAAGGGAAAGGAAGAGAAGCCATTGTTGAAGGTCGATGGTCCGCCGGAAGAAAACTCTAAGGTAAGGGTGGGATTCTTTGATCACTTAAGGGGTAAATGATATATGTATAAGGGTGGATAAGTCGTTAGGTTTTATTTCTGTATTTTGTTGATCGTTGAACGTTTCCGGTGAGAAGTTGTAGTTATGTGTCGGTAATAACGAAAATGCTCTAATTGTGTAAAATTCTTAATTGAATTGGTGTTTTGTTGTATTATGAGGGTTCATATTATATGTATAATGTTGCATACCGATTTTGGGGATCGATGTATGTGGTATATGTGGTTTGGGGTTATTGGATTGGGGTTGAAAAGTGATTTTCGTAACAGAAACAGCAGAGAAGTGATTCTGCAGGTTAAGTAACCGGTTACCGTGTAGGTGTTAACCGGTTACCTGGTACAAATATGGAGTTTCTGGGCAAATTTACAAAGAGTAACCGGTTACCGTGCGGGTGTTAACCGGTTACCACTGAACGTGACAGTTTTTCTAAATTTTCGAAAATTCATAACTTTTGATCCGTAAGTCCGTTTCAGTTATCGTTCGGACCGTTGGAAAGCTGGAAACATGTTCTGTCTATTAAAAATATTTTGAAAATCAAATTTCCAACGATTCGATGCAGAATTCTGTTGCGGTCCAGTTTTGTTGTGTTGAGCGCTGAAACGTGTAATCGGTCGCGTATTCTTGTGTTGCAGTTGTATGATGTATCTCTGCAGATTTAGCAGGTACTGATTGTGTGTGGATTAACTGTGGTAAGCTGCACTATTATGTGTTATGGTTGATTTCATGTTGAACATGTTATTATGTAGGACGCCTTGAATCGTTGTTGATGAGGTTTGCTATCATGCTTTATGTTGATGATGTTGTTATGCATGTTGATGTTGTGTGTTGTTGCTGGCCTATGATGGCGCATTATCGTTGATGCTGTTGAGTATGTGTTAATTATGGTTATCGTTGTTGTTGATGCATGCCATGTTGCATTAGTTTTAGAATAAGCAGTGTGCCCATGTGGGGTGTGAGCGACTTATTTAGATTCTTAGAGTAAAATCATGTTGTTGTTGTTGTTGAGGTAATCGTGTGCCCGTGTGGGGTGTGAGCGGTTACGGATGATCGTGTGCCCATGTGGAGTGTGAGCGATCACGGATGTCGTGTGCCCATGTGGGGTGTGAGCGACGTATATGGAATTCCGACAGGAATATGATCATGAAAAAGGGATCGATTGGTACCACATGCATTGAGTCGAGTTGTATGTCTCATTGCATTTCATTATGTCGTTGTATGATGAGTTGTTGATTATGTGTTGATGGTATGTTGTGGATCCGTGGATGTGTTGATGATAGGGTAGATTCCATTTTGATTACATGCTCTTATGCTTATATCATATATTAGTTTATTGATTGAGAATCTCACCCCTTCTGTTTGAATGTTGTCTGCACGTGGGTAACGTGCAGGTGATCAGGATTAGTGCGGAGTCAGAGTGAGTGAAGATGAAGTCTTCTACTTGCTTCGTTGTGTCGGAGTCTACTCTGATGTGTAACACCGGGGTTTTGGAACGCTTAGTTGTTTTGTTTATTTGGTTGATGTTTAATTGAAGGATTTTAACTAATGTTTTTGTTATGATGTTAAATCACTATTTTTCCGTTGCATATTAAAAGAATTTTATTTTTGAAAAATGATTTACGTGTTACATGTCTATTTCACGAGCAGGTTTTTGTTGAGGTAGCATCCTGAATGCCCTTGTTGTTTCGAATTGACTCTGATGTTTTATTATTTTATTAATATTAAGTCGCGGGGGTTTTGGGTGTTACATAGTGGTATCAGAGCAGGTCGGTCCGTCTGACCAAGTTGTCGAGTCGGTGTCGTGTGATAGTTGTGTAATGTCGATGTCAGTTCCTTAACCATTATGTTCTGTTGTTGGTGTATAATAGAAATTTAGAATGGCTGGAAGGAACGATGCTGCGATGGCTGCTACTTTACAGGCTGTTGCTCAAGCGGTACAGAAGTTGCCGCATACTAACGAGAATGACGAGTTTCGGAAGAACAGACCACCTACCTTCAAGGGGAGATATGATCCAGATGGAGCACAGACTTGGCTCAAGGAGATTGAGAGAATCTTTGGGGTTATGGAATATCTTGAAGCGCAGAAGGTGCGGTTCAGTACTCATATGCTAGTTGAGGAGGCTGATGATTGGTGGGTAAGTACCCGTCAAATGTTGGGAGCTGCTGGAGGGGTGATCTCTATGGCTGTGTTTAGCAGAGAATTCTTGAGGAAATATTTTCCTGAAGATGTCCGAGGGAAGAAAGAGATAGAGTTCTTGGAGCTGAAGCAGGGTAGCATGTCAATGACTGAGTATGCTGCTAAGTTTTCAGATTTGGCAAAGTTTTATCCTCATTACAGTGAGGCAACAGCTGAGTTCTCGAAGTGTGCCAAGTTCGAGAATGGTTTGAGGCCTGAGATCAAACAGGCAATTGGTTATCAGAGGATCAGATGGTTTCCAGACTTGGTTGATTGCTGCAGGATCTTTGAGGAGGATAGCAAAGCTCGATCGGCTCACTTCAAGGGGTTGGCCGAGAGAAGAGGAAAGCAGCAAGTGAATCTTAGAAAGCCGTATGCAGCTCCGGCTGATAAAGGTAAATAGAAACATGCTGATGGCAAGAAGCCAAGTGAGGGAGGTGCCTCTGCCCCTCTCAAGTGTTACAGATGTGGTGAATTGGGTCATCGTGTCAGTGAGTGCACGAGTGATGTGAAGAAATGCTTCAAGTGTGCACAGGTGATAAGTGCAAAATGTACCTATTCTTATATATGAGTTTTGTTGCACTTATCGATACTTTTTGGTTAATATCGTTCAAATAAACCCCGATTTGTTTATAAATACGTTTACTTTACGTTATAGTGTATATATTGCGTTATAGTGTAAATATCAATAAGTTTAATTGATTTTCTCTCATTTTTTGCAGGTATTAAATCAAGGATATCTTGCCATTGTTGTATAGAGCATTGGATAAGCTTTCCAACGCTTCGAACCGGACGAAAAACGGAGTTACGGTTCAAAAGTTACGAATAAAACAGTGCAGAATTTTCTGGTGTGCTGCGCCAGGCGAAAATTCCGCCGGGCGAAATTTACTGCGCCGGGCGCTCCGGAACAGCACTGGAACTTGCAAAAATAAACCGCCTTTCGCCGCCGGGCGACCCAAAATTCCCCCGGGCGAAACTGGGCGGACAGAAACATCAAATATGGGGAAAAACACATTTTTAGGGATGGTTTTGGAGTTTTTTTGCTCCCAACTCCATCAAACTTCATTTCTCTTGTAGATTAGCTTAGAAAACATCATTGGAGCTTGCATTTGGATGATCCGGAGTCGAATCTCTCGTCGATTGGTGTTGACAAACCAAGAAATGTTTGGTTCCTCTTCTCTCTTCTCTTTGTAATTTCTTTTTGTTGGGTATTGTATAGTTACTATGAACATATGTATCTTTGTTGAACTTAATATTATATAAAATTTGCTTTACAAATCATTATCGATGTCTTCCTTGATCTTTTTGCATTTATGTTTGGATTTGTGTTGTGTTAGAGATAAACATCACAAATCTGGATTAGGGATGGATATCTATTGTCTAGATGCTAGAGATAGATTTAGATGATAATCTTTTTAGTGTCGAAACTTAATTTCTTCCGTGTTTCGAGGCTTTGTGCTCGAGAGTGACGAAGAGAGTAATATGGTTGTCTCTCAGCTCAGTGGGCCAGAGATGGACACTGTTGTGAGTGATACTGGATGATTTTGACGAGTATTGTAGGTGGAGTATAATTGGTCGGTAAATTTATGTTTGTGACGAGTGGATTATATGTATGCTTGATAAGTTCGTCTTGTTGAAGAATGAATTGTTTTTATGATTTTATTTACTTTTCTATTTTTACGCTTTAAACCATTTTAACACCAAAATCATTAACATTGATATTGTCGAACGGCAATTCAGTAGCACCGATCTCTGTGGAGACGATAATTCCCGGAAGAATTCTTCCAAATCTTTTTGTTTGCTTGCCCTATACCGCTACCAACAAAATGGCGTCGTTGCCGCGAATTGGTGTTTTTATTGAATCGCATTGCGATAGTTTCTTTGTTTTTGAGTTTTGTAGATATCGTATATATTGTCTATTTTCACTTGTTTATATTGATACTTGTATATGTTTACCATATTTGTGAATTTTACATGTTTTGTATACTTGTATATTTAGTGTATTTGTTTGTTTCTCTTCACGTTTGCTAAGTGTTTGGTAAAGTTTCATCGTCGGTGAGCACTAACCGTGTAAAGAGGCAACTTGGAGAAGTGTGTTTAAATAATAGACGTCGAGCTTACGACGTAAGACAAGCACGCTTTATCGTTTTTTGTTCCGTTATTACTTTTTCATTGTATATGAGATTGTGTAGGTGTTAAGTGGAGGCCTACACCAGAACCCTGTTGTTGTACTGATTTTTCTGGTTCTGGTGTAGCGCGCTCTGCTGTGCTGAACCAGTGATTTGTTTTAATTGTTCACTTGGCTCCCCCTTTTTCCCACTTCCACCAAGGCCTTATATATTAGTAATTATTAGTAATTTTTCTTATTCTTTTGTTGTTGTTTGGACTCAAATTTTTGCCCGATTGCTTGAAGTCGCATTCGGTGTTTGTCCATTTTTTATCATTTCAACTTGCGAATGCGTGGTAATGATAGTTTTTAAAGTTTGGTACGCGTTCAAGGTATGTGTTTATCGCTTTCTTGACTTTAACATATTCATGATACTTAGGCTTTTTACAACTTCTATGCCATTCATTCTTTTGTATACTTGTTCTTGTGTGAATCACTTTAGTTCCCAACCTTTTTGTGAGGAAGCCTTCCATTGTTCATATATGCTCGGAGTTCCAACATTCTTGTTCTAACTGGATTTTATTATGTTGAATCTGTTGTTTATGTTGTGTATATGAATGCATGAAAAGGATCAAGGCATTTGTTTCATTTTGAGCACAACCACCTTAGCCAAATAGTCAATTCACCTTGTGAGCGTGTGATCTTTCGTAACCCCTTTGAGCTTTTTGATCCATGTTTTATTTGAACTTAATGCTTGTCTATGAGTATTTAGTTCACTTATTTTTTATTGGATTTTGTTTTTTCTTGGACCTCAACTTTGTGTTGTTGTATGGATTTTTTCCTTGCCTTAGAAAGTAGGGAGTATTCACATGATGGTGCGGTTGAATTCAAGTTGGGGAGAGAATGATTGTGTATTCATTAGTTGGTTCTATGAGGAAAGAAATAGAAAAGAAAAAAGAGAAAAATATGACAAAAGAAAAGAATAGAAAAAAAGAAAGAAAAAGAAAATCTTTGAAAAAGGAAACAAAGAGAGTTTCAATAATTGTGCTAAATAAGTATTGTGTTTTGTGTAACACTTGGGATTTTGGAAGAAGTTTGATTGAAATTTTGTGTTTGAACTTTTGTGAGTTGATCACTCCCTTAGGGTTAAGCAAGTTTTTGTTTCGATTAGCTTTAGGAATTGCCCCTTGTTTGTTTACCCGACCACATTACAACCTTGGAAAGTCCTTGTGATTCTTGCATTTGTATGTTCAATGTGAATTTTTGGATGGATGCATAATTTAGTCTTTTGTTTGCAGGATTGTTGTGTGAGTGAAAAATCCCTCATTTTATGTTTTTCATTTACCGATGATTGTTTTTGCTAGGTGTGATTCACATTTGAACTTGTGTTGTTTTAGGATGTTTGGCATGATTTTGGTATTTTGCATTTGTTTCGTGATTGTGTTATCGTTGAAGTTTAGTGGTAAGTATTTACTTTGTGTGTACCATTTTCGATTGAACCATTGCATTTGTTTTTGTTTGTAAAAACTTGTTGTTGCGTGATTTCTTGGATTTCACTTTTGTTCCTTTTGTTTGTTGGCTTTGTTTGAAGACAAACAATTATGTAAGTCGGGGAGAGTTTGATAAGTGCAAAATGTACCTATTTTTGTATATGAGTTTTGTTGCACTTATCGATACTTTTTGGTTAATATCGTTCAAATAAACCCCGATTTGTTTATAATTACGTTTACTTTACGTTATAGTGTATATATTGCCTTATAGTGTAAATATCAATGAGTTTAATTGATTTTCTCTCATTTTTTGCAGGTATTAAATCAAGAATATCTTGCCATTGTTGTATAGAGCATTGAATAAGCTTTCCAACGCTTAGAACCGGGAGAAAAACGGAGTTAGGTTCAAAAGATACGAATAAAACAGTGCAGAATTTTCTGGTGTGCTGCGCCGGGCGAAATTTCCTGCGCCGGGCGCTCTGGAACAGCACTGGAACTTGCAAAAATAAACCGCCTTTCGCCACCCGGGCGCCCCAAAATTCCGCAGGGCGAAACTGGGCAGACAGAAACATCAAATATGGGGAAAAAAACACATTTTTAGGGATGGTTTTGGGGTTATTTTGCTCCCAACTCATTCAAACTTCATTTCTCTTGTAGATTAGCTTAGAAAACATCATTGGAGCTTACATTTGGATGATCCGGAGTCGAATCTCTCGTCGATTGGTGTTGACAAACCAAGAAATGTTTGGTTCCTCTTCTCTCTTCTCTTTGTAATTTCTTTTTGTTGGGTATTGTATAGTTACTATGAACATATGTATCTTTGTTGATCTTAATATTATATGAAATTTGCATTACAAATCATTATCGATGTCTTCCTTGATCTTTTTGCATTTATGTTTGTATTTGTGTTGTGTTAGAGATAAACATCACAAATCTTGATTAGGGATGGATATCTATTGTCTAGATGCTAGAGATTGATTTAGATGATAATCTTTTTCGTGTCGAAACTTAATGTCTTCCGTGTTTCGAGGCTTCGTGCGCGAGAGTGACGAAGAGAGTAATACAGTTGTCTCTCAGCTCAGTGTGCCAGAGATGGACACTGTTGTGAGTGATGCTGGATGATTTTGACGAGTATTGCAGGTGGAGTATAATTGGTCGGTAAATTTATGTTTGTGACGAGTGGATTATATGTATGCTTGATAAGTTCGTCTTGTTGAAGAATGAATTGTTTTTATGTTTTTATTTACTTTTCTGTTTTTACGCTTTAAACCATTTTAAAACCAAACTCATTAACATTGATATTGTCGAACGGCAATTCAGTAGCACCGATCTCTATGGAAACGATAATTCCCGGAAAAATACTTCCAAATCTTTTTGTTTGCTTGCCCTATACCGCTACCAACAAAATGGCGTCGTTGCCGCGAATTGGTGTTTTTATTGAATCGTATTGCGATAGTTTCTTTGTTTTTGAGTTTTGTAGATATCGTATATATTGTCTATTTTCACTTATTTAGATTGATACTTGTATATGTTTACCATATTTGTGAATTTTACATGTTTTGTATACTTGTATATTTAGTGTATTTGTTTGTTTCTCTTCACATTTGCTAAGTGTTTGGTTAGGTTTCATCGTCGGTGAGCACTAACCGTGTAAAGAGGCAACTTGGAGAAGTGTGTATAAATAATAGGCGTCGAGCTTATGACGTAAAACAAGCATGTTTTATCGTTTTTTGTTCCGTTATTACTTTTTCATTGTATATGAGATTGTGTAGGTGTTAAGTGGAGGCCTACACCAGAACCCTTTTGTTGTACTGATTTTTCTGGTTCTGGTGTAGCGCGCTCAGCGCGCTCTGCTGTGCTGAACCAGTAATTTGTTTTAATTGTTCACTTGGCTCCCCCTTTTTCCCACTTCCACCAAGGCCTTATATATTAGTAATTATTAGTAATTTTTCTTATTCTTTTGTTGTTGTTTGGACTCAAATTTTTGCCCGATTGCTTGAAGTCGCATTCGGTGTTTGTCCATTTTTTATCATTTCAACTTGCGAATGCGTGGTAATGATAGTTTTTAAAGTTTGGTACGCGTTCAAGGTATGTGTTTATCGCTTTCTTGACTTTAACATATTCATGATACTTAGGCTTTTTACAACTTCTATGCCATTCATTCTTTTGTATACTTGTTCTTGTGTGAATCACTTTAGTTCCCAACCTTTTTTTGAGGAAGCCTTCCATTGTTCATATATGCTTGGAGTTCCAACATTCTTGTTCTAACTGGATTTTATTATGTTGAATCTGTTGTTTATGTTGTGTATATGAATGCATGAAAAGGATCAAGGCATTTGTTTCATTTTGAGCACAACCACCTTAGCCAAATAGTCAATTCACCTTGTGAGCGTGTGATCTTTCGTAACCCCTTTGAGCTTTTTGATCCATGTTTTATTTGAACTTAATGCTTGTCTATGAGTATTTAGTTTACTTATTTTTTATTGGATTTTATTTTTTCTTGGACCTCAACTTTGTGTTGTTGTATGGATTTTTTCCTTGCCTTAGAAAGTAGGGAGTATTCACATGATGGTGCGGTTGAATTCAAGTTGGGGAGAGAATGATTGTGTATTCATTAGTTGGTTCTATGAGGAAAGAAATAGAAAAGAAAAAAGAGAAAAATATGACAAAAGAAAAGAATAGAATAAAAGAAAGAAAAAGAAAATCTTTGAAAAAGGAAACAAAAAGAGTTTCAATAATTGTGCTAAATAAGTATTGTGTTTTGTGTAACACTTGGGATTTTGGAAGAAGTTTGATTGAAATTTTGTGTTTGAACTTTTGTGAGTTGATCACTCCCTTAGGTTTAAGCAAGTTTTTGTTTCGATTAGCTTTAGGAATTGCTCCTTGTTTGTTTACCCGGCCACATTACAACCTTGAAAAGTCCTTGTGATTCTTGCATTTGTATGTTCAATGTGAATTTTTGGATGGATGCATAATTTAGTCTTTTGTTTGCAGGATTGTTGTGTGAGTGAAAAATCCCTCATTTTATGTTTTTCATTTACCGATGATTGTTTTTGCTATGTGTGATTCACATTTGAACTTGTGTTGTTTTAGGATGTTTGGCATGATTTTGGTATTTTGCATTTGTTTCGTGATTGTGTTATCGTTGAAGTTTAGTGGTAAGTATTTACTTTGTGTGTACCATTTTCGATTGAACCATTGCATTTGTTTTTGTTTGTAAAAACTTGTTGTTAGGTGATTTCTTGGATTTCACTTTTGTTCCTTTAGTTTGCTGGCTTTGTTTGAGGACAAACAATTATGTAAGTCGGGGAGAGTTTGATAAGTGCAAAATGTACCTATTTTTGTATATGAGTTTTGTTGCACTTATCGATACTTTTTGGTTAATATCGTTCAAATAAACCCCGATTTGTTTATAATTACGTTTACTTTACGTTATAGTGTATATATTGCCTTATAGTGTAAATATCAATGAGTTTAATTGATTTTATCTCATTTTTTGCAGGTATTAAATCAAGGATATCTTGCCATTGTTGTATAGAGCATTGAATAAGCTTTCCAACGCTTCGAACCGAGCGAAAAACGGAGTTACGGTTCAAAAGATACGAATAAAACAGTGCAGAATTTTCTGGTGTGCTGCGCCGGGAGCTCCGGAACAGTACTGGAACTTGCAAAAATAAACCGCCTTTCGCCACCGGGCACCCCAAAATTCCGCAGGGCGAAACTGGGCAGACAGAAACATCAAATATGGGGAAAAAACACATTTTTAGGGATGGTTTTGGGGTTATTTTGCTCCCAACTCCATCAAACTTCATTTCTCTTGTAGATTAGCTTATAAAACATCATTGGAGCTTGCATTTGGATAATCCGGAGTCGAATCTCTCGTCGATTGGTGTTGACAAACTAAGAAATGTTTGGTTCCTCTTCTCTCTTCTCTTTATAATTTCTTTTTGTTGGGTATTGTATAGTTACTATGAACATATGTATCTTTGTTGATCTTAATATTATATGAAATTTGCATTACAAATCATTATCGATGTCTTCCTTGATCTTTTTGCATTTATGTTTGTATTTGTGTTGTGTTAGAGATAAACATCACAAATCTTGATTAGGGATGGATATCTATTGTCTAGATGCTAGAGATTGATTTAGATGATAATCTTTTTCGTGTCGAAACTTAATGTCTTCCGTGTTTCGAGGCTTCGTGCGCGAGAGTGACGAAGAGAGTAATACAGTTGTCTCTCAGCTCAGTGTGCCAGAGATGGACACTGTTGTGAGTGATGCTGGATGATTTTGACGAGTATTGCAGGTGGAGTATAATTGGTCGGTAAATTTATGTTTGTGACGAGTGGATTATATGTATGCTTGATAAGTTCGTCTTGTTGAAGAATGAATTGTTTTTATGTTTTTATTTACTTTTCTGTTTTTACGCTTTAAACCATTTTAAAACCAAACTCATTAACATTGATATTGTCGAACGGCAATTCAGTAGCACCGATCTCTATGGAAACGATAATTCCCGGAAAAATACTTCCAAATCTTTTTGTTTGCTTGCCCTATACCGCTACCAACAAAATGGCGTCGTTGCCGCGAATTGGTGTTTTTATTGAATCGTATTGCGATAGTTTCTTTGTTTTTGAGTTTTGTAGATATCGTATATATTGTCTATTTTCACTTGTTTAGATTGATACTTGTATATGTTTACCATATTTGTGAATTTTACATGTTTTGTATACTTGTATATTTAGTGTATTTGTTTGTTTCTCTTCACATTTGCTAAGTGTTTGGTTAGGTTTCATCGTCGGTGAGCACTAACCGTGTAAAGAGGCAACTTGGAGAAGTGTGTATAAATAATAGGCGTCGAGCTTATGACGTAAAACAAGCATGTTTTATCGTTTTTTGTTCCGTTATTACTTTTTCATTGTATATGAGATTGTGTAGGTGTTAAGTGGAGGCCTACACCAGAACCCTTTTGTTGTACTGATTTTTCTGGTTCTGGTGTAGCGCGCTCAGCGCGCTCTGCTGTGCTGAACCAGTAATTTGTTTTAATTGTTCACTTGGCTCCCCCTTTTTCCCACTTCCACCAAGGCCTTATATATTAGTAATTATTAGTAATTTTTCTTATTCTTTTGTTGTTGTTTGGACTCAAATTTTTGCCCGATTGCTTGAAGTCGCATTCGGTGTTTGTCCATTTTTTATCATTTCAACTTGCGAATGCGTGGTAATGATAGTTTTTAAAGTTTGGTACGCGTTCAAGGTATGTGTTTATCACTTTCTTGACTTTAACATATTCATGATACTTAGGCTTTTTACAACTTCTATGCCATTCATTCTTTTGTATACTTGTTCTTGTGTGAATCACTTTAGTTCCCAACCTTTTTGTGAGGAAGCCTTCCATTGTTCATATATGCTTGGAGTTCCAACATTCTTGTTCTAACTGGATTTTATTATGTTGAATCTGTTGTTTATGTTGTGTATATGAATGCATGAAAAGGATCAAGGCATTTGTTTCATTATGAGCACAACCACCTTAGCCAAATAGTCAATTCACCTTGTAAGCGTGTGATCTTTCGTAACCCCTTTGAGCTTTTTGATCCATGTTTTATTTGAACTTAATGCTTGTCTATGAGTATTTAGTTTACTTATTTTTTATTGGATTTTATTTTTTCTTGGACCTCAACTTTGTGTTGTTGTATGGATTTTTTCCTTGCCTTAGAAAGTATGGAGTATTCACATGATGGTGCGGTTGAATTCAAGTTGGGGAGAGAATGATTGTGTATTCATTAGTTGGTTCTATGAGGAAAGAAATAGAAAAGAAAAAAGGGAAAAATATGACAAAAGAAAAGAATAGAATAAAAGAAAGAAAAAGAAAATCTTTGAAAAAGGAAACAAAAAGAGTTTCAATAATTGTGCTAAATAAGTATTGTGTTTTGTGTAACACTTGGGATTTTGGAAGAAGTTTGATTGAAATTTTGTGTTTGAACTTTTGTGAGTTGATCACTCCCTTAGGTTTAAGCAAGTTTTTGTTTCGATTAGCTTTAGGAATTGCTCCTTGTTTGTTTACCCGACCACATTACAACCTTGAAAAGTCCTTGTGATTCTTGCATTTGTATGTTCAATGTGAATTTTTGGATGGATGCATAATTTAGTCTTTTGTTTGCAGGATTGTTGTGTGAGTGAAAAATCCCTCATTTTATGTTTTTCATTTACCGATGATTGTTTTTGCTATGTGTGATTCACATTTGAACTTGTGTTGTTTTAGGATGTTTGGCATGATTTTGGTATTTTGCATTTGTTTCGTGATTGTGTTATCGTTGAAGTTTAGTGGTAAGTATTTACTTTGTGTGTACCATTTTCGATTGAACCATTGCATTTGTTTTTGTTTGTAAAAACTTGTTGTTAGGTGATTTCTTGGATTTCACTTTTGTTCCTTTAGTTTGCTGGCTTTGTTTGAGGACAAACAATTATGTAAGTCGGGGAGAGTTTGATAAGTGCAAAATGTACCTATTTTTGTATATGAGTTTTGTTGCACTTATCGATACTTTTTGGTTAATATCGTTCAAATAAACCCCGATTTGTTTATAATTACGTTTACTTTACGTTATAGTGTATATATTGCCTTATAGTGTAAATATCAATGAGTTTAATTGATTTTATCTCATTTTTTGCAGGTATTAAATCAAGGATATCTTGCCATTGTTGTATAGAGCATTGAATAAGCTTTCCAACGCTTCGAACCGAGCGAAAAACGGAGTTACGGTTCAAAAGATACGAATAAAACAGTGCAGAATTTTCTGGTGTGCTGCGCCGGGAGCTCCGGAACAGTACTGGAACTTGCAAAAATAAACCGCCTTTCGCCACCGGGCACCCCAAAATTCCGCAGGGCGAAACTGGGCAGACAGAAACATCAAATATGGGGAAAAAACACATTTTTAGGGATGGTTTTGGGGTTATTTTGCTCCCAACTCCATCAAACTTCATTTCTCTTGTAGATTAGCTTATAAAACATCATTGGAGCTTGCATTTGGATAATCCGGAGTCGAATCTCTCGTCGATTGGTGTTGACAAACTAAGAAATGTTTGGTTCCTCTTCTCTCTTCTCTTTATAATTTCTTTTTGTTGGGTATTGTATAGTTACTATGAACATATGTATCTTTGTTGATCTTAATATTATATGAAATTTGCTTTACAAATCATTATCGATGTCTTCCTTGATCTTTTTGCATTTATGTTTGTATTTGTGTTGTGTTAGAGATAAACATCACAAATCTTGATTAGGGATGGATATCTTTTGTCTAGATGCTAGAGATTGATTTAGATGACAATCTTTTTCGTGTCGAAACTTAATGTCTTCCGTGTTTCGAGGCTTCGTGCGCGAGAGTGACGAAGAGAGTAATACAGTTGTCTCTCAGCTCAGTGTGCCAGAGATGGACACTGTTGTGAGTGATGCTGGATGATTTTGACGAGTATTGCAGGTGGAGTATAATTGGTCGGTAAATTTATGTTTGTGACGAGTGGATTATATGTATGCTTGATAAGTTCGTCTTGTTGAAGAATGAATTGTTTTTATGTTTTTATTTACTTTTCTGTTTTTACGCTTTAAACCATTTTAAAACCAAACTTATTAACATTGATATTGTCGAACGGCAATTCAGTAGCACCGATCTCTATGGAAACGATAATTCCCGGAAAAATACTTCCAAATCTTTTTGTTTGCTTGCCCTATACCGCTACCAACAAAATGGCGTCGTTGCCGCAAATTGGTGTTTTTATTGAATCGTATTGCGATAGTTTCTTTGTTTTTGAGTTTTGTAGATATCGTATATATTGTCTATTTTCACTTGTTTAGATTGATACTTGTATATGTTTACCATATTTGTGAATTTTACATGTTTTGTATACTTGTATATTTAGTGTATTTGTTTGTTTCTCTTCACATTTGCTAAGTGTTTGGTTAGGTTTCATCGTCGGTGAGCACTAACCGTGTAAAGAGGCAACTTGGAGAAGTGTGTATAAATAATAGGCGTCGAGCTTATGACGTAAAACAAGCATGTTTTATCGTTTTTTGTTCCGTTATTACTTTTTCATTGTATATGAGATTGTGTAGGTGTTAAGTGGAGGCCTACACCAGAACCCTTTTGTTGTATTGATTTTTCTAGTTCTGGTGTAGCGCGCTCAGCGCGCTCTGCTGTGCTGAACCAGTGATTTGTTTTAATTGTTCACTTGGCTCCCCCTTTTTCCCACTTCCACCAAGGCCTTATATATTAGTAATTATTAGTAATTTTTCTTATTCTTTTGTTGTTGTTTGGACTCAAATTTTTGCCCGATTGCTTGAAGTCGCATTCGGTGTTTGTCCATTTTTTATCATTTCAACTTGCGAATGCGTGGTAATGATAGTTTTTAAAGTTTGGTACGCGTTCAAGGTATGTGTTTATCGCTTTCTTGACTTTAACATATTCATGATACTTAGGCTTTTTACAACTTCTATGCCATTCATTCTTTTGTATACTTGTTCTTGTGTGAATCACTTTAGTTCCCAACCTTTTTGTGAGGAAGCCTTCCATTGTTCATATATGCTTGGAGTTCCAACATTCTTGTTCTAACTGGATTTTATTATGTTGAATCTGTTGTTTATGTTGTGTATATGAATGCATGAAAAGGATCAAGGCATTTGTTTCATTTTGAGCACAACCACCTTAGCCAAATAGTCAATTCACCTTGTGAGCGTGTGATCTTTCGTAACCCCTTTGAGCTTTTTGATCCATGTTTTATTTGAACTTAATGCTTGTCTATGAGAATTTAGTTTACTTATTTTTTATTGGATTTTATTTTTTCTTGGACCTCAACTTTGTGTTGTTGTATGGATTTTTTCCTTGCCTTAGAAAGTAGGGAGTATTCACATGATGGTGCGGTTGAATTCAAGTTGGGGAGAGAATGATTGTGTATTCATTAGTTGGTTCTATGAGGAAAGAAATAGAAAAGAAAAAAGAGAAAAATATGACAAAAGAAAAGAATAGAATAAAAGAAAGAAAAGGAAAATCTTTGAAAAAGGAAACAAAAAGAGTTTCAATAATTGTGCTAAATAAGTATTGTGTTTTGTGTAACACTTGGGATTTTGGAAGAAGTTTGATTGAAATTTTGTGTTTGAACTTTTGTGAGTTGATCACTCCCTTAGGTTTAAGCAAGTTTTTGTTTCGATTAGCTTTAGGAATTGCTCCTTGTTTGTTTACCCGACCACATTACAACCTTGAAAAGTCCTTGTGATTCTTGCATTTGTATGTTCAATGTGAATTTTTAGATGGATGCATAATTTAGTCTTTTGTTTGCAGGATTGTTGTGTGAGTGAAAAATCCCTCATTTTATGTTTTTCATTTACCGATGATTGTTTTTGCTATGTGTGATTCACATTTGAACTTGTGTTGTTTTAGGATGTTTGGCATGATTTTGGTATTTTGCATTTGTTTCGTGATTGTGTTATCGTTGAAGTTTAGTGGTAAGTATTTACTTTGTGTGTACCATTTTCGATTGAACCATTGCATTTGTTTTTGTTTGTAAAAACTTGTTGTTAGGTGATTTCTTGGATTTCACTTTTGTTCCTTTAGTTTGCTGGCTTTATTTGAGGACAAACAATTATGTAAGTCGGGGAGAGTTTGATAAGTGCAAAATGTACCTATTTTTGTATATGAGTTTTGTTGCACTTATCGATACATTTTGGTTAATATCGTTCAAATAAACCCCGATTTGTTTATAATTACGTTTACTTTACGTTATAGTGTATATATTGCCTTATAGTGTAAATATCAATGAGTTTAATTGATTTTATCTCATTTTTTGCAGGTATTAAATCAAGGATATCTTGCCATTGTTGTATAGAGCATTGAATAAGCTTTCCAACGCTTCGAACCGAGCGAAAAACGGAGTTACGGTTCAAAAGATACGAATAAAACAGTGCAGAATTTTCTGGTGTGCTGCGCCGGGAGCTCCGGAACAGCACTGGAACTTGCAAAAATAAACCGCCTTTCGCCACCGGGCACCCCAAAATTCCGCAGGGCGAAACTGGGCAGACAGAAACATCAAATATGGGGAAAAAACACATTTTTAGGGATGGTTTTGGGGTTATTTTGCTCCCAACTCCATCAAACGTCATTTCTCTTGTAGATTAGCTTATAAAACATCATTGGAGCTTGCATTTGGATAATCCGGAGTCGAATCTCTCGTCGATTGGTGTTGACAAACTAAGAAATGTTTGGTTCCTCTTCTCTCTTCTCTTTATAATTTCTTTTTGTTGGGTATTGTATAGTTACTATGAACATATGTATCTTTGTTGATCTTAATACTATATGAAATTTGCTTTACAAATCATTATCGATGTCTTCCTTGATCTTTTTGCATTTATGTTTGTATTTGTGTTGTGTTAGAGATAAACATCACAAATCTTGATTAGGGATGGATATCTTTTGTCTAGATGCTAGAGATTGATTTAGATGACAATCTTTTTCGTGTCGAAACTTAATGTCTTCCGTGTTTCGAGGCTTCGTGCGCGAGAGTGACGAAGAGAGTAATACAGTTGTCTCTCAGCTCAGTGTGCCAGAGATGGACACTATTGTGAGTGATGCTGGATGATTTTGACGAGTATTGCAGGTGGAGTATAATTGGTCGGTAAATTTATGTTTGTGACGAGTGGATTATATGTATGCTTGATAAGTTCGTCTTGTTGAAGAATGAATTGTTTTTATGTTTTTATTTACTTTTCTGTTTTTACGTTTTAAACCATTTTAAAACCAAACTCATTAACATTGATATTGTCGAACGGCAATTCAGTAGCACCGATCTCTATGGAAACGATAATTCCCAGAAAAATACTTCCAAATCTTTTTGTTTGCTTGCCCTATACTGCTACCAACAAAATGGCGTCGTTGCCGCGAATTGGTGTTTTTATTGAATCGCATTGCGATAGTTTCTTTGTTTTTTAGTTTTGTAGATATCGTATATATTGTCTATTTTCACTTGTTTATATTGATACTTGTATATGTTTTCCATATTTGTGAATTTTACATGTTTTGTATACTTGTATATTTAGTGTATTTGTTTGTTTCTCTTCACGTTTGCTAAGTGTTTGGTTAGGTTCTATCGTCGGTGAGCACTAACCGTGTAAAGAGGCAACTTGGAGAAGTGTGTATAAATAATAGGCGTCGAGCTTACGACGTAAAACAAGCATGTTTTATCGTTTTTTGTTCCGTTATTACTTTTTCATTGTATATGAGATTGTGTAGGTGTTAAGTGGAGGCCTACACCAGAACCCTGTTGTTGTACTGATTTTTCTGGTTCTGGTGTAGCGCGCTTAGCGCGCTCAGCGCGCTCTGCTGTGCTGAACCAGTGATTTGTTTTAATTGTTCACTTGGCTCCCCCTTTTTCCCACTTCCACCAAGGCCTTATATATTAGTAATTATTAGTAATTTTTCTTATTCTTTTGTTGTTGTTTGGACTCAAATTTTTGCCCGATTGCTTGAAGTCGCATTCGGTGTTTGTCCATTTTTTATCATTTCAACTTGCGAATGCGTGGTAATGATAGTTTTTAAAGTTTAGTACGCGTTCAAGGTATGTGTTTATCGCTTTCTTGACTTTAACATAATCATGATACTTAGGCTTTTTACAACTTCTATGCCATTCATTCTTTTGTATACTTGTTCTTGTGTGAATCACTTTAGTTCCCAACCTTTTTGTGAGGAAGCCTTCCATTGTTCATAAATGCTCGGAGTTCCAACATTCTTGTTCTAACTGGATTTTATTATGTTGAATCTGTTGTTTATGTTGTGTATATGAATGCATGAAAAGGATCAAGGCATTTGTTTCATTTTGAGCACAACCACCTTAGCCAAATAGTCAATTCACCTTGTGAGCGTGTGATCTTTCGTAACCCCTTTGAGCTTTTTGATCCATGTTTTATTTGAACTTAATGCTTGTTTATGAGTATTTAGTTCACTTATTTTTTATTGGATTTTGTTTTTTCTTGGACCTCAACTTTGTGTTGTTGTATGGATTTTTTCCTTGCCTTAGAAAGTAGGGAGTATTCACATGATGGTGCGGTTGAATTCAAGTTGGGGAGAGAATGATTGTGTATTCATTAGTTGGTTCTATGAGGAAAGAAATAGAAAAGAAAAAAGAGAAAAATATGACAAAAGAAAAGAATAGAAAAAAAGAAAGAAAAAGAAAATCTTTGAAAAAGGAAACAAAGAGAGTTTCAATAATTGTGCTAAATAAGTATTGTGTTTTGTGTAACACTTGGGATTTTGGAAGAAGTTTGATTGAAATTTTGTGTTTGAACTTTTGTGAGTTGATCACTCCCTTAGGTTTAAGCAAGTTTTTGTTTCGATTAGCTTTAGGAATTGCCCCTTGTTTGTTTACCCGGCCACATTACAACCTTGAAAAGTCCTTGTGATTCTTGCATTTGTATGTTCAATGTGAAGTTTTGGATGGATGCATAATTTAGTCTTTTGTTTGCAGGATTGTTGTGTGAGTGAAAAATCCCTCATTTTATGTTTTTCATTTATCGATGATTGTTTTTGCTAGGTGTGATTCACATTTGAACTTGTGTTGTTTTAGGATGTTTGGCATGATTTTGGTATTTTGCATTTGTTTCGTGATTGTGTTATCGTTGAAGTTTAGTGGTAAGTATTTACTTTGTGTGTACCATTTTCGATTGAACCATTGCATTTGTTTTTGTTTGTAAAAACTTGTTGTTGCGTGATTTCTTGGATTTCACTTTTGTTCCTTTAGTTTGTTGCCTTTGTTTGAGGACAAACAATTATGTAAGTCGGGGAGAGTTTGATAAGTGCAAAATGTACCTATTTTTGTATATGAGTTTTGTTGCACTTATCGATACTTTTTTATTAATATCGTTCAAATAAACCCCAATTTGTTTATAATTACGTTTACTTTACGTTATAGTGTATATATTGCCTTATAGTGTAAATATCAATGAGTTTAATTGATTTTCTCTCATTTTTTGCAGGTATTAAATCAAGAATATCTTGCCATTGTTGTATAGAGCATTGAATAAGCTTTCCAACGCTTAGAACCGGGAGAAAAACGGAGTTAGGTTCAAAAGATACGAATAAAACAGTGCAGAATTTTCTGGTGTGCTGCGCCGGGCGCTCCGGAACAGCACTGGAACTTGCAAAAATAAACCGCCTTTCGCCACCGGGCGCACCAAAATTCCGCAGGGCGAAAATGGGCAGACAGAAACATCAAATATGCGGAAAAAACACATTTTTAGGGATGGTTTTAGGGTTATTTTGCTCCCAACTCCATCAAACTTCATTTCTCTTGTAGATTAGCTTAGAAAACATCATTGGTGCTTGCATTTGGATGATCCGGAGTCGAATCTCTCGTCGATTGGTGTTGACAAACCAAGAAATGTTTGGTTCCTCTTCTCTCTTCTCTTTATAATTTCTTTTTGTTGGGTATTGTATAGTTACTTTGAACATATGTATCTTTGTTGATCTTAATATTATATGAAATTTGCTTTACAAATCATTAGCGATGTCTTCCTTGATCTTTTTGCATTTATGTTTGTATTTGTGTTGTGTTAGAGATAAACATCACAAATCTTGATTAGGGATGGATATCTTGGGTCTAGATGCTAGAGATTGATTTAGATGATAATCTTTTTCGTGTCGAAACTTAATGTCTTCCGTGTTTCGAGGCTTCGTGCGCGAGAGTGACGAAGAGAGTAATACAGTTGTCTCTCAGCT
Source organism: Lathyrus tuberosus (assembly GCA_022829125.1). Taxonomy (NCBI): domain Eukaryota; kingdom Viridiplantae; phylum Streptophyta; class Magnoliopsida; order Fabales; family Fabaceae; genus Lathyrus; species Lathyrus tuberosus. The sequence goes on along the minus strand of JALAZF010000706.1, from coordinate 230,183 downwards.
CAGTGTGCCAGAGATGGACACTGTTGTGAGTGGTGCTGGATGATTTTGACGAGTATTGCAGGTGGAGTATAATTGGTCGGTAAATTTATGTTTGTGACGAGTGGATTATAAGTATGCTTGATAAGTTCGTCTTGTTGAAGAATGAATTGTTTTTATGTTTTTATTTACTTTTCTGTTTTGACGCTTTAAACAATTTTAAAACCAAACTCATTAACATTGATATTGTCGAACGACAATTCAGTAGCACCGATCTCTATGGAAACGATAATTCCCGGAAAAATACTTCCAAATCTTTTTGTTTGCTTGCCCTATACTGCTACCAACAAAATGGCGTCGTTGCCGCAAATTAGTGTTTTTATTGAATCGCATTGCGATAGTTTCTTTGTTTTTGAGTTTTGTAGATATCGTATATATTGTCTATTTTCACTTGTTTAGATTAATACTTGTATATGTTTACCATATTTGTGAATTTTACATGTTTTGTATACTTGTATATTTAGTGTATTTGTTTGTTTCTCTTCACGTTTGCTAAGTGTTTGGTTAGGTTTCATCGTCGGTGAGCACTAACCGTCTAAAGAGGCAACTTGGAGAAGTGTGTATAAATAATAGGCGTCGAGTTTACGACGTAAAACAAGCATGTTTTATCGTTTTTTGTCCCGTTATTACTTTTTCATTGTATATGAGATTGTGTAGGTGTTAAGTGGAGGCCTACACCAGAACCCTGTTGTTGTACTGATTTTTTCGGTTCTGGTGTAGCGCGCTTAGCGCGCTCAGCGCGCTCTGCTGTGCTGAACCAGTGATTTGTTTTAATTGTTCACTTGGCTCCCCCTTTTTCCCACTTCCACCAAGGCCTTATATATTAGTAATTATTAGTAATTTTTCTTATTCTTTTGTTGTTGTTTGGACTCAAATTTTTGCCCGATTGCTTGAAGTCGCATTCGGTGTTTGTCCATTTTTTATCATTTCAACTTGCGAATGCGTGGTAATGATAGTTTTTAAAGTTTGGTACGCGTTCAAGGTATGTGTTTATCGCTTTCTTGACTTTAACATATTCATGATACTTAGGCTTTTTACAACTTCAATGCCATTCATTCTTTTGTATACTTGGTCTTGTGTGAATCACTTTAGTTCCCAACCTTTTTGTGAGGAAGCCTTCCATTGTTCATATATGCTCGGAGTTCTAACATTCTTGTTCTAACTGCATTTTATTATGTTGAATCTGTTGTTTATATTGTGTATATGAATGCATGAAAAGGATCAAGGCATTTGTTTCATTTTGAGCACAACCACCTTAGCCAAATAGTCAATTCACCTTGTGAGCGTGTGATCTTTCGTAACCCCTTTGAGCTTTTTGATCCATGTTTTATTTGAACTTAATGCTTGTCTATGAGTATTTAGTTCACTTATTTTTTATTGGATTTTGTTTTTTCTTGGACCTCAACTTTGTGTTGTTGTATGGATTTTTTTCTTGCCATAGAAAGTAGAGAGTATTCACATGATGGTGCGGTTGAATTCAAGTTGGGGAGAGAATGATTGTGTATACATTAGTTGGTTCTATGAGGAAAGAAATAGAAAAGAAAAAAGAGAAAAATATGACAAAAGAAAAGAATAGAAAAAAAGAAAGAAAAAGAAAATCTTTGAAAAAGGAAACAAAAAGAGTTTCAATAATTGTGCTAAATAAGTATTGTGTTTTATGTAACACTTGGGATTTTGGAAGAAGTTTGATTGAAATTTTGTGTTTGAACTTTTGTGAGTTGATCACTCCCTTAGGTTTAAGCAAGTTTTTGTTTCGATTAGCTTTAGGAATTGCCCCTTGTTTGTTTACCCGACCACATTACAACCTTGAAAAGTCCTTGTGATTCTTGCATTTGTATGTTCAATTTGAATTTTTGGATGGATGCATAATTTAGTCTTTTGTTTGCAGGATTGTTGTGTGAGTGAAAAATCCCTCATTTTATGTTTTTCATTTACCGATGATTGTTTTTGCTAGGTGTGATTCACATTTGAACTTATGTTGTTTTAGGATGTTTGGCATGATTTTGGTATTTTGCATTTGTTTCGTGATTGTGTTATCGTTGAAGTTTAGTGGTAAGTATTTACTTTGTGTGTACCATTTTCGATTGAACCATTGCATTTTTTTTTGTTTGTAAAAACTTGTTGTTGCGTGATTTCTTGGATTTCACTTTTGTTCCTTTAGTTTGTTGGCTTTGTTTGAGGACAAACAATTATGTAAGTCGGGGAGAGTTTGATAAGTGCAAAATGTACCTATTTTTGTATATGAGTTTTGTTGCACTTATCGATACTTTTTGGTTAATATCGTTCAAATAAACCCCGATTTGTTTATAATTACGTTTACTTTACGTTATAGTGTATATATTTCCTTATAGTGTAAATATCAATGAGTTTAATTGATTTTCTCTCATTTTTTGCAGGTATTAAATCAAGGATATCTTTCCATTGTTGTATAGAGCATTGAATAAGCATTCCAACGCTTCGAACCGAGCGAAAAACGGAGTTACGGTTCAAAAGATACGAATAAAACAGTGCAGAATTTTCTGGTGTGCTGCGCCGGGCGAAAATTCCGCCGGGCGAAATTTCCTGCGCCGGGCGCTCCGGAACAGCACTGGAACTTGCATAAATAAACCGCCTTTCGCCACCGGGTGCCCCAAAATTCCGCCGGGCAAAACTGGGCAGACAGAAACATCAAATATGGGGAAAAAAACACATTTTTAGGGATGGTTTTGGGGTTATTTTGCTCCCAACTCCATCAAACATCATTTCTCTTGTAGATTAGCTTAGAAAACATCATTGGAGCTTGCATTTGGATGATCCGGAGTCGAATCTCTCGTCGATTGGTGTTGACAAACCAAGAAATGTTTGGTTGCTCTTCTCTCTTCTCTTTGTAATTTCTTTTTGTTGGGTATTGTATAGTTACTATGAACATATGTATCTTTGTTGATCTTAATATTATATGAAATTTGCTTTACAAATCATTATCGATGTCTTCCTTGATCTTTTTGCATTTATGTTTGTATTTGTGTTGTGTTAGAGATAAACATCACAAATCTTGATTAGGGATGGATATCTATTGTCTAGATGCTAGAGATTGATTTAGATGATAATCTTTTTGGTGTCGAAGCTTAATGTCTTCCGTGTTTCGAGGCTTCGTGCGCGAGAGTGACGAAGAGAGTAATACAGTTGTCTCTCAGCTCAGTGTGCCAGAGATGGACACTGTTGTGAGTGATGCTGGATGATTTTGACGAGTATTGCAGGTGGAGTATAATTGGTCGGTAAATTTATGTTTGTGACGAGTGGATTATATGTATGCTTGATAAGTTCGTCTTGTTGAAGAATGAATTGTTTTTATGTTTTTATTTACTTTTCTGTTTTTACGCTTTAAACCATTTTAAAACCAAACTCATTAACATTGATATTGTCGAACGGCAATTCTGTAGCACCGATCTCTGTGGACACGATAATTCCCGGAAAAATACTTCCAAATCTTTTTGTTTGCTTGCCCTATATCGCTACCAACAACAGGCAGGACATCTGATTGCTGACTGCAAAGTTAATATGGTTACTTGTTACAATTATAGAGAACAGGGCCATATTAGCACTCGTTGTCAGAAACATAAGCAAGCTTCGACTGGGGGAAAAGTGTTCGCTTTGACGGGAACCCAGACATCCAATGATGACAGATTGATCCGAGGTACATGTTATATTAATAGTACGCCTTTGATTGCTATTATTGATACTGGTGCTACTCACTCTTTTGTTGTTGTTGATTATGTAAGAAGGCTAGGCCTTGTCGTTTCTCCTATGAAGGGAGAAATGGTTACCGAAACTCCTGCGAAGGGATCGGTGACCACTTTGCTAGTGTGTTTGAATTGTCTGTTATCAATCTTTGGTAAGGACTTTGGTGTAGATCTTATTTGTCTACCGTTGGGAGGTCTCGATGTGATCTTGGGTATGAACTGGTTGGAGTTCAATCATGTTCATATTAATTGTTTTAATAAGTCGGTTCGATTTCTTACTCCTGAGGAAGAAGGAGAAGATGGTTTTATGTCTGCTAGAGAATTGAAAGAGCTTTTGGAAGACGAAGCTCAGGTGCTTGCATTGTTTGCATCATTACAAGTGGAGAGCAAGTCAGTGATTAATGAGTTGCAAGTGGTGCGTGAATTTCCTGAAGTGTTCCCAGATGACATTGCTGATGTGCCACCAGAGAGAAAAGTAGAATTTACTATTGATCTTGTCCCTGGCCTATGATGGCGCATTATCCTTGATGATGCTGAGTATGTGTTAATTATGGTTATCGTTGTTGTTGATGCATGCCATGTTGCATTAGTTGTAGAATAAGCCGTGTGCCCATGTGGGGTGTGAGCGACTTATTTAGATTCTTAGAGTAGAATCATGTTGTTGTTGTTGTTAAGGTAATCGTGTGCCCGTGTGGGGTGTGAGCGGTTGCGGGTGATCGTGTGCCCATGTGGGGTGTGAGCAATCATGGATGTCGTGTGCCCATGTGGGGTGTGAGCGACGTATATGGAATTTCGATGGGAATATGATTATGAAAAAGGGATCGATTGGTATCGCACGCATTGAGTCGAGTTGTATGTCTCATTGCATTGCATTATGTCATTGTATGATGAGTTGTTGATTATGTGTTGATGTGTATGTTGTGGATCCGTGGATGTGTTGCTGATAGAGTATATTCCATATTTGATTACATGCTTTTATGCTTATATCATATATTTCTTTATTGATTGAGAATCTCACCCCTTCTGTTTGAATGTTGCCTCCACGTGGGTAACGTGCAGGTGATCAGGATTAGTGCGGAGTCAGAGTGAGTGAAGATGAAGTCTTCTACTTGCTTCGTTGTGTCGGCGTCTGCTCTGATGTGTAACACCGGGGTTTTGGAACGCTTAGTTGTTTTATTTATTTGGTTGATGTTTAATTGAAGGATTTGAACTAATGTTTTGGTTATGATGTTAAATGACTATTTTTCTGCTGCAGATTAAAAGAATTTTATTTTTGAAAAATGATTTACGTGTTACATGTCTATTTCACGAGCAAGTTTTTGTTGAAGTATCATCCTGAATGCACTTGTTGTTTCAAATTGACTCTGATATTTTATTATTTTATGAATATTAAGTCGCGAGAGTTTAGGGTGTTACATTTCGCATTCTTCCTATAATTCACCTGAGTCCAAATGTGTTCTTCGTTAACCATATTAGCTAGACAAAAAATAACCTAGATATTCACAACAAAAACACAGACCTAAGAACAATAAAAAATGCATACCAAATAACAAAAAGATAAGGTCCCAAATTTTAGGATTAGGACTTTAAACCCCCTCAAGAGCACATTCTAGAGATGTAACTTGTTATACTATTCGTGATTTTTTCTCTATGTTTCTTAGCATAACATTAACATATTTCTAATCGGGGAGAAAATGGCTCAAGATTTATAAATAATTTGAATTTTAGATTAGTCTTGGGGAGAAAATGGCTCAAGATTTATAAATAATTTGAATTTTAGATTAGTCTATGTGTTTATTTCAAAATCTTAGATTAGAAATAAAATATATCTAATGTTAAAAAGAAAATAAAACTCATTAATTGAATAAATGAAATGCATATTTAATTGAATAAATATAGACCTTTGGATTAAATAAATTAAGAGATAAGATTTGACATGAGAGTAAGCTTTAGCATTTGGTGTACGCTGATCAAAGTGGACTCTTGATAAATTTGATCTTTTTTTTTTAACAATTATATATTATGTTATAAAAATTGATATTATTTATCTTGGAAAATATAATTTGATTTATAGAAGCATTTAACTATTAATTGCTAATGGTAGTGTTTTTTTAATAATTTTTTATTAAGCTAAAAAATTATAGAAGGAAAAATAATAGGAAGCAATGAACATATAAACCTTACCCAAAAAGAAGAAAAATAAAAACGAAAATTGTCATAAATGGCAATGGTGAAAACGAACAAATTAATCGAATACAAACCAGAGTTGAGTGAGGTTGTATTTTTTTTCTGTGGTAAATATCAAATTACACATAAAGATTTAGTTTTTAAAAAAAGTTTCAATACGAGTATATCTAAGAAAGTTTCATAAGAATGAACTGATTCTTGTTTTTTAAGAGAACTTTCAACAAGGGATTAAAAGTAACATAAATAAAAACTACTTATTAGCGGTGTACGGAACTCAACAATTCAAAATAATTTTCTTAAAATAAGACAATTGAAGATTCTATTAAAAAGATATGAAATAAAATTACATTTATTATCAAATAAACTGAGTAACAATGTCTACATCCACTCAATACTTAGTACAATCGGTAGGTTTGAACGAGATAATTTCTTTTGTAAGATCATACCCAATCAAATAATTTATTTGTGCCATATTTCCAAAGAGGCCTAATCCATTATTATTTGGGCGAAAATTAAGACATTTAATCCCCTCAAATAAAAAAGCAAATGCACCATTAGAATCCAACTTAACATCTGCGCCACTAAAATGTGCTGTAATTACGGGAAAGTTTGATTGTTGAGATGTGATATTATAACAAAGATTATATGAATCAGTATAATCTTTAAAACGTTCTAATTTTACCACTTTTTTTACTGCCAATTCCAATTTATGGTAAACACGGTGTGGAAGAATAGTTACAGGTGTACCAAAGTCAATGATGATGTTATGCGTAGAAGCATTGGTTCCTTCACGTTTAAAACCTCTATACTTTATTATTTTATTTCCCACACTAAATGCTTTTATATTTAGGTAGTAATAGTCTTTTTGGTGATTTCCTATAGTTTTGACCATAGGAGTTGAAACAACGTTATCACCTGTAACAATAGCTGCATCTCCAAAATTGAGTTTGCTAGACATATTAGTCTTGCCACTATACTCATCAATTAAACAATATGAGAATTTTTCTCCAATTGAAGATCCTAATTGTTTTATAAGTGACATATGGCCTTTTCCAAAGCCAATTACGCCAGAACTCGGACCTTTATACTCATTGGACAGAGTATTGGTGTATCCACATCCTATCATAATCTTAGGAAATGAGAAAATTGAGCCAGAAATAAAATTCAATGTAAGTGTCTCCGTACTAAGAACTCCTTGTGTCTTTGTTCCATGACCATAATCAACAGTATATCCACAAGTATTTTGATCAAAAAAACAAGTAGTATCTTCCACAGATTTGCATGTTCTAGAAGAGCATGAAATATTTTGATAACTCAGAAGATTTTGAAGGATCAAACATAGGAGAGGTTTGATTGTAACATATATTACAAGGCTTGCATTGATGCCAAATTATGTTACTACCTGAATCTAAAACACCGAAGACCTTAAATGGTGGAGTACCGATTGAGTAACTTAAGAGATATTCACCATCAGAGTCATGAATTAAAGATGACTCAATTTTCTTTATAGTTGAAGAAAATTCTCTATTCATATAATTGGCACGATTGATAGAGCGATGCACAGCATTGAAAATTTGTTGAGATTTAGTTTGTGCGGAGTTGTAGAATGGTGATTTATAGGAATTGCGTTGAATGAGTTAACACTAAAACCATTGTTTTTAGCTTGAGAAATAAATATTGAACAAAAAATGCAAAACAAAAAAAAAGATAAAAGATGAAAAGGAAGACATTATTCTTAAGATTTGATTGAAAACTTATATCCAAAATTATATTATTTCACTGCCTTTTATAAGATGAAAATGCTGATAAAGATAAAAACGTATAGAGAACATAAAATAGAAAAGAGTCATTAATGTATAGAGAACATAAAATAGAGAAGAGTCATTAATTACTGATTTATTATATTTTTGGTAAAAAATGTATACCTGTTAACTATTATGCTGATTAATTTTAAAGATTTTTTTTGACATTATTCAACAAAAAAAGATTTGGTTTGCTTTTTTTTTTTTGTTTCTATCGAATTTGATTAATATATTTCTATTCAATATAATGTTAACTATTATGTCTATTTTAAATATTTCATTTGACTTTATTCAACAAAAAAAAATTGATTTGATTTGATTTTGTTAAAGTATCTGATTAATATGTTTTATTTTAAAAAATTAAAAATCGTAATGCTTAATTGTTGGAACTTCATACTTTTCATACAGATTAATATTTATTTATGTACACAAATAAATAACAATGTGACTTTTGTATGTTAGTTTTAAAGGTATATTAATAAATATCATAATTTGACGGAATATATATATATATATATATATATATATATATATATATATATATATATATATATATGAGATTTGTTACGGTAGACCCACTTATTTTTATGAAAATCTAGTTTAGCAACATACACCTGCATTTAATTATATTTTAGTTTAAATTCGCTAAAACACACCTTTATAAAAACAAGTGGGTTATGATAGCAAATATATATATATATATATATATATATATATATATATATATATATATATATATATATATATTAATTCTGACTATTAAATTTTGATTCATTAAAATTAATGGTCTAAATTGATTCCTCTTTTTATAGTCTTATTTTTTTATTTATAATTTATAAAATCCTCACCAAAATTTAATCCATGTTATATTTAAAGAAGAAAATTATTGTTTTTGTTGTCTTTGGAAAATAATGATACTAGATAGAAATTAATTTCATAAATGATATTCTTAATATATTTTTTTAATATAACTTTTCATAAAGGTTTCTTTTGGTACGGTTTATATAAGGTACTTAATAATTTTTATTATATTTTTTTTAGGTATTGAAATTGATCGTTCCTAGATCAGACAGGAGAACAGTGGCCAGCAACGTCGTGAATCCTCAACTCCGGTGATGGTGAGACGTCCGGGGGGGGGTACCTGCAAGGTACTCCGACGCTCAAGTAAGACAAAGGTCAGAAGTAAAAGCAAGTACAGAAAAAGGTTAAAGTGTATGAGATTGTGTCACCTGACCCTCTCAAGTGAGAGGGTATTTGTAGAGATCCCCCAACGCGGGGCCAACAGTTACTTGCATTGGGCTGGATGGTAAGGCCCAATCCAAGCAACTGTCAGGGCTTACGTGGCGTAGTGAAGGCCAGCACGTGGCCTTCGCCCTGGTGTAACGGTCCCGAAATCTCCGAAAGTAGGGCAGACCGTTTCTTTCGGGAGTGGGAAGTTACAAGAGAACGTGCCCTCTCGGGAGGAGCACGTGGGTATCGGGGAGAGGTGTGTCCGTAGGCCATATGCTTCTGTCCGACAGTCTTTACCTCGCGTGCCCGACGTCCAAGAGTACTGGCACGTGCCCGACACGGAAGTGGCTTTGGCCTTGTCGGCTTCCGCTGGCCATTGGGCTTGGACCTGCCCGACAGTAGGGCAGGCGCTGGCCTAGTCCAGAACAGGACCCCCCCAAGTCGTTGCTCTGAGGTGTCAGAGTAATAACTTAGGGATCAACACCCTGTCGAGGAAGTATTCCGTCGAGGAAGAGATTTTGAACGAGGAGAGGTTGGTCAACCGGGCAAAAATAAGTCAACTTGCTTGCGCTAGTTTAGTCGAGGTTTGGTGTAACACCCCAATCCCCATCGCGCATAAATAATACATAAATAAATCAGAGTAAATAAAAATTTATTTTTCCGACAGAAAACAGGGATGTCACAATTAAAGAAAGAAAACACAATCCCTGCTCATAAGTTTGATACATAACACAAAATGGAATAAACATTAAAGGGAAACTTTTTCCATATAAAAGAAAAGTTCAATTATGGAATAAAGTGGAAAGATCCATAACTGACTTGTTTTACAAAATGAATAGCTTTATAATATCCAAAATATACATACAAAGGTAATACACAATAATCTAACAAAGGTATACATATATAACATAATCGTTCCCCGACTCCCGTGCTACGTATCAGAGCAGACACCAAGACCGACAAAAGAACGGAGGGCTAATCTTCACAAAAGCCTCCAAGACTACAAATCTGCAATTGCCTCATAAAGCAATAAACCACAGCAGAAGGGTGAGAAATAACAACTAAATCAAGATTGCATAATAATATGCAAAACATATAATTCACATACATAGTTATTCTCACCACAAGCATCACATTTAATACACATATCATATACCAATTATACTAACATAATCACATATTCACACATAAGGCACGCCATAATCATAACATATGGAAATGCACCACCACATCACATAGCACATGTTTACGCATAAGACATATTATCCACAACCAATGAATTTATCACATATGCACATCAATTCACCAATTCAAACATAAATCTCAACACATAATTAATCAATTCATGAATTTCCACACATAATGCATCCATTCACAATTCTCACGCATAATCAATCCATTCATGATTTATGCAAATGCACAGAGACCGACACAACGACTCTATGCAATGCACATGCGGTACCATCCATCCATCATTTCTCATCACTAGTTCACTCAGGAACTATTGGAATCATCGCTTGTTACTGAGGACCACTCATGTAACACCCCGTCGGGCAAACGATGTTCCCCGTCGCTTTCGGTCCTCTTTGTATAAGGCTCACGACGTTTATGGATCGCTTTCGGTCCTCTTTGTATAAGGCTCACGATCCGATCGCTTTCGGTCCTCTTTGTATATGGCTCACGATCGTCTATAATCATCGCTTTCGGTACTCTTTGTATAAGGCTCACGATGTTATAGCGGATTCCCTTTGGAATCGTTTCGTCGCTCACACCCACTAGGGCACACGACATCACAGGATGCATATCATGATGCTTGACACACAAGAACTCATGACAATCAAATGCATCACCATAATTCAACAATATGAATTATCTCATCATCATTATTCATGCATTGAAAACACTTCAAACAATGCCTTTCGTCACAAACGACAAACCACAACAATCATGCACACACAATTACTTCCACAAGGGATTTACACCACAAAGGTTACCCACAACACCTCATAACAACATACATTGATATTCAATTCAACAATGTATTTTACCACACAACAACATCATTAATCATGCATCGAAGTTTTAACCCAAAACAATGCATTTACTTGCCATAAGGCCACAAACCATCATCACCTCATTTAATCACATGCATTCATATCACATATCAGCACACAAGTCATACGATGTATATCAAAAGCATATTGCATGATAACATATCAAATACACACAGTTACGACGGTAAAAGTCGACCAACGACACTTTTCTAAACCCCTGACATAATTAAATCGGTCAACCAATATCAAAACCATTTAATAAGAAAGAACAGATCATAAGCTTTCCAACGCACCAAACCGCGCCTCAACCCGACTTACGGATCAAAAGTTATAAAGAAAACAATTTAGAAAAGCTGTCATGTTCGCAATGCGAAGCTCCTAGCGAGTCCTTCGCCCCCTCATTCGCAGTGCGAATTTCCCAGCGAACCAAGTCAGAACTGAAAATAGCCAAAAAAAAATTCCCAACGTTCGCAGTGTGAACTCCCAGCGAATCTTCGCTTCCCCCTTCGCAGTGCGAGTCTCCAAGCAAACCAAGTCAGAAAGAAAACAACACAAAACAATACAAAGTTCGCAGTGCGAGTCTCTGGCGTATGCTCGCTCTCACCTTCGCAGTACGAATAGCCAGTGAATGCTCGCTTTCCCCTTCGCTAGGGGATTCGCAGTGCGAACCTGCGAAACCAGAAAAACCCAGCAGCGCTACCATAGGTCATTTGGGTCCAAATTCATCATTCTCCCACCCCAAACACTTTCAATTCATACTATAACAACCAAAACATGATCCAAACCTAATAACAAGTATTCTACTCAGTTTATATCGAATTTCATCCGTGAAAACATCGATTTCTATCAATCGTTCCTAATTTCAATCGATAAGAAAAGTCGCGAAACAACCAAAACAATTGCAACAAACAACACATATACATACACAAGCAAGATATAATTGAAACTTCTCACCTTTACCCGATTAATCGCGCTCGAAACGGAGTTTTCCCGGTTTTTTCCTCTTTCTCCTCTTCTCTCTTTCTTTCTTCTCCTTTTCTTTCTCATCTTTTTCATTCCTTTTCTTTTCTCTCTTTTTCTCTCCACTTTCTATTTATATAAATATCTAAACCCCTAAAAGACTATTTTACCCCTCAGCTCAAATATCTCACAAACGTTCTCTAAATGCGATAAAACATCAACAGCTATGAAAAATAATATATTGTCAAATAAAAGTCAAAAATAAAATAATATAAAACAAAAATAATTAAATCGACTCAATTAAATAAATAAGACAAAACTGGGGCGTTACAACTCTCCCCCACTTAGACATTTTCGTCCTCAAAAATATACTAAGACGAACAACTCCGGACACGACCCTCGCATCCGACCAATAAACAAACATGCCAACAAAAGCACACCACGAATAACACAAACTGACAAACCACCTCGCTAACAGCAACTACAACAACGACACGACAACGACGACAACTACAATGACAAGATGCAAAGCCCATACAATGCACTTGACGACCAACACACAACTCAAGGAATACCCAAGTTACGAACACACACAGGTTCACTCTCAAACCGAAACACAACAAGAACATAAAGTTCCACGACCCAACATCGTTTCAACAACCTCTACATAACTATGATACCAACATCCTTGTCACACAATCAATATTACAACAATGCTACGCTCCAACAATCAAACACATAACCAAAACATCCATCTACATAGTAGCCCATGAATAATATTTAAACCTTTCACTTAACACTGCCATTCTGAAATGTCCAATAGTCTCATTATTCCTACATGTTTCCAATGTTCAACTTATGAATTCTTACCAGTCACACACACAAATATAAAATGTACCACATCACGCTTCCGCTGCGCACTCTGATTACTCGTACCCATCAAAACAGCCATGCATAAAAACTTTCGGTTTAACTCATCAGACACAACCTTAGCTTTTTCTGAAGGATAATCCAAGCCAAATTCATAACTCGTCACGAATTCTAACCATCTTCGTTGTCTCATACTCTATTCCTTCAGACCAACCAAGTACTCGAAACTCTTGTGATTACTAAACACTTCGAACCTAGAACCATAAAAATAATACCTCCAAATATTCCAACACATTACAACCACAACCCATTCCAAATCCTGAATAGTATAGATCCTTTCATGAATCCTCCATGGTCGTAAAGCATAAGCCACGACTTTACCCTCTTGCATTAACACACTGACTAAACTCATCAAAGACATATCACAATACCTCACAACCGATTTATCCGGATCACGCAGTATCAAAACTGGAGCCGTAGACAACTTCTACTTCAGCTCACCAAAACTTACTCACAACGAACATCCAAAACAAACGACTCACCCTTTGCAAGTCAACTTAGATACCAGAAGTACGAACTTAACAAAGTCTTCCATAACCTGCAATAACAACCAACTGAACCCAAAAGTTTCTAATCTCCTTAACCAACTTCGGAGCCTCTCTTGTAGAACTACATCTACTTCCGATGGATCCATTAACCATACTCTCATCTGAAATAACATATCCAAGAAAACTAACCTTTTTCAACCAAAATTTTCACTCGAATAACTTAGCATAAAACTTCGTCTCTTTTCAACACTTGTAATTCAAATCTCAAACACCCTACCTGTTCTTCCTCTGAGTTCATAACAGATCCGAATACCCTCAATCAAAACCACCACGAACTTATCCAAATAAATATGGAAGATACGATCCAGCTACTCCACAAACATTCCTGATGCATTACTAACACCAAACAACATCACTTTGCATTGTAATGCCCAACCCAATTCCAAAAGATATAATTCTTAAAGCTTTTGCAAAACTTCCCACTGGGTAACTGGTTACTCACATACAAGCTTAGCCGAGTAAATAATAACCTAATCCGATGATAACAAACCTAACCAGTCACATTAAATAGATTAAAAGCCTCAACTCACAAAATTCACTATCCTTATTAAACGTTCCAAACAATTGTAATTTCAATCAAACTCAACCAAACCATTCCAATCATCTATTCCCGAAAGTGGACACTTATTCTCAATCGTTACCTGATTCAACTGTCAGTAATCCATACACAAGTTCTTCGCTTAACAATCCAAATTCCATAAATCCCAACATGTCGCAACAACCAGCCGAAAATAACTCTCAAACATTACATCCACCCTAAGGGTTTTCTCAATATTTCCACTAATGCTCTAACACTCCAAAGACTCCAAACCTCACAAGAACTCTAAGTTTTACCTTCCATAGTCTTAATACCGTCATACACATCATACTTGTTATTCCATTCAATCATCCTTCCTTTTTGTTACTAACAATACTGGAGCTCTTCAAGTCGACACACTAATGTTTCATCCAAAACACATCTGAAAACCATGCACAACTGACGGCCCATCACTGTGGCTCTCCTGCCAATTTCGAGAACACTAGCCTCACAAATATAACAAACACCTTAGTCTCAACTCCAAAGAGTGTCCTACTCACTTAGCAGATATAACCTCGACTATTTACCTTCGTCCAATTTAAGTTCACACTCTACTCTCTGAGAACAACCATTAGTAATATCCAATCATTCTCCCTCAGAGACATTCCAACTTGACCAATATACAAAACCTTTAATCCGCCTCATCTTCCGATATAAGAATCTTCATCGACTCAACAAACTAATCCGTAATCATTTTCTTAATTCCAAACAATTCATTGCACACACTATCAAAGCCGGAAAGACACGTCTATTCTCTCCAACATAATTCCCGTCTACTATCAACAAGATATTAAGGGTGATCAGTTCCTCAATTTGTCAATAGACAGCCGACAATCATGATGGGGCATAAACCGTCTTTACCAAACTATAATAGCATTCCTTACATCTTATGCACAAAACTACCTAAGGCACAAATCCTTAGTTGACATAAACCTTACCTCTGCATCCCTTCTGGAACCGGGAACCACACTGTCCAAACAACACTTACAATCTTGCAATTCACAACACACTGAGCCAGCGCTCCACACCTGAAGCAACATGGAGAAGTACCAGCTTCTCCCCCACTTATCTCATTCTAACTCCTGCAGACCACGGGATAGAAAAACCAAAAAGTACTGACAGTGTCTCACACACATATCACGTACTAAGAAACAAACAACATCGACAGTATTCAACTGTCACACCAACTGACTCAACAACTTGGCCGGACGGACGGACCTGCTCTGATACCACTATTGTAACACCCCAATCCCCATCGCGCATAAATAATACATAAATAAATCAGAGTAAATAAAAATTTATTTTTCCGACAGAAAATAGGGATGTCACAATTAAAGAAAGAAAACACAATCCCTGCTCATAAGTTTGATACATAACACAAAATGGAATAAACGTAAAAGGGAAACTTTTTCCATATAAAAGGAAAGTTCAATTATGGAATAAAGCGGAAAGATCCATAACTGACTTGTTTTACAAACTGAATTGCTTTATAACATCCAAAATATACATACAAAGGTAATACACAATAATCTAACAAAGGTATACATATATAATATAATCGTTCCCCGACTCCCGTGCTACGTATCAGAGCAGACACCAAGACCGACAAAAGAACGGAGGGCTAATCTTCACAAAAGTCTCCAAGACTACAAATCTGCAATTGCCTTATAGAGCAATAAACCACAACAGAAGGGTGAGAAATAACAACCCAATCAAGATTGCATAATAATATGCAAAACATATAATTCACATACATAGTTATTCTCACCACAAGCATCATATTTAATACACATATCATATACCAATTATACTAACATAATCACATATTCACACATAAGGCACACCATAGTCATAACGTATGGAAACACACCACCACATCACATAACACATGTTTATGCATAAGACATATTATCCACAACCAATGCATTTATCACATATGCACATCAATTCACCAATTCAAACATAAATCTCAACACATAATCAATCAATTCATGAATTTCCACACATAATGCATCCATTCATAATTCTCACGCATAATCAATCCATTCATGATTTGTGCAAATGCACAGAGACCGACACAACGACTCTATGCAATGCACATGCGGTACCATCTATCCATCATTTCTCATCACTAGTTCACTCAGGAACTATTGGAATCATCGCTTGTTACTGAGGACCACTCATGTAACACCCCGTCGGGCAAACGATGTTCCCCGTCGCTTTCGGTCCTCTTTGTATAAGGCTCACGACGTTTATGGATCGCTTTCGGTCCTCTTTGTATAAGGCTCACGATCCGATCGCTTTCGGTCCTCTTTGTATAAGGCTCACGATCGTCTATAATCATCGCTTTCGGTCCTCTTTGTATAAGGATCACGATGTTATAGAGGATTCCCTCTGGAATCGTTTCGTTGCTCACACCCACTAGGGCAGACGACATCACAGGATGCATATCATGATGCTTGACACACAAGAACTCATGACAATCAAATGCATCACCACAACTCAACAATATGGATTATCTCATCATCAATATTCATGCATTGAAAACACTTCAAACAATGCCTTTCATCACAAACCACAAACCACAACAATCATGCACACATAATTACTTCCACAAGAGATTCACACCACAAAGGTTACCCACAACACGTCATAACAACATACATTGATATTCAATTCAACAATGTATTTTACCACACAACAACATCATTAATTATGCATCGAAGTTTTAACCCAAAACAATGCATTTACTTGCCATAAGGCCACAAATCATTATCAACTCATTTAATCACATGCATTCATATCACATATCAGCACACAAGTCTTACGATGTATATCAAAAGCATATTGCATGATAACATATCAAATACACACAGTTACGACGGTAAAAGTCAACCAATATCAAAACAATTTAATAAGAAAGAACAGATCATAAGCTTTCCAACGCACCAAACCGCGCCTCAAAACGACTTACGGATCAAAAGTTATAAAGAAAACAATTTAGAAAAGCTGTCATGTTCGCAATGCGAAGCTCCTAGCGAGTCCTTCGCCCCCTCATTCGCAGTGCGAATGTCCCAGCGAACCAAGTCAGAACTGAAAATAGCAAAAAAAAATCCCAACGTTCCCAGTGCGAACTCCCAACAAATCTTCTCTTCCCCCTTCGCAGTGCGAGTCTCCCAGCGAACCAAGTCAGAAAGAAAACAACACAAAACAATACAAAGTTCGCAGTGCGAGTCTCTGGCGAATGCTCGCCCTCACCTTCGCAGTGCGAATAGCCAGCGAATGCTCGCTTTCCCCTTCGCTAGGGGATTCGCAGTGCGAACCTGCGATACCAGAAAAACCCAGCAGCGCTAACATAGGTCATTTGGGTCCAAATTCATCATTCTCCCACCCCCAAACACTTCCAATTCATACTATAACAACCAAAACATGATCCAAACATAATAACAAGTATTTTACTCAGTGTATATCGAATTTCATCCGTGAAAACATCGATTTCTATCAATTGTTCCTAATTTCAATCGATAAGAAAAGTCGTGAAACAACCAAAACAATTTCAACAAACAACACATATACATACACAAGCAAGATATATTTGAAACTTCTCACCCTTACCCGATTAATCGCACTCGAAACGGAGTTTTCCTCTTTCTCCTATTTCCCGATTTTTTCCTCTTTCTCCTCCTCTTTCTTTCTTCTCCTTTTCTTTCTCTTCTTTTTCTTTCCTTTTCTTTTCTCTCCTTTTCTCTCCACTTTCTATTTATATAAATATGTAAACCCCTAAAAGACTATTTTACCCCTCAGCTCAAATATCTCGCAAACGCTCTCTAAATGCGATAAAACATCAACAGCGGTGAAAAATAATATATTGTCAAATAAAAGTAAAAAATAAAATAATATAAAACAAAAATAATTAAATCGACTCAATTAAATAAATAAGACAAAACCGGGGCGTTACCAAGGAGAACAGAAGGACGCGTGTTGGGGAATGAAGAGACATGCGTGGGAGAGCGTGTGCCACGTGTCGCATCTCATCATTGCCTAGGGAGGCTACGCTAGGGTAGCGTAATCGATTGCCTGGGATCGTCGAGGCTCGTGAGACCCTTATAAATAGGGCCCATCTCATTTCATTTCCATTTTCGCTCTCCCTTTGTTAAGACTTTGCCTTCTTTCGTTCTCTCTTCAACCACCGTTCGCCGCCGCCGGCAGCTGCACCGGAACCCTACCGGAAGTACATTTGAAGTAAGTTTCTCTCTTTTCTCCTCTTTTGTTTGCATTTGTAGGGTGAATCTATGGTGAACTGATGAAGTTCCCATGGAAATCATGAAATATCTGGCGAAAACAGCGGAATTTCATAGTTTATTCGTTGAATCTCGCGGGGAGAGACGATGAAATCCACGAGGACATAAAGAATGTCCCGGGGTCGTGAGATGAACATCTCTCAGTTCTTTTGTTGAATCTCCCGGGTATAAATGATGAAATCCCCATGGAAACGAAGAATGTCACGGGGACGTGGGTCAAATATCTCGGGGTCCCGCCCAACGCCGCTCCCCACGGACCTGAGGATGGTCGCGGGTTCGCGTTTCCTGACGTTCCTGCCTCGCCCTTTCACTTGATCAGCGGTGGAGGGGCAGATTTGATATGGGTCATCGAATTCACCATTTCTTTCTGCTTTTCAGGTAAATGGACGTATTGCAAGTGACCGAGGGATCTTTAGTTACTTACGACGAGCCCGACTCACCTATGGTGGAGACAACCAGCGCTGGGGAGAGGTCGCCCGATGACTAGGCCTGCGAGGAGGCTGTAAACATGATCTCCCAGTTTGTCGATGGGGACAAGGCCGACATATTTTGCACCGTCGAGCACCGTCTAGTGGGTTCTGCGAAGACGTGGAACGTGTTTAGGCCGAAGCCACATCATCTAATATGCTCGACATACAGCGGGATGCGGTTTCCCGTATACGAGTTCATGTTCGACGAGGCGAGGTGGCATTTGCCCTTCACGGATTTCCAACAATCAGTGTTTGTCTGGCTGCGTTTGGCCCCTTCTCAACTCCACCCCAACTCTCTCGCTTTGATCAGGGTTTTCGAGCTCGTGTGCAAATACCTGAAGGTTAGGGCGATCGTGCCTCTATTTTTTTGCATTTTCCATCTTCAACGGCAGGCCGTCGACGGTAAGCATGGCTGGGTGTCCTTCAAGCAGGTGAGCAGCCTGTTTCACACTTATATGGACTCTGTGCGAGATTTCAAGTACCGGTATTACTTTATGAGGCCGGTCACATTTGAGGCCATAAATTCAGTGTACCATCGGGTCGTCGAAGAAGTAGATGGGCGGCGAGAGGAGGAACTTGTGCCCAGGTTCCCGTTGTTCTGGACTGAAGAAAACTTCAAGAAGGGAACGGACAGCTACATTGTCAGCCCTGGTAAACTCTGTGAAGGGATTCGCTTGGCTCACGAGGCCATAGTCAAGTTCGTTAGTGGGTTTAACAAAGCCAAGTTCATGACGCCGAACGGGGACTTCCTTCTGGGCGACGACGGGGAGGTCTTAACGAAACGTCGACTAATCAACACTATGGCTCTCCTCGAGACCTTTTCTGATGAGGAGGCTCTCGAGTTGTTAGGTGGGGTGGCCTCCCCGACCTACTTTTCCCTTCGTCCTACTTTTCGAATTACTGACCTCTTTGTTTTCTGTGCAGGTAAGATGTCGAGTGCTGAGAAGCATCTCAAGAAATTGAAAAACAACCGAGCTTCAAAAAAGGGTCGGGTCGAACAGCTCCGAGCACAGCATCCTGCCACGACTTCAGTGCCCACGGATTCTTCTACCTCTCCCCAAGGGAGTCATTCTCCCAGTAGCCAAGGGTCTCCGAAACGGCAGCGCACAGATGGGCAGGTGGACGTCGATCTGACAGTTGAGAACAGTCCTCCCTCTGAGAAGTTCATACTTCCTCCTTGTCATTTGAGGCCCCACTTCTTCTCGGGTGCCCACTCTCCAGGTATCCCTGCTGCCGAAGTCCAGGCCGTCCTGGGTGCTCCTCAAGGTTCGAGGAGGAAAGCCCTGCTTGAGGACTTGTCCGCCGTTATGCGAGTTTGTTTGACAACTTTAATCTTAACCGACGAGACTTGTCCAGCAGCCGAGTTGACCTGGCTGCAAAAGAGGTTTCAGTCCGTTGTTGCCGAGGTGACAAAAGTGGGCAAGGAGCTGACTGAGTGCAAAGAACAGAACCTAGTTCAGGCCGAGCACCAGAAGTAGCAGGCCGAAAACTTGAAACAGCTAGAGGAGTGTTGAGAAAAGCCGAGGAGGGAAGGATAAGCCTCTTGGAGAAGGTCGCTGAATTGGAAGATGCTGCTCACCCCGCCGAGCAAGAAACCGGGGAAGATAGATTGTTGACGTCGCGGGCAACGTTGATTGCTAAACTCCGGGAAACTGAGCAGGACAACCTTGTGGCTGCTGAGATAGGCTTCAAGAATGCTGTGCTGCAGCTTTAGATTCTCAACCCTGGACTCATTACGGAGGGAGCCCACTCTGACTACGACGTGGTTGATGGCCGAATTGTGTAGCCGGTGGAAGAGGAAGAGGTTGACGGGGACGCGACCGGGCATGATCAGTCAGAGGGAACGGCCGCGGAATAGGTTATGTCTTCTTGTTTTGTTTAGCCTGCGAGCCATTTCGTTCTGTTTCTTTTGTTTTCCCGGCCTGTGTGCCAAGGGCTTTTGGAATATTTATAACATTTGTACAGTGGGCTTTTTGCCCAGATTTATTCTTTGATCACTGCGTTTATATGTGTGTGATGTTTACTTATTTTGTTTGTTTTACTTATTTTTGTCTAAGTAATGTGTTGATTTTAGGAGTTGCTCGACTTCGATGTTCCTCGACCGTGTGGGGAACTGATCGGGTGATTGTAGGTGTATTCCGCCCTTCAACATGGCTAAGAGCTCGTTAGAAGTCTTAACCTCGCGGCGTGAACTTCCCATCGTGAGCTGGGTGTTCTATCTACATGGTACGGCGACGATGGGGCTCGATTGAGGTGTCCTCGTCGGATCAATGGTCTTCGCGGACACACAATGCGACCTTGATCATTGTGTTTAAGAGGGGTGTTGCGCTTGTACCTTAGCGCGCCCCCGTAATCGCGACGCTGGGGTGTCGCGGGTAGTGTCTAACTGTAGTATTGCTTGAGTTTCTCAGCATTTCATGGTCGAGCAAGTTCCTCCCGGTGTAGATTTTCGAGGAAGTAGGCTCCTGTCCCCGTCTTTCTGCGGACGCGGTACGGGCCCTCCCAGTTCGCGGCGAGTTTACCTTCTCGCGAATATTTCTGGTTCCTTCATAGGACGAGGGTGCCTACTTGAAAATCACGCTTAAGAACTTTGTTGTTATAGCGTAAAGTAATTTTTGTTTGAGTGAGGCTTCCTGTAGGGAGGCCCCCGTTCTTGTCTCTTCGACGAAGTCGAGTTCTTCCCTTAGGGTCTCGTTGTTTGCCCCTCTTCGAGGGGAGCTTCTGTCCTCCTCGAGGGTTCCCTGACCTCCACGGGGATCACTACTTCCGTTCCGTAGGTCAGGCGAAAGGGAGTCTCCCCGGTTGTGGAATGTGGGGTTGTTCGATAGGGCCATAAGACGCTGTGGAGTACTTCTACCCACCTTTGTTTGGCCTCGCCGAGCTGACATTTCAATCCTCAAAGTATCACCCTATTTGCTGTTTCGGCCTGCCCGTTTGTTTGTGGGTGCTCGACCGACGTGAAGTGCTGCTTTGTGCCTAGTTTGGCGACGAAGTCTTGGACGTTCTTGTCGGTGAACTGTGTCCCGTTGTCGGTGACGATTGCTTAGGGAACACCGAACCGAGCGAGAATGTTCCTCTTGTAGAAACGGAGTATGTTGAAGGCCGTGATCTTGGCCAAGGCTTCCGCCTCGATCCACTTCGTGAAATAGTCCACTCCGACAATAAGGTATTTATTCTGGTATGAACCCACGACGAAAGGCCCGAGGATGTCCATTCCCCACCACGCAAATGGGCACGGGGATGAGAGCGTTTTTAGCTCATTGGGGGGAGCGAGGTACATGTCCCCGTGTCGTTGGCATCTATCACACTTCTTAACGTGCTCCTTAGCGTCGTGTTGCATAGTGGGCCAGTAATACCCTGCCCGAAGTGCTTTGCGAGCTAAAGATCGTCCACCAAGGTGTTGGGCGTTGATGCCCTCGTGAATCTCTTCGAGGATACCGGGGACCTTGCTCTCTTCGACGCACCGGAGAAGGGGGATTGAAAATCCTCAGCGGTATAATTTATCCTCGACTATCGTGTATGAACACGCTCGTCGTTTGACCATCCCCGCTTCCTTGGGATCTTCAGGGAGCTTGCCCGTCATTAGATATTTGTATACCGGTGTCATCCAATAATTAGCGTCCCCGATAGCATTTACATCTGTCGTTGGAGCGGGTATGTTGATGCTCGGATGAGAGAGTACTTCCTGGATGACTGACTTGTTCCCTCCTTTCTTCTTCGTGCTAGCCAGTTTAGACAGGATGTCTGCCCGGGTGTTGTGCTCGCGCGGGAAGTGGGTCACCTCCGCGGAGACGAAACTCTTCATTTTTTCCTTTACTAAGGTTAAGTATTCGATAAGCCAATCGTTCTTGGCCTGGTACTCTCCTCGGACCTGGGAGGCCACGAGCTGGGAATCAGTAAAGATCTTGACTTCCTTAGCCCCGATGTCCTCGGCCAAACGTAGCCCGGCGAGGAAAGCCTTGTATTCTGCCTGGTTGTTCGACATCAGAAAGGATAACTCGAGGGAGACTTCGATCAGGATGCCTTCCTCGTTCTCGAGGATGATGTCCGCCCCGCTTCCTTTCGAATTGGACGCCCCGTCGACATAGATTGTCCACCTTTTGGCTCCGTTGGTTTAAGGTTCAGGGATGGTCATTTCAGCCATGAAGTCGGCCAGCACTTGAGCTTTCAAGGCTTTCCTTCCTTCGTATTGGACGTCGAACTCGGCAAGTTCCAACGACCACCTGAGCATTCTTCCAGCCATGTCTGGTCGACCGAGGAGTTGCCTTATTGGCTGCTCGGTTCTTACCACGATCGCGTAGGCCAGGAAGTAATGGCGAAGTCTTCGAGCTGAGGTGACGAGGGCCAAGGCAACCTTTTCGATTTGCTGATACCTGATCTCGGGGCCCTGGAGGGCTTTACTGGTGAAGTAAATCGGTTTCTGCCCGTTGGGAGTTTCCCGGATAAGGACAACGCTGACCGCTTCTTCCGTGATGGCGAGATACAAGAAGAGCGTATCCCCGTTCTCTGGCCATGAGAGGACCGGGGGTTGTGATAGCACCTGTTTGAGATGGAGGAGCGCCTTCTCGCACTCCTCTCTCCATTCGAAAGTGGCCTTTTGGCGAAGAAGTTTGAAAAATGGAAGTGCGTATTGGGCTGATTTGGCGACGAAACGGGAGAGGGCGGTTAGCATCCCGTTCAACAATTGTATGGATTTCTTCGAGCCCGGGGTGGGTATCTCAGAGAAGGCCCTACACTTGTCGGGGTTTACCTCGATTCCTCTCTCTGTGAGGTAGAAACCAAGGAATTTGCCTGCCCGAGCGCCGAAGGTGCACTTGTCGGGGTTGAATCTCATACGACATCTCCTCGCTGTGTTGAGCACTTTTTTGAGATGAGCCGTGTGGTCGAGTTCCGCCGTGGACTTGACGATCATGTCGTCCATGTAGACCTCGAGCATATCGCCAATCTCTGCCCGAAAGACTTTGTTCATCATCCGCTGGTAGGTCGCGCCGGCGTTCTTCAGGCCGAAGGGCATTACGTTGTAATAGTAATTGGCCAACTCGGTCATGAAGGCGGTATGCTGCTTGTCGGCCTTGTCCATGGGGATTTGGTTGTACCCCGAGTAAGTGTCCATGAAAGACAATAGCTTAAAACCTGCAGAATTGTCGACCAGCTAATCGATGTTCGGCAAAGGGTAAGAATCTTTCGGGCATGCCCGGTTAAGGTCGGTATAATCAACACACATCCTCCATTTTCCATTATATTTCTTAACGAGTACAACGTTGGACATCCAAATTGTGTACTTGGCTTCCGAAATGAAATTTGCCTCTAGGAGGTCTTTTACAACTTTTTCAGCAGCCTCCGCTTTCTCCGGAGATTGCCTACGCCTACGTTGAGCTACGGCCCAAACGGCCGGGTCTACAGTCAGTTGATAACAAGCCACCTGGGGTCGAGACCGGGCATTTCTAAAGCGCTTCAGTCGAATAGGTCAGAATTCTCGCGGAGGCAGGCCTCCAGCAGCTTCTTCTCCAGGTTTGGGAGTCCAGAACCGATCTTCACGCTTCGGTCGGGGTCGTCTCTGAGGGTCACCAGCTCGAAGTCTCCGTCTGGGACGGGGCGCGTTGGGTAGATAGGCTGTCTGTTGCCTTCAGTTGGAAAATCATCACCGGCGACATCTTCTGGATCCTGTTCCCCGGGGAACCTGCTGTCAAGGTCGACCGCGTTGACGGGCGGGAGTGGCATCTGCTCTGCGCCCGAAGATATATTTGCTTGGTTCTTGGGCTTAGAACCAATGATGTTCAAACCCTTTATGGCAGCGTCGAAGCATCTTCTGGCCGCCTCGATGTCCCCGTGCATGGTGACCACACGACCTCTGGCGGTGTAGTACTTCATCTTTAGGTGGACCGTTGAAGGCACCGCAGTAAGATCGGCCAGGGTGGTCCTCCCCAAGATGCAGTTATAGAGGGAAGAACAGTCGACCACCAGGAAGTGGGTCTTGATCTGTCGGACAGTGTCGTTGATCCCGAAAATGACCATCAGCTCGACGTAACCCCACGGCCTGGTGGTGCCATTGAACCCTTGCAAATCCGAGCCCACGTATGGGGTTAAGTGTCTTTCGGTAAGCTGTAGGGTGCCGAAGAGGTGAGCGTACATTATGTCCACCGAGCTGCCCTGGTCGACCAGGATCCTGCGGACGTCGAAGTTGGCCATCTGTGCTCGAATCAGGAGGGGAATAGTTGCATTTGGTGCTCCTGCAGGCAACTCCTCGAGGTAGAAGGTGATTGGGTTTTATCTCCCTTCCACCTTGTCGAGGGTGGTGGTCTTCGCAGATGTAGCCAACTCCAGCTCGTCAAACTTCCTCTTTATTGATCCAACGGAGACCTTTTCGGGGCCCCACTCGATATAACCATCGTCTTGGGGAAGCTCTCCCACATGCTACGGGCATCGATGGGGTCTTCATCGGGGAAGCTTCTCCAAAGGTTGCAGACAGCCTCGACGTTCTCGATTCCCTCAGGAATGCAGAAATCCTCGGGTCGAGTAATGCTGAGGGCGACTTGAAGTCAATTCTCCCCATCTGGATGGGTCGTATCCTCAACGCTCTGGGCGTCCCAGTTATCTACTTGCGGGGGGTCATTCTTCTGGGCGTACTTCTTTAGATGGCCCTCCTTGATCAAGATTTCGATTGCATCCTTGAGGTGGATGCAATCTTCGGTGACGTGTCCGTGGCTGCGGTGGAACCTGCAGTACTTGGACCTGTCAGTGTTTGGTTTGGGAGCCGTCGGTTTGGGAAAACGGACGCTCCCCTTTTGAAACTCCGAGTTGGAGCATTCGGAGGATATTCGCGAGCGTGTCGCGTTGAGTGGAGTGTAATCCGAGAACATATCAGCAGGACCGCGGGAGTCCCGTGGTTGGTTGTCCCTCCTCCTCTCTCCTCCACGTCGAGGTGGAGGAGAGCCTTCATCTCTGTGGCTGCGGGAGCCTTCTCGTTGTCGCGAGTCGAGGCCCAGCTGGGCGGCCTGTGACTCCTCGAACTCGATGTAAGACTGAGCTCGAACGAGTAAATCTTCCAAGTGTATGGGCTTATAAATGCCCACGGTCTTGGCGAAGTCAGTTCCAGGGCGCAATCCCTTCGTGATCAGGAACTTCTTCATCTCATCGGTCGCGTGGACCTCGACAGCTTCTCGGTTGAACCTCTCGATATAATTTCAGAGAGATTCGTTCCGTCCCTGGAAGATGGCCTCGAGGGACGCCACCGTCTTCGGATGTCGGCGCGAAGTGGTAAAATGTCTGGAAAACCGCTGCTTGAATTGTGTCCAGGAAGTGATGGACTCTGGAGCAAGTCGTTTGTACCATGTCATGGCCCCTTTTCTGAGAGTCGTAGGGAAGATTCTGCACTTAGTGGCTCCTCGAACGTTCCTAAAATCGAGCATCACTTCGAAGCTCTCAATATGGTCGTCAGGATCAGCCGTGCCGTCATAGGTCCCAAGCTGTGGGGGCTTCCCCATGCCCGGAGGTATCGGGGTGTCCATAATTTCCTTGGACAGGGGAGTTCTTGGATCGTCTTCGTCGCTTCGGACAGGGGACCTGGACGGGGAGTGACGGTCCTGTCCAGATCCTTCTCCACGAGGAGGATTCCTGGGCTGGCCCCTGGTTCTTTCGCCAGCGTCTCTGCTCCTTTTCTTGGTCGTCTCTTTCAGGGGAGGTGAGCGGTGGCATTCCCGGGCAACTGCCATTTGAGGGCGTTCCAAACGTGGCCCGCGACCCTCGCGTCGCGGGGAAGGACTGCGGGAGTCCGCCTGGGCAGTTCTCCGGGGAGATTGATGGGGAGAGGGAGGACGGCGGTGTCTTCGCGGGGAAGAATGTCGGGGTCGACCTCTCTCCAGAGCTTCGATCCGGATGTTCTGTTGTGCGATCATCTGGTTGGTCTGGTTGACTAAGGCGAACAGGTCCACCGTACTGGGATCCGTGTCGGGCGGTGGCGGAATAGGCTGGTACACGGCCTACAGAATCACCTGTTCGACGACATCATCAGCTATGTCCTCGAAGAATGGGGAGCCGATCTGCCCATCTCTGATGTCGACGTCCTCGACTGGGACAACAACGTTCTCTTCACGATGGTCGTCGTTTTCGGATGGTGCAGCGACGACGTCCGGTGCTTTGGTTCCAGATGCGCTGGCCATGGTTGTTGAGAATGAATGCTTTGGTTTATCGAAGGAGAAAAACGGGGAAGCAAAGAGATTCCCACAGACGGCGCCACTGATCGTACCTGGATCAGACAGGAGAACGGTGGCCAGCAACTTCGTGAATCCTCAGCTCCGGTGATGGTGAGACGGCGGGGGGTGTACCTGCAAGGTACTCCGACGCTCAAGTAAGGCAAAGGTCAGAAGTAAAAGCAAGTACAAAAAAAGGTTAGATTGTATGAGATTGTGTCACCTGACCCTCTCAAGTGAGAGGGTATAAGTAGAGAGCCCCTGGCGCGGGGCCAATGATTACTTGCATTGGGATGGATGGCAAGGCCCAATCCAAGCAACTGTCAGGGCTTACGTGGCGTAGTGAAGACCAGCACGTGGCCTTCGCCCTGGTGTAACGGTCTCGAAATCTCCGGAAGTAGGGCAGACCGTTTCTTTCGGGAGTGGGAAGTTACAAGAGAACGTGCCCTCTCGGGGAGGAGCACGTGGGTGTCGGAGAGAGGTGTGTCTGTAGGCCATATGCTTCTGTCCGACAGTCTTTACCTCGCGTGCTCGACGTCCAAGAGGACTGGCACGTGCCCGACACGGAAGTGGCTTTGGCCTTGTTGGGCTTCCGCTGCCCGACAGCAGGGCAGGCGCTGGCCCAGTCCAAAACAGAAATTAAAAAAAAATCACTTGATTTCAAATCTATTTTAAAGAATTTTTCATAAAATTATTTTAAGGTACAACTTTTTTAAAAACTTTCGATTTCAATTAGAATTTAACCCTCAAATAATGTAAATTTATGTTAGTTTTTTAATTTAGAAAATATAATTTTTAAATACATTTAATATTTTAAAAAACATTTTAAAAACACTATTTTAAAAAAATTAAAAAAAAAAACTTTTTTGTAATTTAAAACAAATAGGCCCTAACTTTTCCTAACAAAATTTGACGTAACTAAATTGAAATTTCAAGGTTTCGTTGTTTAGAAAAAAATTAATATTTATTCATTGATGACATAGGTTGTATTTTCATATATATCCAATCAAAATTTAATAATTATTAAAATATTATAAGAATTGATTTAAGAAAGTGACATCATATTCTAATCTTTTTACTCATATATATATATATATATATATATATATATATATATATATATATATATATATATATGTGTATTAATCTTTAAATAGAATATGAAATGCCAACAATTAAAAATTTCTATTTTAAATTTTTTTTTCCATTGAATAGTCTATAATAATCATACATGGCAAAAAAAAAGTCAGATCATATCTTTTTTTTTTTTAATAATCAAATCAAATCATTTATTTTAATAGTCAACTCAAATCTTTTTTTAATAAAATCAAATCAATTCTTTAAAATATGTTTAACAGTTAACATACATAATATTTTACCAAAAAAAAAAACTAAGCAAGTGATTACGCGATGTACTTAGATTTTTTTTTAATATAATTAATTTTTTTAAACATAATACAAAAAAAAATTTGTTTTTAAAAAATTTACAAAAATAACGTAGTTTCAAAAAATGTTAAAGAGAGGAGACACCATTTGAAATGACACATACACTAGAAATAATTTAATATGGTTGATGATCAGCTACGCCATACCAAATGACGCATCAAAACAATTTTAAATAAACCTTATATATATGCGCCAACACAATTTAGGCTATGTTTGGATATTTTAAAACGAACGGAGTGGAGCGGAATAGAACGCAGTGAAATGGAGCGAAACGGAATTGATATTTCATTCTATTATTTGAATATTTTAGATGGAATGCAGTAAAAAAAATTATTCCGCCTAAATCGGATAGAACAAAAATGAGGGTAAGTAATAAAATTAGATGAAATGCATTTCATCATATTCCACTCTATTCCATCCTCTTTTTTTCAATCCAAACGATAGAATATAATATTATTCAATTTCATTCCGCTCCATGTATTCCGTCAATCCAAACATAGCCTTAAGGAGAGACCCTTTAAGGAACTACCAACAAAATTTGAACTTATGTCTTTCAAGTAGATGGGGTTCTGCAAAAGTGTCGAATTTGGAGAAGAAACAGAAATTGTTGCCACCATTTTTTTTTAGTTTGTTAATGTTGTCGTCATCGAAAAAAAAACTAAGTCATTGGTTTTGTGGTGGGTGCATGGAGTGAAAACACAATATGGTTTTGACACGTGGAATTTTGGTCTTAGGATTTTTTCCAACAAGGATGTTTAAGAACCTTATCTTAATTTTTCTACAACCTTGTAGACTTCTTTTTTTTAAAGGTATTTATTATTTCTGAAGAAAAAAAAAAGACAAAGGTATTTATTATTTATATTTATATCTTCAAAACTAGTTTTTTAATTTTTTCTTTATAAATATTTTAACTAAGTGAAATAAAATGACATGCTCATAGTTTTTTAATTACAATTTATACTCTTAAAGATAAAAAAAAATTATAAGTTATTTTATTCTACATATTATTATAAACATGGGCATAAAACCAATAATATTAATATTAACAATTGTCATTGTTCTTTAAAGACACAATATTGTGTTGTTTTAAGTTGTGTATATTGAAAATTGGCAAGAAGATATGCAGGAATTTGTAATATTTTTTACTATAGTGGAAATCCTTCATAGTTTACTTTTTATCAAAGATTTTTTTTCTTACAAAAGTAAAAAATGTTTTCAGCAGTATTAAAAGCAAATTTAACTTCAAAATTTTTGTATTCGATCAAACTTAATTTTTAAGGTTGCAAACGACATGCTTGTTGCATGAAAATAGAACAGTTCATTTTGGACTGCAGAGGACACACATGAAATGAATTGACTTTCATGTGGAAAATATTTTCCTGCCTTCTTTCTGTATAGATAATGTGGTTGAGTTGAGACATACAATTCTCAAACATGATTCATACCAATTATGCAGCCATACATGAAACATATAGCAACATGCAGCCAGTTATTTTTCAAATTTCTTATGAGCCATTTAAGCTATAAAAAAAAAAAACATTTTTCAAATTTCTTATGAGCCATTTAAGCTATAAAAAAAACAAGTTAGGCGCCATTTCAAATGGCTTTTTTTGAAGGAAAAAAAAATAAAGAAAACAATTATGCCACCATATGATATGGCGCTTATATATAAGCCTTTTTTTTAAATTGTTTTGATGCGCCATTTGGTATGGCGTAACTGATATGCATCAGCCATATCAAATGGCGTATATGTTTTATTTTTAGCGTATGTGTCATTTCAAATGACATATTCTCTTTAACATTTTTTAAAACTACGTTATTTTCATAAATTTTTTGAAAAACAACATTTTTTTGATATTATTTTCGAAAAAGTAGGTTATATTAAAAAAAATCGTGTCCTTATCTTTACATCTCTCTGAATCCCATCTTATAAAAAGTAATGAAAAAATGTAAATTGGAATAATAAGTTTTCACTCAAATTAATTTCCAGAACAATGTCATATTTTACACAATTTTACGCTTATTTTCTTTTACTTTTATTTTTTAATAATTCTTTCTCATCCTATTAACAATGGATTTACTGTTGAACCCATTTACCATAATTGTTTTATATCACCATTTTACAATTTCACAAAAATTGAATTCCAACTATTTTTTAATCAAGTGTAACGTTCTATATGTTGAATTGTAATTCATTGTGTCGTAGCAGGATGTTTGACCGATGTAAGAAAGTTGTCGAAGTGCATTGTTTTGTCAAAATGTCGAAGTAGTGTACCTCAATAGAAATTTCGACTTAGGTCTAATTATGTAATATTAGCAGAATTGGGTATTTTAGACTTTGCTTAAGGAGTAAGAAAATCCAAATCTATAAATTGGGTGTAACCCCTATCATTATAACAAGAAAAACTTGCAGTTGCAAAGAATAGCATATGCAGTAAGTCTTGTAAGCAGGTACATGGCGAATCCAAATCTTTGATGTATGTTATGGTCTGTACTAGACCTGACATAGCATATGCAGTAAGTCTTGTAAGCAGGTACATGGCGAATCCTAGAAAGGCTCACTGGCAAGCATTGAAGAGGATTTTAAGGTACATAAATGGGTCTCTGAATAGAGTCCTAATTTATGGTGGAGCCTTGGGTGAAGATAGTAAAGCAGCAATCGAATGATATGTCGACTTTGATTATGTAGGTTGTATGGATTCTAGAAAATCTATTTCTAGATATGTGTTCACTATATTTGGGACAACAATCAGTTGGAAAGAAACACTTCAGAAGGTTGTTGCCTTATCAACCACTGAAGTGGAGTATATCGCCCTAACTGAAGCAGTAAAGGAAGCATTGTGGCTTGAAGGTTTTACAATAGAGCTGAAACTTCAAGGTCCAGTTATCACTGTTAAATGTGATAGTCAAAGTGCAATACATCTGTCGAAGAATTCAACCTATCATGAGTGAACCAAGCACATTGATGTGAGGATGCATTTTGTCAGAAGGGTAATCGAGCATGGAGAATTCCAAGTGCTGAAGGTTTCGACAAATCATAATGCTGCTGATATGATCACCAAGACGTTGCCCAGTTGCAAGTTTTTCCATTGTATGCAGTTGATAAAGCTGCATGAAGAAAACTAGTTATTTCTTGAGGATATAGAGTTAGATCCAAGGTGGAGATTTGTGAGATATTGGATCGAACTCTAGTTTTTGCATGCCGTCGAAGTCCGCTCACATGTTGTTGTCGAAGACCTACATGTTGTAGTTGAATTGTGTTCTAGTATGTAGGAGATCGAATTGGTCCTTGTGTTATGGATCCAATTGTTTAAGTTAGCTTGTACCCTAAGTTAGCTTGTAATGGGTGTAACGCCCCGATTTTGATTATTTCCCAATTATGTGGAGTCTTTTATTTTAATTGGATGATAAATTATTTTAATTGTGAATTTGGTGTGTTAAATGTTATTTTACCGTTTTGAGAGTTTTTGGGGAAATTAGAATGGAGAGTATTTTAGACTTTTCTCAATTAATGATAAATTAGAAATTAAGTGGAATTAGAATCGGTGAGAAAAATGAATTAATTGATTGTTTGGAAAATGAGAGAAAGAAATAGAAAAGAAAGAAATAGAAAGAAAAGAGATAGAAAGGAAAAATAGTAAGAAAAGGGAATTAGAGAAAAGAAGAAGAGAAAGAAAGAGGAGGAAGAGAAAAGAAGAGGAAAAGAGGAAAACTAGGAAAATTCATCAAGATCAATCACATAGCAAGTTGGAATCCGGGTAAGGGTGTGAAATGTTGTTATCTTAGCAATGTGTATGATTATGTATGATTGTATTGTTGATTTTGTTGATTTTCATGAGTTTTGGAACTAAACCCATTTGTGTAGAAAATGGTAGAAATCGATGTTTTCACGGATAGAAATCGATATAAATTGTGTTGTATGATCTATATGTGTGTATGAACCACTGCTAGTAATTGTTTTGCTGTTGGAAATGATTTGGGGAAGAAAATGGGAAAAATTGGAGGTGTGGAACAGTGTTCACGCAGCAGAATTTTTCTGCTTCTGGTGCTGAGCGCCGGGCGAAAGGTCCTGAGCGTCGGGCGATGCATCCTTTTCGCCGGGCGGTTCGAGAGGCGCAGAGGTGCCAAGCTTCTGCCTCTTTGAATTATTTTGGGGATTTGCTGTCGACTGTGCTTCGCCGGGCGAAGCAGAGGCGAAGCACGTTTCGCCGGGCGGTGAGCATGCTTCGCCGGGCGGTTGTTCTGTTTTTTGAAAAATAATTTCTTTTTTTTTACAAAATTCATAATTTTCGAACCGTAACTCCGATTTAGGCGTTCTTTATATCGTTGGAAAGCTATTGAGCTGTACTTTATGATTATGATGGTGTGGAAAGTGTTGGCCGATTTTATTATGTCGGAAAGTTGGGAATAGTGCTATTTAGCGATTTTTACCGTTTTGATGGTGTATTTGAACGTGAATCATACAATAGTGCATTGATGTGAATGTATATAGATTGTATGTGATTGTATGAGATGAATGCATGAATATATTGTGAATATGTATG
Source organism: Lathyrus tuberosus (assembly GCA_022829125.1). Classification (NCBI taxonomy): domain Eukaryota; kingdom Viridiplantae; phylum Streptophyta; class Magnoliopsida; order Fabales; family Fabaceae; genus Lathyrus; species Lathyrus tuberosus. The sequence continues at coordinate 197,190 of JALAZF010000706.1, read as the reverse complement.
CATTTCAAGAATGTTTTGTGTCATTTTGCATGTGAGGCATCATGAAATACATTCTTGTGTTGAGCGATTCTAATGAGAATCCGTGGTAACATCGTGTGCCTATGTGAGGTGTGAGCGATGGTTACGAACGATTGTGTGCCTATGTGAGGTGTGAGCAATCGGATTGTGTGCCTAGGTGAGGTGTGAGCAATCAGATCGTGTGCCCGCATGTGGGGTGTGAGCGATCGGGTCGTGTGCCCAGGTGGGGTGTGAGCGATCCATAAACATTGTGTGCCCATGTGGGGTGTGAGCAATGGGTGAACATCGTAGGCCCGACGGGGAGTTACTTTGGTAACGAGCGATGGTTCCAGCAGAAGTTCCTGAGTGAACTTGAGATGATTGAGTCGGTACCGCGTTGCATTTGCATAGAGTCGTGAGTCGGTCTCTATGATTTGCATTTATCATCTTTATAATGATGTGTTGTTGAGTAAACATAATTGTGTATGTTTATGTGGAATGATTGGGAATTGTGAAAGTATGCATGATGAATATGCTTGGTTGATATGTAGATATACATTGTGATGTATATGGAGGAAATTGTGATGGATTGTGGCGAGAATGTGGAATATGTGTATTTTTATGTTTATATATATAATTATATACATTGTTATTATGATAATATTTCTCACCCTTCTATTGTTTTATAATGCTCTATGAGGCATTGCAGAGTAGGTGTGCTGGTGGTCTTTTTGGTGGAGCGTGTCTTCATTCTTTTGGTCGGTCGGCTCTGATATGTAGCACCGGGTAGCTAGGATGGTTGTGATTCTTTTGTGATACATGTGTATATGTATCTTGCTGATAAGAGTTTATGTAAACATGTATGATGTTGGTGGAGAATAGTTGATGATTCATGTATATATGTATATATGTTTGTTGTTATTCAATGTTTAGACTTTCCGCTTTTATTCTAAACATTTGAGATGTGGGTGTAAGGATTAAGTTCCTCTGTTGCAAGTTACCCCACTGTTGCATATCAATATTGAGCAGGTGTTGTATGTTGTATAATTGTGTTAGATGTGACATGCCTGTTTTATGCCATGTTATAATTATACTCTGACAAAATTTTAATATGTGCCTAAATGATTATTTGATTATTTAGGGGTATAGAAAGGGGGTGTTACATTAAGTGGTATCAGAGCCAGAGTTGAGTCAGTTGTGTCTGTCTTGTTGTCTTATTGTTTGAATTGTTGTTTAACCTTGTTGTTATTTTTGGGGAATGATTGAAATATGGCTGGTAGAAATGACAATGCGATGGCTGCTGCTTTGGAAGCAATGGCTAGGGCGGTGCAAGGTGCGCCGAATGTGAATGCTAACGACGAGTTCAGAAAGAATCAACCACCGGTTTTCAAAGGATGATTTGATCCCGATGGTGCTCAACTTTGGTTGAAAGAGATTGAAAGGATCTTCAGAGTCATGGACTGTGAGGAAGAGAATAAAGTGAGGCTTGGGTCTCACATGCTGAAGGAGGAAGCCGACGATTGGTGGGTCGGTATGCGTCAAATTCTTGAGGTGGATGATGAAGAGGTAACTTGGGATTTATTTCGTACTGAGTTTTTAAGGAAGTATTACCCTGAAAGTGTGAAAGGGAAGAAGGAGATAAAGTTCCTTGAATTGAAACAAGGTAGTATGTCAGTGGTGGACTATACTGCTAAGTTCGTGGAGTTGGTTCAATTCCATCCTCACTATGCTGCAATCACTGCTGAGTTCTCAAAGTGTATTAAATATGAGAATGGTTTGCGTCCTGAGATTAAACAGGCTGTGGGATATCAAAGGATAAGAAGGTTTTCGGATTTGACGGAATGTTGTAGAATCTTCGAGGAAGATAGCAGGGCTTGTTCTACACATTACAAAAGTTTGAATGAGAGGAGGGGAAAACAACAAGTTAGAAGTGGACCTTATGTGACACCTGTTGATAAGGGAAAGCATAGGGGAAAATTTGAGAAGAGATCTGGAGGAGGAGGTTCGGGTCCCATTAAGTGTTATAAGTGTGGGGAAATAGGTCATAAATCATTTGAGTGTGGGAAGCCAGTGGTGAAATGTTCTAATTGTGGAGGTACTGGGCATGCTGCTACAGATTGTAGAAGGAATATGGTGAAGTGCTATAATTGTGGAGAAGTTGGTCACATTAGTACTAAGTGTACTAAACCGAAACAAGCTCAAGCGGGCGGAAAGGTGTTTGCATTGGCAGAGACTCAAACTACTAGTGCAGACCGTTTGATTAAAGGTACATGCTTTATTAATAGTACGCCTTTAGTTGCTATTATTGATACGGGAGCGACTCATTCGTTTGTTTCGTCTGAGTGCGCGAAGCGTTTGAATCTTGTGTTGTCTGTGATGGATGGTAAGATGGTTATTGATACTCCAGCGATGGGGTCAGTAACTACTTCTTTGGTTTGTGTGAGTTGTCCTTTGACCATTTATGGTAAAGACTTCGAGATGGATTTAGTGTGTTTGCCGTTGGAAGGTTTAGACGTAATCTTGGGTATGAACTGGTTGCGATTTAATCGAGTTCATATAGATTGCTATCACAAGTTAGTAAGGTTTCCTTCTTTGGAAGATGATGAAGATGAGAGTGTCCTATCCACTAAAGAATTGAAGAAACTTTTAGCGGACGAAGCTCAATTGTTCGGGTTGTTTGCATCATTGTCTGTGGATGGTCAAGTGTCACTTGATGTGTTTCCTGTTGTTTGTGATTTTCCTGAGGTGTTTCCTGAGGATATTAAGGATGTACCGCCGGAGAGAGAAGTTGAGTTTTCTATTGATCTAGTTCCGGGTACGAGACCGATTTCGATGGCACCGTATCATATGTCGGCATCGGAGTTGGTAGAATTAAAGAGGCAATTGAATGACTTGTTGGACAAGAGATTTGTAAGACCAAGTGTTTCTCCGTGGGGTGCTCCGGTATTGTTGGTAAAGAAAAAGGATGGAAGTATGGGGTTGTGCATTGATTATCGACAATTGAACAAGGTGACAATTAAGAACAAGTATCCGCTTCCAAGGATCGATGATTTGATGGACCAATTGGTTGGTGCTCGTGTTTTTAGCAAGATTGATTTGAGATCGGGATATCACCAGATTCGTGTGAAAGAGGAGGATATTCAAAAGACGGCCTTTAGGACACGGTATGGCCATTACGAATATTCCGTGATGCCATTCGGGGTTTCTAACGCGCCGGGTGTGTTTATGGAATACATGAATCGTATTTTTCATGAACAGTTGGATCGTTTTGTGGTTGTGTTCATCGATGATATTTTGATTTACTCTAAGTCTCAGGAGGAGCATGAAGAGCATTTGAGAATTGTGTTACAAATTTTGAAAGAGAAACGATTGTATGCTAAGTTATCAAAATGTGAGTTTTGGTTATCGGAAGTAAGTTTTCTTGGACATGTTATTTCCGGTAGTGGTATTAGTGTTGATCCATCCAAGATTGATGCAGTGATGCAATGGGAGGCTCCTAGATCGGTTACGGAGATTCGAAGCTTCTTGGGCTTGGTGGGTTATTATCGGAGGTTTATTGAGGGATTTTCAAAGTTGGCACTTCCGTTAACGCAATTAACTTGTAAGGAAAAGACTTTCGTTTGAGATATTCATTGTGAAGAGAGTTTCAATGAGTTAAAAAGAAGGTTGACAACGGCTCCGATCTTGATTTTGCCAAATCCTACAGAACCATTTGTTGTGTATTGTGATGCTTCATTGGTTGGTTTAGGTGGTGTTTTGATGCAAGATGGAAAAGTTGTGGCGTATGCTTCAAGACAATTGAGAGTACATGAAAAGAATTATCCTACGCATGACTTGGAGTTGGCGGCCGTGGTGTTTGTTTTGAAAATTTGGAGACACTATCTTTATGGTGCAAGATTTGAAGTTTTTAGTGATCACAAGAGCTTGAAATATTTATTTGATAAAAAAGAATTGAACATGAGACAAAGAAGGTGGTTAGAGCTTTTGAAGGATTATGATTTTGGTTTGAATTACCATCCGGGTAAGGCAAACGTGGTGGCCGATGCTTTGAGTCGGAAGTCGTTACATATGTCCGCATTGATGGCGAGAGAATGGGAACTTTTGGAGAATTTTAGAGACTTGAGTTTAATTTGTGAAATGACGCCGAGAAGTGTGAAACTTGGTATGCTACATGTTACGAATGATTTTCTTGCAACGGTAGGTGAAAAGCAAAAGTTGGACTTGAAATTCGTTGATTTGATGTTGAATGAGAATGAAGATTTCAAGGTTGATAATTTTGGAGTTTTGAGATTCTGTGGTCGTGTTTGTATTCCCGATGATGTAGAGTTGAAAAAGATGATATTGGAAGAAGGGCACCGAAGTAACTTAAGTATTCATCCGGGAGCGAATAAAATGTATCAAGATTTGAAGAAAATCTTTTGGTGGTCCGGGTTCAAGAGAGATGTGGCTCAATTTGTATATGCGTGCTTAACTTGTCAAAAGTCGAAGGTAGAACATCAAAAGCCTAGTGGATTGATGCAACCGTTGGACATTCCGGAGTGGAAATGGGATAGTATATCGATGGATTTTGTTACGGAATTGCCGAATACGCAAAGAGGTCATAATGCTATTTGGGTAATTGTTGATAGGCTTACTAAATCTGCTCATTTCATTCCAATTGATATTAGTTATCCTTTGGAGAGATTAGCCGAGATTTATGTTCTTGTGGTTGTGAAGCTACATGGAGTTCCTAAGAGTATTGTATCGGATAGAGATCCTAGATTCACATCGAGGTTTTGGGAGAGTTTACAAAAGGCTTTGGGTTCTAAGCTAAGATTGAGTTCGGCTTATCATCCGCAAACGGATGGTCAAACCGAGAGGACAATTCAATCGTTGGAGGATTTGTTGCGTGCTTGTGTGCTCGAGCAAGGTGGTGCTTGGGATAGTTATTTGGTGTTGATTAAATTCACTTACAATAATAGTTTTCATTCAAGTATAGGTATGGCACCATTTGAGGCTTTATATGGTCGGAGATGTCGAACACCTTTGTGTAGGCATGAAACACGTGAGAGGACGGTAGTTGGACCGGAGATGGTACAACAAACGACGGAGAAAGTGAAGTTTATTCGTGAAAAGATGAAAGCTTCTCAAAGTAGACAAAAGAGTTATCATGACAAGAGGAGAAAAGATCTTGAGTTTCAAGAGGGCGACCATGTGTTTTTGAGAGTTACGCCGATTACGGGTGTGGGTCGTGCTTTGAAATCGAAGAAGTTGACTTCTCGTTTTATTGGTCCGTATCAGATTTCTGCACGAGTTGGTGCTGTGGCTTATCGTGTGGCGTTGCCTCCGAATCTTTCCAATTTGTATGATGTATTCCATGTTTCGCAACTTCGGAAGTATGTTCCGGATCCTTCACATGTTATTCCTATGGACGAGATTGAAGTGAGAGATAACCTTACGGTTGAAGCTTTACCGATTAGGATTCTGGATCGTGAAGTTAAGAAGCTAAGACGCAAGGATATTGCGCTTGTGAAAGTAGCGTGGGGAGGCGCTGCGGAAGGCGATATGACTTGGGAGCTAGAGAGTAGGATGCGAGAGTCGTATCCGGAGTTGTTTGAATCAGGTATTATTTTCGAGGACGAAAATTTCTAAAGTGGGGGAGAGTTGTAACGCCCCGATTTTGATTATTTCCCAATTATGTGGAGTCTTTTATTTTAATTGGATGATAAATTATTTTAATTGTGAATTTGGTGTGTTAAATGTTATTTTACCGTTTTGAGAGTTTTTGGGGAAATTAGAATGGAGAGTATTTTAGACTTTTCTCAATTAATGATAAATTAGAAATTAAGTGGAATTAGAATCGGTGAGAAAAATGAATTAATTGATTGTTTGGAAAATGAGAGAAAGAAATAGAAAAGAAAGAAATAGAAAGAAAAGAGATAGAAAGGAAAAATAGTAAGAAAAGGGAATTAGAGAAAAGAAGAAGAGAAAGAAAGAGGAGGAAGAGAAAAGAAGAGGAAAAGAGGAAAACTAGGAAAATTCATCAAGATCAATCACATAGCAAGTTGGAATCCGGGTAAGGGTGTGAAATGTTGTTATCTTAGCAATGTGTATGATTATGTATGATTGTATTGTTGATTTTGTTGATTTTCATGAGTTTTGGAACTAAACCCATTTGTGTAGAAAATGGTAGAAATCGATGTTTTCGCGGATAGAAATCGATATAAATTGTGTTGTATGATCTATATGTGTGTATGAACCACTGCTAGTACTTATTTTGCTGTTGGAGATGATTTGGGGAAGAAAATGGGAAAAATTGGAGGTGTGGAACAGTGTTCACGCAGCAGAATTTTTCTGCTTCTGGTGCTGAGCGCCGGGCGAAAGGTCTTGAGCGTCGGGCGATGCATCCTTTTCGCCGGGCGGTTCGAGAGGCGCAGAGGTGCCAAGCTTCTGCCTCTTTGAATTATTTTGGGGATTTGGTGTCGCCTGTGCTTCACCGGGCAAAGCAGAGGCGAAGCACGTTTCGCCGGGCGGTGAGCATGCTTCGCCGGGCGGTTGTTCTGTTTTTTGAAAAATAATTTCTTTTTTTTACAAAATTCATAATTTTCGAACCGTAACTCCGATTTAGGCGTTCTTTATATCGTTGGAAAGCTATTGAGCTGTACTTTATGATTATGATGGTGTGGAAACTGTTGGCCGATTTTATTATGTCGGAAAGTCAGGAATAGTGCTATTTAGCGACTTTTACCGTTTTGATGGTGTATTTGAACGTGAATCATACAATAGTGCATTGATGTGAATGTATATAGATTGTATGTGATTGTATGAGATGAATGCATGAATATATTGTGAATATGTATTCATTTCAAGAATGTTTTGTGTCATTTTGCATGTGAGGCATCATGAAATACATTCTTGTGTTGAGCGATTCTAATGAGAATCCGTGGTAACATCGTGTGCCTATGTGAGGTGTGAGCGATGGTTACGAACGATTGTGTGCCTATTTGAGGTGTGAGCAATCGAATTGTGTGCCTAGGTGAGGTGTGAGCAATCAGATCGTGTGCCCGCATGTGGGGTGTGAGCGATCGGGTCGTGTGCCCAGGTGGGGTGTGAGCGATCCATAAACATTGTGTGCCCATGTGGGGTGTGAGCAATGGGTGAACATCGTAGGCCCGACGGGGAGTTACTTTGGTAACGAGCGATGGTTCCAGCAGAAGTTCCTGAGTGAACTTGGGATGATTGAGTCGGTACCGCGTTGCATTTGCATAGAGTCGTGAGTCGGTCTCTATGATTTGCATTTATCATCTTTATAATGATGTGTTGTTGAGTAAACATAATTGTGTATGTTTATGTGGAATGATTGGGAATTGTGAAAGTATGCATGATGAATATGCTTGGTTGATATGTAGATATACATTGTGATGTATATGGAGGAAATTGTGATGGATTGTGGCGAGAATGTGGAATATGTGTATTTTTATGTTTATATATATAATTATATACATTGTTATTATGATAATATTTCTCACCCTTCTGTTGTTTTATAATGCTCTATGAGGCATTGCAGTGTAGGTGTGCTGGTGGTCTTTTTGGTGGAGCGTGTCTTCATTCTTTTGGTCGGTCGGCTCTGATATGTAGCACCGGGTAGCTAGGATGGCTGTGATTCTTTTGTGATACATGTGTATATGTATCTTGCTGATAAGAGTTTATGTAAACATGTATGATGTTGGTGGAGAATAGTTGATGATTCATGTATATATGTATATATGTTTGTTGTTATTCAATGTTTAGACTTTCCGCTTTTATTCTAAACATTTGAGATGTGGGTGTAAGGATTAAGTTCCTCTGTTGCAAGTTACCCCACTGTTGCATATCAATATTGAGCAGGTGTTGTATGTTGTATAATTGTGTTAGATGTGACATGCCTCTTTTATGCCATGTTATAATTATACTCTGACAAAATTTTAATATGTGCCTAAATGATTATTTGATTATTTGGGGGTATAGAAAGGGGGTGTTACAATGGGTAATTGTTAAAAAGCCCATTAGTTTAGTATGTTAGGTTTATTATAAATAGCATACTAGTCTCTCTTCCTAAGGTGTGACAAAATCTTGTTAGGTTGAGAGAGGTTAATTTTAGGTATTCACTTGTAATCTTTAAACCCTATTGAGAAAGTGAATAGTAAAACAGATTTAACTAATTCTCCATTCTTCTTCGTCTTTTCTCTTGGAATAAATTTGAAAAAGGAAGCATCAATTGATATAAGGTAATATTAAAGTGTAGGAGAATAGAAATGATAACCATTTTGGGATTAATGATAACCAAGAAAGATATACTTGAGTGATCTAACTAATAGTTTATCAAGACTATAAGTGAGATTGTGAAGAAAACATATAGACACGAAGATACGATGAGGAATTGGGTGAATGAGAAAAGATTGAATGAGAGATATTATCTTTAAGGACAAATGAGGACATGTGATTTATATTGTAACATGTTATTAGCACATCATCCCCTTAAAACCACCGTGGAACATCAATGGAGAAGTAGGGTCAGAGTGGTTTCACTACTACAAAATACACATTTGGTAACATTATATTACCACGATCATTCCATCCACCGTTGTAATATATGAAACTGAATGCACTTATTATTTTTGAAAGTCATTTTATCACTGTTGATAGACACAACCGTTGTGATATAGTGAGTGGTACACATCTCAAATCCTGACATCTACATTTTTTTTCTATTACAAAAAGTGTGTGTCACTTAAATTCATAAATAAATAAAAAATTAAAGATTATTTAATCACGGATTTAATAATTAACCCGTGTAATATTATCTGTACAACCTTTGTCATTTCCTAAAGAGAGAAACGCTCTTCTCAACTATAATGATGATTGAAAAGTTTCTTCAATTTTAAGAAGGTCACAATGTCATTCAAGAATATCAACCATTGGAAGTAATCATTTCAAGCATTAAATCAGCAGATCTTTCATCTTCAACCTCCTCTATAAAGGCACAGTTTCATATAATGAATTTCTACTTCTTCACAACTATTCTTTTTAACTACATATAGCAACATGAGTTCTCCATCTGAAAATGCTAACAAGAATATCTCAACTGAAGTCACCACAATACAACACCATGATCAGCAGTCAACTGAGGAGGTCCAGCCATCTGGATCAACTACTGTCGGGGATACACCTAGGGTTAGGAAGGTCAAGAAGAAGAAGAAAAAAAGAAGCTGAAGAAGAAGAAGAAAAAGATGCCCAAGAAGTTTTGTTACTATGATTCTGACAAGGGTAGTGAGGAGAGAGTCATAGATTATGAAGATTCCTTTGCTGCTAGGGGTTATTGTTCCGACCATGACAATACGTAATGAAATAATTTATGTACTCCGCCCTCTTAATGAAAAAATTTATTATTGTTATATATACTCTTTCATTTATATCACTATATATTATTGTTTTACAAAAAAATAGTACATGCGAAAAAAAAACCAACAATCGCAATAGTAATAAAAATAACTAACAATAATTAATACCTCTCTAACAATTGGGTTCATAAATAAATAAATTGTGAGAGATTTAACCACGGTTTTAGTAAAGAACCATTGTAAAAGTTTAAAATTATATCACGGTTTTTCTTTCTAACCATGATGAAAAGTGATATATTATATCACAAGTTTTCTTTCTAACCATGATGAAATGTGATATTTTTTACTGTATAAGCAAAAGTATCTATCTTTCAGTACATAATTGTTGTGAAAAACAATGTCTTAGAAACAAAGTATAAACGGTTTCTTTATGATCAAGAAACACACAAGCGTTAGGGTTAACGAAAAATCAAGAAGAACCACAAGGATTTGTTATAACTACTATTATTTACTCTCTCTATAAAATAGATTACAAGTACTCAAGAATAACAAATAACCATCTCACCCTAATTAGGATTTTTCACACTTAAGATGAGAGACTAGTATGCTATTTATCATAAAACCTAACATACTAAACTAATGGGGTTTTCAACAATTACCCATTACAAGCTAACTTAGGGTACAGGCTAACTTAAACAACTGGATCCTTAACACAAGGCCCAATTTGACAACTACATACTAGAACACAATTAGACTACAGCATGTAGGTCTTCGACATTAACATGTGAGTAGACTTCGATGACTTACTAAACCTTTGTCGACAATACTAGAGTTCGATTTAATGTCTCACAATAATAATCGTTTCTCTCGAATGAAAACCCTAATATATTTCAAGCTTCTCTCTCATACCATAACCCCAACATCCATGTCACGATTTTAACTTTCTTAAACCTTCATATTCGTCTTCACCAATCTTTATGATACACTGTTATCATATTTCAGGTTCGTTCATTAAACTTATGCTTCAATTTCGTTTACATTTCTTGTTAAAAATGGGTTCTCATTTTTTTTATATGGTGAATGTTCTCATTTTTTCAGATTCATCTTCACCACCTTAACAAAGTATACTTTGGCTATGATACATATGATTTGTGTAGCTATGAAGAAGAATAAAAGAAGTATAAAGTTATTGTGTTAACTTCATTCACCTTGTATTTCTTCTTCATAGATTCATAACTAGATGAAATTCATAATTTGTTCCAGATCCACGATTAGTTTAAAAAAGGTGCGTTCTTTAAACATTACATAATATCTTATGTTGTTGTATGATTTTGTATGCTATTGTTGTTGTTGTTGTTGTTGTTGTTGTATGTTGCTATTGTTGTCCTTGAACCTTATTTTGTTGTATGTTGTTATGTTGTTGATAAATGTTGTTGTATTTTGTTGTTGTTGATTAATGTTTCAAAAATTTAAAGATCAAAACATTGCTAAGTCACGAGAAAGAAGCTTCTTGTGACTTAGCAATGTTTTGTTCTTTATAAAATTCTCAAAACATTGCATAATATCTTGTGTTGTTGTATGCTGTTGCATGAAGTTAAGTTTATTATATACTATGTAGATTATTTGTTTCACTAACCCTTCACTTAAAATAGATTTCATTTAAATTGACATAGAAACTTACAATCTGAAAATTAAGTTGTATTTGAAAATAAACTTATATCAATCAGTGTTTTCTGATATTATTCAAATTAAACTAGAATGGAAGGAATTAATGTGATGAAGGAATTAGACCATTGAACCACATACTATATGTTAAAGAGTGGGAAATGAATGATGAGACACATGCAATTTAGAAGATAGTGGTTTGTGTAAGGTATTTTTCCAGAATAGTTTAATTTTCAGATTATATACTTCTTCATCAATTTGAATGGATGTATGTAGTTGTGAGGTTTATGTAACACCCCAAAATTTGCCTTCTTGCTTTTAGCTAACTGGCTTATGTTTCTTTGCATTTCTAGCATTAGCATTTGTGCATAGCATTGGTTCTTAGCATGGGATCAAGGTACTTGGTTCATCTCAAAGGAGTCTCAAGCCTCAAGATGGTTTAAGGGGTTCATCATATCATCATAAGATCAAGATTGGCAAAAGATTTCAAGTGAATCTTTCCCTCATAACCAGAGGGACCAAATTAGGGTTTTAGTTTCAAAAGGCTTCTTGATGGGTTTTGCTTATTCAAATACATTCTCATGAGGTTCTATATGCTTACAAGTACTCATAGAGGAAGACTTGGCTAGTGTTTCATTGTGAAAGATGTTTAGTGGATCAATTGCTTGTAGACCAAGAAAAGTCAACAGTGAGAGGGGAAGTCAACTGTGGAATTTTTAGGTCCTCTTCATGATTTTTAAGATCTTATGCCCTCATACGGCCCTCAAATGTCAAGATTCATGTCATTCATCAAGAATAAAGAGTTTGTGCAAAAGTTACTAAATTTGGAAAATGACCTATAATGAGAAGTTTCCATTTTTGGCAAGTTTTTACACTACATTCAACTTGACTTTTCATCATCAAGGAAGCTTCAAATGAATTTTCCTCAAACATGAAAGTTGAAGATCTCTCTCTCCCATTTCCAAAAAGTACTAGATTGTCTCCATAGCATTTGTGAAACTCAAGTTATGATCAAAAGACTCAAGGTTGGTTTTTAAGGTTTTCAGATGGTTCATTTTTTCCACCTTTGGCATTCTGGTTCAAAATGACTTGTAATGACCTCTAATGCTTCAAGTCACATTACAACACCCAAGTACACTCCATGAGGATCATTTTTAACCCTTGAAGCAAGTGAATTCGTGCCATGTACTTCACTTATTTCACAAAATGCATTTTTGCAAGATGGATTGAAACTCACAAACCAATCAACCATAAGGCCCAATTTCAATTCCATTGTGATCAGCAAGTGGAATGTGAGTGAATCGTGCTTATTCCATGACCTGTGCACGTGTGGATTAGTGGGTACAACACAAATTGCAAAAATGCAAAACCACTCAAAACTCACTAATCAGGGGTTTAATCAATTGCTAATCATGATGAGAGGTCTAATGGAGAGTATATAAGCTTACTCACACGCACAAAGCTAGGTCATGCACCCTCATTTGCTCAGAATCCATTTTCACCTCCAAACTTTTCTCTCTTCGAATCTCTCTTCTCTTGAGAGTTTTTGAAGTTCTCTTTGCACATTATTGATCAGTGTGGTGAGAGGAACAAGAATCTACCATTGGTTTGAGCTTAGAGTGAGGATTTCATCAAGTTCGTGTTCAAGTTGCTCAAGTTCAAAACCTTAGATCCAGCCATTTTCAAGCCTCTATTTGTATTTATTTTGCAAATAGAGCTCAAAAGAGGAAGATCTGCAGCTTTTGGAAGAAGTTCTTAGTGTATTTTGAGCTCTGCAGTTCTCAGGTTAGCATACTTTTCATGATCACGTAACTTGTTTTTCTTGCTTGCAAAATGATTTATGATGTTCACTGATGATGCTGATCTATTTAGTTTTGAGTTTGGACGTGTGGATTGTTTGAATTTTGAGATTTAAGTTTTTAGATCCAAACTTATTCTGTTCGATTTGGCTTGTGTGTTGGTTGTTTGTGAAAACTGATTGCATATTTGTGATCCTTGTTGAATTCTGATTGGAATGGTGTACTTGTTTGTGATTTCTGGAAATTTTTTATGTTGAGGTCGCCGGAGAAGATGACCGGAGCTAGGGCTCCGGCGTCTGGTTTGTCTTGCAGGTCACCGGAAGCTGGAGGTTGGAGATGAAATCTGGACCGTTGGTGGTCCAGATCAGACGGTTTACGTGTAGCCAAGTCATTTAAAATCTTTTCATATTTTACTGATTGCGTGTTTACATTCCATGCTCACTATCATGTACCTTTAATCTGGACCTCTCATCATGTATAATTGTGTGATTGTTTGACCTGATCTGGAACATTGATTTAATCTGATGGTTTGGATTATGCCAACGCATTAAAATTCTCATGTGCTTCCCACGTGCTTTGATTTTAATTTCTGATGGTGTGGTGTATGCGCGTGTATCATTGTTATTGTGTGCCTTGGGATCTAATGCGTTAATCATGATTACTTTGATTTTGGTTGACTGAATATCATGCGTTGGATCAATCAGATGGCTTGTGTGAGTCCTATTTGTTGACTGAGTTCTATGTGGGGTATGTTGACTTCGCTGATGGGTCTTTTGACCTGGGCTTGATATCCATACCTCCCCCTTGAGTCCAGTTTGGTTTTGAACGTGTTTCCATTGCTGTTTGCACCCCCTGGCTTTTATTTCCTGTTATTGTATTTTAATTGTTGCATTTTCATTTTTAATTTTTAAAAATAGTTTAATGCATCTAAAAATCACCAAAAAATCATGATTCATCCTTAGGGTTTTATAAAATTTTTGAAATTTTTTTTTTCCATTTTTATTTTATTTTTTGCCTCTGATTTAATTGTTTAATTAATTTCTTTTTGGTTTGTTTCATATATGCACACCCTACCTTGTTGATTTTTGTTCTCATCATCTATACATGCTTTGCATGTCATTCTTTTTGAATTTGTTATAGGACATGTTGAGGTTCCTAAAAATATTTTTTTCATATTTTTAAAATAATTTCATATTGCATTTTAGTCCCTCTCTTTTGCATATTGAGTCAAGTTTCTTATGTGATCTTTGCTGATTTGTTTGAGGTGCTTAACTTGTGAATTTTTGTGAGATCTTTTGACATGTGATTGGCTTCTGAATTAGGTCATTTGAGTTTTAATTTCACAATTTTTTAATGTCATTTGATATGTGTTTGTTTATTTGTGCTTAAATGACTTATGCATAACTATATCTTGACACCTCTTTACACTAGTTGACTTGCCATGCCTATTTGCTTGAGTTTCTTCTTGATTCTTTGCATGTGCATTTGATGTGATGTTTACCCCTGGTTGAGGTCCCTTGTGACCAAATTTTTCCATTTGTGGATCATGTTTGAATCATGTTTGGCATGTGTTAAGTAATTGGACTTTGAGTTTCCATTTGTGGCTTACTTTGGTGCATGTCTTGAAGGTGTTACTTGATAATTAACCTTGTATGAATTAAGTTTGGTTTGGTATGATATTGATGCATATGCTACTGCCTCTTGAGCTCCTTACTTGGCTTTCATTTCACTTGAGCATAGTTGAATGCATTTGGTCTGAATTGTATGATAAACATCATTACCATTTGCTTTGTAACTTCTTTGGATCATAATGCTTCATGATATGAATCACTTTTGAATATGTGAATTGTTGATGATAATATGATCTTGGTTCTGACTTGTTTTCATCTTCATCTTAGTTTTCTCATTTCATCTTGGTATGAAGTTCATCGGTGCTTAATTGTGCATTTCATATAAGTACGCTTGCTTTTTTTTCATGTTTATCTTAGAATGCTTACTTGAATTGTTTTGCATTGATATTTGAAACATTTTTGATAATTTGAGTTGGACATTTATGATGTGATGTGCTTGCTGCCATTTATTGTATCTCATCTTCTCCTTCTCTTTCTCATTTCTTCTCTTTCACTCTCTTCCTCCCATGAATCTCAAGACTTGTTTAAGTCTTGGATTCTCTCCCTTTAGAGCTACCTAGTCCAAATTAATTTTTGATTAAGCTTGGAGTAGGATTAGCATTAGGTTTTAGGTAGTCGTCTCTCCTAAGCCTCACTAACCATAGGTCATCCATGCATGATAACATTAGGACTCTTAGTTTCCCTTTAGAGTTTCCTTTTGGGTCTTCTCTCTTCACATCTCAAAACTTCTTGAAAACACTTAATAAAGATAAAGTGTATTGCGCACGAGCCTTAAGCGTGGGGATGAGAAATGAAGGGCTTCCTCTCATCTTTCTAGAGTGCTTAGCGGGCGTCCTGTCTTGGGACGATTCGTTAAGTATTCGTCCCTGTGCCCTAGACTTTGCTGTCTAAAAAACACAAAACAAATTCAAATCTTTTTATCCTTCGGGATTGTTGGGTTTCAAATTTCATTTTCAGAAAAGAGCTCGTCGCTCACATAAAAAACACTTACCCATTCGTGGTCATACCCACGAACTACATTAGCTCTGATTCCTCTCTCTCGTCCGATTGAGGATATGTAGGCCCAAGACAAAGATTGTTTTGGAGAGTAACCTTCCCCCTCAGTTCCCGTCCGAACTACGTTGACTCTGACTTTCCCATTGCACTGAGGGAGTACGTAGGCCTAGGGCATCGAATATGTCCTACCGAGTCCGTCTTAGTCACCCCCATCCCCGTTTTCTTTTGTTCAGCCATAGATAGTAGGACAGCTCACCCTCTGTTTAGAAAACAAGCGTGGATCCCATCGAGTACGATGGATGCGTGGGGTGCTAACACCTTCCCCTCGCATAACCGACTCCCGAACCCGGACTATGGTTGCGATGACCATGTCTTTCCCCCTTTCTCTACAGGTTTATGCAGTGTTTCCTTTCCCTCTCTCGGGATAAATACACATTGCTGGCGACTCTGTGTTTTCTGCGCCACTCTCGCGTTTGTACCATTGGATGCGAATCTTTCGGGAGCGATAGTTTATTGAAAAGCAAGCAATCTACATATTATATAATAATCTACATATTGCATCCTCACCTGTCGAACCAGATTTGAAGCTAGAGATTCTTGGAGAGGAAGACAAAGTCAATGTCAATTTGTTCAAACAAATTGTCGGATTTCTGAGATATGTGTGCAACAGTCGACCTGGTATAGGTTTCTCAGTCGGATTAGTGAGCAAATACATGAGTGAACCAAAGGTGTCACACATTAAGGCTGCAAGAAGAATCCTGAGATACTTAAAAAGGATTGACAAACTATGGAATTCTATTTCCACGAGATTTTGAAAGCAAATAAACTAAGATTACTTGTTGTTCATATGCTGATTGGTGTGGAGATAAGGAAGATCGAAGAAGCACAACTGGTTACTTTTTTCAAGTATTTGGTGCCCCAATCTCATGGTGCTTGAGAAAGCAACCTGTGGTGGCATTATCATCATGTGACGATGAATATATAGTGTAGCGCGGTTTTTGTGGTTTCGAATCACTATCGATTTGGTACTACAACTCGATTCATTTTTTATCCTATTGAGCTGATTAAGGAAGGGAAATATATGTCTCCAATTAACCCTGCTTGCATACCGAGGTTAAACATTCAAAACTGTTGGTTTACAGATGCTATCAAAAGGGGGGTTTCTCTTAGGGTTATGCTTTTAAGAACGAAAGTGTCTTTATGGTATAGGAGGCTTTTTGGTATAGGATGCTAGACTCGATTTTCCTTGGTTGATATATGAAGGGACTGGACTTGGAGTGTTTATTTAGTATGCTCGCTAAGATTTTGTAATCTTATGCCTACGTATTCCCGAAACAGGGAAATCAGAGCGATCGTAGTTCCTCCTATTCTATGGGAGGAAAAGATGTTTTGGTGTCTTGTTCAAAGCCCAAGACATGAAACTAAAGGTGATTTGTATCTTGTTTAAAGCCCAATATGTGAAGCCAAAGGTGATGATTGAGAGGGAATCTGTCATCTCTAAAGAGGAATTGTTGATGTTTGTATGCTGTGAGCAGAGCATGATTTGATGCTAAAAGGTTGATTGGTTCAACCGGGGATTTCCTTATACAAAGCCTAAGAGGAGGCTAAAGGTTTGACTTTTTCGGGGAAAATGTTCTTTCTGTCTTGTACAAAGCCCAAGATTGAGGCTAAAAAGGTTCACTCAAAAAGAGGGGATTTTTTATGTGTCTTGTACAAAGCCCGAGACGGAGGGGAAAAGAAGGTTGAATCAACAAGAGAGTTTTATTTGTCTTGTACGAAGCGCAAGATGGAGGCTAAAAAAGGTGATGGACTCAACAAGAGAGTGTTTTTGTGTGTCTTGTACAAAGCCCGAGACGGAGGCTAAAAGGAGATTAACTCAACAAGAGAGCCTTTTATACTCAACACGAGAGTGTTTTTCTGTCCCGTATGAAGCCCGAGATTGAGGCTAAAAGGAGGTTGACTCAACAAGAGAGTCTTTTATACTCAACAAGAGAGTGTTTTGTATGTCTTGTACAAAGCCCAAGACGGAGGCAAAAAAAGGGTTTGACTCAAAAAGAGAGTCTTTTATACTCAACAAGAGAGTTTTTATGTGTCTTGTACGAACCCCAAGACGGAGGCTAAAGGGGCTGGACTCAACAAGAGAGTCTGAAAAGGTTAACTCTGCTGGGGAGGATCATTTGTACAAAGCCCAAGGGGAGGCTGTCTTGCTGCCGAAGGTTACTAAGAATCCTAGGCAGATCCAAGTGTGGGAAACTCTCCTAAGAGAGACTGGGATTCTGCTTATGTTTCGGAGGAACTTGAGAATGTCTTTGAGACTCAAGAGGTTTAGACTGTCCAAGCCTAGAGTTTTATCTTTTGTACTATGTCCAAGAGAAGGCACGGGCATTAAGGGATGAGTATCAACCCTAAAATGGCCAGAGTTTTGACGCTGGAAAGACTGCTCTAGAAAAGGATGACTAAGTTCTGTCTTATACCTTTAAGAGGTCATCAAGGTCCTTGTATTAAGCCCAAGAGAAGGCATGAGAACTTCTAAGAAGCCGAAGGGTCCTTGTACAACGCCCAAGAGGAGGCGGGGATGCCTTTAGGAAGCATGTGGGTCCCCAAACCACGAGAAGTTCAAGACATGCTATTCACAGAGAATAGATCAAGCCAGGAAAGTTCGAGGATTTGGAAGAAACTCAAGAGATGCCATTCACGGAGAAAAGATCATCTCTGGGGAGTTAGAGTTTCTTTGACAATTTCTAAGGGTGACATTCTGAGAAAAGGTTCACCGAGAATACTGTCTTTCTCTTTGTTCCATATTGTTTAACCCCAAGAGGAGGGAAGACTGTATCTGGAATCCTACGGGGATCTAGTTTTGTTTGTATTCAAGAGTGTCCAACGAGGCTTTACCTAGTTCTTGACGTAGTTGCCGGGGAAAAATCTAAATAACTATACTAGTATTACACAGTGGATATATGACAAGTATATAAAAGGATGTGAAAGAAGACTTACAGTGAAACAACCCCACAATACAGTTATATACATATGAAAGCGGTAAATGAAAGCGGATAAACACTTACCCGTTGTAGAGCTTCCATGCTGTTGTTAGTTGTTCAACAAAGAAAAGTTTGATAACAACATATATTTGGATTTAAAATCAAAGGAGAAAGTGTTTTGAAAATATTGTTGGGGCTTACAGCTCAAGGAGAGGCCCAAGGTTTTATCAGTGATCACACTATTGTTTTGAATTTGTACAGGGACTTATACAAGTGACTGAGGCTCCAAAAAAGGTTTTTTGTACAAAGGGATGGGTCTTACACTCTCTCAAGAGGCCCAAAAGTGTTTAAAGAAAAGGAATGAGGCTTATTACACGAGGGTAGGCCCAGATGATTTGATTTTTGAACTGGCGATTGCGCCGAGATTTTTCTTTTAACGCAGAGGGACTTATACAATATCTGAGGCCCAAAAAGTTTTAGTTAAAAGGGGGTTGGGTCTTACACTCTACTAGAGGCCCAAAGAGGTTATTTTTGTACAAGAGATGGGGCTTACAACTCAAGGAGAGGCCCATGGGTTTTTTTTGTTGAAAAGGCGACGATCGCGCCAGACTTTTTGACGGTATCGAGACTTATACAATACGTTGAGGCCCAAATCATCTTGTTTTTCAAAAAGGGTTGGTCTTACACTTTACTAGAGGCCCAAAGGTGTTTAAAAGGTTTTGTTTTGGGTGAAAATCAAGGAAACCCTAATTTCATCATTTTAAAACTAAATTCTCAAAGAAAATCAATAAAAAATGATAAAATACCAAATAAGTTTGAATAAATCACTTGTGATTTTTTGTTGAGATTTGAAAAATGATGTTTTAATCACAAGATGAATTCAAATTCATTTAGTTTTGATTTTCAACATGAGAATTCATTTTTAAAAGGTTTAAAAACAATTAAAAGTGAATTTATTCACAAAAATACCAACTATATTAAATAAATAATATAAACTTAATTTTTTTGTGGAATAAAATATTTCAACATTTTTGTGATTTTTTACAAAAATAACCAATAAAAATTAATTAAAATTGAGGGAGTTATTAATTTTTCAAATTATTAAAAATAATATGAAAAATAATAAAAAAGTGGAAAAAGCATTAAAAAGGGGTCTGGGGCGAGGGGGATTCGAACCCCAGACCTCTTGTGTGCAGTGCACGCCTCCTACTACTGGGGTGGTGATACATCCGTGTATTGAAACACAACCACAAATATACAAGGCTTGCCTTATTTTTGGCCTGGCCCAAGGCAAGGCAAGGCAAGATTTTGGTTAGAAACGTGAAGGTCATAACTTTATCATTTCTCCATGGATTGGGACAAAATTTATATGCATCTGGCCTAGATTTTCACAAGGAATCCAATGTTGGTGGTAGTTTTTTCAGAAAACAAATCCTCCTCAAAACCCGATAGTGGTTTTGAAATAGGCCATGTTTTGCATTTTCTGTGCTACCTCTTGGTACAGGTATGAATTACATGATAAATTGGTGCAAACACAACACATATAACATGTATAAGAGATGCATGATCAGTGGACTTCAAAGCAAGGCATATTGCCACTTTCATAACTCCTTGCTCAAATTGAGTTTGGTGAAGTTCTTGGTCATTTTGGAAAGCCCTCATATGATACAACATATGTGTGATCATAGTTTGTTTTGATACTTTTGGGATCCAAGTGAAAAATGCCCTTACATTTTGGAAAAAGTGAGACAGATTCTGACTTAGTGAAAATTTCACTAAGTGTTGGAAAAAGTGACATTTCATGTTTTCAGCCATTTTGTCCCAACCATAACTTAAAATCCATGAGGAATTGGAATGAGGTGTAGTTGAAGCTTTTGTAAAGGGCCATGAGAGCTACAAATCCAGCTTTGAATAGGGAAAAATGGCCTTGTGGTTTAGGAGATATGATCCTCCAAAGTTGGTACCCTAGCCACTTTGTTCCATAACTTAGAAAATTTCTAAGTTATTTATGGTTACCCCTTTTACAAGTTATCCCACTTTTATTGATTTTTCTTGATGAATGATGATTCCAATCACACATTAACATCATTTTAGGGTTAAGCGACCATAATTGATGAAAAAATCAAAAAGTCAAACTTTGACTTTTTGGCACAGTTGACTTTTTGTCAGATGAATTCCAAACTGTGTGATTCTCTACGAAATCAAGTCCTTGACCTAAATCAAACTTGATAGATGGATTCCATAGGTGTTATAGGGTGTGTTGACTTATGTCCCAAGGTTTGGGAGCATGTCCTGATCAAAAGTCAAAGGTACAGTTGACTTTTTCCTCAAAACCCTAACTGTCGTCCAGATGAAATTGAAACTTGTTGATCAAGCTTCTTGGATTAATCCATTGTTGCAAGTGGATTAATGTGGTATATGAGAGACCCCCAAATCATGTCTTGGCTTATGTTTTGTCCCAAAAGTCAACTTAGGGGTGAATTAGGTCAATAAACCATAATTCCTGATTTTTGATGAATGCTTCCCCTGAGGCTAAATTGACTTGATGATTGGGTCCATGAGATCCCTTGGATTATCTTGGGTTGTGCTTTGAAGCATTGGCTCATGCCCAAAGGAAAATTTCCACCTGGAGGCCCTGATCCATCAAAACCCTAATTTGGTGACACTAATGATCTTGAGACTTGATCCACCTGGAATGCTGCAGCCTTGTGCTTGATTCTTGATGTGGGAGTCCTCTTGATCCTTTGTGGGTGTTTAGGAGGTTAGACAAGTTTAAGATCATGTCCTTTCTTAATTGATCCTTTGTCTAAAGGCTCTAAGAGGGCTTGAAACCCTAATCCTTGATTGTAGTGAATGCTCACCCATCTTTGGGGAGACTGATGAGTATGAAAGAACATCCATATTGTGATGATGGTTTTCACAATGATAGGAATCTTGGTGATCAAAATTTGGGGTATGAAAGATGCCCCTATTTAATCTTCTTGGACCCGAAGGTGTGAATGGCGAAGGTATTCGGGCATTCGGGATGTAAGAGGATAAAATATCGGAATACCCGAAATTTTGATGGTTTGTTGTGAACGGTAGTTTACTCGTCCATCTTCTTTCGCTGAGCAGTGATGCTTAGAACAGGTATAAACTTCCCCTCGATCCTGGTCTTCAGCCAAGGAACTGGTCTCAATTTTTTTTGAAATAAACTTCCCCACGATCCTGCTTCCCTACCAAGGAACTGATCTTAGTTTCTGATTTAAACTTCCCCTCGATCCTGGTTTCCTACCAAGGAACTGGTCTCAGTTTCAGATACAAACTTCCCCTCGATCCTAGTTTCCTACCAAGGAACTGGTCTTAGTTTCTGATTTAAACTTCCCCTCGATCCTGGTTTCCTACCAAGGAACTGGTCTTAGTTTTTGATGCAAACTTCCCCTCGATCCTGGTTTCCTACCAAGGAACTGGTCTCAGTTTCGGATACAAACTTCCCCTCGATCCTGGTTTCCTACCAAGGAACTGGTCTCAGTTTCTGATGCAAAATTCCCCTCGATCCTGGTTTCTTACCAAGGAACTGGTCTCAGTTTCTGATACAAACTTCCCCTCGATCTTGGTTTCCTACCAAGGAACTGGTCTCAGTTTCTGATTTAAACTTTCCCTCGATCCTGGTTTCTTACCAAGGAACTGGTCTCAGTTTCTTTTGTCAATAAACTTTCTTGACAAGGGACGTTATTTGTAGCGGTTTTCCTCAAACTTTTCTCCAAATTTTCCTGGGGAAATGCCATTTGACGGAAAAAGTTTTGATGTCAGACTTGCTGGGGAAACCCATCTGTCTGAGCTGTAGAGGTACATAAACTTCTCTGTTTGGAGACGCCATTTTTCGACTCTACTGGGGAAAACGAGTCTCTTGAGAGACTGCCTCCGCTTGGGGATATTACATCATACTTTTCTTGAGGTCTTCTCAGAGAAATTCCATACGATATACCCCAATTTTGAGGTGCCGATGACTTCATTAACATTGATTTTCTGGAGAGAAGAATCAATGTGTTGCTGAGAGTCTTTAGTTGCAAGGCTTTCTCTGGGGATTTTCCTTAATCCGGGAAAGCAAAGACATCATCTTCAATAGCGAAGAGTGACACTTGTTGAAAGTTTTCTTGCCTTTCAAAGGTTCAAGTTACCAAAGTGGTCAAGGGCCAACTTCAATCCAGGAATAAGCTGGAGGAGAGGTTGTTCAGGCGCTACATTTCCTGACGAGGAAAGAACTGACAACTCGATTGAGAGGACTTTTATCACTAAGGGATAAGACCGACCAGAGTGATAGTGATGCAATATAAATATGAATGTGAATTAAATAATGCATGATGTATGTATGTTTATGCTGACAAAGCTGACGCGACATACAAACTAATAGATGAACATGATTGGATACTCGGCCACAGTGGGGGATAAAAGGTATCGTTGGTCGGGCTTAGGAGATAAGAACTCTGCCAAGGGTGTCAGAAGGAATATTCGCATATGGCACCGCTGATCCTTCATTCAGGTGCACTGGCTTAGAAGGAATACTTTGATTCTGCACTTTGAAGTTCGATTACTTCTGGAGAAGCGATCGATGTTCTTTCGATGTTCAACAGTCAAAAGAAATTGCCATCTTTATTTTAAAAACAGAAAAAGTTTAACAAGTAAATTCATTTTTGTTTTATTTCAAGAATCGTTTATCATATTAAAATGTTGTTCTGTAAAGCTAAAACAAATGAGAATTGCAAACAAAAGCACGAGGGCTCAAATTTTATTGATAGGATGGACATCAGCCAAACGCGTGATTCCATAGAGCATTTACAAAGTTAGAAAATGGTAATTTACGGGAAAAGGGCTACATTGAAACATAACGACCACTATCCTTCTATCAACTTTGAATTCGGGACATCCTGAGCTTCTGTCGAAGATGACCTTTATCGAGATTTCTGACGGATGATGTAACTGCTGCCGAGGAGTTGGACCGATCAGACATAGTTACTTGCCATGAATCCCTAACTTTTACCTGGATTGTACTTTGAGATTTCCAATCCACCGGGATGATTTTTTTTATTATGTCTCTAATTTTTGCCTGGACCGCCCTTTCGGGTTTTCAATCCACGGAGACGTTTTTTCATTTTATTTAGGCGAAGTATTTCTTGACTACGTCAACGTTTGTGGGGTAGGCAAATTCTTCTCCATCCATGGTTGCGAGTCTCAATGCGCCGCCTGAGAAAGCTTTCTTGACCACATAGGGGCCGTCATAATTCGAAGTCCATTTGCCCCGGGAATCAGTGAGAAATGATTGTATATTCTTGAGCACGAGGTCTCCTTTCCTGAAGACACGAGATCAGACCTTTTTGTCAAACGCCTTCTTCATTCTTTGCTGATACAACTGACCGTGGCATAGAGCCGTTATTCTCTTTTCTTCGATTAGATTTAGTTCGTCGTGTCGACTTTGACACCATTCAGCTTCTGTTAGCTTAGCTTTCATCAATACGCGGATTGATGGAATCTCTACTTCGATGGGGAGCACTGCCTCCATGCCATATACTAGAGAGAAAGGGGTTGCCCCTATTGAAGTGCAGATAGATGTGCGATAACCGTGAAGAGTAAAAGGTAGCATCTCGTGCCAGTCTTTGTAAGTTACAACCATTTTTGAACGATCTTCTTGATGTTCTTGTTAGCCGCTTCTACCGCTCCGTTCATCTTGGGTCGGTAGGGAGATGAGTTATGGTGCTCGATCTTGAACTCTGCGCATAACTCTTTCATCATCTTATTGTTCAGATTAGATCCATTATCGATAATGATCTGGTTTGGAATACCATAACGGCAGATGAGATTGTTTTTGATAAATCGGACCACCACTTGTCGGGTTACGTTGGCGTATGATGCTGCTTCGACCCACTTGGTGAAATAGTCAATGGCGACTAGGATGAACCGATGTCCGTTTGAAGCCTTGGGCTCGATCATGCCAATCATGTCGATTCCCCATATGGAAAAAGGCCATGGGGAAGAAAGAACTTTGAGATGTGTTGGCGGTACATGGATTTTGTCTGAGTATATCTGACACTTGTGACACTTCCTCATGTACTTGTAGCAATCGGATTCCATTATCAACCAATAGTACCCTACTCTTAGAATTTTTCTCGCCATTGTGTGTCCGTTGGCATGAGTGCCAAAGGATCCTTCGTGAATTTCTTTCATCAGCATGTTTGCTTCTGGTCCGTCTACACATCGGAGCAAGACCATGTCAAAGTTTCTCTTATAAAGTGCATCACCGCTCAGGAAGAAGTTTCCGGCCAGTCTTATGAGGGTTTTTCTGTCTTTTCTGGATGCCCTAGGTGGGTACTCTTGTTTCTGAAGGAAGCATTTGTTATCGTGATACCAAGGTTTGTCATCTATGACTGCTTCGATCGCGAAGATGTAAGCGGCCCTTTCTAGGCGCATTATGTTGATCTTAGGTAAGTCGTTCCATTGACCTACACTAATCATGGAAGAGAGAGTAGCTAATGCATCAGCCATGTGGTTCTCTTCACGAGGGATATGATGAAACTCAATTTTGTTGAAGAAAGGTAACAACCTTCTTGCGTAGTCTTTGTAAGGCATCAATCCTGATTGGTATATGTTCCAATCTCCTTTGATCTGATTGATAACCAAGGTTGAGTCGTCATATACATCCAAGTTTTTGATCCTTAAGTCGATCGCTTCTTCGAGATCCATGATACAAGCTTCGTATTCGGCCTCTTTGTTTGTACACTTGAATGTCAGTCCAGTGGTGAAAGGAATATGGGCACCCTGAGGTGTTGTGATGATTGCCCGAATTTCGTTGCCGTAATGATTGATAGCTCCGTCAAAGATTAGTCCCCATTGGGAACCTGGTTCTGGCCCTCCACTGGGTAGTGGTTCATCATAATCTTTCATAATCTGGGAAGTCAAATCCGACCGATTCCCAATCTTCAATCGGTTGATGAGCCAAATGACTGGCTAAAACACTTCCTTTAACGACTTTTTGAGTGTGATATTCGATGTCGTATTCTGATAACAATATTTGCCAATGGGCAATCCTTCCTATGAGAGCATGCTTTTCAAAGACGTACTTGATCGGATGCATTTTTGAGATTAACCAAGTAGTGTGACGAATCATATACTGGCAAAGACGTTTGGCTGCCCAAGCCAGAACACAGCAAGTTTTCTCAAGCATCATGTACCGAGTTTCACACTCGGTGAATTTCTTGCTTAAATAGTAGATGGCAGGCTCTTTTCTTTTTGTTTCGTCTTGTTGGCCAAGTACACAACCCATTGAGTCTTCCAAGACTGTTAGGTAGATGATCAGTGGTTTTCCTTCCACTGGAGGTGATAGAATCGGTGGGTTCAACAGGTATTCCTTGATACTGTTAAAAGCGATTTGACAGTCCTCTGTCCAAACACAGTCCTGATTCTCTTGAGTAATTTGAAGATTGGCGCACATGTCGCGATCATGAGGAATATGAATCTGGAAATGTAATTCAAACATCCCAGGAATCCCCTGACTTGTTTTTCAGTTTTCGGAGAAGGCATTTCTTGAATGGCCTTGACCTTGTTAGGATCAACCTCAATTCCTTTCTGGTTGACGATGAACCCTAAAAGTTTCCCTGAACGAACACCGAATGTGCATTTGTTGGGATTCAAGCGGAGTTTGTACTTTCTCAACCGCTCGAATAACTTTGACAGATGAGTCACATGTTCCTCCTCTGTCTTAGATTTGGCAATCATATCATCGACATATACCTCGATTTCCTTGTGTATCATGTCATGAAAAAGAGTAGCCATTGCCCTTTGATAGGTTACCCCGGCGTTCTTCAAACCGAACAACATTACCTTGTAACAAAAGGTTCCCCATGGGGTGATAAAGGAAGTTTTCTCCGTGTCTTTCGGCGCCATTTTTATCTAATTATTGCCCGAGAATCCATCCATGAAGGAGAATACTTTGAACTTTGTTGTACTGTCGACCAGCATGTCAATGTGTGGCAAGGGAAAGTCATCCTTTGGACTAGCCTTGTTTAGATCCCTGTAGTCTACACACATTCTGACTCTTCCGTCTTTTTTCGGAACTGGTACTATGTTAGCTAACCATTGAGGATATTCTGATGTGGTGAGGAAACCTGCGTCAATTTTCTTTTGTACTTCCTCTTTGATTTTAACGGCCATGTCCGGATGAGTCCTTCTCAACCTTTGTTTTACTGGCGGACATTCTGATCTTAACGGTAGATGATGCTCCACGAAGCTGGTATCCAACCCTGGCATATCCTAATAGGACCAAGCGAATACATCGGGAAACTCTTTGAGAAGCTTTAACAAATCTTCTTTGACAGTTGGACTGAGTAGTGCCCCAATCTTGACTTTTTTTCTCTTTTCTTCTGAACCCAAGTTGACCGTTTTCAACGGCTCTTTGTGAGGTTCGATAGACCTTTCCTCTTGTCTGAGTAGTTGGGAGATCTCTTCTGGAATTTCTTCATCATTTTCTTCTTCAGCCTCGAATACCGGGAATTCAAAGTTGAGAGAAGGCGTCGGATCATATGTTTCGATGAGGTTTAAAACAAGCAATCTGCATGATGTGATGATTTGTTTTTAGAAGAGGTAGAGAGAATGCAAGAGTGTATGAACTGTATTTGAACAATGCTCGTTTTTTTTTATTATTTGTTCTGAATGGTTTTTTAGGATTACCATTTTCTAGAAAAGCAAAAAGAGAAAACATCAATAGATGCGGAAATTACAAAACGACGTTATTTTATTTATGATCAGTCGAAACTTGAAACTATAGCCCTATAAAATAAAACTCTGTCGCTGTGGACGAAGCGAAGAGGTATATTTACAGAAAGTGAGCCCTATCAAAACATCAGTTTCACCTGAGCAAGGGGAAAGGTTAAGATAAAGATGGCAATTACTTTGACTTATGAACGATCTTCGGAATGTCGACCGCAACCCATTGGCGGCGAACTCCTCGGTGAATCACAAAGTCTGGTACCTTCTTTCTTGGCTTGTCCTCAGAAATTACACTGATTTCTGGCGGAGCTGGATCATTGGAATCTGTCTCCTAGGCAGAGTTATCGTAGGAGGATTCTTCAGCTGTATTTTGCATAGTTTTTGTACTCTCAGGTGGATCTTCCCATCCAGTTGGCTGGATGTCTTCCAGCCTGATACGAGAGCTTTCAGGAGCGGTGTATTTGACCATAAAGTCGTATTTACCACTTGGTTGTCCCAGGGTGTCCCACACCTCTTTGGAACTGGAGGAGTCATTTCTTTCAATGACGTTGACCTCGGGAAAAGCATAGTTGGTGAATTCTAATCCTGCGAACGTTGTAAATTCATCGTCGTGCGGGGTATTTTCAGAATACCCTGAGTGTTGATCCCATGACATGGTGGGGACGCAGATATTCTTTTTAATGAGCTCAACTGATTTTCATTGTTCGGATGATTCACTTGCCCCAAGTCTCTTGGGTGCGGATGCAACATTGGCAGGCCATCCATTGGGCCATAATAATCGTGGTCAAAGTGGTCCTTCATTAGAGTGTCCTCCTCTAATGAGTTGGGTGGAGCACGACATTCTTCCAGATCGCAATCTCCGTAGATCATTTTGACATCTGACCTTGGTATAAATCTCGGACTCTGTGAGGGGAAACATAATGGAGTATGCGTTTCGTCTTGAGACATATAACCGTATTTTTGTTAAGATAGGATTTCCATTCTCTCTCCGTATCGGAGGAATCACCTTCATTGATGGTATGTACTCCCTAAGACACTGGGTGAAGGAAACCTCCACTGTGGAAGAAATCCTGAATGGGATGAAGACTTTCATTGTTAGTAGCAGTCTGGGTACAGGTTGCGGAAAAGCCAAGACATTTCTTTGCTTTGTTATCAGTAGGAGTGACAAGCTGTCCCCACCCTTTCGTATTGTTACTTTCAATTGCTTCGAGAGCATCTTTGTACGAGGAAATTGAGGTCCCTTTTTCTGCCTGATTATCATTGCTCACCGAAAGTGCTTGGAACTGGGTTCCGATTGCCTCCTCCGGTTCTACACAAGTAGATCATGATAGGTTACTCACGATCAAGGCATGTTCTCCGCAGACTGTGACGAGTTGGTCGTTTTTTATAAACTTTAACTTTGGTGAAGTGTCGAAGTGACAGCCTCAACCTGGTGTATCCAAGGTCTTCCTAATAAGCAACTGTATGTTGCCCGGATGTCCATGACCTGGAAAGTGACTTGGAACGTGTGAGGACCGATAGTTATGGGAAGATCGACTTCGCCGATAACTGTTTTTTAGGATCCGTCAAATGCTTGACGGTGACATCACTGGCTCTCATCGAAGATCCTCAATATAATAGTCGCATTAATGTAGATTTTGGCATAACATTGAGAGCCGATCCGGTGTCTACCAGTACGTTGGCTAATGCATCGTCCTGGCAGTTGACTGTAATACTGAGTGCCATGTTGTGACGGTGGCCCTCTTCTGGCAGTTCTTCATCACTGAATCCTAAATTATTGTAGGAAGTGATGTTAGAGACGATGCTATTGAACTGTCTGATCGTTACCTCCTGTTCCACGAAGGCTTGCTCTAAGACTTTCTGTAGAGCCTCTCTGTGAGCTTCAGAACTGAGTAAGAGAGATAGTACCGAGATTTTTGAAGGAGTTTGTAATAGCTGATCAACAATGTCGTATTCACTCCTTTGGATGAGCTTCAGCATCTCATCATTGTTCTTTGAAAGGTCGGGATTATTGGATTGACCGACTGGTGGATTGGGAACTTCCGTTTGAGGTTCCTTTTCTTTGTCGGGTTCTCCAACTCCTCTGTTGAAGATCCGACCGCTATTTGTTACTTGACTGATGTCTGTGATATTCACGACGGAGGGTAATGGAGTTTCCTTTCCATTCTCAATTCTTGTTGCACCGTATTTGTAAGGGATAGCCTTAGTTGATTCATACGGTAGTGGTCCTAGCAGATAGATAACTACATGAGCCTTCTGATTTTTCTGACCAATGTAAGTAATTTCAATCAGTTCCTAGTTAAGAACCTTCGATTCGACAAGTAGAGGGATGATGGCACAAACATATTTGTTCCTCTGATGATCAGAGATTATGACAACGTCCTTGATTTGATCAGCGAAGTAGTCCGACGTCTAGTTGATTGACCCAGAACTTGGACATGCTTGAATCTCTTTATAGTCCAACTGACTTTGAAGAGCTGCTCGCACGAGGTAGCGTCCTTGGTTATTCTCCTAGCAGACTCTACAGCGTTCATAGTTGTGTGGTGGCACCTGGCCACGTCTGCTTTGGATGCAGTGTAACCTTACTAGGTCAATTTCCATAGATCGAACATCCTGACTTTGACCTCTAGTAGGGTTCCCATTTGTCACACTGATTTGTTGCGTGTCTTCTTCTAGATAGATCGGAAGCCATCAATGGTTTAACAAATGTTTCAAAGTTCTTTGAACGAGAGCACACCCTTGGTCACTCTCACGGCATACTTTACAGCTCAGATAATCACGTGAAGTGAGAAAACCGAGTTGGACTTGCTTGGCGTGTAACTCCACCAAGCTGGTGTTCATCAAACAAATATCGAAAATTTGAATCATGTTGATATGATAAGGATTTTTATCATAATAGTCCTGGATCCATCCAAGATCCATCTGATGCTGGAGGGCCTCTTGTATAAAAGAGCATCCCTGATTGTTTACCGAGCAAGTCAGACAGGAATTGTAATCGTGCCGCGGCAGATTATGATACCGGATTTGCCTTGAGTGCATTGCCACCAAATCAACCTTCATTATCAGAATGTCGTGATTCTGAATGATGTTGGAACTCGTATAAGTCATGTTGACTCCACGAACTCAGTGCTCCTGGATCCATCCGAGATCCAACTGTTCCTGTAGGGATGATTGCACCACCGAACATCCTTGATTGTCTTTAGAGCAGATATCACACTTGTGATAATTATGAGGTGGCACATGGCCGTATCCACTCTGTCTACAATGCATCTTGACCAAGTTGGCCCTTAATAAGAGTACATCATGAATTTGATAGATGTTGTTAGACTCTCCCTGTATCAAATTGACTATAGCTTTCTCATGTTGAGGCGGCTGGTTCGTGAGAACATTAGGATTTGTATCCTTGAAGGATAAAACCCCGCTCCTAACAAGCTTTTGCACATCGGATTTGAAACTGAGACAGTTCTCTATGTTATGCCCTAATCCTCCTTGATGGTAAGGACAAGTCTGATCCGTTTTGAACCAGAAAGGCGGATTTTCTGGTATTGCGAGAGGAACCTTGGTCTGGACGTGCCCTTTGACCAGTAGTAGTGGAAATAATTCCGCGTACAACATGGGTATAGGATCAAACCCTGGTGGTCGCGTTGTACGGTTGTTGTGGTACGGAGGACAAGCCTGCTAAAGAGGCTGTTGTGTCCTTTGCTGGAATTGCTGTTGAATTGGTTGGCTTTGAGCAACCTGAGGTTGATACGTAGGTACAGGCGTAGATTTGATAGCAGGAGTTACAGCTGCTACTGGTTGGTATCGTCGCCTTTGCTTTCCGAGAGAGATATTCCCAATATCCTGCTCTTTTTTCTTAGGGAGAGCACTACCGTATCGTTTTGTACTACTTGATGATCCAGCACCTTTAACTAAACGTCTTTCTCGGACTGCTTCCTTGAGACGAACTCCCATGCCGACCATTTCAGTGAAGTCACTGGGCGCAATGGCAACCATTCGGTCGTATTAAAATGAGCTCAAGGTTTTTAAGAAAGTCTTTGTCATCTATTTTTCCTCAAGAGGTGGACTAATCTGAGTGGCAATCTCGTGCCATCTCTGGGCGTATTCCTTAAAGGTTTCCTTGTCCTTTTGTGACATGGCTCTAAGTTGACATGGATCAGTAGCTCTTGGTTCTTTGTCTGAGTTGACATCCTCCGAGCGTACATTACTAGATGGCTTTGAGGGCAAGAGTTACCCTTGTACTTTTCAAATTCGGGCACTTTGAATTTGTGTGGAACCGTCACATTAGGAACCAAACAACGGTCTGCGATATCCTTTCCAAATAAATCCTGACATCGAACGGCTTGTAGTTCCTTCCGCATTTCCAGGAACGGTTCCTGGAACTCCTTCATTCTCTCATCCATACTTTCGTTTCCCCCAGAAGGTATCTATGGAATCTGTCCTTCTGGGACAGTGTGCACCACGGGTGGTGGTACAGTCATTACGGCCGTAAATCTTGGCGTCTCCCGAAGTTTGTAACCTTCGGGAGTTGTTGTCATGCCCCCGGCACCTTCGCTCTCCCGAAGTTTGTAACCTTCAGGCCCAGCGGTTCCTGCTGTGGTTCCTGGATATTCAATGATCGGTGGAACATATCCTTCCGGGATATAGTTAATCGGCATGCCCCAGGGACGATATTTTGGCATGTTATACCGAGGATCATACTTCTCCACTATGGGCGTTGATGTGATCTCTGAAATTACAGTCCTCTGAAGCTAGGGGTTGTACCCCAAATTTTACCCTTAGATATCCTGATCGTTTGCATATCATTCAATCAGCCATTTTTGCATGTCATTCTTGATCATATTTATTTATATATTTACCTAAATATTTATTTTAAATTACTTAGAATTAATCTAGTTTAATTTTTATTTTTAAATTTAGTTTATATTTTAAACCTTATTTAATTTTAAATTTTAGTTTAGTTTTTATCTTAGTTTAGTAATTAGGCTAGTTTTAATTTAGTAATTTTAATTTTAATTTGGTTCGATTAATTTTACTAATTGAGTTTAGTTTAGTTTAATTCATGATTTAACTTAGTTTAATCTAATTTAATTAGTTTCGTTCATTTGTTTTTCTTTTGTGCCAAAAGCCACTTTAAATACATATGGCCAATTTTCTTTATGTCATAAAACCCTACAACTTTGACCAAAGCAAAAATACAAAAAAATGAAAAGGAAATTCTACAAAGCAGGAGCCGAGCCAAGTCACAATAGTACATCCAGCTTGTAACATTTGAAAGCAACAACTCTTCAACCTGTACCAAAACCGTGTCATATTTGATGCCAAGCCTGCTACAAAATTGTACCAAGACCTCTATAAAGTGTATTACTTCTTTGCTGTCAGCTATGTTGCATTCAAGTTCCCTTGCACATATCCCGCCTCAAACAAGCCTGCAATATAACACACAACATGCCAAGGCTCTGCTATCATGAAAGCAACACCACACTGTAACGATGACACACTAAAGCACTGCTCACCTAATGCCAAATTCCTGAGTTCTGCATCATCAACCTACATCAACAAGGACACCACAATGCTATAACCAAAACCTGTTATTGAAAGAGACCCATCAATTCAAGACTTATCCAACAAGTCTAATTGTTTTTTTTAAAGGAAGAGATGAAGAGAATTGGAGGGGGGAATCGACCGAAAATTTCAAAGAAATTGAAGAGAAAATTCTAAAAACAAACGTTCTCATTCTTTACCACAAAAGCGGACCAACAACTTTAAATTGTCTCCTTCTCATTCAACCTTTGCTTTTCACGAACCTCACCATATCTTCAACAACAACACGAACCCAACCTCTGTTCAATCACCCTTCAAACTTTCAACTCCCCAAACCGTTCTCAGCAAATCGAAAGAACCAACAGCCTTCTTAAACCCCAATCTCGCCGAAACCTCACGACCAAATCACATAAACTTCGCGTCCACCAAACAACATATAACCATCCTTCTTCACTCTTCTTTAACATCTTTCAACTCTTCAACCAAAATTCGACCCAGCATAAACCACAACCAAAAATCATTCACAAACTACAGACAGAACCTCAACCACAACCATTCTTCTTTAACCCCAATAACTCACAAACCTTTCACCCAAATCATCAAACCTAAACCCAAATTTAGAACCAGATCAGAAGCGAAAAGAAGAAGAAGAAGTGAGATGAGGAAAGATTAAAGTTGAGACCCAAACCTTTCGTGAACGGAACCGAAACGAAATCCAAATCGGAGAGGGGAGAAGAGTGAGCCACGAGCACAAACTTTAAAATGAATCTGAACGAGAATGAGGGAAGGTCGCGATTGGTGTTTCTCCTTCATCATTCATGGTCGCGTCTTTGTTAGGGACAATGGTGCTTGTGCCTTCAGCCGTGGCATCCGTTTGGGTTTTGTTATGCTGAAAGTTCTGTTGTTTTTTCTTTTTGTTTTTTTTAAAGGAGGGTTTGAGTTAATGGGCTTTGTTAAGCCCGTGTTCATGGTATATGCACAACCATAGATCTCCAACACCCCCAGTCTTTGATTTTTAATTTTTTTTTATATTGTTGGATTCATCCGCCCATGTGAGAGACTGTTTTCCAACCATCTATTTCCAACATCTCCCCATTTTCCTTTTGACCGTGTTTCATGATTATTGGAATGATGGGTCTTTTAGAAAAAGCCTAAATGAATCCACACACCAGATCCAGCGCTGAACCCCC
Organism: Lathyrus tuberosus; assembly: GCA_022829125.1. NCBI lineage: Eukaryota > Viridiplantae > Streptophyta > Magnoliopsida > Fabales > Fabaceae > Lathyrus > Lathyrus tuberosus. Next base: position 163,292 of record JALAZF010000706.1, on the reverse strand, counting down.
TCTGTTTTGGGTTCTTAATTCATTTTATTTTGTTTTACTATCTTGATTTTCATGTTATTTTCTAGAAAAAAACTTGTTATTCTTTGTCGTTTTTTGTCACTTATTTTGTCAATTCCATTTTCTTTATTTTGGGCCAATGACATACAAAAAATCATGACTTGTTGATTTATTCTAAATCACCTAAAAGTCTTGATAAATATGAGGCCACATTTTATTTTTCTTTTGTTGGTCAATGAAATTCTAATAAAAAGATTATCGATTTATCGATTTAAATCTTGATTAAGACGAGACCGATTTTATTTTTCATTTCGATTGCATTTTCTTTATTTTGGGCCAATGACATACAAAAAATCACGACTTGTTGATTTATTCTAAATCACCTAAAAGTCTTGATAAATATGAGGCCACATTTTATTTTTCTTTTGTTAGTCAATGAAAGTCTAATAAAAAGATTATCGATTTATCGATTTAAATCTTGATTAAGGCGAGACCGACTTTATTTTTCATTTCGATCCCATTTTCTTTATTTGGGCCAATGATATTACAAAAGTCATAGTTTGTTGATTTATCCAAATCAATAAAACTCTTGATAAATATGAGGCCACATCTTCATTTTCTCCTTTGTTGGTCAATGAAAGTCTAGTATCAAGATTATCGATTTACCGATTTAAATCTTAATTAAGACGAGACCAACTTTATTTTCATTTCGATTCCACTTTCTTTATTTTGGTCGATGATATAACAAACTTCATGGTTTGGTTGATCTCATTAAAGTGACAAAACTTTGATCAATATGAGACCACTTTCTTTTTGTTTCAGTTTCATTTACTGTTTAGTCGATGAAAGTCAAAAATCATTGATTATCGATTTCTCGATTAAATCATGATTAAGACGAGACTATTTCTATTTCAATTTTTAATTTCATTGAATACTTCATTTCCCCCTTTGGTGGGACTCGTACATATTTTCTGATAAAGTCTTGTAGATGACCCTCTTTGTTCTTGTTATAATTGTGGTTGCATGTTTCATTTGACACATCCTCAATACCATTCCAAAGGAAAGTCCTCCTAAGTTGACTCATAAGTCAATAAACAAATCATCCCACCTTGGCCTCATAAGAGCCTTTCCCTTTTCCTGGCCTCATAAGAGCCATGGAATCATAACTTAGCAATAGGTTAGAGTTTTGAACTCTATGTGATTCTCACCATCATGAGAACTCACTTTTCCCATCATAACTTAGACTTAGAGTGTTTCTTAAAACTCTAAAATGAGCTCATACTCATTTCCCCTTGGAACTTTGGCCATTGTCAATGGTTCCTCGGATTCACCCTTAGTTAGGTGAACTACGGTTGCTCTGATTCTTTAGTCAGATACGTAGGCACAAGATGTGACGTCTTGGCGAGCAAACTTAGTGTACATACCTAGGTATTTACCTTTACCTTTTAGCAGATATCTTAGCAAACATAACATAACACAAACTAATCAAGAGGTTCCTGTAGAGTACTACAGATATTAAGGGTGCTAATACCTTCCCTTAATATAACCAACCCCCGAACCTTAGATCTCCCCCTTTAGTTTTTTCTCGATCTTGAACCTTTCCTTTGGATAAATCAAAGTCGGTGGTGAATTCAAAGAAATGCGATGCAAGTTAATTAATAGCTTGTTATCCGATTCTCACCGCAACAGAAATGGCGACTTCACTGGGATACTTGAGGGTTAAGCCCACCTTGTTTCGTTTATGTTATTTATGTTTGTTTGCTATACTTGTACATATCTGTATATATCTGTATACCTGTTTTGCTTGGGATCTTCTGTGTGCAGGGTGCTACTTTTGAGTGGTGAGATAAGTCCTAACCCGGACTTGAGCACACTTGTTATAGGACGATGGTATATTCAAGGAGGCTTTGAGGGAGTCGATTCCTGAAAAAGTTGACTTGAGCCATCATCACTCAGTTGAGGCCCTCTTGAGAGTTTAGTCATGTTGAACGAGTCTATTCGTGAAAACTTGCTACTCTCGACCTAGGAGCCCTTGATATTGAGGACCGCAGTTACCAAACCCCACTTAAGCCTTTTAAGGATGTAGTGCGGTGACCTTGATGGAGTCTATTTCTGAAATGGTTGTCACGCGATACTACACTCAGACGAGATTCTCTTGAGAATATTATTGATTACCGAGTCATTTGGGAAGTCGATAATATCCGAAAGATGGATTGTCGACTCTGGGAACTTTTTAGAACCCTATTCTACATATGAAAACCCATAGTACACACCTTTTGGGATGGGTAGACCATGGCTCCATGCTCGTAATCTTCAAACCTAGGCCCTCATTTGTTTCCCTGTACATATGTGTGAATATGTGAATACCTGTATATGTGTGTTTGTGCATACATTCGGGCATTCATGACAGCCTTTCGGTTTCAAGGAATTCAAGTGCTTTTTCCTTTGTAAAAATCAATAAAGATCATCGATTTTGAAGCAAAACTCTTCAGCTTTCAAAAAAAATGTTTACAACTCGCCTTTGAGTTCCTTGAAACCATTTGGCTTGCATTAGCATTGCATGCGCATTTGCATTTCTCAGCCTTGAGTCTCATCCATCATTTGTCTCTAACAGAGTTGACTTCCCGAAGCCATCATTGGACTTGAAGTAGATTTTGGAGGATCATGAACTCAGAAGAGCAGAACCAGTTTGTGACCAGAGTGGATTTTGACTTGTTGAGAAACCAGTTGGATCAGATTGTGACAGCCTTGGCAAAGAAAGATGACAGCATTCAAAGGACTTCTGTGAACGATGTTGCCCAAGCTCAACCTGTGCGGATTCCTGTTGAGAATCAGGTTATACAAGAGCGTGCCATTGTCCAAGATGGACATTCCTCTTCTGTTGATGCCATGGAATATCGTAGCTTCGCGTTCTCTGAGCCAGATTCCCAAGAATTAGTCCCTGTGGTGAAAATCAAGGATCCACGAGATGTTGAGTTAATGGAAAATTGTCGTGCCTTGGAGAAGAAGCTTGTGATACCTCCTAGGTTCAGGACACCAAAGTTTGAGAAGTACAAAGGGGATAGCTAACCGAAGCAGCATTTGGTGATGTTTTGCAAAAGAATGACTTCACATGTCCGTAACGACAAACTTATGATCCACTGTTTCCAAGACAGTCTGAGTGGGGAATCATTGAATTGGTACATGCAGGTAGAGAGTTGCAACATCCAATCATGGTCAGACCTATCCAATGCCTTTGTTAAGTAATACAACTACAATCTTGACTTGGCTCCCAGTCATTTGCATTTGCTAGACTTATCTCAAGAAGACAATGAATCCTTTAGAGGATATGCTCAGAGGTGGAGAGAAGTAGTTGCTCGCGTTCAACCACCACTATTGGATAAGAAATTGGTTGACTGGTTTGTGGTTACTTTGCAAGGCCCATACCGAGAAAAGTTGTTTAGCATGGTGACATCAAACTTCTCTGAATTGGTAAAAGCTGGAGAGCGCATTGAGAGCAGTCTCAAGAGCGAAAAAATCCAGGGCACCAGAAACATCCTAGCTGGTGAGAGTGAATCAATTGTCAGTTCTCAAGAATGGGAGAAAGAAAGTAATTCCAGTTGGGAATCTCCGACACTTTAACCTCAGCGTTCATGCAACTCAAGTGTTCGGAGTCAGCAATCTTTAGGGTCTCAGCATCAGATACCATCCTCTCCACAGAGACAATATTCTTCTCCAAATCGAAGACCTCATCATTATCAACAGTCCTACCGCCATCAACCGCGTCAGCATGCACGACAAAGGCCAAGAAAGCCAAAAAGGAATTTCACTCCATTTCCAATACCATACAGTTAGTTCTTACCAGATTTAATCAAAAGTGGATTGATAGTGCCAGAGGAGATAGATCCAACGTCTTTTCCAGACTTGTCGGACTTTGACACCGACGTCCGTTGTGACTACCATGCTGGGGCACAGAGGCATTCAACTGAAGACTGTAAGGTACTCAGAAACAAGGTTCAGACTCTGCTTGGCTCCAATATGTTCTCATTCACACCTCAAGGCATTCAAATCAACAATCCTTCGCCTAATCAGGCGAGTTCATCAGAGTCTGGGATAGAAGAAATTTCCGAGAGTGGATGTGAAGATGATTCTCAGACTGATCTCGACAAACAACTCTGAAGACGGATATCACAACTTGGAAAATTAAAAAGGAAATTCCATTTCCCCGAAGCCGGCAAACTTTTGGCTGTTTAGCATTTTGTTGTATTTTCTTTGCATGTTTGAATCTGTATTTGCTTATAAGCTTTGTTGTACTTTCAAATTGGCAAGATTAATGAAGTGTTTATGCATCTTTTGATTAAGTCCATTTGTATTCACTCATTCTCTTTCTTTTACCGTCATAAAACAAAAAAAACAGACAAATTTTTTTTCGAACTATTGTTCAAGCAAAGATTAGGGAGGATGATGAAAGCATCATACCCATAACTGCTGTGGTATGCTTTCGATTAAACCTTACCGAGGATGTAAGGCATTGTTTCAATCCCTAGACACTGGAGAAATAAGGAAGATAACCTCGTTAACCCTTTGAGCCTAGAAGTAGGAGTTTTCTTTCCTTACACAAAAAACCCTTAAATCTCAACCTTGGGGTGGGTAGTTCTCAATTTAACTTGGTTATGCATTCTAATGCAAGCGCTTCATGCAAGACACTAGTCAGCTCTCTCAGATCAAATGAGTTAGCATTATACAAGTTGTTCCTCCAAGCTACAAATAAGGAAGGATCGTTGAGAAATCCTTAATCGAAGGGTGAGCCGAGTCCCTTTCAAAGCAAAAGCCAAGAAAGATGGGAAGCCCAAAACTTCGCCTTATACAAGAAGGTCTTATAACCTCAATCAAGACAAAGAAAAGAGGTCTCAAAACCTCAAGACAAAAAGAGGTCTCAAAACCACAGCAATAAAGGACAACCAAATTCTGCAAGGGAGTAATGACTACAAAGGTGTCTGAATCATCGTCAACTATCATCAATTCATTCCTAACCTAGAGGAACGTGAATGTGTAGCCTCAGTTAACTGAGTGTAGGATTGGAGTTCATCACGAAGAGGGGGTGGGTACAAATAAACGTTGAACCTTTATCCTTTGTTTCATAAAACCGTGAACCAGACCACGTTGCAACCCTTAAAAGACCTAATTGATGTAAGGTTGTTTTGAAAGCATACTACAACAAGGTTGATTAACCTTACTCCTAATATCTTTGCGAATTGTGTGTGTGTTGATCACTTCATCTGTCACTCTGTAAATGACTAGATCCATTTTTTGACGTTTTAATCATTCCACCGTGTGTGTTTTCATCAATAAAACTTGATTTCAAAAGCTTGCATGAATTTTGCATTGAAATTGCCAATTTTTAATGAACAATACTTGTTTGCAAAAACAATTCAATATCAAAGGAATCCCAACAAATGCAGCCAGCTAGGGAATTCGACTTTATAAAGGAAGCTTAGTCAGGGGAAACCAAGCGGAGGAATATGCCATTCCACCATCCCAAGAGCTATTGAATCAGGGGCAGAACTCTTCAAGTTCATAATATTAGAGCAAGCCTTCTTGAGGTCATCTTATGACAAGTTTTTTTTTTCAAGGCAAGGACTACCAAAGACCCACCAACAGGGGCAAGTGTGTTCCCCGGTTATTTCTACCACAGTCTGAGGACTTTGTATCGCGAATACCAGTTAATCAGAAGCATTCAAGTTAAGATTCGACAAATCTCTTAAAGGTTAGTTAGTCTGAGGCACTTCCTTCGCAGATCAACCAGTCTGAAGACCAAGTTCAAAGACTTTGTTGTGCAAACGCCGTTAGCCAGGGGCAGTTATCCCGAGACTCATGAATCTCTCCAAGAGTTTGAAGATATTAAAGTATCTCGTATGCTAATTCTTCTATAAAATCCTCTTGATATTTTCCAACCTACCATGTAATCTGGGGTAGAGAAGATTTGAAGATTACCTGTTGCAAGAGCTGTTGTTTATTATGGTGATCATCATACAAGTCAGGATGTAGAATTACCATGTTCTTGTGATATCCTTTGCCAGCTTCCCAGTAAATTGTTACTTCGGTCGAGCTTGGCCAATCTCCATGGATCTTCCTCCTCCAGTAAGGAAATTAAGCTCATGATGGCAATCCTAGTGAAGTCATGATGCTATACCTCAAGAGGAATACTGTATTTCCTAGTGAAGTAGATCTGATGATCCTACTTATTCATCCCTAGTAATAGTCCAATCTGATGAGTTTGGCTGGGTATCCTTGCCGAGATGTTTATTTCTTCTCTAGTCTCGTTTCCTTTTGTCTGTTTTGTCAGCATAAGCATAAGCATGGCATAAGCACTCATATGCATAGCATCTTAGCATTTTGCTATCTTCTGGTGTTTACCTGTTTTGGTTCACTTTGGAGTTTATCTCCCCAAGTGACTGGGTTTGTCTATTCACTCCAATAGAAAGTCAGCCCTAGGCATAAAGTGCCCATCTTTTCTGAATTCCCCACAGAGTTTGATCCCCGTGGATGATGGTTGGTTCAGTTATCTTTTCCACACTTGGATAAGATAAATCCCCATTTGAGTTCATTCCTCAATCGGAGTCTTGTTTGACCGTTTCTTTCTAGCTTGTTCCTAGATTGAGCTTTGATCCCTGGCAGGTGTGGTTTCTGAGCCCATCTTGAACGTGCATTTATTTCGCACTGTCTCTCGCTCAAGAATCTTCTACAAATCGTCATTGAAGACAAAATTATTCCTCTAGCAGTGTTGTAATATCAACATCTCTTTGGAATTTATACTCAACAACAAGTGGCAATCTCCTTGAGAAGCTTGTTTTGCTATCATTACCTCTACAACGATAAGTGGCAATCTCTCTCCAGAGAAGCTTATCCGTCCTTGGTTTTATTCATACTTCTACCATTACAAATGATGTTACCTTCAGTCAGTTACTTTCCATCAACCTGTTTGATGTGATCCCTATTTGAGGTGTTTCTTCCCGTCAATCTGTTTGATGAGGTGTTCCGAGCTCAGGTTTCGTACCTTTGGATGTGTTATTCCTTTCCATCAACCTGTTTGATGTGATCCCTATTTGAGGTGTTTCTTCCCGTCAATCTGTTTGATGAGGTGTTTTGAGTTTAGGTTTTATACCCTCGGATATGTATTATTTCCTTGCCGTCAATCTGTTTGATGAGGTGTTCCGAGTTCAAGTTTTATACCCTCGGATATCTATTATTTCCTTCCCGTCAATCTATTTGATGAGGTGTTCCGAGTTCAGGTTCCGTACCCTTGGATATGTATTATTTACTTCCCGTCAATCTGTTTGATGAGGTGTTCCGAGTTCAGGTTTTATACCCTCGGATATGTATTATTTCCCTTCCATCAACCCGTTTGATGTGATCCCTATTTGAGTTATTCCTTCTCGTTAATCTGTATGATGAGGTGTTCCGAGTTCAGGTTTCATACCCTCGGATATGTAATATTTCCTTCCCATCAACCCCTTTGATGTGATCCCTATTTGAGGTGTTTCCTTCCCGTCAATCTGTTTGATGAGGTGTTCCGAGTTCAGGTTTCGTACCTTCGGATATGTATTATTTCCTTGCCATCAAGCTTTTTGATGATGTGATCCATGCTTTGGTTTCTTTGCCATCAAACTTCTTGATGATGTGATCCCTGTTTTTGTTCCTTACCGTCAGCCCTTGTTGACGACCTAAACTTCAGGTTATCGTGAACCCGTTGTTTGAAACCAGGTCAGATGTGAACCTAAACTTCAGGTTATCGTGAACCCGTTGTTTGAATCTGTCGTTTGAACCTAAACTTCAGGTTATCATGAACCCGTTGTTTGAAACCAGGTCAGATGTGAACCTAAACTTCAGGTTATCGTGAACCCGATGTTTGAAACCATGTCAGATGTGAACCTAAACTTCAGGTTATCGTGAACCCGTTGTTTAAAACCAGGTCAAATATAAACCTAAACCTCAAAATCCAGCTCATACTGGTATTCAAAATCCCACTTCATATTGTTGTCTCAACCAACTCAAATTGGTGTATACTGATATATCACTTCTGAGTCCAATCCTTGTTGGCACTTTAATCTGGTTCCCAGCAGAAGTTCAGTCATTATCAATATCACTTTGAAAGTCCTTGTGATTGATCATCATTTGGCACACGCAGAGTTTGTCTCTGTCTTTTCTGGCTTTTCTTGAAGATCCCTTTGAACTCTTCAATATAAGAAATCCCCAGAAACTCTTTTGTAGGATGTCTATCCTTTTATCTCAAACTGATCCCCCAGTGGAGATCATGTCTTCTTTCTGGTTTCATGCCCAGTAAGAACGTGTTTCATTTCCCCAGTGTCGTCCGGTCACATATGAACCTGTCGTCCATCTCCCTGGATCTTTCCCCAGTGGAGAATACCTTTCTGGCTCCTATCTCCAGTAAGGACCTGTAGAGTTTCCCCTCAGTTTTATTCTTCCATCCCCAGTGTTGGCTCAGAGTCTCCCTCGTGTCATCCGATAAAGCTATTTAAATAGGGGCAACTGTTGTACCCCAAATTTTACCCTTAGATATCCTAATCGTTTGCATATCATTCAATCGGCCATTTTTGCATGTCATTCTTGATCATATTTATTTATATATTTACCTAAATATTTATTTTAAATTACTTAGAATTAATCTAGTTTAATTTTGATTTTTAAATTTAGATTTTATTTTAAACCATATTTAATTTTAAATTTTAGTTTAGTTTTAATCTTAGTTTAGTAATTAGGCTAGTTTTAATTTAGTAATTTTAATTTTAATTTGGTTAGATTAATTTTACTAATTGAGTTTAGTTTAGTTTAATTCATGATTTAACTTAATTTAATCTAATTTAATTAGTTTCGTTCATTTGTTTTTCTTTTGTGCCAAAAGCCACTTTAAATACATAGGCCCAATTTTCTTTATGTCATAAAACCCTACAACTTTGACCAAAGCAAAAATACAAAAAAAATGTAAAGGAAATTCTACAAAGTAGGAGCCGAGCCAAGTCAAAATAGTACATCCAGCCTGTAATATTTGAAAGCAACAACTCTTCAACCTGTACCAAAACCGTGTCATATCTGATGCCAAGCCTGCTACAAAATTGTACCAAGACCTCTATAAAGTGTATTACTTCTTTGCTGCCAGCTATGTTGCCATACAAGTTTCCTTGCACATATCCCGCCTCAAACAAGCCTGCAATATAACACACAACTTGCCAAAGCTCTGCTATCATGAAAGCAACACCACACTGTAACGATGACACACTAAAGCATTGCTCACCTAATGCCAAATTCCTGAGTTCTGCATCATCAACCTACATCAACAAGGACACCACAATGCTAAAACCAAAACCTGTTATTGAAAGAGACCCATCAATTTAAGACTTATCCAATAAGTCTAATTGTTTTTTTGAAAAGGAAGAGATGAAGAGAATTGGAGAGGGGGGAATCGACCGAAAATTTCAAAGAAATTGAAGAGAAAATTCTGAAAACAAACCTTCTCATTCTTTACCACAAAAGCGGACCAACAGCTTTAAATTGTCTCTTTCTCATTTAACCTTTGCTTCTCACGAACCTCACCATATCTTCAACAACAACACGAACCCAACCTCTGTTCAATCACCCTTCAAACTTTCAACTCCCCAAACCGTTCTCAGCAAATCGAAAAAACCAACAGCCATCTTAAACCCTCAATCTCGCCGGAACCTCACGACCAAATCATATAAACTCCACGTCCACCAAACAACACATAACCATCCTTCTTCACTCTTCTTTAACATCTTTCAACTCTTCAACCAAAATCTGACCCAGCATAACCCACAACCAAAAATCATTCACAAACTACAGACAGAACCTCAACCACAACCGTTCTTCTTCAACCCCAATAACTCACAAACCTTTCACCCAAATCATCAAACCTAAACCCAAATTTAGAACCAGATCAGAAGCGAAAAGAAGAAGAAGAAGTGAGATGAGGAATGATTAAAGTTGAGACCCAAACCTTTCGTGAACAGAATCGAAACGAAATCCAAATCGGAGTGGGGAGAAGAGTGAGCCACGAGCACAAACCTTAAAATGAATCTGGACGAGAATGAGGGAAGGTCGCGATTGGTGTTTCCCCTTCATCATTCATGGTCGCGTCTTTATTAGGGACGATGGTGCTTGTGCCTTCAGCCGTGGCATCCGTTTGGGTTTTGTTATGTTGAAAGTTCTGTTGTTTTTTCTTTTTGTTTTTTTTAAAAGGAGGGGTTTAGTTAATGGGCTTTGTTGAGACCGTGTTCATGGTATATGCACAACCATAGATCTCCAACACCCCCAGTCTTTGTTTTTTATATTTTTTTTATATTGTTGGACTCATCCGCCCATGTGAGAGACTATTTTCCAACCATCTGTTTCCAACATCCCCCTATTTTCCTTTTGACCGTGTTTCATGATTGTTGGAATGATGGGTCTTTTAGAAAAAGGCCAAATGTATCCACACACCAGATCCAGCGCTGAACCCCCTCTGTTTTGGGTTCTTAATTCATTTTATTTTGTTTTACTATCTTGATTTTCATATTATTTTCTAGAAAAAAACTTGTTGTTATTTGTCGTTTTTTGTCACTTATTTTGTCAATTCCATTTTCTTTATTTTGGGCCAATGACATACAAAAAACCATGACTTGTTGATTTATTCTAAATCACCTAAAAGTCTTGATAAATATGAGGCCACATTTTATTTTTCTTTTGTTGGTCAATGAAAGTCTAATAAAAAGATTATCGATTTATCGATTTAAATCTTGATTAAGACGAGACTGGCTTTATTTTTCATTTCGATTCCATTTTCTTTATTTTGGGCCAATGACATACAAAAAATCATGACTTGTTGATTTATTCTAAATCACCTAAAAGTCTTGATAAATATGAGGCCACATTTTATTTTTCTTTTGTTGGTCAATAAAAGTCTAATAAAGAGATTATCGATTTATCGATTTAAATCTTGATTAAGACGAGACCGACTTTATTTTTCATTTCGATCCCATTTTCTTTATTTGGGCCAATGATATTACAAAAGTCATAGTTTGTTGATTTATCCAAATCAATAAAACTCTTGATAAATATCAGGCCACATCTTCATTTTCTCCTTTGTTGGTCAATGAAAATCTAATATCAAGATTATCGATTTACCGATTTAAATCTTGATTAAGACGAGACCAATTTTATTTTCATTTCGATTCCACTTTCTTTATTTTGGTCGATGATATAACAAACTTCATGGTTTGGTTGACCTCATTAAAGTGACAAAACTTTGATCAATATGAGCTACTTTCTTTTTATTTCAGTTTCATTTACTGTTTAGTCGATGAAAGTCAAGAATCATTGATTATCGATTTCTCGATTAAATCATGATTAAGACGAGACTATTTCTATTTCAATTTTTAATTTCTTTGAATACTTCATTTCCCCCTTTGGTGGGACTCGTACATATTTTCTGATAAAGTCTTGTAGATGACCCTTTTTGTTCTTGTTATGATTGTGGTTGCCTGTTTCATTTGACACATCCTCAATACCATTCCAAAGGAAAGTCCTCCTAAGTTGACTCATACCATTCCAAAGGAAAGTCCTCATATGACATTTATATATATATCATGTTTAGACACTTGTTTAGGTCATCCCCATTCTGACTTTGACATTACTTGAAGCATTATTGCATGACCACTTTGCATATCCACTCATCTTCACCTAATTCTTTCATAATGCATTTCTTTGTGATTTAAGGAAATGTGTGTGTGCATTTGATTTGTGTTTGCTCTCATATTATGGGAGAACATTCTTATGATGTACATTCTGACCTTGTGCTTTCTTTAACCTTTAAGATGCTTTTACTTTGATTCTTGATTTGTTTAAGTTTCATTTGTTCATCTTAACTAGTTTCTTTACTTGTAAATAATTGTACTAACCATTTCAGGGGCTAATGGTAAGTCATTTGAGTGTGGATATGCATCCACATTCTAATTTCTTTCCCCATCTTTTAATCATTCAATTTGTGTTGTTTAAGCATTCAATAATGCTTTGCTTTCATAATCTTTCTTCTTCTCCTTTATTTTAGAAATAGATTTCTTAAACCACATTAACCATAGGATCTCCAAGCATGCTAACACTAGGGTGTGTCTTAGTCTCCTCTTAGATTTTCACCTTTGATCCTCTTTTGAATCACTTCTTCTCATCCTCAAACAAAAGTAAAAACACTTAATAAAGGCATAAAACCTATTGTATTTAGGCCTTTCATGTGGGAACAAGGAGGAGTGGGGTCTTCTCTCACTTTCTTGGAATGTTTAGCGTGCGTCCCGTCTTGGGTCGATATGTGAGGCATTCGATCCTACATGGGGGACTTAAATACAATACATGTTACAAAACACAAAACAATCAAAACACTTCTTGCTTAAAAGACAAAAACAAACAATGACGTCTTTTCTTCAGGAATTCTTTTCTCATCTCACTCATTCTCAACGTATGAACGTGCTTCTTCTCGTTCTCCTGCAAGATGGTAACGCACTCGGTCCAGCGAGCCTGCAACGCCTGAGCTAGAACGTTAGCCGTTCCCTAAAAAACACAAACAATCCATCCCTAGTGAGAGGAACTACGTCGCTCTGATTCTCATGTTCCCGATGAGATACGTAGGCAGTGGGGTAGGGCCCATTCGAGCACTTCTTTTATTTTCCCTACATTTGTTTCTTCGTTCCTTTTCGTTCTCGTTCCTTTTCCTTTCCAGTAGCAGCGGAGGTCCGGATGACGACAACCTTTGATCGAGACAAGCAAGCGTGGATCCCATCGGGTACGATGGACGCGTGGGGGTGCTAATACCTTCCTCACGCGTAACCGACTCCCGAACCCAGCTCTCTTGGTCGCAAGACCATGCTCTTTCCTTTCCTTCAGGTTTTTGCGGTGTTTCCTTTCCCTCTCTTGGGATAAATACACATTGCTGGCGACTCTGTTTCGGTGCCACTTTCGCGTTTGTACTTTGATGAAAATCCCAGGAGCGACAGCTGGCGACTCTGCTGGGGACCGAACCCAGAATCTCTGGTTCCTTAGCGAGTTAATCCTAGCGCTTGTCTGTTTTCTTTCATTGGGTGTTTACTGTTGTGCTGTATTTACTGTTACTGCATTACTATTTACTGTATATTACTGTATTTACTGCATTTTAGCATTTTCATTTCATATATTATGCTATACTGGACTTTGCTGTTTTCTTTTGGCGGGATGGGGTATTCTGAGAGATAGGCCCAATACCCAGGCCTGAGTGCACTTATGATTAGTGTGTTTCATGTACTCTCGCATTCCATCTCGGTTCGAGGAGGGAATATGAAACACAATCTGGATGTGGTTCTCTCTAGAGAATTCTAAGTTGTGGATTTCCCATGATGGTAGAGCTATCTGGAAGAGCTGTTAAGTCTGGATGACCTTTTAGGATGACCCCTCTTTATTTTAAGGTGAATCAGAGGACGATCTCTTTGTTTGGCGATAGCATTGTATCCTTCGGGCTGAATGTGCTATTGCTTCTCATTCTGAGACCCGAATTTGAGGATCCTAACCTTCTAGTACATACATGTGAGATTGGGGGGATTGTTTACAGGTGTGCAGGAACCTTTGACCTTCAGAATACCCGGTTTTCTTATGAGTTCTGGATTTGTTACTGAATCTGTGGTTCTGACCAGCTCACATTTTGTTTTGGATTTGTTATTGGACTTCTTATCCTGGTGTTGTATATCTCACCAGACTCAGATTGCAGTACAGTGAATTCAGCTTTATTTGTGCAGCACTGATCATATGCCCTTGCATACATATTATCATTAGCATTCTTGCATTTAACCTTCATGTTTATTCATTTGCAGGGTATACTTCCTTTCGATTCCAGTTGACAGTTCCCTTGTTCAGTTATGGAGACTCCCAGGAAGAGCAATGTGCATTATACTTTCTTTGACACAAAGGTGGGACAGTTACGAAAGATGGTTTCTCTTATTACTCCAGACCATGTGGGTATGTTTCGGAAGGCTTGTGGGGAGATTATGACTGTGGTTGTTGACTTGAATGCTTCAGAAATGAGTGTCATCCATACGTGCTTACAGTTTTATGACCCACAGCTAAGGTGCTTCACTTTCTCGGATTTTCAGTTGACCCCGACGTTAAAAGAGTATGCCCTGCTGCTAGGTGTGCCTCTCAAGTACCAGATTCCTTTCAACTCTGATATGCGCCCTCCAAAGCCTGAAGAAATAGCTAAGGCCCTCCATTTGAGTGTACCTGTGATAGCAGATAACCTCACCACCAAAGGAGGTTTATCTGGTTTTCATTTGGATTTCTTGGTTGCCAAAGCTGAAGAATGTGCTGCTAAGTCTCAGTGGGAAACCGTTTGTGCAATCCTGGCTTTGAGCATCTATGGAATTATGCTGTTTGCTGATGAACCTAAGTTTGTGGACATGAGTGCAATCCATATTTTTGTGCTGAATATTCCTATACCTACACTCCTGGGTGATTTATACTACTCTGTGCATTTTAAAAATGAGAAGAAACGCGGAGGTTTGGTTAGGTGTTGCGCACCTCTATTCCATAAGTGGCTCATGAGTCATTTACCAAATTCAGAGGCCTTTTTGGATCCTCATCCTGCAAAGAATTAGGCTAAGAGGATGAGTCAGTTGACAGCAAAAGACATTCGTTGGTTCAATCAAAGGACGATGGGGGGAGATTTTGTCAGTAGCTGCGGAAGACATCCTAATGTGCCACTCTTGGGAATGAACGGTTGCATCAATTATAACCCTGTTATTCTCAGGAGGCAATTAGGGTTTGCCTTAATAAAGCCTCCGAGGGACAGTGATTTGGAAGAATCCTTCTTTTTCCCTGTGAAGGATAATCTTTTGCTGGTAAGACAAGCGGCTGGAGCTTGGGGCAATTTGCAAACGAAGGGTAAAGTGGTCTTCGGAAAGTGCAACAATGTGTCTTCTTCTCAATATGATGCCTGGTTGAAAAGAAGGGTTCAGATCACTCTTTTGCCGTTTTCTCAGGAAAGACCGTCAGATCCAGTTGCTGAAGAACCGGTAACCATGGTAAGCGTTGTTGAATATAACAAGCTCAAAGCAGAGATGGATAAGACAGTCAAAATGAATGAGAAACTAAGCGAAGGACTCAGAAAGACGCTTTGTGAAAAGTGTAATGTTGAATATGAACTGCAAAAGCTGACTGAGCGTCATGAGGCCAATGAGAAAAGAATGGCTGAAGACACCATCTACATTCGCAAGGTCAAACAGAACGAGATGGCACTAAAGGAGGCGTGCAAGCGCATTAATGAGCAGTTGACCAAGTCTGAGAGTGCCCTGGACAAAGGACAACAGAGATGGGATGAGTTTTCTGAATGCCGGAGGGAGATCGAGGCGAGAATCAGGGCTGAAAATGACGAGTTGAGGAAAAATTTGAAGAGCAAAGAAAGTGAATTTCTCCAGCAACTAAGTGCAGCTAATCAAGAAATCGAAGATCTGAAGATCCGTGCTGGAATAAAGAGAACCAAAGAGTTAGCTGTCAAAGATCAAATCCGAAAGCTAGAAGAAGCTGTCAAGTTAAGAAGTCAACTGATCAGAAGCCTTACCGAGCGCCCAAATAATCCAGTTACTGAAGCGCTTCTCAAGGAGGTCCGAGAAGATTTATATGGGCTCAGTGTTTGAGTTGTGTTGTTACTCTAGGGGATCACCATCAGGCTTGTTGATGGGTTTCTTTTGTTTGTATTCGTGCTATTCAGTTGTATTTGTTCAAAAACAATTTGTATTTGACTATTCCACACCTGGCTGTGGGTTCTTATTATTTATGCTATTGGCTTTGTTTGGTATTATTGAGGTGGATTCTTCGTCAAATTATACAATAATTCACACACTCACTGGGCCGTATGATGAGTATTCTGAGTTATTAATATGCATCTCTGATGATATGTTAGCAATTGCAGGAGTATGCACTGTTCCCTTTCGGTCAAACTGGAATCGAAGGAAGGAATGCCTCAAAATGAATTTGCATGGCATTTACATTGCATATCATTTTGCATCCTGTTGTTTGCTGTACAGGTACTTGTTGCAGGAGATCTCTAACCTTTATTTGGTTTCAGGCATTATAGCTGAGAATCACGTACACCGATACTCAACTCGAAGAAATCAAGCAAGGATTATGGATCAAATGCAGAATGATTTGGCTGAAATGAGGGCACGCATGGACCAGTTCATGACTCTCATGACTGGTATGGCATAAACTCAAGAGAGATTGAGGCTTCTGGTCGAGCGTCCAGAGACTACGCCAGGAGGTAATCAGAATGACAATTCACAGACTCATGGCACTCCTCCTCCTGTTGGCAATCCTCCTCCTGTGGGCAATCTGGGTAATGGAAATGTCAGAAATGTTGGTGTTGTTCAGGAAGATGCTCAGGAAGACCAATTTACCCTACTGGATGCTGATATGGGTAACCCTGGTGACCGAAGGTATGATGAGTTAGCTAAGAAGATCCGGGCCATAGAGTGTAAGAATTCTATGGGTATTGATGTTACTAGTCTGGGGCTGGTACCAGGAGTCAGGATTCCTCCAAAATTCAAGCCGCCTACTTTTGACAAATATCATGGCAATACGTGTCCTCAGACACATATCCAAGCTTATTTTGGGAGAATTTCAGCCCATACAGATGATGAGAACTTATGGATGCATTACTTTCAAGACAGTCTGGCTGGAGCTTCCCTGACCTGGTATATGAAATTGAACAGAGCTGCTGTGAGAAGTTGGAAGGATCTGGCAGAAGCATTCCTAAAGCAATACCAGTACAATATTGACATGGCGCCCAATCGCACTCAATTGCAGGGGTTGTCACAGAATGCTAAGGAAAATTTCAAGGAATATGCCCAAAGGTGGAGAGAGATGGCTGCACAGGTTCAACCTCCTTTGCTAGATAGGGAAATGGCAGACATGTTTATGGGCACCTTGCAAGGGGCATTTCTTGAAAGATTGGCTGCGTGTCCTTCAACCGGATTTGCTGATATCGTGATTGCTGGAGAAATAATAGAAAGTCTGTTGAAGCTTGGTAAGATCTGAGACGTAAGTGGAGCTGGCTCTTCTAGGACGAAGAAACCATTTGCTAGTGGTCAGAAAAGAAGAGAAGGTGATACGAATGCTGTATATAGAGGACGAGGCAGAGGACGTTCTCAGGGTTACCATCAAGTATGTGCAGTGACAATCCCAGCACCATCTGTTCAACAACAACAACCACAACAGCAAGCTCAGCAGCAGCAGCAGCAGCAACCTCCTTTCTAGCAGAGGTCTAGGCAGAGGGATCATAAGATTGATCCTCTCTCTATGACTTATGCTGCATTGCTACCACAGTTACTCAAGTTGAAGTTGGTTGAGCTTCGTACTATGAGACCTCCTGCCGCTGGCAACTTGCCACCTAATTTTGATGTTAACGCTCGCTGTGATTCCACTCAGGTGCTCAAGGGCACTCCATTGAAAAATGTTGGGCGTTTCATCATAAGGTGCAAGACTTGATTGATGCTAAAGCGATCAATTTCTCGTTACCTCCTAATGTTCTACAGAACCCCATGCCTAATCATGGTGTGGCAGATGTGCGTGCTATTGAAGACGGAAAGAGGTTAAATTTGGTAACAGATATCAATCAGGTGAAGACTCCGTTGTTAGTGGTAAAGGATCGTTTGTTGAAGAGACAGGTGTTCCCGGGATGTGATCAAGATTGTTCTAAGTGTTCGAATCAAGAGAATGGTTGTGTTAAGTTGAGAATTGGTTTGCAAAGTCTGATTAACGAGGGACGTCTAAAGTTTGACCGGGTTGTGAAAGAAACTGACGAGGTGTCAACTGTGACCATCTATTATACTTCTGCTGAAATCCAAGTGCCTGCAGGTACAACTCCTATGGCAAGTGTTGTGCCATAAAGACCCAGTCCTGTTACCATCAAAGTGCCAGGACCAGTACTATTTACAACTACAAAAGCAATCCCATGGCACTATGGGGCAGACGTGTACTATGAAGGGAACAAGCAGGAAGTCGGGACATCAGCCAGTTCGAATATTGACAATGTGGGTGGTGTAGGAGGCTTTACAAGAAGCAGAAGATTGTTTGCTCCCCAAACTTTGCGCAGTGATAAAGAGGTTGAAGCTGCGGCAAAAGCTAAAGGAAAACAAGTGGTTGAGAACGTGCCTGTGCCTGAAACAGAGACCAAGATTACCTTTGACAATGAGGTAGAAGAGTTCATGAGGATAATAAAGAAAAGCGATTATAAGATTGTCGATCAGTTGAATCAGACCCCCTCAAAAATTTCAATTCTGTCATTGTTGATGTGTTCTGACACGCATCGGGAGGCTCTATTGAAAGTGTTGAAGAGAGCATATGTTCCCCAGGAAATCACCGTTAATCAACTTGAAGGTGTGATTTCCAATGTCAATGTCAGCCACGGATTGGATTTCACAAGTAGAGATTTGACGTCTGAAGGAAGAAACCACAATAAAGCTTTGCACATTACAATGGAGTGCAGGGGTGTAGTGTTATCTCACGTGTTGGTAGACACTGGTTCCTCGCTCAATGTCTTGCCTAAGAAGGCACTAATGAAGATGGAAGTTGATGGTTTGATATTAAGGCCAAGTGAGTTGGTTGTCAGAGCGTTCGATGGGACTAAAAGATATGTGTTTGGTGAAGTAGAGTTGCCCGTGCAAATTGGACCGCAAGTGTTCAAATCCACATTCCATGTGATGGACATACAACCTGCGTATAGCTGCTTATTAGGCCGCCCTTGGATTCATGCGGCCGGGGCTATTACATCCACCTTACACCAAAAGCTGAAATACGAGTTCGAGGGGCAAGTTGTGACAGTGTGTGGTGAAGAAGATATTTTTGTTAGCCACTTATCCACGTTCAAGTATATTGAGATGGATGGGGAAATTCACAAGATTCTTTGCCAGTCATTTGAAGCGGTGAATATTGACAACGTGCCTGAATCTTCCGTTGCACCAGATAGAACCGGTATGTCCATTTCGTCATATAAGCAAGCTGTCGAGGTGGTTAGAGCAGGCGACGCCCAGGGCTGGGGCAAGCTGATAGAGACACCAATGAAGGAGGACAAGTTTGGTATTGGTTATCATCCCTCTATGACTTCTTCTGCAGAGAACAGTGGGCCTATCACTTTCAGTAGTGGGGGAATCATTTACCCAGGTCAGTCTTGTGCAGCTACAGAAGACGGTGTTGATAATGACTGTGACTTGGATAACTAGGTACGCCCACGTGCTCCGGGACAACCATTGCAGAATTGGTCCATTGAAGAAGTCATCCAGGTTACTCTTCAAACAGAGTAATTTTCTTTGTTTTTCTAACCATAATGCATGTCAAAATCTTGCGCTCTGCCCAAGGCATATAGATTCATTTGTAGGGCCACCCTGTTAGCATTTGCAATTTTAATCATCAATAAAGGACGTTTTTGCACTCAAATTTTGTTCTCTGTCTTTCATTTTTTATTTTTGCACAAAAATAATAAAATGGCAATGTTTCTTTTCTTTCTTTTTGCTTTGAAATAAATTCTAAAATAAAGCATGAACCCGTTCGTGCAGACTTGATCCTCCGGATTTCATTGATAACGATTCTGCTATGGCTATGTATGACTTTGACAAACCGATTTATCAAGCTGAAGAAGGGGATGAGAAAGGTTGTGAACTCCCTGAGGAATTGGCCAGATTGTTAAAACAAGAGGAAAGGGTCATCCAGCCTCATCAAGAGACCATAGAGATCATCAATATTGGTACCGAGGATGCTAAGAAAGAGATTAAGATTGGTGCCAGCTTGAAAGCAGATGTGAAGAAGGCTTTGACTGAGATGTTGTGTGAATATGTTGATATCTTCGCCTGGTCGTATCAAGACATGCCAGGGTTGGATACGGATATTGTTGTACACAGGCTGTCATTGAGAGAAGAATGCCCGCCAGTCAAGCAAAAACTTCGTCGGACTCATCCCGATATGGCCATAAAGATCAAAGAATAAGTTCAGAAGCAGTGGGATGCAGGGTTTCTTGCTGTAACTAATTATCCTCCCTGGGTTGCCAACATTGTGCCAGTGCCAAAGAAAGACGGAAATGTGAGAATGTGTGTGGATTATCGAGATCTTAACAAAGCTAGTCCAAAAGATGATTTTCCACTGCCTCACATCGATGTACTGGTTGATAATACAACTCAGTTTTCAGTGTTTTCGTTTATGGATGGTTTCTCCGGGTACAACCAGATCAAGATGGCACTTGAGGATATGGAGAAAACCACGTTCATTACTCTGTGGGGTACATACTATTATAAGGTGATGCCTTTTGGGTTGAAAAACGCAGGGGCAACGTACCAGTGGGCAATGGTAACTTTATTTCACGACTTGATTCACAAGGAGATTGAATGTTATGTGGATGACATGATTGCCAAGTTGAGAACGGAAGAAGAGCATCTGATTAACTTGAAAAAGCTGTTTGAAAGGTTGTGAAAGTTCCGTTTGAGATTGAATCCAAACAAGTGCACTTTTGGGGTGCGTTCTGGAAAGCTGCTGGGTTTCATTGTGAGTGAAAAAGGAATTGAGGTTGATCCTGCCGAAGTGAAAGCAATACAAGATATGCCTGAACCAAGAACGGAAAAGGAGGTTCGTGGTTTTCTGGGTAGATTGAACTACATTGCAAGGTTCATATCTCACCTAACAGCCACATGTGAACCAATATTCAAACTGCTAAGAAAAGATCAAACGGTCAGGTGGAATGACGATTGCCAATTGGCATTCGATAAAATAAAAGAATACTTGCAGGAACCTCCAATTGTCATGCTTCCAGTTGCAGGAAGGCCTTTGATAATGTATTTGACAGTGCTTGAAGGTTCTATGGGTTGTGTTCTCGGTCAACACGATGAGACGGGTAGGAAGGAGCATGCTATATACTACCTGAGCAAAAAGTTCAATGACTGTGAGTCCCGGTACTCAATGCTTGAAAAGACATGTTGTACACTTGCATGGGCCGCCAAGCAATTGAGGCAGTATATGATCAGGCACACAACTTTGTTAATTTCCAAAATGGATCCTATCAAATACATTTTCGAGAAACCAGCACTAACAGGCAGAGTTGCACGGTGGCAAATGGTTTTGACAGAGTATGATATTCAGTACACTTCCCAAAAGGCCATCAAAGGAAGTATCTTGTCAGACTATCTTGCGTAACAGCCGATTGATGATTACCAGCCCATGAAATTTGATTTCCCTGAAGAGGACATCATGTTTCTCAAAGCTAAAGACTGCGAGGAACCACTCCCGGAGGGGGGGCCAGACCCTAAATCCAAATGGAGTTTAATGTTTGATGGGGCTCTCAACATGAATGGGTGCGGAGTTGGAGCAGTTCTTATCACGCCGGAAGGTGTTCATATGCCTTTCACCGCCCGAATAACTTTCGGATGCACCAACAATGAAGCATAATATGAAGCTTGTATAATGGGGATTGAGGAGGCGATTAATTTACGGATTAAGACCCTTGATATCTTTGGTGATTCAGCTTTGGTAATCAATCAAGTGAAAGGTAGTTGGTACACGTACCAAGCAAATCTAGTGCCGTATAGAGATTATACGAGGAGATTACTGACGTTTTTCACAACAATGAAGCTGTACCATATTCCCCGAGATGAGAATAGGTTTGCTGATGCCTTGGCCACTTTGTCTTCCATGATCAAAGTGCAAGGATGGAATTATGTACCTAAGATTGAAGTGTCTCATCTTGACAGACCTGCATTTGTGTTTGTTGTTGATGCAACGCCTGATGACAAACCATGGTTTCATGACATCAAGTGTTTCTTGAAAAGTCAAGAGTACCCGCTAGGGGCATCTGCTAAAGATAAGAAGACGTTGAGAAGGCTGGCTGGTAGTTTCTTCTTGAATCAGGATGACGTGTTGTACAAACGGAATTTTGACATGGTTCTGCTCAGATTCTTGGATAGACACGAAGAAGACCTGTTAATGCAGGAAGTGCATGAAGGCTCTTTTGGTACCCATGCTGGAGGACATGCAATGGCTAAGAAATTATTGTGATCGGGATATTACTAGTTGACAATGGAGTCAGATTGTTGCAAGTACGCCCGCAAGTGTCACAAATGCCAGATCTATGCAGACAAAGTGCACGTACCTCCAAATCCGTTGAGTGTCATGTCCTCTCCTTGGCCCTTTGCAATGTGGGGCATTGACATGATCGGGAAAATTGAGCCTACTGCTTCAAACGGCCATCGTTTCATCTTGGTCGCCATTGATTATTTCACTAAATGGGTAGAAGCAGCATCTTATGCCAATGTCACTAAGCAAGTGGTAGCTCGTTTCCTGAAACGAGATATCATTTGTCGCTATGGAGTGCCTAAAAGAATCATTACTGATAATGGTTCTAATATGAACAACAAAATGATGGATGGGCTATGCCGGGACTTCAAAATCGAGCATCACAATTCTTCTCCGAATCGCCCGAAGATGAATGGCGCTGTGGAGGCGGCCAACAAGAATATTAAGAAGATTGTGCAGAAAATGGTTGTCACATATAGTGATTGGCATGAGATGTTACCATTTACTTTGCATGGATACCGAACGCCAGTACACACGTCCACTGGGGCAACACCATTCTCACTTGTATATGGTATAGAGGCAGTACTACCGGTTGAAGTTGAGATTCCATCCCTCAGAGTCATGATGGATGTCAAGCTAGACGAAGCTGAGTGGGTTCGCGCCAGGTTTAATCAGTTGAGCCTTATTGAGGAGAAACGATTGGCAGCTGTGTGTCATGGGCAGTTATACCAACGGAGGATGAAGCAGGCATTTGATCAAAAGGTGCGTCATCGGGTTTACAAAGTGGGAGATGTGGTACTCAAAAGGATCCTTCCTCCTAGTACAGATCACAGGGGCAAATGGACTCCCAACTATGAAGGTCCATTCGTGGTTAAGAAGGTCTTCTCGGGCGGAGGCTTACTACTTACAACCATGGACGCCGAAGACTTTTCATCCCCTGTCAACTCAGACGTAGTCAAAAAATACTTCGCATAAATAGACATGCCGGACAAAAAAGGAAAGTTCGGGTAAAAAAGGGCATCCCGACGAACCACAAAAAACAGAATAAAAGGGTTCGGGCAAAAATTAGGGATATAAAAAAAAATTGTACACCCGGTGAGTTGAAAATCTGCAAGGACAACTCAGACAAAAAAGGGTATCCCGGTGGATTGAAAACCCGAAAGGGCGGTCCACGCAAAAGTGGGATTTAAGCGAATGACTACGGTCTGAGTTATCTGTACTTTATCCCCGTTTGAACAAATGGCATTCCAAAGGGTAGGAGTCAGTCTAATCATTCCTCAGAAGGCAAGGTCGGGGAGTCTTGAAGACATACTGGCCATAGCAGAATTGAAACTCAGTGGAATGCCGTTTTCACATTGCCATTAGGATAGTTTCTTTTCTCCATTTTCAGCGGTCACCTCTTTCCAGGGATTTCTTCCTGATGTAATTGCCTATTCTGGGCTTTTCTTCAATGAATTGAATTTTAGTAAAAAGCTTCGTATTTTGTTTTACTGCTTTGTTTGCAAAAACGTCCGAATTTTTGATAAAACATTGCATTTGAAAACATGGTGGCTTTGCAATAACATGCGCCGAAAAACATTTAAAATTACTTTGAATGTTGAACAATCCTGGATGGTGGATTCGAACCACGCAATATTCCGGGGCATGTGTGTGTATGCTTTTGTTGCAGGTAACAGGTCTGGGTGATTTCAAGCACAAGACGAGTAATCACTTATTCCCACGCAGAAGACTGGGGTAATCATGTTCAGGGAAGGGTTCACATGTCACCCTTTTGTCACAACGTTTACTAATTGAGTCTATCATTCGGTCGGCGGTCGGTCACGACGTTTCGATATCGGTAAGTGGAGTTCAACTGGGTATCGTTGTATCTTGTTAAGTCGATTCTCTCGTTCAGTACTTCCAGCAGTTACAGGATTTTCTGTGTCGATAACGGTTACGAATCCCCAGTAGAGTTGCTTCGCAGACACCGAAGTTGATGGTTAATCCCCAGTGAAGTCGTCAGGAGTTTGAAGATGCTTAATCTCCTATAAAATCCTCTTATGACGTTGGAGCAGGAAGCAAGTTGTTGACCTTCCCAAGCATGGGGCATTTTGAATTTCCCCAGCAGGAGATGTTCCATATCTATTATCCTAGTAGAGTTTGAGGACATTTGGTCTTCTTTAAAATCCTCCCAAAACGCATTCCCCAGCATGAGACGCTTTAAAGCGGTTTTCTCCAGCAGAGTTGGTTATAAAATCGTCATCCCCAGTGGAGTCGTCAAACGGAAAGTTCGCCTAACGTGGGGCATTGTGGCACTTATCCTAAGCGCAACAGTCTTATGCCTCAGCAGACTACCGTGGAGTTACGTTGGGTTTCCCCAGCAGATCTAAGGACTCTTTCCCAGCATGTTGCAGCAGAACGTCTTCTAACCAGGATTCGCTTATCCCCGACAGAGTAGCCTTCATTCCCAACAAGATCGTATCTCTGGTAATGGTATCCCCACAGAGTTCAGCATTGAATCTTGTCAACAATACTCCCCAGCTGAGTTGTTTTTTTTCCGCAAGAGGCTTATTGATCAACAAAATCTATTCCTCAGCAGAGTGATAGTATATTCTTGCCCCAGCCGGGTTAGAAGGTTGATTCTCCCCGCAAAGGATCTCGGGTTTGATAGATCCTCACGCAGAGTTTTAATGACTTTTCTTCCCCAGCAGGATGTCATTCAGAAAATTCTCATCCCCAGCGGAGTTGCTGTAACCAGAATTCATCCCTAAGCAGATGAAGTAATTCCTGGCAGAATTATCATTTCCCCATATTTCAAAGTCCAATATAGTTTTGGCAAACTTGACAATTCGAAGCAGACGGATTGTTCATTCATTCTCCAGCAGAGATATTATCCTTTCAGGAGTCTCCGAGATCAAATCATTGATCGTTGTTCCTCAGCAGAGTCAGCAGAGATATCTGACACGGATGCAGAGAGTAGTCCAATATTGGAATTCCTAAAGTCCAACCGTAGATTGGCAAAAGGTCCATCCAAGGGTGGCAAATTCTTAAAGTCCAACCGTAGATTGGCAAAAGGTCCATCCAAGGGTGGCAAATTCTTAAAGTCCAACCATAGATTGGCAAAAAGTCCATCCAAGGGTGGCAAATTCTTAAAGTCCAGCCGTAGATTGGCAAAAGGTCCATCCAAGGGTGGCAAATTCTCAAAGTCCAACCGTAGATTGGCAAAAGGTCCATCCAAGGGTGGCAAATTCTCAAAGTCCAACCGTAGATTGGCAAAAGGTCCATCCAAGGGTGGTAAAGCAAGGCAAAGTCCAACCGTAGCTTGGCACAAGTCCACCCGTAGTGTGGCAAGTCAGTAGTCGTCTGACTCCCTTTAAAAGACCGCAGCTAAGTCCAACCGTAGATTGGCAAAAGACCATCCAAAGGTGGCAAAGCAAGGCAAAGTCCAACCGTAGATTGGCAAAAGACCATCCAAGGGTGGCAATTCAGCTGCAAAGTCCAACCTTAGATTGGTAAAAGTCCACCCGCAGTGTGGCAAGTCAGTAGTCTTCTGACTCCATTCAAAAAAGACAGTCCACCCGTAGTGTGGCAAGCCAGTAGTCGTTTGGCGTTGTGTTAAAAGACATTTCTAAAGTCCACCCGTAGTGTGGCAAGCCAGTAGTCGTCTGGCGTTGTGTTAAAAGACATTGTTAAAGTCCACCCGTAGTGTGGCAAGCCAGTAGTCGTCTGGCGTTGTACAAAAGACGTTGCCAAAGTCCACCAGTAGTGTGGCAGGCCAGTAGTCGTCTGGCGTTGTACAAAAGACGTTGCTAAAGTCCACCCGTAGTGTGGCAGGCCAATAGTCGTCTGGCGTTGTTCTAAAAGACATTGCTAAAGTCCACCCGTAGTGTGGCAGGCCAGTAGTCGTATGGCGTTGTTCTAAAAGACAGCCCTTCGGTATTATTCTTCTCACCAGAGTTTTCTTCAAGCAGAGTTCATTTGGTTAGGTTTATATCCCTTTTCTTATTCTCTACAGAGTGCAAATTTTCTAGTTATTTTTGGTATTCAATCCCTCCATACCTTGAAAGTCTGACAGCAATCGCTATTATCCATTCAGGTCTACAGTGATTGAATAGGGGCAGCTGTAATACCCCAAAATCTGCCATCTCTTTTCTTAATATCATTTAGCATGGGCTTTTATTGCATTACATTGCATTCAAGCATAGAAAAACAAAACATCAAGCATTTAACATTGCATCTTGCATAAGGGCATGTGATCAGGTGATTCTCTAAGGTGTTGATCATCCCAAGCTAAAGAATAAGAGCCAACTATTTCTCACAAGTCTCAAGGGTCCCTTAAGTCATGTGTCATTCCTACTTGATCCACACGGCATGGGAAGAGGAGAATTCATCAAGAAGATTGAGCAGTGCATGATCTCCTACACAAGGCAGTCAAAAATTGGAATCTGACCCCCTAATGGGCAAGCTCTTTGAGTTTTTATCATCTCCAAATGGCATATCTCATCATTGTTTGAGAGAATACACATCATATTCAGAGGAATTTGGATTTGGAGGATGTGTTATTTCCTCCTAACCAGAGGGTGCCAAAATTAGGGTTTGACCTAAAATCAGTTTATCTCTTAATTTTTGGGCAAAACTTGATCTCATGGTATTCCCTATGTTCTTAAGTGTATATGGGTGGAAAATTGTTCATCAATTGGTTTCAGAAGGGTCTCAATTGATCATTTGCTTGATAATCAAGAAATTGGGGAAAGAGTCAATTGTGTAGTGAAAAAGTCAACTCTTGACTTTCTAAGGTCAAATTCATGAAATTCATGTTATATATGTTCAATGGACAAAATTTGATCAAGAAATTATGGAGGGATAATGGAAAATCAAGAAATCACAAAACTGCCAAAAATGGAAACTTTAGGGTTGCCAAAAATAGTAAGTTTGGACCATTTTGCACCCTACTTTGAGGCTTTCTTTCTCCAAGATAAAAGCTTCAAACCTCAGGCCCAAGTGGAGCCAATTGAAATTCATGTTCTAAGCTTCAAATCCATATAAAGAACATCTCCATTGGATAAAAATTGAGTGAGTTATGGTTGATCAAAGTTTGAGAAAACTAGGTCCAAAACCAAGTCATGACCAAGAATGCCCAGGCCCACGCGCCATAATTTTTACAAAAACTTGGTATTCCAAATGTTCACCCATTTTTCTTAATGATAAAAGCTTCAAATGGAAAACTTTTCAACATTAAAGTTGTTCCTTGCCATGCCCTCTTCAATGTTGATGTTGGACAAATTTTGATTTGGTCAAGTTATGATGGAGATATATTGGTCCAAAGTTGGTTGCTTCACACTGAAAATTTCCCAAGTCACATGGTCATGCCCAACTCAATTAGCCATGCCATACACCAGTCTTGGTTTCCAATGTTTCAAGTCACTTTTGAGTATGTTAGAAGCTTTGTTTCCCACCATGTTGCACACCAAATTTGTAGTATTACACCTCTTCTTTCCATTGATCCCAAAATCTCATTAAACCATACATTGAATTGAGAGATTTCCACTTGCAAATTACCATGCTTGGCACTGATGCATTGGCAGTTTGTGCACAATTTTGGCTTAAGCACACAACAAACACTTGTGTATATTTGTTTCTTAATTTAGTCCAACAATTCCCTTACATACATGCATGCTTGCCTTGACATACATGGAAATGGAAAAGAACCAAGCTTGTGAAACAAGTTTTCTGCTGCACCATTGATCTTGCATGAATTCATCACCACCATTCATGTCTAGCTCCACTATAATACATCATAAACCACCCTCACCATATCACAGCCAAGCTAGCTCGCCCTAACTAACTTGACTCAGTTAGTTAGAGGCAGCTCAGTTAACTCTACTCAGTGACTCAGTTAACCATGAGTTAAGTCATTCAACTCAACATATAAAACCACATTTCACTCACATTTTTCATTTTCAACTCTCATTTTTCAATTTCACTCCAAAAACAATTCAAGTTCTCTCTCCAAACTCTTTCTCTGTGTGCACGATTTTATCATCACTTTCATCTACTTCATCTATATCATCATCAATGGCGCATGATTGAAGGAAGATCCATCACAATTCACACGAATTTTTCAAGTGTACTTCAGCAAGTTTTGAATCTCTCTGCTCTCAAGATATCAAGCTCCAACAACATTTATTTTGCTTAGATTGAAGCTCCAAAGTTGAAGATCAAGTGTTTTCTCTGGTTTTCTCAAGAATCTCAAAGAACTGCAAGTTCAGGTTCCAAAACACTCAAACATTTCTCACGCATTTTAGTGATTATTTTGTTATTTTCATGTTGATATGGGCTCAATAGGAGCATTTTGAATCCGACTAGTTGATATGCACCTTAGGTGCTTAGATCTGAAAATCTAGGGCTCACTTGTTGGCTTCGTTTCTCTGTGTTTGTTTGTTATTTGTGGATTTGAATGTTGAATATGGATTGTACATGAGCTCAGTGTTCTTTTGGTATGCTTATTACGCATTTCTGGAAAATGTGAGGTTGCAGGTGGTGGTTTCTCGCCGGAGAAGATGACCGGAGGTCCTTCTCCGGCCGGTGGTTGTAATTGCTAGGGTTTTGGTGTGTTTGAATCCTGGTCGTTTGATTTATGCATTGTGTGGTTAACATGTTGCCACGTATTTTAAATTTTGTGTTTATTTTGTGATTGTGTGTTCTCCATTCCACATTTCTTATAGTGTGCATCTAATGTGGATCTTTGATATTGCATGCTTGGTGATCAGTTGACTTGATATGGTGCATTGATTTGATCTGAGGGTTGTGTGTGTGACAACACATTAATGAAAATTGTGCACCTCACGTGTTATTCTTCTTGAATTCTGATGATTGTGTGTGTGTTCGTGCAAGGGAACTATCATGTGCCTTCATTAGGGATTGTTGGATGCGCGTGTTTTCATGATTGGTGTGGGTTGACTTAGATGAATGATTAGGATTGCATCAGTAGGTGGACCACATGTACACGCATCACACATAACTACACGTTATTGGACTTGGACCCTATTTGATGTTTGCACCTCACCCTGAGCCCATCATGAATTGTTGAACGTGGAAATTGCTTCTCTGCACCCCCTGCTTGTTTTTCTTTTTTCTTTTCAATTTCTTTTTATACATGTTTCATAATTGAGTTTTAAAAATACCAAAACATCATTTAAAATTCTATAAAAATTCATGTGATATCTTAGCATGTTAAAATAATTTTCTATATTTTTTAATTGTGATTTTGTGAATATTTTCATATTAATCCATATTTTTCTTTTATTTCTTTTGAAAATGGTTTCTATTTTCACACCTTTATTTCAAAAATTTATTTCTCATAGATCCTTAAACATTTTTGCATCAATCTTTTTTCATCTTTTGAATAACATCCACAACTTAATAAAAATATTTTTGTTTAATTTTTAGAACTTTCTCTTATTGCCTTTAGGTCCCTCACTTTTACACTTTGATTCATGATTCATAAGTGATTATTGCTTGATTGTTTGAGGTCCTTTCTTTCTGAATTTTTGTATGATTTTTTGGTATGATGTTTGTCTCTGGTAGAGATCTCTTGAGACCTAATTTAGTGATTTTCAAATTTTGTTTGGTATTTGTTTGATGACACTTATTTGATGTCCCTTTCCATGAACTTCTTTGATCATTTTTGGTTACTTGCTTGATAAGGCACTTGTGCCATTGTATGAGATCACTCTTCTTGATTTCTTGAGCCATGTTTAGATCATTATAGGTCTTGTGATTAAGACTATAGGTCATTGAGTTGAAGTTGATTTCTTTTGGTGTACATGTTCTATACTTGTTTCACATGTCTTTTGTTGACCTACCTTCTCATTCTTTTGCATCTATGCTTCTATTTGACTTGTAATTGGTTTGTTTATGCCATGCTATGTTGTTAATTTGCATTTCATATGAAGTATGCCTCCGACTTTAAAGTGTTGCATTCATTCCACATGCCCTTTATGTTTCACTTTGCATACTTGAACATGTTACATCCAAATGTATGTTTCTTTTTCTTCTAGCTTCTAAATGACTTGTAATTGCTTGAATGTGTTTGTATTGTGCATCTTATATTCATATCAACATGACACATCACTTCTGACCTTGATACTTGAGTTTCATATTGATTTCTTTTTGGGTTTGGCTTATATGCCTTAAGTGGTTTCTTTCCATGTTAAATTCATGTTCATATGTTCTCACTTCTTCTACTAATCACTCTTAATGGTTGGATGCTTGATTGTATGCTTCATATGACATTTATATATATCATGTTTAGACACTTGTTTAGGTCATCCCCATTCTGACTTTGACATTACTTGAAGCATTATTGCATGACCACTTTGCATATCCACTCATCCTTCACCTAATTCTTTCATAATGCATTTCTTTGTGATTTAAGGAAGTGTGTATGTGCATTTGATTTGTGTTTGCTCTCATATTATGGGAGAACATTCTTATGATATACATTCTGACCTTGTGCTTTCTTTAACCTTGAAGATGCTTTTACTTTGATTCTTGATTTGTTTAAGTTTCATTTGTTCATCTTAACTAGTTTCTTTACTTGTAAATAGTTGTACTAACCATTTCAGGGGCTAATGGTAAGTCATTTGAGTGTGGATATGCATCCACATTCTAATTTCTTTCCCCATCTTTTAATCATTCAATTTGTGTTGTTTAAGCATTCAATAATGCTTTGCTTTCATAATCTTTCTTCTTCCCTCTTAGAAACAACTTAACTTCCATCTTGGAAGTAAGTTGCATTCTTTCTTTCTTCTTCTCGTTTCTTTTAGAAATAGATTTCTTAAACCACATTAACCATAAGATCTCCAAGCATGCTAACACTAGGGTGTGTCTTAGTCTCCTCTTAGATTTTCACCTTTGATCCTCTTTTGAGTCACTTCTTCTCATCTTCAAACAAAAGTAAGAACACTTAATAAAGGCATAACACCTATTGTATTTAAACCTTTCATGTGGGAACAAGGAGGTGTGGGGTCTTCTCTCACTTTCTTGGAATGTTTAGCGTGCGTCCCGTCTTGGGTCGATATGTGAGGCATTCGATCCTACATGAGGGACTTAAATACAATACATGTTACAAAACACAAAACAATCAAAACACTTCTTGCTTAAAAGACAAAAACAAACAATAACGTATTTTCTTCGGGAATTCTTTTCTCATCTCACTCGTTCTCAACGTACGAACGTGCTTCTTCTCATTCTCCTGCAAGATGGTAACGCACGCGATCCAGCGAGCCTGCAACACCTGAGCTAGAACGTTAGCCGTTCCCTAAAAAACACAAACAATCCATCCCTAGTGAGGGGAACTACATCGCTCTGATTCTCATGTTCCCAATGAGATACGTAGGCAGTGGGGTAGGGCCCATTCGAGTACTTCTTTTATTTTCCCTACATTTGTTTCTTCATTCCTTTCCGTTCTCGTTCCTTTTCCTTTCCAGTAGCAGCGGAGGTCCAGATGACGACACCCTTTGATCGAGACAAGCAAGCGTGGATCCCATCGGGTACGATGGACACGTGGGGGTGCTAATACCTTCCTCATGCGTAACCGACTCCCGAACCCAGCTCTCTTGGTCGCAAGACCATGCTCTTTCCTTTCCTTCAGGTTTATGCGGGTTTTCCTTTCCCTCTCTTGGGATAAATACACATTGCTAGCGACTCTGTTTCGGTGCCACTTTCGCATTTGTACTTGGATGAAAATCCCGGGAGCGACAAGAAGGCACATGCATTAAGGGATGAGTATCAACCCTAAAATGGCCGGAGTTTTGACGCTGGAAAGGCTGATCTAGCAAAGGATGACTAAGTTCTGTCTTATACATTTAAGAGGTCGTCAGGGTCCTTGTATTAAGCCCAAGAGAAGGCATGAGAACTTCTAAGAAGCCGAAGGGCCCTTGTACAATGTCCAAGAGGAGGCGAGGATACTTTTAGGAAGCCTGTGGGTCCCCAAACCACGAGAAGTTCAAGACATGTTATTCACAAGGAATAGATCAAGCCAGGAAAGTTCGAGGATTTTGAAGAAACTCAAGAGATGCCATTCACGGAGAAAAGGTCATCTCTGGGGAGTTAGAGTTTCTTTGACAATTTCTAAGGATGACAGTATGAGAAAAGGTTCACCAAGAATACTGCCTTTCTCTTTGTTCCATATTGTTTAACCCCAAGAGGAGGGAAGACTGTATCTGGAATCCTACGGGGATCTAGTTTTGTTTGTATTCAAGAGTGACCAACGAGGCTTTACCTAGTTCTAGACGTAGTTGCCGGGGAAAACTCTAAATAACTATACTAGTATTACACAGTGGATATATGACAAGTATATAAAAGGATGTGAAAGAAGACTTACAGTGAAACAGCCCCACAATATAGTTATATACATATGAAAGCGGTAAATGAAAACGGATAAACACTTACCTGTTGTAGAGCTTCCATGCTGTTGTTAGTTGTTCAACAAAGAAAAGTTTGATAAAAACATATATTTGGATTTAAAATCAAAGTAGAAAGTGTTTTGAAAAGATTTTTGGGGCTTACAGCTCAAGGAGAGGCTCAAGGTTTTATCAGTGACGCACTGTTGTTTTGAATTTGTACAGGGACTTATACAAGTGACTGAGGCCCAAAAAAAGGTTTTCTGTACAAAGGGATGGGTCTTACACTCTCTCAAGAGGCCCAAAAGTGTTTAAAGAAAAGGAATGAGGCTTATAACACGAGGGTAGGCCCAGATGATTTGATTTTTGAACTAGCGATTGCGCCGAGATTTTTCTTTTAACGCAGAGGGACTTATACAATATCTGAGGCCCAAAAAGTTTTGGTTAAAAGGGGGTTGGGTCTTACACTCTACTAGAGGCCCAAAGAGGTTATTTTTGTACAAGAGATGGGGCTTACAACTCAAGGAGAGGCCCATGGGTTTTTTTGTTGAAAAGGTGACGATCGCGCCGAACTTTTTGACGGTATCGGGACTTATACAATACATTGAGGCCCAAATCACTTTGCTTTTCAAAAAGGGTTAGGTCTTACACTCTACTAGAGGCCCAAAGGTGTTTAAAAGGTTTTTTTTTTGGTGAAAATCAAGGAAACCCTAATTTCATCATTTTAAAAGTAAATTCTCAAAGAAAATCAATAAAAAAAATGATAAAATACCAAATAAGTTTGAATAAACCATTTGTGATTTTTGGTTGAGATTTGAAAAATGATGTTTTAATTACAAGATGAATTAAAATTCATTTAGTTTTGATTTTCAACACGAGAATTCATTTTTAAAAGGTTTAAAAACAATTAAAAGTGAATTTATTCACAAAAATACCAAATATATTAAATAAATAATATAAACTTGATTTTTTTGTGGAATAAAATATTTCAACATTTTTGTGATTTTTTGCAAAAAGAACCAATAAAAAATAATTAAAATTGAGGGAGTTATTAATTTTTCAAATCATTAAAAATAATATGAAAAATAATAAAAAAAAAGTAAAAAAAAGCATTAAAAAGGGGTCTGGGGCGAGGGGGATTCGAACCCCAGACCTCTTGTGTGCAGTGCACGCCTCCTACCACTGGGGTGGTGATACATTCGTGTATTGAAACACAACCACAAATATACAAGGCTTGCCTTGTTTTTGGCCTGGCCCATGGCAATGCCAAGCAAGATTTTGGTTAGAAACGTGAAGGTCATAACTTTCTCATTTCTCCATGGATTGGGACAAAATTTATATGCATATGGCCTAGAATTTCACAAGGAATCCAATGGTGGTGGTAGTTTTTTCAGAAAACAAATCCTCCTCAAAACCCGATAGTGGTTTTGAAATAGGCCATGTTTTGCATTTTCTGTGCTACCTCTTGGTACAGGTATGAATTACATGATAAATTGGTGCAAACACAACACATATAACATGTATAAGAGATGCATGATCAGTGGACTTCAAAGCATGGCATATATAAGAGAGTTCAAGTTGTGTTGCTTACCTCTTTTGAGCTTTTTGGGCTATCTACCAAGTGCTTTGTTCCAGAAATGTTTTGATGCTTTGGACACCCTCAAATGATCCCTTAGAAGTTTTTAGAATGGTTGGAATCAGCTGGAAACCTCTGGAGCAAGTTTGAGCTCTTTCTTGCAAAAGGGGCAAAAGTGGCCAAAATGACAACTCCCTCAAATGGTGTTCCAGATGTAGGGAACCATTTGGGACAGTTCAAGGATGATATTTGGAGTGTGTTTGAGGTTTTATCTGGTTTTGAAAGTGACTGGATCAAGACATGGCTTGAAAAATGTATAAAAGTCCTATTTTGAGGTTTTGAGAGGTAACTTGGAGATTTTGGTGTTACAGGTCACTTGTGAGAGTTTGGACAACTTAGATATGACATATTAGATGTGTTTGGATCATGAGCTGTGATGGAAATGCTCTCTAACTCAAAAACTCAGAGTTAGCTTGCTAAAGAAGGTATTTTTTCCTAAAGAAAGTGATTTTGAGGAAAGCATCTGTTTGAGGGCTTTGGTGTACTCAAACTAAGTGTAAATGAGCTCTATTTATAGTAGAGCAAGTTTTTTTTTGCTGCAATAGTGAATGGCAACTGCTGCAGAAGTTTGGCCAATGTTGATCAATGAGAATCCAAGTCTCCTCTAGCCATTGACTAGAGGTTAGAGCACAGAGTTGTGGTTCCCTAGTTGTTGGATTATCCTTGACTGAATTCAGTTGGAAAAGGCTCAGTCCATGCCACCTTGGTGTATCCATTAAATGCCCCAAAACAAAATTAGAGTCTTGTCCCACTTTTAGGCATTTCTAGGTTTGGCATGCTACTTTTGGTTCCAAGGACTTGGGAGGCTGATGGATCAGTGTTTGTCCCTCCTTGGTGTCCCCTTGAGGTGTTCAGATGAATAAAGTTGTTTGTCCTTTGTAAAATTTGAGAAAATCGAGCAAAATGCCCAAATCTGCCTTATTATGACAGTTGCAGCAAGGCATATTGCCACTGTCATAACTCCTTGCTCAAATTGAGTTTGGTGAAGTTCTTGGTCATTTTGGAAAGCCCTCATATGATACAACATATGTGTGATCATAGTTTTTTTTTATACTTTTGGGATCCAAGTGAAAAATGCCCTTACATTTTGGAAAAAGTGAGACAGATTCTGACTTAGTGAAAATTTCACTAAGTTTTGGAAAAAGTGACATTTCATGTTTTCAGCCATTTTGTCCCAACCATAACTTAAAATCCATGAGGAATTGGAATGAGGTGTAGTTGAAGCTTTTGTAGAGGGCCATGAGAGCTACAAATCCAGCTTTAAATGGGGAAATATGACCTTGTGGTTTAGGAGATATGATCCTCTAAAGTTGGTACCCTAGCCACTTTGTTCCATAACTTAGAAAATTTCTAAGTTATTTATGGTTACCCCTTTTACATGTTATCTCACTTTTCTTGATTTTTCTTGATGAATGATGATTCCAATCACACATTAACATCATTTTAGGGTTAAGGGACCATAATTGATGAAAAAATCAAAAAGTCAAACTTTGACTTTTTGGCACAGTTGACTTTTTGTCAGATGAATTCCAAACTGTGCGATTCTCTACGAAATCAAGTCCTTGAACTAAATCAAACTTGATAGATGGATTCCATAGGTGTTATAGGGTGTGTTGACTTATGTCCCAAGGTTTGGGAGCATGTCCTGATCAAAAGTCAAAGGTACAGTTGATTTTTTCCTCAAAACCCTAACTGTGGTCCAGATGAAATTGAAACTTGTTGATCAAGCTTCTTGGATTAATCCATTGTTGCAAATGGATTAATGTGGTATATGAGAGACCCCCAAATCATGTCTTGAGGTCTTGGCTCATGTTTTGTCCCAAAAGTCATCTTAGGGATGAATTAGGTCAATAAACCCTAATTCCTGATTTTTGATGAATGCTTCCCCTGAGGTTAAATTGACTTGATGATTGGGTCCATGAGGTCCCTTGGAGTATCTTGGGTTGTGCTTTGAAGCATTGGCTCATGCCCTGAGGAAAATTTCCACCTGGAGGCCCTGATCCACCAAAACCCTAATTTGGTGACACTGATGATCTTGAGACTTGATCCACCTGGAATGCTGCAGCCTTGTGCTTGATTCTTAATGTGGGAGTCCTCTTGATCCTTTGTGGGTGTTTGAGAGGTTAGACAAGTTAAAGATCATGTCCTTTCTTGATTGATCCTTTGTCTAAAGGCTCTGAGAGGGCTTGAAACCATAATCCTTGATTGCAGTGAATGCTCAGCCATTTTTGGGGAGACTGATGAGTATGAAAGATCATTCATATTGTGATAATGGTTTTCACAATGATGGGAATCTTGGTGGTCAAAATTTGGAGTATGACATATAGCAGGA
This sequence comes from Lathyrus tuberosus, assembly GCA_022829125.1. NCBI lineage: Eukaryota > Viridiplantae > Streptophyta > Magnoliopsida > Fabales > Fabaceae > Lathyrus > Lathyrus tuberosus. The sequence continues at coordinate 126,826 of JALAZF010000706.1, read as the reverse complement.
TCATATGTTGCACGTCAAGCAATTTGGATCAGATATGTATTGGAAGAGATGAAGGTTATATTGAAGAAACCTTTGGTGTTGCATATTGCGAACACGTCAGCCATTAATCTTACAAAGAATCCAGCTCTACATGAAAGAAATAAGCACATTAAAGCTAGGGATGAATTAATAATATATACTCTAAAAGATGAATAAATAATAGTAAAATAGGATTTATTAAATAAGGACAGAAAAATAAGCGTGTTTATTAAATGATAATGTCGTTAGAAATTTAAATTAATAATAATTAAGTAAAATATACGATGATATACTAAAAGTAACATGCACATAGTAATAAGTAAAATAAGTAGAATGGTGGTGGGTCACACCAAAGTAATTAATGGATGCCAACAAATAAATGTTGACATACAAATATTTTGTTTCTCTAATAATCGAATGAGATAGAAGTTGATAATAATTAACTTGTTTCACAAAAGAGAACAACTCTTAGTTGGCCATGTGACAACAATGAATGAATGAATAAAAAAAATAAGGTGCAAAAGAAAGGTACATAAGAAACATTCATTAGAATTAGGAAATGAAAAAAATGACCACTTTAGTTTCCTAAGAAATCATTTTGGAAAAATAATTCTGGTATAGATGTGAACATGTTCTTGTTGATTATCAATATAAGATAATATAGACACAATTTATTATTGTTAACGTAGGGTGCTAATCATGAAACATGAGGTTAAAAAAAGAGCTTTAATTCATATTTTTCTCAAAAAATGTTTTGCTTCCAAATTTAACTTGTAAGACCAAAAATATAAAACTTCGCGTCACTCAAATGGCAAATAAATAATTTAAGAGCAACTTGTTAAAAAGAACTAAAACAAAATTATAATAGACAAACCCTACATAATTTGTATTAAGCCGAAGATAGGTGAATTAGGAGTAATTGCATACCATTTTATATACACAAAAATCTAAATATTTGTTTTAAATAAATAAATAATGGAAAATATTTGTTGTTCATAGAAATAAATAAATAATGGAAGGTGATCCGAAGTACACGAACTGGTCCACGCGGGCTGGTCGTTATGGAGGTGTCCGGATGGGTGCTGGTCGTACTGGCTGTCCGGTATGTGATTGAGGAGAGGTGGTGGTGTACCTGCAAGACACTCCGACACTCAAGTAAGAAAGGGTCAGAGAAAAGGGGCAAGTACAAAGTATTAGTTCGTAGGGTGAATATTTGATACCTGACCCTCTCAAGTGAGAGGGTTTATATAGGGCTCTAAGCGCGTGGCTAACGGTCCTATTTTCGGGGCGAAATAACCGTTTTTCCTAAAGAATCGGTTGTTGCCCAAACTAGCCGTTACGACGGGCAGGGTGTCCAAAACTAGCCGTTATGTCGGGCATATGCTTAGTTTCGGGCATCTGCCCATGGCTGTTCGGGGAGCACTGAAGCTGTGCGTGTTGGGCAGAATGTCCGGGGAGGAACGTTATGTTCCTTGCCTGGTGGGAGGGCCAGAAAGGTAACTTTTGCCCTTCTGTGGATTGGACTTAGGCGATTTGGGTCGCTCTGTAGCAGAGGCTTATTGGGCTAATTCTATCCATTGGTCCAGTCCTGAACAGGAGCCCCCCAAGTCGTTGCTCCCGAGCATGGGAGCGATGACTTAAGGACTCCTCGTCGTCCCGAGGAACTATCATGAAGTCGTCGTTGGATACAAGGACGACTTCCTCGAGGTGCTCGTGGTTCTCCGTGTCCGCGATATTCGTGGTCGACTCCATCTTGCCCGGTATTCGGGTAGGTAACGCGTCAGATGGAATGGGAAATGTTGGGTCGCCACGTGTGCATCGAGACCTGTGTAGCAGTTACCTAGGCAATTATGGCTAGTGGGTCGTCATTATTGCCTACGGGCGCGTGTGTGTACGTGCCCCTTGGTATAAAATGGGGGAAACCGTCCCATTTTCCACTTTTCCTTCTTCTGATTCTTCCTCATCACCAGTGCGTTTGCCCGTCACCTTCTTCAAGCAACCGACCGTCGTGCCGACCACCGTGACAAGTTTCGAGCAGCCGTTTTCTTCCACTTTCTTCTAGTAAAATCAAGTAAGTATCCTGATTTTTTGCTTGTTTTGCTTCCTTTTGTTGTTAGTGGTAGATTTCATGCGGCTAGGGTTAGTTCTAGATGGCAAAATAGGTAGATTTCCGGCGAGTGTTGGTGGTGGGCGGAGGTTCTGCCTTTTTTCTGTATCGAATGTCTCGCCGGATTAGGTAGCACGTTTGGTGGTCGTGGTGGCCTACGTGGCGGTTGCGAGTCGTGACCATCGCGTTCTATCATCCGTTGATGGATTTGGTGAGTTTCCCGCTAGGACGTTTCCAGAATCCGGTAGAGTTTCGACGGAATCTGGGTACAGACGCGGGGATATTTTGTCCTTCTTTGTTTGATGTTAGGGCTTAGGCCGGGAACGTAGTTCCTAGCCTTTCGCGCGACCTTTCACTTGTCTTAGCGGTGGAAGGGTGGATTTGATTTCCTGTCAAATTCACTGCCTTTCTCTGCTTTTTCAGGTGATCATAGTGGCGATGGAGCCCGAGAGGGAGGTTATCCCCGTTACGTCCGAAGAGACTGTCTCCAATGAGAGCAGCAGTGCACCGGCCTCGAGTTCTGCGTCCTCGAGTTCGTCGGCTTCGAATTCCTCGAGCGACGTCGAGGGGGAAGCGAGTGATGCTGAGGAGGGAGATGACCTGGGGGTCGTGGAGGAAGATGTAATGGAAGAGGACGTAGACGCGTTCTTCCCGGAAGAGTGGGAGGTGGCCGAGCCTTCCGAACACACTTCCACGTTTGCGAGGTTTGCGGCGGACGCTTTTACTGAGGTGGGGCCCTCAGGTGAATGGAGGGTGCTTCTGCCTAGTGTGGGCGAGCGGATCTGCTCGAGCTTCGGGGACTGCTTCGGGATGTACGAATATGTCTTCAAAGAACTGGGGCTGAGGTTGCCCTTCACTGACTTCCAGCGGTCGGTGTTCCATCATCTGAAGTTGGCGCCTTCCCAACTCCACCCCAATTCGCTGGCCTTTATACGGGCTTTTGAGTTGGTGTGCGAGCACCTTGCTTTGGGGCCCACCATCCCTTTGTTCTTTGCTGTTTTCCACCTACAGCGGCAGCTGACGGGGAAGAGGTACGGATTGGTCTCTTTGAAGCAGCCCAAAAAACTGTTTAAGCCGTTCTCGGAGTCCATCCGAAACTTCAAGAGACGGTACTACATCGTCGAGCCTCTGTCCGAAGCTGCTCAGGACAGCGTGTATGCCTGGGAGTTAGAATGTGACGAGAACGGAGAGGAGCTGCTCACCGAGGAGGGGAAGTACGTCGGGGAGAGGGTGTATAAGTTTCCAATCCGCTGGACACCCGACCACTTCTCAAAGAAGCCCAGTGCCTATGTTCTTGAGCCGAGTGCTTTACGCGGGCAGGATGCCGCGTCTTACGAGACCCTGGTGAAGTGGGTCAACTCCTTTCAGCTCGCGACCTATTGGACGAGCAAGGGTAATCCTATCTTCGAGGAGGATGGGAGTCAAAGGGTCGAGCGCCGGTTTATCCCCGTCAAGGCACTGCTGGAGTGCAAGACTTCTGCGGATGTCACGGCCCTGCTCGGTAGATTTAGTTACTTAGACTTTATTTGCTATTCTTTCTTCCCCGTTTCTGACATGCTTGTTTTCTTTGTGCAGGTGAGATGCCTCAAGCCCGTGACCGTGTGGTGAGGAATGCCATGGCAAGGGGCAAGGCTGGAGCGACTCCCTCCAAGACCCGGACTGCTACTGGTGCTCGTGCGCCTCCCCCTGTTCAAACCGCTCCGGGGACCTCCTCCTCTCCTACTCCCTGTCCACGGGATTCTCCGCTGCCTTTGGTCGGGCGACCGAAGCGCCTCCGGACAACAGATACGGTGGATCTGAGGGGGGCAGTTGAGAAGGGGAAGTTCGAACTTCCTCCGTGCATCAACGATATGAGGTTCTTCGAGGGTAACACCTTGGTTGTTCCTCGGGCAGAATCTCTTAGCCTGGGGAACATGGATCGCGCGGGCAAAAGGGTGATGGTGGCCAGGGATGCTTCTGCCCTTGTGAGGATGCTCGAGATGGCAGCTGTGTACGCTGAGGGGGACCACGTGCTCGAGGCTGAGCTTACTGCTGCTCGGGCCTCCGAAGCGACGCTGAAAGAGGAGGTCCGGAGTGCCCGTGAGGCGAAGAAGAAAGCCGAGGAAGAGGCGACAACGCTGAGGGAGGAAGTCACTAAGCTAAGGTCAGAGAAGAAGGCGTCCGAGGAATTGAACGCGGAGTTGATGGCGGCCAATGCCCCGGGTGATGACGAACCAGAGGAGATAAGAGTGTTGAAGACTCGGGCAGAGTTGGTCGCTGGCATTCTGCAGGCCGAGGATGATGGTATTGTTGTGGCCGCGGAGTCTTTTGATAGTGCGGTGGCCCAGTTGCGAGTGGTGAACCCTGGGCTCGAGATTTCGACCAGGGGTACTCACTACCTAGCTCGTGTGGAGGGTGGCCGCATTGTCCTGCCCGAGGGTCTTGTTCTCGATACTCCCGAGGAACATATCGAGGAGCAGCCCGTGGAGGAGCCGAGGCCTGAAGCTGCGTCAACCGAGCGTGTGGAAGACTGAAGAGTTTTTGTTGCTTAGCTGTATCTTGTCCGGCCTGCGTGCCGTTGAACTCGTTGTATTCTTGTTTTTGTTCTGGGGGCATGGCCCCCTTTTTAATGTAACAAGCACAATCTTTGGCCCTTGTGGCCTTTTAATTTAATGCCCGGTTAATTTATACAACTTCTGTTTATACTGTTGTACTTTGTTTTAGTTGTGCATGTGTGACTGCCCGTCGGAGGGTGTGTTTGTCAACAAGGCTTATTTTTGACAGATTGCTCGTTGCGTTAAGAATTCGCCAGTGCGGGGAACTGGTCGAACAGCCGGGGAAGATCCTGGCGAGGTTGCGGATCTCAGGTCGCGATTGAGGCCTGAGGTCGCGGCGTGAACGTCCCATCGCGAGCTGGGGTTCTGCCAATCATGGTACTTGGGCGAAGGCGGTGCTCGATCGAGGATCGCCGACGAGCGGAGCTCCGGCTCATTTATTTGAGCGGGATTCCACTTTGTACGTATGCGTCGTTTGTACCTGAACGAGCATGATGGCCGTTAGACGGCCTTGTGACGCGAGGAAGCTTCTTGTGCCTTTTAGCTGTAGTATTGCTTAAGTTTTTCAGCGTTCCATGGTCGAGGGAGAGTTTCCCCGTCGAGGTCTTCGAGGAAGTATGCGCCGTTCCCCGTTTTGGCGCGGACTCGGTATGGTCCTTCCCAGTTGGCCGCCAATTTACCTTCGCGGGAGTCCTTGTGGTTTCTTCGCAGGACAAGGCTGCCCACGTCGAACTCCCGTCGGAAGACTTTGGCGTTGTGCCTGATCGCTATTTTTTGCTTAAGAGATGCCTCGCGGAGGGCTGCTCCCGTTCGGATTTCCTCGACGAGGTCGAGCATCTCTCTTATCGCTTCGTCGTTCATTTGCTCGTCCAGGGGTGATTCCGTCCTCCTGGACGGTACGTGGATTTTAATGGGTATGACTGCCTCGGTGCCATATGCCAAACGGAAAGGTGTCTCCCCGGTGGTGGACTGGGGAGTGGTGCGGTATGCCCACAGGACACTGTGAAGCTCCTCGACCCAGGCTTTCTTTGTTTCGTCCAGTCTTCGCTTGAGGCCGCGCAGTATGACACGATTGGCCGCCTCTGCCTGCCCGTTGGTTTGGGGATGCTCTACGGAAGCGAAGTGTTGCCTCGTTCCGAGGTGTGCGACAAAGTCTTGGAATTTTTTGTCTGTGAATTGTGTTCCATTGTCCGTGACAATTGCTTGGGGGATCCCAAACCGGGCAAGTATATTCCGCTTGTAGAAGCGCAGAATGTTGAGCGCTGTTATCTTGGCTAAAGCTTCTGCTTCTATCCACTTTGTGAAGTAATCTACGCCCACTATCAGGTATTTGTTTTGGCTGGACCCTGTCACGAAGGGTCCTAGGATGTCCAGGCCCCACCAGGCGAATGGCCACGGGGAGGTCATGCTTTTTAGTTCGTTTGGCGGAGCTAGGTGCATATTCCCGTGCGGTTGGCATTTGTCGCATTTCTTCACATGCTCCTTGGCGTCTTGTTGCATGGTCGGCCAATAGTACCCTGCTCGGAGGGCTTTGCGGGCAAGGGACTTTCCTCCGAGGTGTTGGGCGTTGATGCCCTCATGGATTTCTCGTAATACGTGGGGGACGACCTCCTCTTCTATGCATTTAAGAAGTGGGATGGAGAAGCCCCGCCGATAGAGTTTGTTTTCGAGGATAACGTACTAGCAGGCCCTTCGTTTGATGGTGCTGGCCTCCTTGGGATCCTCTGGAAGTTCGTCCCTGGTGAGGTAGTTGTATACGGGCGTCATCCAGCAATCGCTATCCCCGATCGCGTGTACGTGTAGGGTCGAGGATCCCTTAGTGATGCTGGACCGGGGAAGTATCTCTTGGATGACTGACCTGTTTCCGCCTTTCCTCTTGGTGCTTGCCAGTTTCGACAATACGTCTGCTCGTACGTTGTGTTCGCGTGGAACGTGTCTTACTTCCACTATTCTGAATTTCGACATCTTTTCTCTGACGAGGGTGAGGTATTCGGAGAGACTGTCGTTTTTGGCTTGATATTCCCCGGATACCTGGTTGGCTACGAGCTGCGAATACGTGCAGATGATGACTTCCTCGGCCCCCAGGTCTTCGGCTAGGCGTAGTCCGGCGAGGAAGGCTTCGTACTCGGCCTGGTTGTTCGACGTGGGAAAAGACAATGTGAGGGAAGCCTCGACTATGGTTCCTTCGTCGTTTTCCAGAATTACGCCTGCCCCGCTGCCACTAGAGCTGGATGCTCCGTCCACATAGATGGTCCATCTATTCACTAGGTGGGGCGAGGAATTTGAGAAAGTTACCTCTGCCACGAAATCGGCCAGGGCCTGAGCCTTGAGAGCTTTCCTGCTTTCGTACTGGATGTCGAATTCGGACAGTTCTAGCGACCATCTGAGCATTCGCCCGGCCATGTCTGGCCGTCCCAGTAGCTGGTTGATGGGCTGATCTGTTCTCACCACGATCGTGTGGGCCAAGAAATAGTGTCTTAGTCATCTGGCAGCGTTGACGAGGGCCAATGCTACCTTCTCTATCTGTTGATATCTCAATTCTGTGTCCTGCAGTGCCTTGCTCGTGAAATATACCGGCTTTTGCCCGCTAGGATTTTCGCGGATGAGAACGGCGCTAACGGCCTCGGCGGAGACGGCTAGGTACAGGAACAAGACCTCCCCCGTATCTGGTCGTGACAACACGGGCGGTTCCGATAGAGCTTGCTTCAAGTGGAGGAGGGACGCCTCGCATTCTTCGGTCCATTCAAACGCTGCTTCCTTCCGCAAGAGCTTGAAGAAAGGAAGGGCGTGTTGGGCGGACTTTGCGAAGAAGCGGGATAGCGAGGTCAGTACTCCGTTGAGGGATTGGATGTTCTTTTTAGACGTGGGCATTGGGAACTCAGAGAATGCCTGACATTTGTCGGGGTTAGCCTCTATTCCTCGTTCTGTTAGGTAGAAACCGAGGAACTTACCTGCTCGTACCCCGAACGTGCACTTCTCCGGGTTGAAACGCATTTGGTATTTCCTTGCCTGATCAAAAATTTTGCGGAGGTGGGCGACATGGTCTAGTTCCTCGTGGGATTTGATGATCATGTCGTCCATGTATACCTCGAGCATATCGCCTATCTGTTCGTGGAAGACTTTGTTCATCATTCGTTGGTATGTAGCACCGGCGTTCTTCAGTCCGAAGGGCATTACGTTGTAGTAATAGTTGCCTGATTCGGTCATGAAGGTTGTGTAAGTTTTATCGCTCGCGGCCATTGGTATTTGGTTATAGCCCGAGTAGGCGTCGAGGAACGATAAAAGTTTAAAACCGGCCGAATTATCTACGAGTTTGTCTATATTGGGGAGGGGGTAGGCGTCCTTCGGACAGGCCTTATTAACATCAGTATAATCAACGCACATCCTCCATTTGCCATTATTTTTTCGTACAAGTACAACATTAGAGAGCCATGTAGTATATTTGGCCTCGGAAATAAACCTAGCTTCTAGAAGGTCTTTGACAGCTTTCTCCGCGGCTTCTGTCTTCTCCGGGGATTGCTTCCTTCTGCGCTGGGCAACGGCTTTGACGGTCGGGTCGATCGTGAGCTGGTGGCAGGCGACGGAGGGGTCTAATCCGGGCATCTCAGCAGCGCTCCACGCGAACAGGTCTGCATTTTCACGGAGGCACGCTTTCAGTTGTCTTCTGGCCAGGTCGGGCAGATCTGCTCCGATCTTCACTCCCCGTTGGGGGTCTTCTCCGAACGGAACGATCTCGAAGTTGCCATCTGGGACAGGTCGTACGAGATGGCCGCTGTTGTCGGGCTTACTGCGCGACGGCGTTGGAACCTTGGTGTGATCTTCTTCGCTGAACCAGCTGTCTAGATCGATTGATTCGACCTGGGGAAGTGGTCTTGGCTGCTCGGAGCTGTTGGGCAGGGGGGACGACCAGATGCTCTTGGCTTCGCCGAGATGGTGTTAAGTCCCTTTGACGCTGCTTCAAAGCAGTGGTGGGAAGCCTCGATGTCGCCGTGGAGGGTGGCGACCATCCCTTCAGAAGTGTAGTATTTCATTTTGAGATGTACGGTGGAAGGTACTGCAATCAACTCTGCCAGGGTTGGCCTTCCGAAGATGCACTGGTATAGTGACGGGCAATCGATTACCAGAAACTGTGCCTTGATTGCTCAGGTTGTCTTTCCTGAACCGAAGGTTACGATGAGCTCTATGTAACCTCGGGGCTTCGTCACCGCTCCGTTGAACCCTTGTAGGTCGGATCCGACGTATGGAGTGAGGTGAGAGTCGTTCAGCTGCAATGTCTCGAACAGGTGGTTGTACATTATGTCAACCGAACTGCCCTGGTCCATGAGTATCCTTCGGACATCGAAATTCGCCATCCTTTCCCGGATAAGCAGTGGGATGTTCGAATTCGGTGCCCCGCCGAGGAGTTCTTCCTTGTAGAAGGAAATGGGAGCGGACCCTTTGTGCATGGTGTCCAGCGTGGTGACCTCGTTGGAGCTTTTGCTGATCAGTTGGTCGAATTTCCTTTTGACCGAGCCAACTGTGACTTTGTTGAACCCACCCCCAGAGATCACCATGGCCGACGGGAAGGCTTCCCATGGGCTGCTGGCAGCAAAGTATGTGGTGGCGAGCAGATCGTCCGGGATGCGAAAGTCTTCTGGTCGGGTCACGGACATAGCGACCTGGACGTTGGCGTCGTTGGAGGGCGGAATTTCCTCTGCGACCTTTTTGCTTTCCTGGGCCTCTTGCCGGGGAGCGTCCTTCTTTTTTGCAAACTGCTTCAGATGGCCGTCGCGAATGAGGATCTCTATGGCATCTCTGAGGTGGATGCACTCTTCCGTTGTATGGTCGTGGCTCTTGTGGAAACGGCAGTACTTGGACTTGTCCATCCCTGGCCTGACCGGCAGCTGCTTGGGGAAACGGACTCCCGCCTGTTTGAACTCCGAGTTGGCACACTCGGACAATATTTTCTCCCTCGAGGCAGTGAGGGGGGTATAATCGTGGAATCGCCCGGAGGGTGCTCTCTGTTCGCGTGTATCGCGAGGTCGATCGTCGCGTCTCTTGTCTCCTCGACGGGACGTCGAGGGTTCTTCAACTCTGGACGTCCGGGCACCTTCTTGGTTGCGAGATGTCCGAACCGAGTGGGCAGCGACCTTCTCCTCGTACTGTATATGTGACTGGGCCTGGTGGAGAACTGCATTGAGATTCCTCGGTAGTTCGAGGCCGATGGCTTTCGCGAAATCGGAACCAGGACGTAACCCTTGCTCGAGCAAAAATTTCTTCATGGCGTCGGTCGTTGGTACTTGGACAGCCTCCTTGTTGAAGCGCTCGATATAAGCCCGGAGAGGCTCATCTTTGCCTTGTACGACGGCTCCCAGGGACGCCTCGGTCTTGGGGTGGCGTCGTGAAGCAGTGAAGTGACGGGAGAAGATCCTCCCCAGCTGTTTCCATGACGTGATGGATTCCTCGGGCAGCTGCTTGTACCACGTCATTGCTCCTTTACGGAGCGTGGTCGGGAACAGGCGGCACTTGATGGCTCCCCGTACCCCTCTGTAATCCAAGAGAGCGTCGATGTTCTCTATATGCTCGTCCGGGTCGGCGGTTCCATCGTACGTCCCCAGCGACGGAGGCTTCTCCAGCCCCTTAGGAAGGCGGGTCGCTAGGATCTCCCGGGACAACGGGCCGCGAGGCTCGTCGTCGCTATCTGAACTTGGCTCTGACGGTGACCGTCGTCTGCGCTCGTGGTGACGGTTTCTGTGAGGTGAGGGTGAACGGGTCCAGTCACGAGGTCTGCCCGGCGGGGAGGGCATATCTTGCCTCGTTCTTTTGCGTCTCGACGGGGATCGATCTCGCAGGGAGATCTGGTCGCGCGTGCGAGTGGGTCGTATCTCAGGCTCGTGCCTAACCCCACGGTCTTCTCCGCGCCTAGGTGGTGGGCTTTTGGATCTTCGGGCTTTATTCCGGGGAGGAGAGGATCTTGGGAAAGATGCCTCCTTAAGAGCTCCTATCCTTTCTCCTTGTTGTAGGATAAGGAGGTTGGTGCGGTTAACAGCCTCCAGAAGGGCTGCCACGGCCAAGTCGGCGCTGGGTGGACCGGGAACTGGCCTGTCTTCCGATGGGATATGCACGTCTCCTTGCCCGGTGGGAGGAGGAGTTGGAGATGCAGTAGCCCCGTCCCGACGGAAACGGGGGTCAGAAAGTAACAAAGAATGGCCGTCAACGTCCATCTTGTTGACGGGGACGAGAACAGTGGTGTCAGCACCTATCGCTGAATTCTGGGCAGCCATACGTGGGCGGATCAAAGAGAATATGTTTTGATCTTTCGGTTTCCGAGGAGGAATGAAAGAAGGGGAGAACAAGAAGTTCCCACAGACGGCGCCACTGATCCGAAGTACACGAACTGGTCCACGCGGGCTGGTCGTTATGGAGGTGTCCAGATGGGTGCTGGTCGTACTGGTTGTCCGGTATGTGATTGAGGAGAGGTGGTGGTGTACCTGCAAGGCACTCCGATGCTCAAGTAAGAAAGGGTCAGAGAAAAGGGGCAAGTACAAAATATTAGTTCGTAGGGTGAATATTTGATACCTGACCCTCTCAAGTGAGAGGGTTTATATAGGGCTCTAAGCGCGTGGCTAACGGTCCTATTTTCGGGGCGAAATAACCGTTTTTCCTAAAGAATCGGTCGTTGCCCAAACTAGCCGTTACGACGGGCAGGGTGTCCAAAACTAGCCGTTATGTCGGGCATATGCTTAGTTTCGGGCATCTGCCCATGGCTGTTCGGGGAGCACTGAAGCTGTGCGTGTTGGGCAGAATGTCCGGGGAGGAACGTTATGTTCCTTGCCCGGTGGGAGGGGCAGAAAGGTAACTTTTGCCCTTCTGTGGATTGGACTTAGGCGATTTGGGCCGCTCTGTAGCAGAAGCTTATTGGGCTAATTCTATCCATTGGTCCAGTCCAGAACAGAAGGTTTATCGTCTCTTTATATTTTGAATTTTATACAAGCGAGAAAAACTTGCGTAGGACGAACTTAAATCCTGAGTGTTACAAACAGCTAATAAAAAAGAGGGAAAATATTAAATTTTTTAAAAATTTAATTTATTTTTAATTTGGATTTAATGGGTGTTTGTGATTATGGAGGAGAGAGAATATTATTTTTTAATTTTTTAATTAATTAAAAAAATATAATTGGTTGTTTTTAAAACCAAGTGTTAGGTTTGTGTCTACCTAAGTTTTTTCCTTATACAAGCACTAGCTCTCGAACTTATGTCAACACATTTTGGGCATCGTTGTATTGTGTTTTAGTCTTGTATCATTTTTTCTGGCAATGCTTGAGAGGTATATAATTAACATTTGACTACTAAGACAATATTTTTGAAAGAAATTATATGATAAAAATATAGTTTTACGTACACAAACAAAATAAAAAAGCAGTGCATTTATGTAGAAACCATATAATATAAAAATTCATCAAGAGTCTAACGAAAAAGAGAGAAAGAAAAAAACATAAAAATACTAAAACAGTAGTTTCATTAGATAACCTTCAATTCATTACAATAACAAAATGAAAATTTATTTACGAATATACTCCCTCCGTCCCAAATTATAAAACGTTTTGGGTTTTTCACACAAATTAAGAAACTTAATTATTACTTTATTAGAAAGACAAATTATGTATAACTTTACAGTAATGCCCCTCATAATTATATAGGAGAGAGAAATTAAAAGATTTGAAAAAATAAATAATAATAAATATTTGAGGGTATATTGGGGAAAATGTCATTTATATTGTATTGAGTAAGGTGACTTATACTTTGGAACAAATTTTTTTGACAAAGTAACTTATAATTTGAGACGGAGGGAGTATATATGTCCATTACATCCTACACCCTAGCTAGTCCTACTTCCTAGGAGGTGGAATAGTGCATGGATACCTGACCATGCAGGTGGGTTGAATACAAGGAAGAGTGCTCCCTCTTCCTCTGGGAATGAGATTGGACATCGTGAGGAGCAGTATCGTCACACATTTCATAACGGTTTGGAAAGCCTATTTCATAATGGTAGAGAGATAAATTGAATGAATGAATGGGGACAGATGTGTGAGAGAGGAGATGTGTTAGTGATATTTGTATTTGTGTAACCGATTACAGGTTTTGTGTATAAGCGGTTACAGTTCCGAAAATTTTGTTTTTTCAAAGGTTTTGTGTATAAGCGGTTACAGTTCCGAAAATTTTGTTTTTTCAATTATTTGATGATTGTAACTTGTATCCCAATCCAATTATTTAGTGTATAAATGCAAAGGGGCATCCTCATTAAAGGTTAATGAAAATTCATATTCTCACACTCAATTTTTTTTTTATACGCAATTTCATTCTCATAAAAACGGATGGATAGCTAAAACGCAATCCAAACCCCAACTTTACAACAAAATTGTCCCAACTATCAGTATGATACCAAAAAGGACAGGATACAATACATCCATTACAAAAAATCAAGTGGATGTTTCATCCATTCATAAAATATACAAGGTGTAATCTTTGAGGAACCTAAAGATATCCACATCTAAGAGAAATGTCTAATCCTAAAGACTAAGTCTTCAATATTACAAAATCCATCATTGAAAATGATTTGATTTCTAAACCCCAAAATGTTCCAACATGTGCAAAACCAAATCAAATTCGTCATTCTTTTCGACGATCTTCCAACCAACCGTATAAACCCTTCCATTAAATGTTCTCTGATTAGCGCTAGTTAGCGTTATTTATCCGAGCAACTCCAACCTAATCAGAAATTATACTCCAAACAATTATCCTTTTTGGGCAATTAATGAACACATGATCTAATGTTTCAACCTCGTTAAAACACAACACACACACTCTCTCTAATTACAATTTTCTCTCTCCCTCTTTACACTCAATTTTCCCATTATTCAGGAATCTTGAGGCTCCAAGTTCTAACATAATTTAGATTATTATTTTATAGGTTTAAATGCACTTTTGCTCCTTGGAAGTTGGCATGTTTTTTATTTTAGTCCCCGCAATACTTTTTTCTGGTATGCGTCCCTATATCTCACTTTTGTGTTGGTTTTAGCCCCTAAAGTTAAAATTCGCAGCAAAATCCAACACAAAAAGTGAGATAGAGGGACTCAGACAAAAAAAAATATAGGGGCCAAAATAAAAAATTCGCTAACTTACAGGTACCAATAGACTATTTAAGTCTATTTTTTATTTAAAGGTAAAATAAATCTATTGATAACATAAAATTGGGATAAGCCACTTTCATTTGGAATTTGATTGAATTTATATCTAATACTTTTCAGAGACCTATCTCATAATACATGAAACAAATCTATAATGTTTCATCGAATTCTAATTAAGACTGAATTTATTTTGATTTTTTGATCGATATACATATATATGTATTTTTTTTAAAGGGAAAAACCATCATTATGACCTAGAATTTGTTTTTTTTTCATGATTTTTGGCATGAATGTTTATTACATTTTAAGGATCTGTCCCACCAAAATTGAATTTTTTTTTTTGACATTATATAAATTAAATATGAATTTTTTAAGAGCTGATTTTCTATGAAACGTAAGAAATGCAAATGTTGGCATATGATTGAATTTTAAGCTAAAATAGTTTTCTGAGACCTATATAATAACACATTAAAAGGATCTTTAAAGTTTCGGGGCATTCTGAATAGGTCACAATTTATTTTGATTTTTCAATCGAGACTTATTATGAATGCCATGAAACTTTGCAGATTCATTTTATGTATTAATAAATAGGCCTTTGCAAAATGTTATATCAGAATTAAATTATATGTCAACGTTTGGGTTGTTTGAATTTCATCGAAAATCGACGTTCAAAAAATTCAATTTTTATGTGAGATCCTTATAAGGTTATAAACTTTCATGCAAAAAATCATTAAAAAAATTTTAGGTCATAAGAATGACATGTTTAAATTAGCTTTGAATTAGCTACAGATAAGCTATAAATTCTAGGTTTATTCATGATGTTCATATTAGCGACGGATTTAGCGACAGACTTTTCGTCGCTATAATTTTAATTAACATAAAAAATAAAAAAATGAAAGAAATTTCCACGTGACCTCCACGTTAGCATTTTTCACCATGCTGGCATTGCCACGTGTATATCCAATCATAAAAAAGTTTCACATGCATGCTTCGTTAGCATCTATTTGTGACATTTAACGTTAGAGATCAATTGTATGGATTGAAAATTTTGGAGAGACCATTACTTGAAGGAAATTTTTATAGGGACTATATTTATAAGGACCTAAAACTTAGTTAACCTTTTTTTATATATGCTTCACAAAGAGTTATTTTAAGGAAATTTTATGTAAATAGCAAACTAACCAATTTTCCTCCATAACTTCCAACTTAACCGTGTTTCATACAAAAAAAATGAATTAAAGAGGAGGCCGCTGTTGTGGAGAGAATCGGATACCAAGCTATTAATTAACTTGAATCACACATCTTTGAAATTCACCATCGAGCTTTGATTTATCCAAAGGAAAGGGTAAAGATCGAAGAAAACCCTAATTGCGCTATGTGAAGACACAACTAAGAGATCTAAGGTTCAGGGGTTGGTTATACCTAGGGAAGGTGTTAGCATCCTAGATATCTGTAATACTTTACAGGAACCTCTTGTTTGTATTTGTTTTATGTTAGAGTTTGCTTGCTAAGGGAAACTGTGCTAAGGTTAACACCTATGGGTATATATACTAAGTATGCTCTCCAAGACGTCGCATCTCGTGCCTACATATCCTTGTCATACCCCAAATTTTGACCACTAAGATTTCCCATCATTGTGCAAATCATTACCACAATATGGATGAACCATCATGCCTCATCAATCTCCTCAAAGATGATTGAGCATTCACTACAAACAAGAGTTAGGATTTTGAGCCCTCTCAGAGCACTTAGACAAAGGATCAATCAAGAAATGACATGATCTTCAACTTGTCTAGCCTCTAAAACACCCACAAAGTATCAAGAGGACTTCCACATCAAGAATCAAGCACAAGAGTGCAACACTTCAACTAAATTAAGCCTCAAGATCGCTAGTGCCACCAAATTAGGGTTTTGGTCGACCAGGGCCTCCAGATGAAAATTTTTATCTGCGCATGAGCCAATGCTTCAAAATATAACTTAAGATACTCCAAGGAACCTCTTGGACCCAATCATCCAGTCAATTTAGCCTCAGGGGATGCATTTATCAAAAATCAGGAATTAGGGTTTCTTGACATAATTCACCCCTAAGTTGACTTTTGGGACAGAGAATGAGCCAAGACCTCAAGACATGATTTGAGGGTCTCCAATAAACCACATTGATCTATTTGCAATAATGGATTGATCCAAGAAGCTTGAGTCACAAGCCTCAATTTCATCAGGACCACAATTAGGGTTTCGCAAGAAAAGTCAACTGTACCTTTGACTTTTGATCAAGACATGATCCCAAATCTTGGGACATGATTCAATACACCCTACAACACCTATGGAACACATCCATTAGGTTTGATTTAGGTCAAGGACTTGATTTCACCAAGGATCGCACAGTTTGGAATTCATCTGATAAAAAGTCAACTGTGCACAAAAGTCAAAGTTTGACTTTTTGAGATTTTTCATAAATATGGTTCTTTGACCCTAAAATGATGTTAATGTGTGATTTAAATCAACATTCATCAAGAAAAATCAAAGAAAGTAGGATAACTTGTAAAAGGGGTAACCATAAAAAACTTAGAATTTTTCTAAGTTATGGAACAAAGTGGCTAGGGTACCAACGTCCAAGGATCATAACTTGAGATCCAAGTAACCATTTTGAATGATCCAAAGATGGATTTGTAGCTCTCATGGCATACTTTAAAAGTGTCAACTACACCTCATTCCAATTCCTCATATATTTCAAGTTATGATTGGATCAAAATCACTAAAAACATGAAAACCCCTCTTTTTCAACACTTAGACAAAATTCTGTCCAAGACAGATTTTGTTGAAAACACCAAAACTTGTGGGATTTTTTCACACAGTTACAAGCTGAATCAATTCAAGATATAAAAATCAAAGTTGTTGTACATGTTGCCTACAATCCAAGGAACTTATTGGCATGAAACAACTCAGCTTAAGCCAAGAGAAATCCATGCCTAAAGTCATGCTGCTACAACTGTTTTGAAAAATCAGTTTTCAAGTTTTCTTGCTTCACACAATTTCTGAGTCAAGGCTTATGATCTCTATACCACTTGTATCCAACCTGATCACAATGTATCTGATCCAACCTGATAAGTTAGGCCAAGAATGCTTCAAAGCTCATCCTTTGGCATGATAAATAGTGGAACAAATACATGGAATTCAAAGGCAATTTAATGCAAATAGTGCACTTTCAAGATTCTGATCACTTGTAGTCAAGATGCCCTAATAAATAACAATTAAAATGACTGAGGAATGTGGAATCAGTCAAGGCATAGCTGATCTATTTGGGGCAGCTGTTACACCTAGTGCAAGAGGCGTTTATGCCAAGCCAATCCATTTGAAGGTGATCTGATCTTGCAGCCATTCACTATTCCTCCAAGACAAGAGTTGATCACCTATAAATAGAGGTTCCAAATGATCATTCAAGGCACACCAAAGCAGCTTACAACATTGCTTTCTCTCATTCTCTCTTAAGTGCCAAATTTCTTTGTTTTTGAGCAACCATCATCGGGTTTTGCGTTGTAGCCTTAAACAATCCAATCCAATTGCTCAAACACATCACATATGATGTATATGAGGTGTTCAAACACTTAAATCATCTCTGTAACACCTTTAGCTCAAAATCACTCTTCAACCAAGCCATTATGCATCCATTCTGCAGTTGGATTCCTCCTACTTGATCCAAAGATTTTCAAAGTGTTCCAAGGCTTGCAATCCACTCAACAACATCCATTGAAGCTGTAGGGATCATCAAATCACTTCTGGAACACCATCTGTGCAGAGTTCCATTTCAGCTTGCATCAAGGTAAGCCTCAAAACTCTCATAACATGATCCATGCATATTTCCCCGAATGATACTTTTGCCAATTGCTTGTCATCATATGTTTAGTATTTCCCCTCAATCAATTTTTGTTTACAATTCGTATATAGGATTTCCTTGAGTTCATGCTAATTTTAGGGTTCTTCGGGTTTTAACTTGTTATGTTCTAATTCAATCCATTTCAACAAAATTGAATATTACCATCATATTCCTTGTTCAAAAACGCATGAAATTTGTGTTTGAATTATGTCAAATGGTTGAGAAACGAATGAGTTAGAGAGCTTCACGCATCTGAGTTTGATGATGAAGATGGCCATGGCGCCATGGTTCAGAAAACCAACCAAATTTGCTATATATTTTTCCCTTGCCATATATTAAATGAATTGGCATTGCGCCCCAGTTTTTTTCTTTAAAACGCTTTTGGTTCTCTTAAGAGAGTGTAAGACCCACCCCTTTGTACAGAAAACCTTTCCTCGGGCCTCAATCACTTGTATAAGTCCCTGTACAAATTCAAAACAACAGTGCAATCACAATTAAAATTTGGGCCTCTCCTGAGGTGTAAGCCCCAATCTCTGTTCAAAATACTTTATCCTTTGATTTTGAATCCAAATATATAGTTGTTATAAAAAATTTCTTCAATTTCTTTGTTGAACAACTAAGAGCACAACATGGAAGCTCTACAACGGGTAAGTGTTTATCCGCTTTCTTTTATCTGCTTTCATATATATAACTATATTGTGGGGCTGCTTCACTGTAAGTCTTCTTTCATACCCTCTTATATACTTGTCATATATCAACTGTATATATACTAGTATAGTTATTTAGAGTTTTCCCCGGCAATTACGTCTAGAACTAGGTAAAGCCCGTTGGTCACTCTTGAATACAAACAAAACTAGATCCCCATAGGATTCCAGATACAGTCTTCCCTTCTCTTGGGGTTAAACAACATGGTACAAAGAGAAAGGCAGTATTCTCGGTGAACCTTTTCTCAGATTGTCACCCTTAGAAATTGTCAAAGAAACTCTACTCCCCGGAGATGATCTTTTCTCCGTGAATGGCATCTCTTGAGTTTCTTCCAAATTCTCGAACTTTCCTGGAATGATCTCTTCTCTGTGAATTACATTTCTTGAACTTCTCTTGGTTTGGGGACCCACAGGCCTCCTAAAAGCATCCCCGCCTCCTCTTGGGCATTGTACAAGGACCCTTCGGCTTCTTAGAAGTTTCCTATGCCTTCTCTTGGGCTTAATACAAGGACCCTGATGGCCTCTTAAAGGTATAAGGCAGAACTTAGTCATCCTTTGCTAGAGCAGTCCTTCCGATGTCAAAACTCCGGCCATTTTAGGGCTGATTCTCATCCCTTAATGTCCGTGCCTCATCTTGGGCATTGTACAAAAGATAAAACTCTAGACTTGGACAGTCTAACCCCCTTGAGTCTCAAAGACATTCTTAAGCACTGTAGAAACCCTGGTCATCTTGGAAAATTCTCCAGGAGAACCTAAACTCAGTCTCTCTCATGAGAGTTCCCCAACCAGGATCAATTTATCATCATGATAACACTATCTCAAATCAGAACCTCAAGGCATCTAATCTTTTTGGACCTATTTTTGGATCACAATAATCCTCAGCAGAAGATAGCCTCCTCTTAGGCTTTGTATAATGATCCTTCCTCAGGAAGTCAGCCTCCTCTTAGGCTTTGTACAAATGATTCCTCCCCAGCGGAGCTAACCTTTTCAGACTCTCTTGTTGAGTCAACCACTTTTAGCCTCCGTCTTGGGCTTTGTACAAGACATATAATAAACACTCTCTTGTTGAGTATAAAAGATTCTCTTGTTGAGTCAACTTTTAGCCTCC
The DNA here is from genome assembly GCA_022829125.1 of Lathyrus tuberosus. Classification (NCBI taxonomy): domain Eukaryota; kingdom Viridiplantae; phylum Streptophyta; class Magnoliopsida; order Fabales; family Fabaceae; genus Lathyrus; species Lathyrus tuberosus. The sequence goes on along the minus strand of JALAZF010000706.1, from coordinate 107,314 downwards.
GTCTTGGGCTTTGTACAAGACATATAAAAACACTCTCTTGTTGAGTATGAAACACTCTCTTGTTGAGTACAAAACACTCTCTTGTTGAGTATAAATGACTCTCTTGTCGAGTCAATCTCCTTTTAGCCTCAATCTCGAGCTTCATGCGAGACATCAAATCACTCTCTTGTTGAGTATAAAAGACGCTCTTGTTGAGTCAATCACCTTTTCAGACTCTCATGTTGAGTAAACCCTTTTAGCCTCCGTCTTGGGCTTTATACAGGACAGATAAAAGTACTCTCTTGTTGAGTCAAACCCTTTCAGCCTCCATCTTGGGCTTTATACAAGATACATTCTCCCCAACTGAGTCAAAATCCCTTTTAGCCTCGATCTTGGGCTTTTTACAAGACAAAAAGAACATTTCCCCAGAAAAGTCAACCTTTTAGCCTCCTCTTAGGCTTTGTATAAAGAAATCCCCGGTTGAGTCAATCAACCTTTTAGCATCAAATTTGTGTTTTGCTCATAGCATACAAACATCAACAATTCCTCTTTAGAGATAACAAATTCCCTCTCAGTCAGGGCCCTTCAGCCTCATATTTTGGGCTTTGAACAAGATACAAATCACCTTTAGGTTCAATCTTGGGCTTTGAACAAGACACCAAAATATCTCTTTCCTCCCCTTGAATAGGAGGAACTACGATCGCTCTGATTTCCCTGTTTCGTTAAACGGGAATACATAGGCATAAGATTGCGAAATCTTAGCGAGCATACCAATTAAAAGAAAACCCTAGGTCCAGTACCTTCATACATCAATAAAAAAACATCAGATCCAGTATCCTGCCAAAAGCCTCATGAACCGTCGAGACACTCTGTTGTTAAGAAAAATAACCTAAGGAGAGACCCCCTTATTTGATAGCATCTGTAAACAACAGTCATCTGTTTAAACTCAGTATGCAAGCAGGGTTAATTGGAGACATCTATTTCCCTTCCTTAATCAGCTAAACAGGATAAAAAATGAATCGAACTGTAGTACCAAAGCGATAGTGATTCGGAACCACAAAAATCGCGTTACAGAAAAAATGGCGACCATAGTGGGAGGCATTCTTTCTTACAGTCTTCGGTAGAAAACCTTAAATTTACAAAGTGCCACGGAAATGGCGACTCTGTTGGGGAGTCATTGTCTGTATTGGATCATAGGACTAGAGGTCTAGGATGTTAGGACAAATATATATATACTGCGTTTCCTAATTGATATCCGTGTTTATTTTTCTGCTAATGGGAATGCGTGTGATGCCGCATGTGGAAAGATTGAGTATACACCTAAGATAAGTGATGGCACTAGATGAGTAATCTTAAAGGGAGTGACTCCTAAATAAGATACCTCGATCGACCATCGAATCAGTGGAGACACCCTTTGCGGATTCAATGCCTATACGACTTCGGTTGTTGAAAGCAGATTGTTCGATTGTGGTTGACAGAGAAACTGAGGATTTTAGTAGACTAAGACCATTTAGTAGTGCGGAAGCTATCGGAAATAGTTGTCACGCGATACTACCCTCATTTGAGATTACTCTAAGATACATCAGCTCGCTCGGGTGATTCCGGCCTGCTGTTGTTATCCAAAGTGGGGTCAATGATTTTGAGAGACAGGTACAAAAAATACCAGTATAAACCTTTGGGGATGGGTAGAGCCTTGATTTCATGACACCGAACCTTTGACCCCATGTTTTTTCTATGTTTTTGTGTGTTGCATTCATGCATTCATTCATTAAAAAACATTAAACAAAGAAAAATATTCTCTTCTAGTCTCTCTTTTTCAAATTAAACTAAGACAATGATTGCAAATATCAGAGAGAAAGATTGCGTTATGGATTTCGGTAGAAGGAAGACTCATAAGTACACCTTCAAGGTTCCAAAACTAGAGGATTTAAGAGGGTTGGCAAGGATGATCACCAACCCTGATGCTTTCAGAGCCAAGTACGGAGGTCTGCTATCTCTGTTAAGGGTCCATGTAATTGAGGGAATCTTGGCTACGTTCATTCAGTTTTACGATCCGGTCTATCACTGTTTCACATTCCCGGATTATCAACTAGCACCAACACTGAAGGAGTACTCTCACCTGACTAATTTACCCATTACTGGTCAAGCTCCCTTTTCTGGACTGGAAGAAATTCCAAAGGATCAAACCATTGCAAGAGCAATCTATTTGGACGAGTCAGAAGTCAGGACTCACATGACCACTAAGGGTGGAATCCAAGGTTTGCCAGCCAAGTTCTTGATAAAGAAAGCTCTATAATTCGCTAGTATAGGGAATGTGACTGCTTTTGAAAGCATATTTGCTTTGCTCACCTACGGGTTGTTTCTATTTCCCAACATTGATAACTTCGTTGATATCAACGCCATTAAGGTTTTTCTGATTAGAAACCCTATGCCAAACTTGCTCGCAGATGCGTATCATTGTGTACACTTAAGGAATTTGTGCAGCGGAGGAATGATCACATGCTATGTACCCCTGCTAAACAAATGGTTCACTTCCCATTTACTAAAGTCTGCCGCTTTTTGGGATCATAAGAGTGCTTTGCGTTGGTCACAGAGAATCATGGCTCTTACCAACTCCGACATCGATTGGTACAATCGAATCTATGACAGATTCAGAATCATTGACCATTGTGGAATTTTCCCTAACGTACCCCTCATAGGAACTAAATGAGGAATCAATTATCATCCAGTTTTAGTTCGTCGTCAATTTGGATACCCGATGAGACATGTCCCGCGTAATGTTCATCTAGAAGGTCTTTTCTTCAAGGAAGGAGAAAATGACAGGGCACTAAAGACAGAAATAGTGCACGCCTGGAAACATGTTCATAAGAAAGGACGGGAGTCTCTAGGAAAACCGGACTGTGTCTAGGTGGAACCTTATCTCCACTGGGTACAAACTAGAGCTCTCAAGCTGAGGATGCCTTACCCTCATCAAGAAGTTCTTCCATTAAGGGATCCTGTCCTTTATTTCATGTCTGATACGGAAAAGCTTCAGGTTACTCTCAACAAAGTTTAACAGGAGAGGAGGTCTTGGAAGAACAAGTACCGTATTCTCAGTATGGAGTGTAACAAAATACAACAACTGTTAAAGGAAAAAGACGCTCTGGTCGAGATTTTAGAGCAACATGCTGTTGAGAATCAAGAAGACTAAAGGAATTTGCTCGCTCCTTTCACTTGGCAAAGGAATGAGAACCCGACAACGGCTCAAGAGCCCCAGTCAAAGAAAAGGAAAGTACTAGAACCAGCACCTGAGCTCTCCTCAGAGACGACTCAGGATCCATTAGCTTAGACATTTCCTTTGCAGCACTTTGTAAACTATTGTATTTCCATTTCCGCAATCTTTGAATTCAATAAAACAGGGTTTCCCCACTGTTTGATATTTGCAATCTAATTGTCGAAGTTTATTTTGATTAAACAGAAAATTAATTAATATAATCATTGCATATCATTCATCATTCTCACATAACGCATTCTTCTTACCTACGAATCTCACGCCTGTGTCTCGATTCTAGAGTCAAACTGTCTTATTCGTACAATACTCGGGCCAGTCGTCAGAAAAAGATGGATAATCTCGAGGAAGAGAACAGAGAGTTGAGAGAAGAAATCAACGCTCTGAAAGAAGATCTAAGGAAGCTTCATAGTGACATGCAAGCTCTGGAAGAAGCCCAGCTACAAAGGACTATGGTTTCAGAGATCACATCAACGCCCATAGTGGAGAAGTATGATCCTAGGTATAACATGCCGAAAGATCGTCCCTGGGGCATGCCTATTAACTATATCCCGGAAAGATATGTTCCGCCGATCACTGAAGATCAGGGAACTACAGCAGGAACCGCTGGGCCTGAAGGTTACAAACTTCGGGAAAGCGAAGATGCCAAGGGAATGACAGCAACTCCTGAAGGTTACAAACTTCGAGAGACACCAAGATTCACGGCTGTAATGACTGTACCACCACCCGTGGTACACACTGTCCCGAAAGGACAGATTCCCCAGATACCTTCTGGTGGAAACGAAAGTATGGACGAGAAAATGAAGGAGTTCCAGGAACAGTTCCTGGAAATACAGAAGGAAATGCAAACCCTTCGCAGTCAGGATCTATTTGGAAAGGACGCCGCAGACCTTTGTTTGGTCCCCAATGTGAAAGTTCCGCATAAATTCAAGGTGCCCGAATTTGAGAAATACAAGGATAACTCTTGCCCTCAGAGTCATTTGGTGATGTACGCTCGGAGAATGTCAACTCAGACAGAAAACAACCAGCTACTGATCCACTACTTTCAAGATAGTTTAACCAGTGTCGCACTCAAATGGTACATGGGATTAAACCGCACTAAGATCGCCACTTTTAGAGATCTTGGCGGTGCCTTCATTCAGCAATATAAGTATAACCTGGACATGGCACCGGACAGAAATTAACTCAGAGCCATGTCACAAAAGGACAAGGAAACCTTTAAGGAGTACGCTCAGAGATGGCGTGAAATCGCCGCCCAGATTTGTCCACCTCTTGAGGAAAAGGAGATGACAAAAATCTTCCTGAAAGCCTTGAGCTCATTTTATTACGACAGAATGGTCGCCAGTGCGCCCAGCGACTTCACCGAAATGGTCGGTATGGGAGTTTGTCTCGGGGAAGCCGTTCGAGAGGGACGTCTGGTCAAAGATGCCGGATCATCAAGTAGTACAAAACAATACAGTAGTGCTCTCCCTAAGAAAAAGAGCAGGATATTGGGAATATCTCTCTCGGAAAGCAAAGGTAACGATATCAACCAGTAGCAACGGTAACTCCTGCTATCAACCCTGCGCATGTACCTACGTATCAACCTCAGGTTGCTCAGAGCCAACTGAATCAACAACAATTTCAGCAAAGGACACAACAGCCTCTTCAACAGGCTCTCCTCAATACAATAACAACCGTACAACATGACCACCAGGGTTCGACCCTATACCAATGTTGTATGCAGAACTATTTCCATTACTACTGGTCAAGGGGCATGTCCAAACCAGGGCTCCTCTTGCGATTTCGGAAAACCCTCCTTTTTGGTTCAAAACGGATCAGACTTGTCCTTACCATCAAGGAGGACCAGGGCATAACATAGAAAACTATCTCTGTTTCAAATCCGATGTGCAAAAGCTTGTTAGGAGCGGGTCTTATCCTTCAAGGATACAAATCCTAATGTTCTCACGAACCCGTTGCCTCAACACGAGAAAGCTGCGGTGAATTTGATAGAAGGAGAGTCTAACAACAGCTATCAAATTCATGATGTACTCTTATTAAGGGCCAACTTGGTCAAGATGCATTGTAGACAGAGCGGATACGGCCATGTGCCACCTCATAATTATCACCAGTGTGATATCTGCTCTAAAGACAATCAAGGATGTTCTGTGGTGCAATCAGCTCTATAGGAACAATTGGATCTCGGATGGATCCAAGAGCACCGAATTCGTGATGTCAACATGACGTACTCGAATTCCAACATCATCCAAAATCACGACATTCTAGCGATGAATGTCAACTTGGTGGCGATGCACTCAAGGCAAAGCCAACATCATAATCTACCATGGCACGATTATGATTCTTGTCTGATCTGCTCGGTAAACAAACAGGGATGCTCTTTTGTATAAGAGGCCCTCCAGCATCAGATGGATACAAATCCAGGGCATAACATAGAAAACTATCTCAGTTTCAAATCCGATGTGCAAAAGCTTGTTAGGAGCGGGTCTTATCCTTCAAGGATACAAATCCTAATGTTCTCACGAACCCGTTGCCTCAACACGAGAAAGCTGCGGTGAATTTGATAGAAGGAGAGTCTAACAACAGCTATCAAATTCATGATGTACTCTTATTAAGGGCCAACTTGGTCAAGATGCATTGTAGACAGAGCGGATACGGCCATGTGCCACCTCATAATTATCACCAGTGTGATATCTGCTCTAAAGACAATCAAGGATGTTCTGTGGTGCAATCAGCTCTATAGGAACAATTGGATCTCGGATGGATCCAAGAGCACCGAATTCGTGATGTCAACATGACTTACTCGAATTCCAACATCATCCAAAATCATGACATTCTAGCGATGAATGTCAACTTGGTGGCGATGCACTCAAGGCAAAGCCAACATCATAATCTACCATGGCACGATTATGATTCTTGTCTGATCTGCTCGGTAAACAAACAGGGATGCTCTTTTGTATAAGAGGCCCTCCAGCATCAGATGGATACAAATCCAGGGCATAACATAGAAAACTATCTCAGTTTCAAATCCGATGTGCAAAAGCTTGTTAGGAGCGGGTCTTATCCTTCAAGGATACAAATCCTAATGTTCTCACGAACCCGTTGCCTCAACACGAGAAAGCTGCGGTGAATTTGATAGAAGGAGAGTCTAACAACAGCTATCAAATTCATGATGTACTCTTATTAAGGGCCAACTTGGTCAAGATGCATTGTAGACAGAGCGGATACGGCCATGTGCCACCTCATAATTATCACCAGTGTGATATCTGCTCTAAAGACAATCAAGGATGTTCTGTGGTGCAATCAGCTCTATAGGAACAATTGGATCTCGGATGGATCCAAGAGCACCGAATTCGTGATGTCAACATGACTTACTCGAATTCCAACATCATCCAAAATCACGACATTCTAGCGATGAATGTCAACTTGGTGGCGATGCACTCAAGGCAAAGCCAACATCATAATCTACCATGGCACGATTATGATTCTTGTCTGATCTGCTCGGTAAACAAACAGGGATGCTCTTTTGTATAAGAGGCCCTCCAGCATCAGATGGATCTTGGATGGATTCAGGATTACCACGGTAGAAATCGGTATCAAGTGAATATGATCCAAATCTTTGATATTCGCTTGATGAATACCAGCTTGGTGGAGTTACACGCTACCCAAGTCCAACTCGATTTTCTGACTTCGCATAATTATCAGAACTGTACAGCATGTCGTGAGAATGACCAAGGATGTGCACTCGTTCAAAGGACTCTGTAACACTTGTTAAACCACTGGTGGCTTCCAATCTATATGGATGAAGACACCCAACAAGTCAGCATAACCAACGGGAACCCTACTAGGTATCAAGGTCAGGATGTTCGATCAATGGAAACTAACCTAGTAAGGTTACACTGCATACAAAGCGGACGTGGCCAGGTGCCACCACACAATTATTAACGTTGTAGAATTTACTCGGAAGATAATCAAGGATGTTACCTCGTGCGAGCAGCCCTTCAAAGTCAGTTGGACCACAAAGAGATTCGACCGTGTCCAAGTTTTGGGTCAATCAACTGGACGCCAGACTATTTCCCTGATCAAATCAAGGACGTTGTCGTAATCTCTGATCATAAGTGGAACAAAGATGTTTGTGCCATCATCCCTCCACTTGACGAATCAAAAGTTCCTAACCCGGAACTGATTGAAATTACTTACAATGGTCAGAAAAACAGAAGGCTCCTGTAGTTATCTATCTACCGGGACCGCTACCGTATGAATCAACTAAGGCTATCCCTTACAAATACTGTGCAACAACAATTGAGAATGGAAAGGAAACTCCATTACCCTCCGTCGTGAATATTGAAGACATCAGTCGAGTAACACGAAGCGGTCGGATCTTCAACCGAGGAGTTGGAGAACCCAATAAAGAAAAGGAACCTCAGGCAGAAGTTCCTAATCAACCAGTCGATCAATCCGATGATCCCAAACTTTCAAAGAACAACGATTAGATGCTGAACCTCATCCAAAAGAGTGAATACAACATTGTTGATCAACTGTTGCAAACTCCTTCAAAGATCTCTGTGCTATCACTTTTACTCAGTTCCAAAGCTCACTGAGAAGCTCTAAAGAAAGTCTTAGAGCAGGCCTTTGTGGAACAGGATGTAACAACCAGACAGTTCGATAGCGTTGTCTCCAACATCACTTCCTACAATAACTTGGGATTCAGTGATGAGGAACTGCCAAAAGAGGGCCACCGTCATAACATGGCACTCAATATTACAGTCAACTGCCAGGATGATGCATTAGCCAGCGTACTGGTAGACACCGGATCAGCTCTAAATGTAATGCCGAAATCTACATTAATGCGTGTTCGCCGGCGCGAACAACCGCTGGCCTTCCTTCGCAGGTTCGCTCGCGGGATCGACCATACAAATCCCAGAACAAGGAATTGGAAGAGTACGTTTATGCTGTGTTTGAGTTTCTCAGTTTTCTCCGTTGGCATCCCATACGATCTAGGTATCGACATGGTGATATTAGGCATATACTGCCCCGTAGTCCCTGCCATTGTTGATTTTGGATCGTTTCGATGCGGTGTTGCGATTGGTCCTCTAGGAGTGGTTGACACCGCTGACACGGTACCGGAGCCAACATCAGTTGTCTGTGTTCCCACCGTATTTCCCTCAGAGACGGTTCTTCATTCGGTCGTGGTATTACCATCTTACCACTATGCAAAAACATATACACAATTCACACGGGTCCCACCAGGTGTGCCACTTTGTTTGCCGGCGCAAACAACCGCTGGCCTTCCGTCGCAGGTTCACTCGCGGGATCGGCCACACAAATCCCAGAACAAGGAATTGGAAGCGTACGTTTATGCTGTGTTTGAGTTTCTCAGTTTTTTAGTGCAAGTTGTCACTCTGAAGTGACCTTGGTTACGCAAAGAGTTTCTTAACAATCACGAGTTTGGATACAAAGCGAAGAAACAAAGAAAAGAAAGGCTGAGCAAAAACAAAAGGGTAATAATTTAAATTAGATGCTGAAAGTAAATTGCATTAAGTAAATTTGGACGCAATTGTACATTTTCGCGGGAGTGAACTCGTTTCTCTCTAAGCTTGGTACTTTGAGTGTTTTCCCTTTACAATGTGAAAAAATGGGACGCTTGAAAATGAAAAGTACAGTGCCTTATATAGGCCTAGAATGTAACTGTCTGTCTACCCAAATGTCTTCTGAAGCTGACACGTGGCATCCCACTTTCTTTTCAACTTCCCATAGTCTTGGGAGTTTCAAACTTTTCCCGCCTAATCATTTATCCTTGAAGTTGGGATCAACTCTTCGCCTTATTTTCCTCCGACGCCGAGGCTTGTCGCCGTCTCTCCGGCGCGCCTCTCTGCTGGTGTCAAATCGACACCTTGATGTGCCTTTTGTGCCGACGCGTCATGGGAATCCTCGTTTCCCACCTATGGTCGAAATCCTATGTCAACAAATTGCCCCCCCAAAAGGCCAGTTTCGACTAAATACTGTGTCGATGGAGAAATCTGGCTTTTTTGGTTTCTTGCAGGATTTCGACGGCTTTTCTTCCGACGCACTTGCCCAACGTTTTGTCTTTTCTCACAACACGTGGCAAGCGCCGTCTGACATGATGATGGCAATCTCATCCCACGATTTCCAAGAAAAATGCCATGATGGCTAGTCTCGTCCAAGTTATGGGCCTCGAAACCAAACCCCACTTACTTTCAGAAGTTGAAAAGTTTTGATCTTTCACTTTTCTGCATGCGCCCTATAAATAGACTTTCTTAGGAAACCTTGCCATTTTCCATAACTCCTTATTCACAAACCTGCTATTCGCTCTGAGACCTAAACTTTGACTTCCTCTTCCTAAAGCATTTTTCTCCTCAGAGCACCCTTTGTATTTCATTCTCCCCAATGGCTTCATCAAATACCATTACAACTCCCATTCCTCAAACCACTGGTAACAATCCGGTGGCGTAAGTACTCTCTGAAATGGAAACACTCCATCCTCTTCCTCAACCATCCTCCGATGATGAGACGGTGGTGGCCAACTGTGCCGCCAAATGGTTATCCCATTCGCGGTGGAAAACAAGCTCTGTGGTTTCCACGACCCCCTTCTGGACAACAAACCTAATCCACAAGAACTCCAGAAGTTCTTTCCTTGCTTCGACCAAACGATCCCACCTGCTTTCGAGAAAGGTGGCACCTTAGACCTCAAATACATGGCCCCCAAATCTCGAGTTTTCAGATCCATGCCTACTCCAGGAAACAAAGACTACCTTGCCTGGCTTGACAGAGTCGAAGGGCAGCACCAAAGGCAATGGAAGGAATACGGTATTTTCGACCCCATCCAACTCTCCAGAACCGCTCACAGGGTCAACCCTTATTTGCTGCTGGCGTCGATGTACTTTTGGGAAGGATCGACAAATACGTTCCATCTTCCTTGTGGTATGCTCACGCCAACACTTTTCGACGTGGCGGCCATCACTGGCCTTTCGCCAGTAGGCGAGACATTCGACCTGACATTGGAGACGGACAACGCCTTCGACTTCGAGCGTGCGACCTTCCAAAACTACATCGAAGACCATCACAACAAACGCTCTAAAGAAGTCTCTGATGAGGAGCATATTGCCTTCCTGACCCTATGGCTGTCGTATTATATGTTTTGCCCTAGCTCCTTGCAAATAGCCAAAAGTTTCAACAGCTTGGCCATTCAGATCCACGAAGGTCGACAGATATCTATGGCCAAACTTCTGTTGGCCTCTCTCTACCATTCTCTTGGCCTGTCGGCTATGAGGCTGAAACTCCTCCACCAAACCACTAACGCTTTAAACATCTCAGGGCCTATGTGGTTGTTGCAGCATTGGCTCAACGCCACTTTTGAGCACAAATTGGGATATCCAGCCTCTGCGACGATGGAGCGTCTAAACAAAGAATGTTCTGTCGAGGGAATGCGACTTGCCCTAGTGACCACCCAAGAAGCTCCAAGATAGGCCCTCTTTACGAGGTATCTCAGTATGTTCGTGGAAACCACCTCTTTCGTCCCTGACATGGCTCCATTTGTGGAGCGTAAGTTTGGCCCCGACTGGTTCAGAAACCCATTCCCTGGAGTCTCACCTAAAGCTGCGGCGCAGTCGAATGCTATATGGCGGGCATTTCTTACTCCCACCATGATCTCTTTCCGCATCGAAACGGGAAACAATGGCTATGGTTTCATGAGCTCTTGTCCAAATTTGGTGGCCCGACAATTTGGCCTGAGCCAGATGTTGCCAAAGCCCTTAGTGAGGCACCCTAAGGATATAGTACGGTCCGGCCGACGCTTGACTTAAGTAGGTCATAGGGCTTGTATGAGGTTCGTCAGAGCCTCTCAACACTTGGAGCTGCCGGTTTTTTCCTTCCAGCCTTCCTTTTTCACCACTCAAGAATTTGATGCTTGGTGGTTGGAGTATCAAGCTCATACCTTCACTCCAAATCTTTTCTTAGCGAACGTGGTCGACGCTTTTGCCTCCATGGCTGGTGGCATCCCTAAACCATCGACTACGGCCCCTGTCATAGATGTTGACCCTGCAGAAGATCCTTCGACAAAGGTAGACCCTGGACTTTTGACTTCGTTTTCCCATAGGTCTGAACTAAATAGTTTCAGCTTTTTTTTCAGGGGCGCAAACGAGAAACGGCTGCTGCGTCGACTTCCACTAGACCTGCCAAAAAACCCAAGACCAACCCTCTACAGGTATTTTTTATTTTTCTGTCCTGCGTCTTTGTCTTTCCTTTGTTCTGACATTATTTCTGTGCAGGCTTCTGAGAAAGTACCTTCTCCAGAAAGGACTGAATCGAATGAGAGCACTCACTCTCGAGTCTTTACCGCAGCAGATCCAGCGTCTCCTCCGTCCACCCCTTTGGTGAGGAAGAAAAAAACTTTAACGTGGAGGACACCTTCAAAAACCGGCGTTTCGACAGTGGCCCCAGTCGTCCTAAGAAATCTCGAAGACGTTTTCGAACCAATTCCTTCTGTCGCCCTCCCCAAGACAATAACTCATCCTGTACAGGTATTCCCACTTTCACTTGTGTCCTAGACGACCTTGGGGTGACGAAGCTCACTGGCATTTTGTTTTTTACAGGAAAATTTGGTTACTTCGACCACTGTGGGTGACGACGATACTGAATCGGGCGCAGACGCCACTACTGCTGGCGTCGCCATTACGCCATGTCCTTAGAAAATTGATGAATTCCACACACTCATGCCCGAGGAAACCTTTGCAAAGACGCCTCCTGATCCAAATGACAACTTTGAGCATAATGATGTATCTCTTGGGGCGACTATCAATCCTTCGCCCGCCGTGACCACTACTGACGTTGGCGAGACAGTCCAAATCCCTGAACACCACCCAAAAAGGGCTTCACCTGCCGTGCAGCCAAGGCAACAGATCCAGAAGCGACTCTGAAAGCGCTACACAAACTTCACCAGGCAGCCGAAGTGATTCAACCCACCAGTTCAACCGCAATACCAACTCCAGAAGTGGATGCTTCCTTCAATCTCAAACTTCAATAGTTGTTGTCTTATCTTTTTGAAGAACAGTTTCTGGTGGCCGTCGCCGAGGAATCCAACATAGCCAATGACGTCTTCAACCTTCAGAATGAACTTTCTGAATTCCAACTCCCTGCCCCCATGGCCATATACCTGATCGAGTTTGAAGCCTTCTTCACTCAATTGGCCAAAGATCTTTCTATGTATCATCAGGCCGACGCCCAAATTCGGTTCCGCCACAACGACATAAAACGTGAGTGGCACCTGAGCTCAGTCTGTGAACAGAAACTTGGGGACTATGAAACCAAAAAACAAGAGCACTCCAACAAACGCCAGGTTTTTGACCGATAGATATCTGAATATCAAGCCCAGATAACGGAGCTGACAAAAAAGATTGCTGAGGTCGAACACCAAAAAGCCTCCTTAGACTCCGCTGAGCCCCTGCCTTCTTAAGAAACCATCGACCACGAGGTAGCTCAAGGACTTGTTCACGCCGAAGCGGCTATAAAGATCAAAGACGCTATTAGCCGCATGCAGCAACGAAAGGTTCTTCTTGAGAGCAAGATAGTTCATGAGAAGACCCTCTTTGATGATTTTAAGGCTAGATTTCCTGAGTTTCCTTAGTTTGTATGTTGATGTAACGTAACAGACCATATTTTGTAAGCCATTTTTGGCCCCTCAGCCTAATTTGGCTTTGAATAAATGAAAACTATATTTTGATGTCTATGTAGCATAGGTCTATGTTTTTTCAAATATTTCCCATTTACTCTTAAGATTCGTTGGTCTACTCCCAACTCCTGTACTTCGTATGCGTTGTTACTAAACACTCGTGTCACCTGAAATGGTCCTTCCCAATTGGGCGACCATTTTCCCATCGTTCGGTCTCGTCGATCCATGGGAAACACCGCTTTCCAAACATAGTCGTTTGCAGCAAAGGTCTTCCCTTGGACTTTCTTGTTGTATGCCCTGGCGACTCGGGCCTTCTGGCGCAGCAACACATTTAAAGCTACTATTCTCTCCTCGTCTAAGTCCACGAGTTCGTCCAACATCATTTCCCAATACTTTTCCGACGAAATCTCATATTGTCGTTGCACTCTAACGGATTGCAAGCATACTTTTGCTGGTAGCACGACGTTGTGCCCGTAGGTTAGACGGAATGGAGTAGAGTTGGTTGACTCTTTGGGTGATGTCCGACAAGCCCATAACACTTGACTCAACGTCTTATGCCGGTTCTTTGGCTTTTTCACAACGTGCTTCTTGATTAACCCAATTATTATCTTGTTAGCTGCTTCGGCCTGACCATTCGCCTGAGCATAGTATGGCATCGAAGTAACCAACTTGAAACTTGTTTCTGCCGCAAACTCTTGCATCTTCTGCCCCACAAACACATAGCCTTGATCTGTCGTGATTGTCTTAGGTATCCCAAACCTATACAAGATATGATTCTGGATGAAGTCTATCACGGCCTCTTGGTCCACCTTCACCAGAGGCACAACCTCTATCCATTTCATGAAATAGTCTATTCCCACAAGGATGAATCTTTGCTGCTTCGACGAAGCTGGCCGAATCTCTCCTATTACATCCAAAGCCCATCCTCGAAATGGCCATGGTTTGACAATCACATGTAATTCACTGGCTGGGATATGCTGGATGTTTGCGTGCTTCTGGCAATCCTGGCATCCTTTCGCGAAATATATGCAATCCTTGAGCATGCTGGGCCAGTAGAGACCTTGTCGAAACAAAAGCCATTTCATTTTTTGGCCAACCTGGTGAGCTCCACAAGCCCCACTATGAACCTCAGAAATTTCCAAATAGGCATCAGTATCTCCTAAGAATTTGAGCAACACCCCCTCTGGAGTTTTCTTCAATAACTCATTGCCTACTAGGACATAACTCATTACTCTGTACGTAGTCTTTCGATCGGTCCTGCCCAACGGGTTCTCCAGATATTCCATAATTGGCCTTTGCCAATATGTTGGTGACATATCGTTAACGAAAACCTCACAACTTTCTAACCCTTCGACCAATCTCATCGAGACTTTGGATATCGACCAACTTGATGATGCGTGTACGTTCGACACCGTCTTCTTCCTAGTTTCGATGAAGCCTTTCAACTTACCTTCCGATACTTTATAACCAGAGGCAATTTGTGCTAGTTCATTAGCTTTATGGTTTTCTATCCTTGGCACATGCGAGATGTTGACAATTCTGAAATGTTCCAACAAACGCTTCGCCAACGAGAAGTAACTTAAAAGATGCTCCTTTACGCACTTGTACTCCCTTGTGATTTGTTTAATCACCAATTTTGAGTATCCTTTTATCTCGACCTCTTTGGCTCCCAAGTCTTTGAGTATCTTAAGACCCGTGATTAAAGCTTCATACTCTGCCTCATTATTTGAGCATTTACCATCAACTTTGCATCTAAAGGTCGTTGGGATACCCTGTGGGGGATATTATTAGGATTCCAACACCTGCCCCGTTTTTATGGCTTGAACCATCAAAGTATAATTTCCACGGGGTGACGTCGATGCTATGTATCGACGTTTCGACTACAGCGTGGTCGACAATAAAGTCCGCCACTATTTGACCCTTCATCGCCCTCAAAGGGACGTATGTCAGGGAGAACTCAGTTAACACTAGTGCCCATTTCCCAATTCGATTATGCAAAATAGGTTTGAACAACATATGCTTAATAACATCAAAATGCGACGAAACATAAACATTAACTGGTTTAATATATTGCTTTAATTTCATACATGAGAAGTACAAACATAGGCACAGCTTTTCAATCATAGTGTACCTAGTTTCAGCATCTATCAATATCCTACTAAGGTAATAGATGGGTCTTTCGACGCCACCATCATCCTCTTGTGCTAACATACTGCCTATGGTCGTATCCGACGCTGCAATGTACAACTTCATGCTTTTATTTATACTAGGTGGTAATAGGATTGGAGGCTTCGTAAGATATTCCTTAATTGCGTCGAAGGCCTCTTGTTGCTCTTGCCCCCAGTAGAACTCACTCTCCTTCTTGGTCTTGAGCAGTGGTGAAAACACTTTCGTCTTGCCACATAGGTTCGAGATGAACCTCCTCAAGAAATTGATCTTCCCCAACAAAGACTGGAGATGTTTCTTTGTCGTCGGAGGCTTGAGATCTACGATCGCCTTCGTTTTGTTCTGGTTGATCTCGATGCCTCTCTTGTGGACTACGAATCCCAAGAAGTCTTCTGCATGAACACCAAAGGCACATTTTAGTGGATTCATTTTTAATCCATATTTTCTCATTCGCTCAAATGAGCGCCGGAGGTGGTCGAGATGACCATCCTCTGATGACGATTTTATGACTATGTCATCGATGTATACCTGCATAAAATTTTCAATAAAATCATGGAATATAGCATTCATAGCCCTTTGGTAGGTTGCCCCAGCGTTTTTCAACCCAAAAGGCATCACAACCCATTCATATGTCCCCAAAGCTCCAGGGCATCGAAATGCGGTTTTGGGGACATCCTCTTCGGCTATGAGAATTTGATTGTAACCGGAATAACCATCAAGCATGCTCAAATACTCAAATCCCGCGGCCGAGTCAACTAACATCTCTGCCACAGGCATCGAATATTCATCTTTAGGGGTAGCGTTGTTCAAATCCCTAAAGTCGATGCAAACTCGAAGGGTCCCATTTTTCTTAATAACAGGTACTATGTTTGTTATCCACTCGACATACCCTGCAGTTCTGATGAACCGACTTTTGAGCAGTCTTTCAATTTCCTGCTTGATCTTCGACGTGACTTCTGGGGCAAAGCGTCGAGGGTGTTGCTTTACTGGCCTCTTTCCTGGCTGGATTGGGAGCCGATGCTCAACTACACTCCGACTCAAACCAGGCATTTCGCCATAATCCCAGGCAAAACAATCCATGTATTCTTTCAACACTTTACCCAACTTGGCCTTCATTTCTAGTCCTACCTTGGCACTCACGTATGTGGGCCTTTTGGTTGTCCCATCCCCTAAGTCGATTTCCTCAAGCGGGTCCTGGGCTTGCATTCTTTGCAGCTCATGATCTGGGCCTTTTTCGAACCCCAAAGGCTCATCATCATAAATACCATCAAGCCTCTGATTTTCTACAGCTTCCCTTTGGCCTTGTTGGCCATTGGCTTTTTTGTCACGGTCGGCTCCCTTAGCTATTTGGAGAGTTTAGTCTTTCTCAAGTGCCGACATCTTTCTGTTTTCAGCCAGATAGGCCGAAATTCGAGTCATGCTTTCTAACTCAACGGTCATTTTTGCCAGTAGTAGGCCACCCCGTTGGTGGCATTTCCATTGGCTCCATGCCTTCGTCGGAAGCGTCCTAGATGAACCCATAGTCGGGGTCCAGGTTCAGGATACGACCCATGTCGACAGAGGTGTAAGACCCTGACCCGTCATCGCACGGAGCCACATTCGCTAAGTGTTGGTCAAAAGACTTCTTGTTACCCTTGGCTACATCGACTTTGTAATAGCTTTGATCTGCCTCAATGTTTTCGACGATGCCATCCTTTCTCCAAATGGTCAATCTCTGGTGCATTGTTGACGATACTGCCCGAATTCCATGGATCCACTCCCGTCCCAACAACAGATTGAAATTTGCTTTTGATTTGATGACCATGAAGAGTGTCAGCCTGTTGGTTGTAACCACTGCCAAGTCCACTTGGACAACCCCCAGGATGTTACTGGTCTTTCCTTCATAGTTGGACAAAACCATGTTGTGTTGTTGGAGGTCACCCTCCGTTTTTTCAATTTTCTTAAATAGATTGTGAGGCATTAGGTTCACAGTCGCTCCACCATCCACAAACACCTTGTTGACAGACACCCCATCAACTTTCGCCTTTATGAATAACGACTTCAAATGGTACATCATCCCAGGGCTAGGACGTTCAAACATAGCTGTTTGTTCTTCTACCACACCACAGTTCATTACACAATAACATAGCGGCTTGTCATCTGCATTTTCACCAGAAACGAAATCTTCCTCAGTCTCAGAGATTTCAGACACCACATCATACTCAGCTGGTAGGACCAACACGATACCACAGTTTACCATGAAATCTTCACCATAGGTGTCATCGTTGGTGTCGTCGTACATGTCTTCGTCAAAATCTCCCTCAGGTGATGGATCATATTCTTCATCTGACTGAGGGGAGTATTTTGGCTCTTCTTCATCCGACTGAGGAGTATACTCTGGCTCTTTCTTTCTTTCCGTCAGCGATGTACACTTTGAACTCTGGGTCGACACCACTTCCTTCTCCCCTAATGCGTTCACAGTTACGCCATGGTCTGGTTTGTCGCCACTTATTCTTTTCTACCCATCTTCCTCTTGGGTATTGGCGTTTTTTTCCAGACGTTCCGACAGGCTTTACTTTTGAAGTCGTAGCCTCCCTTTCAGCCTTCTTACTGCACTGATAGCGCCTCCACTAGGTCCTGGTCATAGGGTTTTTTCCTTTATAGTTAGGGGACACCCTATATCCTACTGGTTCGACCCCCTTATCGGCGACATTCGCCTCTTTTTCCAAATCGAGAGCCTTCCACTTTGGCCTTTTGCTCCCTTTTTGGCTCACTGGTGCCATCCATCTTTCCTGTGGGGAGTCTGATGGAGGCACAAAAGTTTTAGGCCTTGCCCCTTGGAACAGCTTTCTGTACTCCTCATTTCGACGAGGGACCCCGCTCCTGTTGAACACCAACCTTGGGACAGGTGGCTTGCTCTCTGGCAGCACATCTCTCTTGCTTGCCTCATACCTCTCAGCAGCTTTCTCAACGAACACAGTGTTGCATATGGGGCATAATGCGGCTTTCGACCCGCTTATCCTGCACTTTTCCTGAAAATCTTCCAAACTTTCGCCAGCCTGGGGGTACACTGTTTCAAGTTTGTCCTTCGCTTTCTTGTCGGAACCTTCAGTAGTTTCGACCATCATGCATTCTACGACTTCAACCATTTGTGGCTTGTTGAGGCCCTCAATAGCTTCGACCATCATACATTCGTACACTTTTGAGTACAAAGCTTCTTCAACCTTCAGTGGGTCGGTGTCAACCTGCATCTTTGGCTTCTCGCCAAATTGGAGCCGACCGTCCTTCAAAGCCTTCTGCGCCAAATCCCTGAAAAGAACACATTGAGTTGTTTTATGACCAAGGAAATTATGAAACTTACAAAATCCCCTCTTTTTCTTTTGTTCTAGAGGGGGATCTTTCAAACCAGGCGGAATACTTATTTGACCATCTTTAACCAGTAAATCAAATATTTCATCACATTTGGAAACATCAAAAGTATAAGTTTTAGCGACGTATTTATCCGTCTTGTTAGTTTCGGCGGGATTTTTCCCGTTCGACGGTTTCAATAGCTTGCATGCATAGGGAGGTCCTGGCTTAAGTTTAGCCACGTGGATCTCACTTTCGTCGGCGAATTCTTCCTCGTCGGATGAGTATTCGTCAGCAGCCACATATGATACTTTTTCTTTTTTACGATATCTGTTAGACCGGGCTTTCTCAGCTTTCAATCATTCGACCTGGCGAACCCGGTCAGCCAGTTGTGCCATATCCCTAAGATATTGCGTGTCTAACTTCTTCCTGATTAAATAGTCCAGGCCACCGGCAGCCATTTCGCCTAATTCGTGCTCAGGGACCTGAGTAAAGCACCGTGCTTTCAAAAGCCTAAACCTATTCAAGCACTGGTCTACTGACTCTGTAGCCTTGCGTTTGACGCTTGCCAACTCTTTCAGACTTATTTTTTACTGTCCCATATAAAATTATTTGTGAAACAGTCTCTTCAATTGTGCCCACGTATGGATGGACTGAGGGGGCAACGTAGTAAACCACGTGAATGCATTTTTCGTGAGGGAACTTGGGAAATATTTCATTTTCAAGTTCTCATTGTTCGCTATATCGCCTGCTTCGGTTTGATACCGAGCGACGTGTTCGACGGTGGATTCTTCCGTTTCCCCAGCGAACTTGTAACATTTTGGCACTTTCCACCCCCTGGGTAATTCGATTTGTAATACGAAGTCTGGTAATGGGGATGTATATGTTGGCCGTCGAAGGCCGGGGTTCGCCCCATTACGGACCATGATACGTTCGACTACGGCCTCCAAGTTATGTTCTCCAGCCAAGGCGTCCTGTCAAACCTGTTGGACAACAAAATCTGGATCTTGGTTCCTATGGACAATCACAAGAGGCCTTTGAACCCTCCTAGGAATCTCTTTGAACTCACGGGGTTGCTCTATAGTTTCGTCGAAGACTTCATCCTGACGAAGGGGCGTCTCCGGTCGAGGCGGTGGGGTCTGTCGACCCTGAGCCCTAGGGGCGCCTAAGAAGTCACCGATTCATGTCATTTGAGTCGCCAGTAGTTGGTAACTCTGTGTTGACTCTTGTATCAGTGGTCTTAATATGGTACCCATCTGTTGAGTCAACATGTGGACCATCCCATGATTACTCTCATCCATCTGCTGCTTCATGACCGCGACGGAACTAGAGGTAAAGGTCGGTATGGATTGGGAGAAAAGGTTAAAACCTAGGGGTCGAGTCATCTGGTTCGACATGTGTCCTGTTCCCTGATAAGTTGAAAACGCTGGGGACGAACTCTCCCCAAATAAATGGCCGCTAGAGTGCAAACTTGACATGAACTCCGTTGGCATCCCATACGATCTAGGTATCGACATGGTGATATTAGGCATATACTGCCCCGTAGTCCCTGCCATTGTTGATTTTGGATCGTTTCGATGCGGTGTTGCGATTGGTCCTCTAGGAGTGGTTGACACCGCTGACACGGTACCGGAGCCAACATCAGTTGTCTGTGTTCCCACCGTATTTCCCTCAGAGACGGTTCTTCATTCGGTCGTGGTATTACCATCTTACCACTATGCAAAAACATATACACAATTCACACGGGTCCCACCAGGTGTGCCACTTTGTTCGCCGGCGCAAACAACCGCTGGCCTTCCGTCGCAGGTTCACTCGCGGGATCGGCCACACAAATCCCAGAACAAGGAATTGGAAGCGTACGTTTATGCTGTGTTTGAGTTTCTCAGTTTTTTAGTGCAAGTTGTCACTCTGAAGTGACCTTGGTGACGCAAAGAGTTTCTTAACGATCACGAGTTTGGATACAAAGCGAAGAAACAAAGAAAAGAAAGGCTGAGCAAAATCAAAAGGGCAATAATTTAAATTAGATGCTGAAAGTAAATTGCATTATGTAAATTTGGACGCAATTGTACATTTTCGCGGGAGTGAACTCGTTTCTCTCTAAGCTTGGTACTTTGAGTGTTTTCCCTTTACAATGTGAAAAAATGCGACCCTTGAAAATGAAAAGTACAGTGCCTTATATAGGCCTAGAATGTAACTGTCTGTCTACCCAAATGTCTTCTGAAGCTGACACGTGGCACCCCACTTTCTTTTCAACTTCCCATAGTCTTGGAAGTTTCAAACTTTTCCCGCCTAATCATTTATCCTTGAAGTTGGGATCAGCTCTTCGCCTTATTTTCCTCCGACGTCGAGCCTTGTCACCGTCTCTTCGACGCGCCTCTCTGCTAGTGTCGAATCGACACCTTGATGTGCCTTTTGTGCCGACGCGTCATGGGAATCCTCGTTTCCCACCTATGGTCGAAATCTCGTGTCAATAATGCGACTATCATACCGAGGATCTCCGATGAGAGCCAGTGAGGTCACCGTCAAAGCATTTGACGGATCCTGAAAAACAGTTATCGGCGAAGTTGACCTTCCCATAACTATCGGCCCTCACACCTTCCAAGTCACTTTCCAGGTCATGGACATCCAGGCAACATACAATTGCTTGTTAGGAAGACCTTGGATACACGAGGTTGGGGCAGTCACTTCGACACTTCACCAGAAGCTGAAGTTCGTCAAGAATGACCAACTCGTCACTGTCTGCGGAGAACAGGCCTTAATCGTGAGTAACTTATCGTCATCCACTTGTGTAGGACCAGAGGAGGTAATCGGATCCCAGTTCCAAGCACTTTCGGTGAGCAATGACGAACAATCAGAAAGAGGAACCTCGATTTCCTCGTACAAAGATGCTCTCGAAGCAATCAAAAGTAACAATGCGAAATGATGGGGACAACTTGTCATTCCTGCTGATAACAAAGCGAAGAAAGGTCTTGGTTTTTCTTCAACCTGTACCCAGACTGCTGCCAACGATAAAAGTCTTCATCCCATTCAGGACTTCTTCCACAGTGGAGGTTTCCTTCACCCAGTGTCTCAAGAAGTACATACTATCAACGAGGGAGATTCCTCTGATACAGGGGAAGAATGGAAATCCTATCTCAAAGAGGACGGTTATATGTCTCAGGGAGATGTGCCTACGCCATTTTGCTATCCCGCACAGAGTCCGAGATTTATACCAAGGTCATATGTTAAAATGATATACGGAGATTGTGATCCGGAAGGATGCCATGCTCCACCAAACTCATTAGAGGAGGACACTCTAATGAAAGATAACTTTGACCACGACTATTATGGCCCGATGGATGGCCTGCCTATATGGCAGCCGTACCCAGGAGACTTAGAGCCAAAGAATCAGCCGAACAATGAATATCAATTGAGCATCATTAAAAAGAATACCTGCGTCCCCACAGAATCATGGGAGGGCATTCTGAAAATATCCAACACGACGATGAATTTGCAAAGCTTGCAGGACTAGAATTCATCAACTATGCTTTACCCGAGGTCAACGTCATCGAAAGGAATGACTCCTCCAGTTCCAAAGAAGTGTGGGACACCTTAGGACAACCGAGTGGTAAATACAACTACATGGTCAAGTACACCGCTCCTGAAAGCTCTCGCATCAGGCTCAAAGACATCCAGCCAACTGGATGGGGAGATATACCTGAGAGTACAACTGCTGTGCAGAATACAACTGAAGAGTCCTCCTATGACAACTCTGCCTGGGAGACAGATTTCAATGATTCTGCTCCACCAGAAATCAGCGTTATTTCTGAAGAAAAGCCAAGAAAGAAGGTACCAGACTTTGTGATTCACCGAGAAGTTCACCGCCAATGGGTTGCAGTCAACGTTCCGAAAGTTGTTCATAAGTCTAAGTAATTGCTGTCTTTATCTTAACCTTTCACCTTGCCCGGGTGAAACGGATGTTTTGATAGGGCTCACTTTCTATAAATATACCTCTTCGCTTCGCCCAAAGCAACCGAGTTTTGTTTTATAGGGTTGTAGTTTCAAGAATCGACAAAATCATAAATAAAATAACGTCGTTCTGTAATTTCCGCATTTGTTGGTGTTTTCTCTTTTCGCTTTTTCAGAAAATGGTAATCCTAAAAAACAAATCAAATAATAAAAACGAGCATTTTTCAAAAAAAATTACACTACACACACGTTTGCATTCTCTCTATCTCTTCTAAACACAAATCATCACGTCATGCAGATTGCTTGTTTTAAACCCCATTGAAACATACGATCCAATGCCTTCTCCCAACTTTAAATTCCCGGTATTTGATGCTAAAGAAGAAAATGATGAAGAAATTCCAGAAGAGATCTCCCGATTACTCAGACAAGAGGAAAGGTCCATCGAACGTCATAAAGAGCCTTTGGAAAGGGTTAACTTGGGTTTAGAAGAAGAGAGAAAAGAACTCAAGATTGGGGCACAGCTCAGTCCAACTGTCAAAGAAGACTTGATAAAGCTTCTCAAAGGGTTTCCCAATGTATTCGCTTGGTCCTATCAGGATATGCCAGGGTTGGATACCAACATCGTGGAACATCAGCTACCATTGAGATCAGAATATCTGCCGGTAAAACAAAGGTTGAGACGGACTCATCCAGACATGGCCATCAAAATCAAAGAGGAAGTACAGAAACAGATTGTTCCAGTTCCGAAAAAGGACGGAAAGGTCAGAATGTGCGTAGACTATAGGGATCTAAACAAAGCAAGTCCAAAGGATGACTTTCCCCTACCGCACATTGACATGCTGGTAGACAGTACAACAAAGTTCAAAGTCTTCTCCTTCATGGATGGATTCTCGGGCTATAATCAGATAAATGGCGCCGAAAGATATGGAGAAAACTTCCTTCATTACCCCATGGGGCACCTTTTGTTACAAGGTAATGTCGTTCGGTTTGAAGAATGTCGGGGCAACCTATCAAAGGGCCATGACTACTCTATTTCACGACATGATACACAAAGAAATCGAAGCGTATGTCGATGATATGATTGCTAAATCTAAGACAGAAGAGGAGCATGTGACCCACTTGTCAAAGCTATTCGAGCGTCTGAGAAAGTAAAAACTCTGCTTGAATCCCAATAAGTGCACACTCGGTGTCCGTTCGGGGAAACTTTTAGGGTTCATCGTCAGCCAGAAAGGAATTGAGGTTGATCCTGACAAGGTCAAGCCATTCAAGAAATGCGTTCTCCAAAGACTGAAAAACAAGTCAGAGGATTCCTGAAACATTTGAATTACATTTGCATATTTATATTCCTCATGACTGCGACATGTGCGCCAATTTTAAAATTACTCAAAAAGAATCAGGACTGCGTTTGGACAGAAGAATGTCAAACTGCCTTCGGCAGTATCAAGGAATACCTGTTGAATCCACCGATTTTATCACCTCCAGTGGAAGGAAGACCACTGATATTATACCTAACAATCTTGAAAGACTCAATGGGTTGTGTACTTAGCCAACAAGACGAAACAAAAAGGAAAGAGTCTGCCATTTACTATTTGAGCAACAAGTTTACCGAATGCGAGACGCGGTACACTATGCTTGAGAAAACTTGTTGTGCTTTGGCTTGGGCAGGAAAACGTCTTCGCCAGTATATGATTCGTCACACTACTTGGTTAATCTCATAAATGGATCTAATCAAGTACTTCTTTGAAAAGCCTGCTCTTACAGGAAGGATTGCCCGTTGGCAGATGTTGTTATCAGAATACGACATAGAGTACGGTGCTCAGAAAGCTGTTAAAGGAAGTTTTTTAGCCGATCACTTGGCTCATCAACCGATTGACGATCAGGAATCAGTCGGATTTGACTTCCCAGACGAAGATGTCATGTATTTGAAAATGAAAGATTGTGATGAACCGCTACCCAGTGAAGGGCCAGAACCAGGTTCCCAATGGGGACTAATTTTTGACGGAGCTGTCAATCATTATGGAAATAGAATTGGGGCAATCATTATAACACCTCAGGGTATCCATATTCCTTTCACCGCCCGATTAACATTCAAGTGTACAAACAACAAGGCCGAATACGAAGCTTGTATCATGGGTCTCGAAGAAGTGATCGACTTAAGGATCAAAAACTTGGACGTATATGGCGAATCAGCCATGGTTATCAATCAGATCAAAGGAGTTTGGAACACCTACCAATCAGGATTGATTCCTTACAAAGACTACACGAGAAGTTTGTTGCCATTCTTCAATAGAATCGAGTTTCATCACATCCCTCGTGAAGAAAATCACATGGCTGATGCATTGGCCACTCTCTCTTCCATGATTAGTGTAGGTCAATGGAATTACCTACCTAATATTGACATAATGCGCCTTGAGCGGCCCACTTATATCTTTACAATTGAAGCAGTCATATACGACAAACCTTGGTATCACGATATCAAGTGCTTCCTTCAGAAACAAGAGTATCCACCCGGGGCATCCAGAAAGTACAGAAAGACTCTCAGAAGGTTAGCCGGCATCTTCTTCCTGAGCGGTGATACTATCTATAAGAGAAACTTTGACATGGTCTTGCTCCGATGTGTAGACAGACTAGAAGCAAACATGCTGATAAAAGAAATTCACGAGGGATCCTTCGGCACTCATGCCAACGGACACACAATGGTGAGAAAAATTCTGAGAGCAGGGTACTATTGGTTGACAATGGAATCTGATTGCTACAAGTACATGAGGAGGTGTCACAAGTGTCAGATATATTCAGACAAGATCCATGTACCGCCAATGCATCTCAAAGTTCTTTCTTCCCCATGGCCTTTTTCCATATGGGGAATCGACATGATTGGCATGATTGAACCTAAGGCTTCAAACGGACATCGGTTCATCCTGGTAGCCATTGATTACTTCACCAAGTGGGTCGAAGCAGCGTCATACGCCAATGTAACCCGACAACTGGTGGTCCGATTTATCAAAAACAATATCATCTGCCATTATGGTGTTCCAAGCCAGATCATTACCGACAATGGATCCAACTTGAACAACATGATGAGAGAATTGTGTGCTGAGTTCAAGATCGAACACCATAATTCATCTCCCTACCGACCTAAGATGAACGGAGCGGTAGAAGCGGCTAACAAGAACATCAAGAAGATCGTTCAGAAGATGGTTGTAACCTATAAAGACTGGCACGAGATGCTACCCTTTGCTCTTCACGGTTATCGCACATCTGTCCGCACTTCAACAGGGGCAACCCCTTTCTCTCTAGTATATGGCATGGAGGCAGTGCTTCCCATAGAAGTAGAGATCCCGTCAATCCGGGTATTGATGGATGCTAAACTCACAGAGGCTGAATGGTGTCAAAGTCGACATGACAAACTGAATCTGATCGAAGAGAAGCGTATAACAACATTATGCCATGGCTAGTTGTATCAACAAAGAATGAAGAAGGCGTTTGACAAAAAGGTCCGACCTCGCGTCTTCAGAAAAGGAGATCTCGTGCTCAAAAAGATAAAATCATTTCTCACTGATTCCCGGGGCAAATGGACTCCGAATTATGACGGCCCCTATGTGGTCAAGAAAGCTTTCTCAGGCGGCGCCTTGAGACTCACGACTATGGATGGAGAGGAATTTTCCTACCCCACAAATGTTGACGTAGTCAAGAAATACTTCGCCTAAATAAAAAAAAAAAAAAGAAGCGTCTCGGTGGATTGAAAACCCGAAAGGGCGGTCCAGGTAAAAATTAGAGACATAAGTGTAATACCCAAAAATTTTCCCTCTCATTTCTTCATATCATTTAGCATGAGCTTCCATTTCATTTGCATTGCATTCAAGCATAGAAAAAATAAAACATTAAGCATTGCATTGCATATTGCATAAGGACATGTGATCACGGCATCTTCCTTTGATTTGATCTTTCGTATTTAAAGGAGTGTCAGCGTGCATTCAAAGATAAGTGTTTAGCTTCAAGTCAAAGATGATTGTTCAGTTGCGATCCTATTCAGGTGAACGTTTGACCTAATTATAGCCAAACTACCAAGAGGTTGTTTCAAATTCAGATTACCTGTATCAGTGGCTATTTCTCAGGTCGAATCATTATAGGTAGAATTCATCAGGTCAACAAACAGTGGTTCATGGGAGGTTTGATCCAGAAGATCATAAATTCATAAGATGATTCACTCAGAGGGTTGTTATTGCAAGTTGTTCATAAAAGGTTATGTGCATTCAATTGTGATGCTGTGGAAAGCTTGGAATTTGTGTGATTTGGATATCAATTTACTTAGCCATGTTCTTATCCGTTTTTTAATAACCACATCATAAACCATTTTTTACACCAATTTCTAAACCCATTTTACCATGTTCAATTCAAATCTCCATATCCATTTCGATTTCCATTAACCATTTAGCAATTATTTTCTTTTTTATCCATATTCATTTTAGACCTTTTTTTCACTCTTAGAAACCATTTTCCTAAATTCAATATCCAAAGTCAACCCCTAGCCATTTTTCTATTATCTACTTTTAGATCCATTTTGATCCATATCCATTTTAATTTCATGCCCATTTTGAAATCATTGTTTCAATAATCCAATGCCCATTTGGATATCCCATCCCCAACCAAATAATCTTTGAAACTACAACAAGGCCACAAACGCCACACGTGGAAAATTCAGAAAAGGGTGCTAATATTATATTCGCAAAATGGACAGAAGGGATTCAATTCCAATTTCAATTTCAATTTGATTTAGATACTGAATTTAGACCTTAACTTTGGTAATTAGATTTAGATTTTTGCTAATGGTCTTTGAATAGTTGTTTTGTTCACTAGCTTACTAATTGTGTTTACCTTAATTGCTCAATAACCGATTTTAGCTTTTGCTGACTAATTGCACTAATTGTTTTTGCCTTAATCGTCCACTAACTAGTTTTAGAATTAGAACTTTGAACTAATTGATGTTGACATAGTTTGATTTGGTTTTGTTCTAATATAGAACATACTTAGATTTTAATGCTAATATTGACTAATTTTCATAATAGTTTCATTTGGTAACTTTGCTAATAGTCTTTAATATGTTACATAGACTTGTGGCTAATTGTGGTTTACATTTAGTATTGATTTCATTTACTTCTTGTTGACAATTTCCATTTGAATCTTGACTAAACCTTTGAGTTTGTTTTGTAGTGATTCTCACTTGACTTGATAAGTGGTTTAAATGTAGAAGTTGCTGTAACATACACAGCTGCTGTGCACAAAGTGTGCTGTAAGATGTTGTTGCTCTGTCTGGCTGCATATACACCCATTCTGTTCTGGAAATAGTAGCTGTTATAGACTGTTTTTACTTGTTGCTATTTTTACAGCTATGCAGGTGCTGGAGCGCTGTTGTTGCTGCTGTTTATGGCTTATGGCCTTTGTTTTATTGTTTTTCGAAGAGCATTTGGTTCCATGCCTTTCACTGATCTATTCCACTTTCTAACACTTTTGCTCATTTATGCTAGATCAGTAGAAGTTGGTCGGTTTGCTTATACTTTGCTTGCGTTGCTACGGATTGATATCCGTTCGGTATCACTTCTCTTCTCTTTTACTAATTCCGCATTTTTCCTTTCGATGCCATGAAAAGTAGGATTGGGAGTCCGTGCCACTTGGCCGGCAATGATGGACTTCCTCAAAGGAGGCTCTGTTTGTGATTGTTTAATATTGTGCCTGAAGACCTCTATGAGGCATCCCATTCCCATTTCCCCTGGTAAGACCTCCGAGAAGGCAATTGACGGAAGTTAGGGTCCGCAATCGACCCCCGTTATTCTAGTTGAGACGTTCTTAGCTCTCATTACATGATTGAAGCTTTGAACATCACCTGCTCTTGTTATCGAGTCCGTCAGTGGAAGAAGGGTTTAGTAATCAAACCCCCACGCCTTGTTTATAGCTCGCATTGACCAATGCTGATGCTTATGTGATCTAATTCACATCTTCCCCTTCCTTACTCTGCTCTCCATGGTTCTTGATACCATTGGAGGAGTACCTACTTCCCACAGCTAGCTTGTTTGCCTCGGTTGATATGACCCCTTGGCTAAAGCTTTCCCTTTTTTACTTTGATTGTTTGACTATTGCTGACTGACATTGTTTACTCTTTCGTTGCTTTTAATTCATTTTGTGATTGATTTATCCTGTGTTTACTTGTCTGATGACATGATCCCCTTAGGATTCCTAGCTCCACTTAATTTTGGATTAAGGCGGAGGTAGGAGAGACATTAGGATAGCAATCCATGCCTGACAACATTAGGTAGACTTCCCTTGATCCTGACCTTAGGACCATCATTGCATGCTGACTTGTAGGACCGAGTTTCCCCTCAGACTTTCTGTGTGTCATTCCCTTTTGTTCTCTCGCACCCATGCGATCGAGACCGTTTCCTGTCCGCCCGTAGTACCGTGAACTACGGATGCTCTGATTCCTCTTTCTTTTCAGATTGCGGATACGTAGGCACGAGATGCGATATCTCGGCGAGCACACTAACAACTAACTTTCGTTTTCTCTTACGCTTTGAGTCTCTTCTCCTTTCTTTTAGGATTAGATTTGTTAAACCACATTAACCATAGGATCTCCAAGCATGTTAACACTAGGGTGTGTCTTAGTTTCCCCATAGATTTTTACCTTTTTCTCCGTCCTTGAGTCTTTCATCTTCTCATCTCAAAGAAAATCCAAAAACATCCAATAAAGGTAAGCCTTTATTGCATTTAGGCCTTTCATATAAAGAAAAGATTATAAGGGGTCTTCTCTTATAATCTTAGAATGTGTAGCATATGGCCCATCTTAGGTCAATGTGTTACATATTTGATCTTGTATGAGGGACTTAAATGCAATACTTGTTGAAGGTGCAAATAATAAAAAACACTTCTTCACTTCATAATCAACAAAACACTTAATAAATACCAGTATGCTAGTGTGTTTGAACCTTGACAATTGGAACTAAGTGTGGGGGTCTTCTTCACTCTTAGTGTGCATTCTTACCCATTCCATCTTGGAATGTGAGAACGTACACATTCCAATGGCTAAGATCCAGATACACTGTCGTATGCAAACAAATCCAACACACTTCCTTCTAAAAGACAAAAACAAACAATAACGTCTTTCCTTCGGGAATTCTTTTCTCACCTCATTCACTCTTAGCGTACGAACGCGCTTCTACTCGTTCTCTTGCAAGATGGTAACGCACTCGGACCGGCGAGCCTGCAACACCTGAGCTAGAACGTAAGCCGTTCTCTAAAAAACAATCCATCCCTAGTGAGGGGAACTACGTCGCTCTGATTCTCATGTTCCCGATGAGATACGTAGGCAGTGGGGTAGGGCCCATGCGAGCACTTCTTTTATTTTCCCTACATTTGTTTCTCGTTTCTTTCCGTTCTTGTTCCTTTTCCTTTCCAGTAGCAGCGGAGCTCCAGTTTTCTACACCCTTTGATTGAAGCAAGCAAGCGTGGATCCCATCGGGTACGATGGACGCGTGGGGGTGCTAATACCTTCCTCTCGCGTAACCGACTCCCGAACCCATTTCTCTTGGTCGTAAGACCATGCTTTTCCTTTCTCTCAGGTTTATGCGGTGTTTCCTTTCCCTCTCATGGGATAAATACACATTGCTGGCGACTCTGTTTTGGTGCCACTTTCGCGTTTGTACTAGGATGAAAATCCCGGGAGCGACAATAAGCAAAAATCATCCCGATGTATTGGAAATCTCAAAAGTACAATCCAGGCAAAAGTTAGGGATAATGGCAAGTAACTACGTCCAACAAAGGGGCAAGTCCCTCAGCAGCAGTAATGCCATCCATCAGGAAAACTCCAGTCAAGGTCATCTTTGACGGAAGCTCAGGATGCCCAGAATTCAAAGTTGGTAGAAGGATAGTGGTCATTATGTTTCAACGTAGTCGTTTTCCTTTTAAATTACCATTTTCTAGGTTTGTAAATACTCTATGGAATCACGCGCTTGGATGATTTCCATCCTATCAATAAAGTTTGAGCCCTTGTGCTTTTGTTTGCAATTCTTATTTGTTTTAGCTTTACAGAATAACATTTTAACATGATTAACGATTCTTGAAAAAAAACAAAAATGAATTTACTTGTCAAACTTTTCCTGCTTTTTAAATAAAGATGGCAATTTCTTTTGACTGTTGAACATCGAAAGAACATTGATCGCTTCTCCATAAGTAATCGAACCTCAAAGTGCAGAATCAAAGTACTTCTTCTAAACCAGTATGCCTGAATGAAGGATCAGCTGTGTCAGAGACCATGTTTCATTTGACATCCCCGACATAGTTCTTATCTCCTATGCCCGACCAACGGTTTTCCCCACGGGGACTATCTCTCCTAAGCAAGGCAGAATTGCTATTTTGAACCGAAGATATGTCTTCGTCCCCTGCAGTGGCCGAGTATCTAATCGTGTTCATCTATTAGTCTGTATGTCGCGTTAGTTTTGTCAGCATAAACATACATACATCATGCATTATTGATTTACATTCATATTCATATTGCATCACTATTACTCTAGTCGGTATTATCCCCTAGTGATAAAAGTCCTCTCAATCGAGTTGTCAGTTCTTTCCTCGTCAGGAAATGTTGCGTCTGAACACTCTCCTCCAGTTTATTTCTGGATTGAAGTTGGTCCCTTGACCACTTTGATAACTTGAACCTCTGAAAGACAAAAAGACCTTCGATAAATGTCACTCTTCGCCATTCAAGATGATATCTTCGCTTTCCCGAATTAAGGAAAATCCTCAGAGAAAGCCTCTTAATCAAAGATTCGGCAATACAGCAGTTCTTCTTTTGAAAATTCGCTGACGAAAAGGTCATCAGCACCTCAAACTTGGATTACATCACATGGCATTTATCCGAGAAGATCTCAAGGAAAAGTATGATGTAATATCCCCAAGCGGAAATAGTCACTCAAGAGACTCGTTTTCCCCAGTAGAGTCGACAAATGGCGTCTCTAACAGAGAAGTTTGTGCAGCTCTGTAACTCAGACGAATGGGTTTCCCCAGCAAGTCTGACATCAAAACTTTTTCCCATCAAATGGCATCTCTCCAGGAAAATTCGGTGAGAAGTTTGAGGAAGACCGCTACACATAGCGTCCCTTGTCAAGAAAGTTTATTGACAAAAGAAACTAAGACCAGGTCCTTGGTAGGCAACCAGGATCGAGGGGAAGTTTATTGCAGAAACTTAGACCAGTTCATTGGTAGGAAAATAGGATCAAGGGGAAGTTTATATATGAGATTGAGACCAATTCCTTGGTAGAAGACCAGGATCGAGAGGAAGTTTACGTCAGAAACTGAGACCAGTTCTTTGGCTGAAGACCAGGATCGAGGGGAAGTTTACCTTTTCTAAGCATCATTGCTTAGCGAAAGAGGATGGATGAGCCAACTACCATTCATAAACACCGTCAAAATTTTGGGTATTCCGATATTTAATCCTCTTGCACCCCGAATGCCCGAATACCTTCGCCATTCACACCTTCGGGTACAAGAAGATTAAATAGGGGCATCTGTCATACCCCAAATTTTGACCACTAAGATTTCCCATCATTGTGCAAATCATTACCACAATATGGATGAACCATCATGCCTCATCAATCTCCGCAAAGATGATTGAGCATTCTCTACAAACAAGAGTTAGGGTTTTGAGCCCTCTCAGAGCACTTAGACAAAGGATCAATCAAGAAATGACATGATCTTCAACTTGTCTAGCCTCTCAAACACCCACAAAGGATCAAGAGGACTTCCACATGAAGAATCAAGCACACGACTGCGGCATTCCAAGTAAATTAAGCCTCAAGATCGCCAGTGTCACCAAATTAGGGGTTTGATCGACCAGGGTCTCCAGATGAAAATTTTCATCTGGGCATGAGCCAATGCTTCAAAATATAACTTAAGATACTCCAAGGAACCTCTTGGACCCAATCATCCAGTCAATTTAGCCTTTGGGGATGCATTTATCAAAAATCAAGAATTAGGGTTTCTTGACATAATTCACCCCTAAGTTGACTTTTGGGACAGAGCATGAGCCAAGACCTCAAGACATGATTTGAGGGTCTCCAATAAACCACATTGATCCATTTGCAACAATGGATTGATCCAAGAAGCTTGAGTCACAAGCCTCAATTTCATCAGGACCACAATTAGGGTTTCGCAAGAAAAGTCAACTGTACCTTTAACTTTTGATCAAGACATGATCCCAAACCTAGGGACATGATTCAATACACCCTACAACACCTATGTAACAAATCCATTAGATTTGATTTAGGTCAAGGACTTGATTTCACCAAGGATCGCATAGTTTGGAATTCATCTGATAAAAACTCAATTGTGCACAAAAGTCAAAGTTTGACTATTTGAGATTTTTCACAATTATGGTTCTTTGACCCTAAAATGATGTTAATGAGTGATTTAAATCAACATTCATCAAGAAAAATCAAAGAAAGTGGGATAACTTGTAAAAGGGGTAACCATTAAAAACTTAGAATTTTTCCAAGTTATGGAACAAAGTGGCTAGGGTACCAACTTCCAAGGATCATAACTTGAGATCCAAACAACCATTTTGAATGATCCAAAGATGGATTTGTAGCTCTCATGGTATATTTTAAAAGTTTCAACTACACCTCATTCCAATTCCTCATAGATTTCAAGTTATGATTGGATCAAAATCACTAAAAACATGAAAACCCCTCTTTTTCAACACTTAGACAAAATTCTGTCCAAGACAGATTTTGTTGAAAACACCAAAACTTATGGGATTTTTTCACACAGTTGCAAGCTGAATCAATTCAAGATATAAACATCAAAGTTGTTGTACATGTTTCCTACAATCCAAGGAACTTATTGGCATGAAACAACTCAGCTTGAGCCAAGAGAAATCCATGCCCAAAGTCATGGTGCTACAACTGTTTTGAAAAATTAGTTTTCAAGTTTTCTTGCTTCACACGATTTCTGAGTCATGACTTGTGATCTCTATGCCACCTGTATCCAACCTGATCACACTGTATCTGATCCAACCTGATAAGTTAGGCCAAGAATACTTCAAAGCTCATCCTTTGGCATGATGAATAGTGGAACAAATACATGGAATTCAAAGGCAATTTAATGTAAATAGTGCACTTTCAAGATTCTGATCACTTGTAGTCAAGATGCCCTAATAAACAACAATTAAAATGACTGAGGAATGTGGAATCAGTCAAGGCATAGCTGATCTATTTGGGGCAGCTATTACACCTAGTGCAAGAGGCATTTATCCTAAGCCAATCCATTTGAAGGTGATCTGATCTTGCAACCATTCACTATTCCTCCAAGACAAGAGTTGATCACCTATAAATAGAGGTTCCAAATGATCATTCAAGGCACACCAAAGCAGCTTCAACATTGCTTTCTCTCATTCTTTCTTAAGTGCCAAATTTCTTTGTTTTTGAGCAACAACCATCGGGTTTTGAGTTGCAGCCTTAAACAATCCAATCCAATTGCTCAAACACATCACATATGATGTATATGAGGTGTTCAAACACTTAAATCATCTCTGTAACACCTTTAGCTCAAAATCACTCTTCAACCAAGCCATTATGCATCCATTCTGCAGTTGGATTCCTCCAACTTGATCCAAAGATTTTCAAAGTGTTACAAGGCTTGCAATCCACTCAACAACATCCATTGAAGCTGTAGGGATCATCAAATCACTTCTGGAACACCATTTGTGCAGAGTTCCATTTCAGCTTGCATCAAGGTAAGCCTCAAAACTCTCATAACATTATCCATGCATATTTCCCCGCATGATACTTTTGCCAATTGCTTGTCATCATATGTTTAGTATTTCCCCTCAATCAATTTTTGTTTACAATTCGTATATAGGATTTCCTTGAGTTCATGCTAATTTTAGGGTTCTTCGGGTTTTAACTTGTTATGGTCTGATTCAATCCATTTCAACAAAGTTGAATATTACCATCATATTCCTTGTTCAAAAACACATGAAATTGGTGTTTGAATTATGTCAAATGGTTGAGAAACGAATGAGTTAGAGAGCTTCACGCATCTGAGTTTGATGATGAAGATGGCCATGGCGCCATGGTTCAGAAAACCAACCAAATTTGCTATATATTTTTCCCTTGCCATATATTAAATGAATTGGCATTGCGCCCTAGTGGTTGATCAGCTGGTTTGTGTGTATTAGCAAGCGAAAGGTCTAGGGTTCGAATCCCCCTCGCCCCAGACCTCTTTTTTATCATTTGTCCTATTTTTTTTATTTTTTCATATTATTTTATTAATGATTTGAAAAATTAATTTCTCACTCAATTTTTATCATATTTTATTGGTTTTTTTTCTAAAAAATCACAAAAATAGTAAAATATTTTATTCTACAAAAAAATCAAACTTATACCATTTATTTAATATAATTGGTATTTTTGTAAATAAATTCATTTTAATTGTTTTTAAACATTTAAAAAATGAATATTCATCTTGAAAATCAAAACCAAATGAGTTTTAAATCATCTTGTGATTAAAACCTCATTTTTCAAACCTTAACCAAAAATCACAAGTGGTTTCTTTAAACTTATTTGGTATTTTTGTCATTTTTTATTAATTTTCTTTGAAAAATTACTTTTAAAAAGTGAAAATTAGGGTTTCTTTGATTTTTAATCATACTCAAATATTCCAAACTTTTTGGGCCTCTTGAGAGAGTGTAAGTCCTATCCTTTTATAAATAAAAACTGTTTTTGGGCCTCAGTGCATTGTATAAGTCCCGATACAGTCAAAAAGTTCGACGCAGTCGTCGCCTTTTAAACAAAAAAACCATTGGGCTTCTCCTTGAGCTATAAGACCCATTTTTATTCATTTTCAAACTTTTTGGGCCTCTTGAGAGAGTGTAAGTCCCATCCTTTTGTAAATAAAAATCATTTTGGGCCTTAGTCATTGTATAAGCCCCACTGTATTTTCAAAAACCTCGGCATGATCGCCGTTTTCAAACAAACAACTGGGTCTGCCCTCGTGTTGTAAGTCCCATTTCTTTTCTTTAAAACACTTTTGGGCCTCTTAAGAGAGTTTAAGACCCACCTTTTGTACAAAAAACCTTTCCTCAGGCCTCAATCACTTGTATAAGTCCTTGTACAAATTCAAAACAACAGTGCAATCACTGTTAAAATTTGGGCCTCTCCTTGAGTTGTAAGCCCCAATCTCTGTTCAAAATACTTTATCCTTTGATTTTGAATCCAAATATATAGTTGTTATCAAAACTTTCTTTAATTTCTTTGTTGAACAACTAACAGCACAACATGGAAGCTCTACAACGGGTAAGTGTTTATTCGCTTTCTTTTATCTGCTTTCATATATATAACTGTATTGTGGGGCTGCTTCACTGTAAGTCTTATTTCATACCCTCTTATATACATGTCATATATCAACTGTATATATACTAGTATAGTTATTTAGAGTTTTCCCCTGCAATTACGTCTAGAACTAGGTAAAGCCCGTTGGTCACTCTTGAATACAAACAAAACTAGATCCCCATAGTATTCCAGATACAGTCTTCCCTTCTCTTGGGGTTAAACAATATGGTACAAAGAGAAAGGCAGTATTCTCGGTGAACCTTTTCTCTGACTGTCACCATTAGAAATTGTCAAAGAAACTCTACTCCCCAGAGATGATCTTTTCTCCGTGAATGGCATCTCTTGAGTTTCTTCCAAATTCTCGAACTTTCCTGGAATGATCTCTTCTCTGTGAATTACATTTCTTGAACTTCTCTTAGTTTGGGGACCCACAGGCTTCCTAAAAGCATCCCCTCCTCCTCTTGGGCGTTGTACAAGGACCCTTCGGCTTCTTAGAAGTTTCCTATGCCTTCTCTTGGGCTTAATACGAGGACCCTGACGACATCTTAAAGGTATAAGATAGAACTTAGTCATCCTTTGCTAGAGCAGTCCTTCCGATGTCAAAACTCCAGCCATTTTAGGGTTGATTCTCATCCCTTAATACCTGTGCCTCATCTTGGGCATTGTACAAAAGATAAAACTCTAGACTTGGATAGTCTAACCCCCTTGAGTCTCAAAGACATTCTCAAGAACAGTAGAAACCCTGGTCATCTTGGAAAAATCTCCAGGAGAACCTAAACCCAGTCTCTCTCATGAGAGTTCCCCAACCAGGATCAATTTATCATCATGATAACACTATCTCAAATCAGAACCTCAAGGCATCTGATCGTTTTGGACCTGTTTTTAGATCACAATAATCCTCAACAGAAGATAGCCTCCTCTTAGGGTTTGTATAATGATCCTTCCTCATGAAGTCAGCCTCCTCTTGGCCTTTGTACAAATGATTCCTCCCCAGCAGAGCTAACCTTTTCAGACTCTCTTGTTGAGTCAACCACTTTTAGCCTCTGTCTTGGGCTTTGTACAAGACATATAATAAACACTCTCTTGTTGAGTATAAAAGTCTCTCTTGTTGAGTCAACTTTTAGCCTCCGTCTTGGGCTTTGTACAAGACATATAAAAACACTCTCTTGTTGAGTATGAAACATTCTCTTGTTGAGTACAAAACACTCTCTTGTTGAGTATAAACGACTCTCTTGTTGAGTCAATATCCTTTTAGCCTCAATCTCGGGCTTCGTGCGAGACAGCAAATCACTCTCTTGTTGAGTATAAAAGACGCTCTTGTTGAGTCAATCACCTTTTCAGACTCTCTTGTTGAGTCAAACCTTTTAGCCTCCGTCTTGGGCTTTATACAGGACAAATAAAAGTACTTTCTTGTTGAGTCAAACCCTTTCAGCCTCCATCTTGGGCTTTATACAAGATACATTCTCCCCAACGGAGTCAAAATCCCTTTTAGCCTCAATCTTGGGCTTTGTACAAGACAGAAAGAACATTTTCCCCGGAAAAGTCAACCTTTTAGCCTCCTCTTAGGCTTTGTATAAAGAAATCCCAGGTTGAGTCAATAAACCTTTTAGCATCAAATTTGTGCTTTGCTCACAACATACAAACATCAACAATTCCTCTTTAGAGGTGACATTTTCCCTCTCAGTCATAACCCTTCAGCCTCATATCTTGGTCTTTGAACAAGATACAAATCACCTTTAGCTTCAATCTTGGGCTTTGAACAAGACACCAAAATATCTCTTTCCTCCCCTTGAATAGGAGGAACTACGGTCGCTCTGATTTCTCTGTTTCGTTAAACGGGAATACGTAGGCATAAGATTGTGAAATCTTAGCGAGCATACCAATCAAAAGAAAACCCAAGGTCCAGTACCTTCATACATCAATCAAAAAACATCAGATCCAGCATCCTGCCAAAACCCTCATGAACCGTCGAGACACTCTGTTCTTAAGCAAAATAACCTAAGGAGAGACCCCCTATTTGATAGCATCTGTAAACCAACAGTCATCTGTTTAAACTCAGTATGCAAGCAGGGTTAATTGGAGACATCTGTTTCCCTTCCTTAATCAGCTCAACAGGATAAAAATGAATCGAACTGTAGTACCAAAGCGATAGTGATTCGAAACCACAAAAATCACGCTACAATCCTAACTAGGATGGAATTAGAGCATTCGTAGTTCACCTCACTATGGGTGAGGAACACTTGATAATGATCAAGGTTCAAAGGGGAAATGAGTATTCATGATCATGATACTCGCATAAAGTTAAAGAACTCTCTAAGTCTAAGTTGTAAGGCTAGTCTAAGGAGATTGACTTTGAACAAAGTCAAAAGGGGGGTAAATACTCATTATGATGAGAATCACATAGAATTTACAAACTCTATCTCTAAATTTCAATGTAAAAAATGGCTCTAATGAGGCCAAGGAAAAGGTGAGTACACATTATGATGGTACTCATATAGAGTTGAAAAACTCCTTGTTAACTCAAGTGGAAGGGTGAATGGCTCTAATAAGGCCAAAGGGAAGATAAGCATCTATGATGATAGTGCTTACAAAAGGGGTGAGGATCCTAAACTAGGTAAAGGGGAGTGGCTCTAATGAGGGCAAAGGATTTATCCTAATAAGGTCAAGGGAAAGGGATGGTTCTAATGAGGCCAACGGTAGATGATGGCTCCAAAAAAAGCCAAGGGGTAATGAGCTATCTATGACATTAAAGTAAATAGAGAGACTTTCCTTTGGAAGGAGGGGACAAAGAGGCTTAAGGAGAAAAGCTAACAAGCTAGACTCACTTAAGGGGATAACTTAATAAAGTTGAAAATAAAAGACAACAAATGATGCTCACACATGATGTTGGTAAACATACAAATATAACACATGGATATGATGGTGAATGTGATGACATTCAAAGTAGGCACTTAAGAAAGTATACAAGTGGCAAGTTAGCACACAAGGATCATTCCAAGGTAAACACCTAAAGGGATCTTGCTACAAGTTTATACATATTAATCAACTAGGTAATAACCTAACATGGTGCTATGTCTTTGACAAAAGCTTTACATAGGAGGAAAAGTATCACCTAATTTGTATTTGAGGTCCACTTTTAAGAAAGGGAAAGTTTAAGTGTTTTAGGCACCTATATACATGGTGTGTCCTAAGTTGATGGTTTGTATACATTAAGATGTTATAAACATGGGGAAAGAGTTCTAAATGAAGGTAAATACCTATCTAAAACTTCAAAGGGGATGACAAAAGTTTATAAGCTTAACATAAACAAATACACTTAAAAGTGTACCTAAAGCAAACTAAACAAGTGTGTTCAAGTTCAAGTTATGGCTCAAAGGGT
The DNA here is from genome assembly GCA_022829125.1 of Lathyrus tuberosus. Taxonomy (NCBI): domain Eukaryota; kingdom Viridiplantae; phylum Streptophyta; class Magnoliopsida; order Fabales; family Fabaceae; genus Lathyrus; species Lathyrus tuberosus. The sequence goes on along the minus strand of JALAZF010000706.1, from coordinate 68,189 downwards.
TTAAAACATGTTAAAACAAGTTTATAAAAATCCAAAAGTATCAAGAAAACAAGGGGTGCAACAAAGGAAGTCAAAATAAATTTTATGAAAACCCTAAAATCTACACACTTTGCACATGAACAAAAGCTTTGAAAATAAATATTTTTTTGGGAAAATTTTAATGTCATAATAAAATAGGCAAAAAGAATGTGAAATTCTGGTACAGATGTGTGATGTCTTTGTGCAATGTCACAACATCGCAATCTGCTAAACAAGGCAATAATAAAAACAGTAAATGAACACAATCAATTGTTCACCCAGTTCGGTTCAACCAACCTACATCTGGGGGCATACCAAGCCAGGAAGGAAGTCCACTATTAGTAGTATCAAATTACAGACTCAACAGACCAGTTGACAATCTACCTAATTCAATCACTACCCAATGACCCTTCTACCTAAGTCCTCCCTAGGTAAGAGACTCCATCTCACTTCCAATCATCTCAATGATGTCTAGCAGTCAACTACACCGTCACTGCATCAACAGCTTGACTCCTTAAACTTTTCTATTACATATACCTTATAAGACACACTTCCATGACAGCCCTTAGGAGTTGCTTCAAAGCTTCCTCCAAGAACAATACATCTCTTACCTACAGGCTTCGAGATAAACACGATGACCATCCCACAACCCGGGTGGTTCATCAATCAACACAGCCCTTCTAATCTACATGATGGCTGGCTTCCCAAAACTAGGTTACAATGCTTCTATTTATAACCTATTTCCCAACTGGATTTGGGCCTTCAAATCATATCAAATCTTCTGTTCCAAATCTCCAACAGATTCTGCTATTAATTGGATCTTCAATCAAATCTTCAATTTAAATCTTCAATAATTAACTCTAAATATTCTCCATATCTTTATGCATTAAATTCAGCTCCACATAATATTTCCAGGATATTATGTATCTTTTAAATCTTCTCTTTAAATCAGCTGCAAGATCTTCTCCACACAAATAGGAACAATTCTCCATGTCTATTTGCACAAAAATAGTAACAAACTATTCTCCACAAGATATGCAGAATTAATTGTATCTTCTCCAATAAATTCGCATCCAATCTAACTAACAGATCTCCTCAAATCAAACTAATGCGTGCAGCCCTAAAAACATCAGATGTTTTAAGTTTCTGGTATAGTGATGTCAAGACATCGCTTGTGACATCACTCTTCAGCACTTTAACTCTTCAACACCTTAACATTCTGCAATACAAAAACCACAACAGATGGTTTTCTGATGTTCTGTCAACTGATGTTATGACATCAGGTTTGACATCAGCACAAAAATGCAACCCTTAAACACTTAACATAACCAGAATGTTAACTAAACATAACAAGGCTGTTAAAAACTCATGTTGAAACATCAACCATGACATCAACATTGTTTTACCAAAATTCTAGCCAACTCCAAGAATTAACAATCTCCCCCTTTGGATAATTTTGGCTAAAACAATTTCAGCCTACATCAAACCAACTTGGACCAACTTGCAGCAGAAACGAACACTTTCACATCAGCATAGGGCAAACTCCCCCTCAAACCAAGAACCAGCTCACAGCTGTTCAAACACTCTCCCCCTCAACTGCTGCACCATATCAGAAAAGGCTTCACAACCACACCTTGGCAACCACTAGGCTAACTCTCCCCCTTTTTAGCCATAATTGGACAAACTCTGAACATACCCCTGAGTCATCCAACCAATATACTCAGACCAGAGCAGACTAATCTCCATCTCACAATAGCTGAACAACCCTACTTTTCTCCCCCTTAATTTCTGCACTTCTGCACTATAACAACAGCAGTCAGCTACATCCTCTGCAGCATATTCCTTGACTTGATTCCTTAGCAACAATCAACTCCTTTTGACAGCATATGACAATTGTACTCTTGGCTCTGACGCTCTGACATTTGTACTCTTTGATACTCTTGGCTCTCTTGGCTACTTCTCCCCCTATCTAAGATAACAAATGCTCCTTTGCAAGAAGAACACCTTAAATGAATGGAAAACATAAGACTCATCTTCATGTCTTCAAGAGCGCACTCTCTGTTCAACACACCTGATCTTGCCAAGTTGATCAACTTCTCTCTGTAATATCCACAGGAATGATCACAATGAACTCCTTGATCATAACACAGTCATTCCCTATCATATTCTTCATCTTCAGACTTCCAAGCAATCAATACCTGATCTACTTCAGTCTTCTCTACATTCTCCATCTAAGGCAGACCTTCTACTTCATCATTCTCCCGTATGACTATGTAGACGCTCCTTAGGCATGATGTAGGCACCAATCTTCTGAACCAGGGCATAATTATCCTTCACCAAGGATATTCAACCAGATAATGTCCCAACATAAGTTAGAACATCTGCCACACGCCAAGATATCATCACCATGATTCTTGATAAGCTCCACCAACTGGACTTACTATTGCATAGTAATCCAAAGAACTAGAGAGTTATACTCTCCTCCACCTTCAAGAAGAGTAGTCTCCTTGAGTCTTCAACTCATCACCCTTCTGCCCAAGAGTAACTTGTTCCAAGACAAACCTCAATAATAACCAGCTGCCACACTTTGATTATCCTGATTCTTCGAAACCACTACTGAGATCAACCAAATGCCACAGTTTGATTACCTCATTCATGACTCCTCATATGAAAACAGTCAAATGCCATATTTTGACCTTTTTCACGTTTGTCAGAATTCTCACAAAGATAACTTGATCTACCAAGGAAACTTGATCTTCAAGTCACATGATCCACTTGCTCAAAAGCAAACACACTTAGACTCCCTAAGCCATGGTCATGCAACATCTTCTCCTTCCTACAGCTCCCGCAAACTGCCATGAGAACGATCTTTTTGAAGCATCCTATTGTTCATTCCTGTAGATCACCCTACCAATAACTGATGAGCCACATCACCAGCTGAGACTCCTGATGATGAGCTAGATGTCATAACATTATGTCATCCAACTGTTGAATTCAACTCCTCCTTCTGCCACTCAGAAGAACCTCCTCCCTTTGCAGAACCAGATTTCCATGCTCTCATAGACTTGATTCAACAGTCAAGTTTGAGTAGACAACCTCCATCCTGCTCAGAACCTCCAAAGACTTCAAACCTACCACATCTGAATCTTCAGAAAACAAGTAGTTCAAAACTACCACATAGCTATACCAAAGAATGCCACTTCCCTCAGTAGAGCTGTCAGTAGAAAGCCAGAGATAACTGCCACTTATCCTCGACCTTCACAACCAGAGCAAACACTATGCTCCAACCCACTTAGATCAGAAATAAACTGATCCAAGCTCTAACCATCAAGAATATGATGTCTTCATAGTCTGCATCTTCAACAGCATAATTCAGGTTGTCACACACATCAGACAACTGCCAAGCTCCCAACAAGGTCTTTACAAACAGCCAGCAGATGATACACACTTCTGATACAGTCAGCTGATAAGGCTACCTCAGGTTGTCATCTTCAAACATCACGCTACTCCATCATGGCCCACAAAAATAAATATCCAGACACAGATTTGCATAATTCTCTAGACAAATACTCAGTCTCCCGTCAAAGTATTTACCCTTATGCACAACATCACTAATAGACAAATACTAAGTCTCCCGTCAAAGTATCTACTATTAGACAGAATAAGATTACCTTCTCACCCAAGGCATGACATTTGGTCTGACATACTTTTATGCACACTTGTGGCATTAGCTGATCCCTCTTTTAAAAATTCACACTGCTGATCACTTCAGATTAGGTAAGTGGCTTGATCTGATATTCCACCATGTGCACACCAAACGTCCTTGGCTGAGTAATCAATGATGTTTCAACATCAGTTCCGACATCAGTCTAAATCACATTAACCATCTACTATGGCTTTGGAGACAGTAACCACAGTAATCCACACACAAGAGGATTGACCATCAGCATCTGAGCAACCTTCAAAACCAGACCATACACACGAGTAGGAACCTGCATACTCTACATCTCAAGGATCTTCTTCTCAACCATTCAACCTACAAGGATGCCCTTCAATCCTTGCCAAACAAAATGTTCCATTATGTGAGGACACCACATAACTGAACTCCAGCTTTAAAGGAAACTTCTCATGCAGATACCAACATCTCCTTGCACAAAACTGAAATGCTCATCCTATGGTATTTAACTCCTGGCTGCTTTGATCAGAAGGAACATTCAGATATCAGAGAAAATGTTTTTGACACTTGAGCTTGACCTCCACAAAAACAAACAGCCTTTGAACACCTACTCACTTATCCAATGAGTGACACTATATTGATCATCTCTTGACCAATATACATATCTAAGACATGTTTCTTGAGGGAAACTTCTTAGACACACAACCCAGATGCCTCCTCTTCCAAGCCAGGAGTAGGTTCCAAACAGATGTAATCAATACACATATGTTTAGCCCGCAAGCATCTGTTATGCCAACAAGATTCTGCACAATCTGCTGGTTTTATGTTCCAACATCTGGTAGGACATAAGTTCTCTTCATAAGAACCACACCAAAAGATCCTTTAACACAGCCCAGAGATTGACCTTGTAGGGTTGAAGGCAAGAATAAACGGCTTCTAACTTTCTTCAGATCTCTTTTCAACAAGCTCATATAAGAGTTCCTTTATGAGTGGACTTGGGATGAACCATAAGTATCTTTGGCAACTCTATCAAGCTAGTTGAAGATATCCTCAAGTATCACCACACCATGTCATACATCTTCAGAGGAGAACAGAATGTTGCAGCCTTAAAAAAAACCATCAGGAATTTTCCATCAGATATATAAATATGCAGCGGAACATACACCAGAAAACTCCTCTACAACCTTCAGGCAAAACATAATAACCCTTGCATAAACAAGACACTCCAAGTGCACTAGGTCATCATAAGTCACAACAGCTTTCCTCAGTTTGAACACTTCATTCTCCACTCCAAGGGATCATCAAGTCCAGAACTATCTTCCTTGCTCATGAACCAGAAAGTATCTTCCCTAGATCTCATCCAGAAACAGACAGGATGCCTGCTCTGATACCAATTGAAATTCTGGTACAGATGTGTGATGTCTTTGTGCAATGTCACAACATCGCAATCTGCTGAACAAGGCAATAATAAAAACAGTAAATGAACACAATCAATTGTTCACCCAGTTCGGTTCAACCAACCTACATCTGGGGGCATACCAAGCCAGGAAGGAAGTCCACTATTAGTAGTATCAAATTACAGACTCAATAAACCAATTGACAATCTACCTAATTCAATCACTACCCAATGACCCTTCTACCTAAGTCCTCCCTAGGTAAGATACTCCATCTCACTTCCAATCATCTCAATGATGTCTAGCAGTCAACTACTCCGTCACTGCATCAACAGCTTGACTCCTTAAACTTTTCTATTACATATACCTTAGAAGACACACTTCCATGACAGCCCTTAGGAGTTGCTTCAAAGCTTCCTCCAAGAACAATACATCTCTTACCTACAGGCTTCGAGATAAACACGATGACCATCCCACAACCCAGGTGGTTCATCAATCAACACAGCCCTTCTAATCTACATGATGGCTGGCTTCCCAAAACTAGGTTACAATGCTTCTATTTATAACCTATTTCCCAACTGGATTTGGGCCTTCAAATCATATCAAATCTTCTGTTCCAAATCTCCAACAGATTCTGCTATTAATTGGATCTTCAATCAAATCTTCAATTTAAATCTTCAATAATTAACTCTAAATATTCTCCATATCTTTATGCATTAAATTCAGCTCCACATAATATTTCCAGGATATTATGTATCTTTTAAATCTTCTCTTTAAATCAGCTGCAAGATCTTCTCCACACAAATAGGAACAATTCTCCATGTCTATTTGCACAAAAATAGTAACAAACTATTCTCCACAAGATATGCAGAATTAATTGTATCTTCTCCAATAAATTTGCATCCAATCTAACTAACAGATCTCCTCAAATCAAACTAATGCGTGCAGCCCTAAAAACATCAGATGTTTTAAGTTTCTGGTATAGTGATGTCAAGACATCGCATGTGACATCACTCTTCAGCACTTTAACTCTTCAACACCTTAACATTCTGCAATACAAAAACCACAACAGATGGTTTTCTGATGTTCTGTCAACTGATGTTATGACATCGGGTTTGACATCAGCACAAAACTGCAACCCTTAAACACTTAACATAACCAGAATGTTAACTAAACATAACAAGGCTGTTAAAAACTCATGTTGAAACATCAACCATGACATCAACATTGTTTTACCAAAATTCTAGCCAACTCCAAGAATTAACAGAATGAAAGGATGCAAAAAGAATGGGTTAAAAAACCCTAGACATTAAGAAGTTATGATTTTTTAAAGTTTGTAAAAGAAAATAAAAGACTAAGTAATAAAAAGAAATAGGGAGGGTCTAAGTGGGAGTTGAACCCATACCCTTAGTCTCAATGCTAAAACACTTAACCAGCAGCGCTGGTTGTTGGGCTTGTATAGTATGTGCTTTCAAAAAAATAAAAAGGAAGTTCCAAGTGAAATGCTTCAAAATAACGCGCGCTGGCAAAAGGGTTGATAGCAAGGATCGAACTCAGGTCATGAGAGTTACAAGGTAAAGGAAAGGCAAGTGTTGCGCCACTAGGGTGGCCGTTACATCCGTTCATGTAATTCACCCTAAATAATAATATGGAAAACCTAGTTTCCAGGTCAGAATGACGCCATGGCATGGTTCAGACCTGGTTGTGACCTAGAATTAATCATTTGCAAGAGCAACCTTAGCTCTCAAGTGGTTCCAGCCTCCTCCCAATCGTAGTTGCGGAGGATCGAACTGTAGTCCTCCCTACCATGTCCAGTTTCAATCACCATTGGACCAACTAACGTTTGGTCAAGGTCATCTAGTTTATATTATGGGTTGTGTCAATTAGTGAAGCACACTTAAAATTCACTTTCCAGATCGATTCAATAAACATGCTTTGTTCCTTTTTCTCTTTAGTTCACTTTGATGTTTAGGGCCTCTCTCGTACTGTCTCTACTTTTTAGTCTAAGTATTTTTTTAATTTATAGATTATTTTTCATGTTGCACGTGGTTATTTTTAATAAAGAATATATCTAAATTATTTTATGATTTTAAAATTTTTTATCAAAAATAAAAACTAAATTTGGTGTGTTTATTCTTACCTTAAGAAGTGATAAATCTCTTGGACATCAATATCTTCCACTCCAAGAAAGCTTTTGTCTTGTAATTTTCTTCAACTTGTAGTATCAAATTCCATCTTTAAGTGAAGCTTTCAAGTATTTCCACTGGATGCTTGAGAAAAAAGTTACAACCTTGGAAAGTAGGTCACTTGATCATGGAAATTTATGCTTAGAAAAATTCAAGAACCCTAATTTTGGCAATTTTGCATCTTTGAATGATTTCTTGGATTAATCATGATCAAATTCAGTCATCTTCCGTATTTTTATGATCCTTGACTTGTGAAGTCCATAATTGACCAACAATTCCAAAAGTCAAACTTTGACTTTGATCCTTAGTTGACTTTTCACCAGTTGAATCAAAATCTTTCAATTGTCAACAAATCAAACTTCTTGAGTTAATCCAAACACATGAATGGACTAAAATAATGTAATTATGACCTTTGAATCATGTTTTGAGGTATGAGAACATCTCAGATGAAGTAGTCAACTCCAAGCTGTCTTTGGTCAAAACCCTAATTTGGTGTACCAGATGAATTGGAGCTTGATGAAATTGCATTGATGTAATCTCGCACTTGATTGTGGATGAAAGGAAACTCTTGATAATGTTGAATGAATTGGGAGTTTGAGAAGTTGAGAATCACACAAATTCTTGATTAATCATCTGCTTGAATTGCTTGATGCCAAAACCCTAACTTGTAGACAAAGCAAGCAAGGCACATATTTTTTGTATTTTCAATGAGATTAATAATGCATAAAAGACACACGCATGAGATGCTTGATGTCATGCAAATGATAAAAATGAGGTGGAATATTAGAGTTAAAAATTAGGGTATGACACTTTGGTTCATTGAAACTTTGAATTCTCAAATCTATGATTAAACTAAGGCCTGCCCCAATCCAACACTGAACACTTCCTCAAGAATTAATTTTAACTTGTAGATTTTGTGTTTAAACATGATTAATACACTAATTTTTTTTAAGTAGTCCAAAAATAAACTCTTTAGTAACAAACTTTTGTTTTGTGTATGTTTTTTTAATAAATTCAAATTAATTAATTATAATTACATTTATTTTTTATTTAAAGATATCAAAAAACTATTACATTTTACTCATTTATTAATGTCATATTAATATTTGTCGTGTCTACCAATCGAATGCGCACATAAATTTTTGGGTTAATAGTCATTTACCCCCTGCAATATTGGCGAGTTTTGATTTACCTCCCTTAAAAAAAATAATTTTAGATTACCCCCTGAAATTTTGGGGTACCCCCTAAACGTATAAAAACCAGGGGGGTAAATTAAAAAAAAAATATTTTACAGGGGGTAATTTTTCTACCTAGGGAGCAAAAGACTTAGAATTTTAAAATTTCAGGGAGTAATCCAAAATTATTTTTTTAAAGGGGGGTAAATCAAAAGTCGCCTATATTACAGAGGATAAATAACTATTAACCTTAAATTTTTTAAAAAAAGAAACATAATTTTTTAAAACAATGTTAGAAAATTGTAATGGTATATTAAAACTTTTTTTCAAAGTTTTACCAAAACATTATTAAAAACATTAGTTTTATCTCAATCTTAGTGGTGCTGCCGAGTTAATTTTTTAGTATACAATAATGAATGATTATTTTGAGTCATAAATAATAATCAATGATGAAAATAATTTCTAAATAATATTATCAAATATAATTAAATTAATTAAACTAAAATGATGATATTATTAATTTAATATGGTGGGAAGAAAATCCAAAAACACCCTTATAAAAGCAACCGTGTCACAAATTAAAGTAAAGATAAAAAGCAAAGGTTTTTTTCAAGTCTATAAGTGAAGCCAAATAAAATCTTTATAATATAGGTATAATAGTAACATATATGATATTTTATGGAAGAAAAAAAAATGATAAACTCGTAGTTAAATGGAATTTCATTATTTTTAAAGCTCTAGTTTGGATTGCTCTTATTCATTGTTGATAAACCTGTGATATATCAACGATTTTGAATGCATATATGTGATTCAGATGAAAAGTGTTTATAATAGAAATATTAGAAATGTGGATGTGTTAAAATACATGGACTAAAATCGTAATTAAATCTAAATATTTTTTTTTGAAACATTTAACTCTCCTAAACAAATTTTGGCATATATATATATATATATATATATATATATATATATATATATATATATATATATATATATATAGGCTTAAATAATGTTTTCGTTCTTGTAAGTTGGCGTGTTTTTTGTTTTCGTCTCTGTATCTTTTTTTCGGTTTTAGTCCTTATATCTTACTTTTTGTTGGTGTTTAGTCCCTAAAGCCAAAATTCACAGGAAAATCCGAAGGTTTCCTGCGGATTTTCCTAAAAATCAAAATCCGCAGGAAAATCCACAGAAAAATCCGCAGGAAACCTCTGTAGGGACTAAACACCAACAAAAAGTAAGATACAGGGACTAAAACCGAAAAAAAAAGATACAGGGACGAAAACCAAAAACTCGCCAACTTACAGGGACGAAAATACTATTTAAGCCATATATATATATATATATTGTTCTGGACTGGGCCGGGGTCTGCCGCTCAATCGAGCAGGCCCAACCCCCACGTCCTGGGATGGCCCAGCAAAGGCCTCTTAGCACGACCAATGTCAAGCACATGCCCACCTAATAGTGTCGGGCACGCGCCACACCTCGGCGGTGTTCGGGCGGCACGACATAGAGCATCGGGCAGAGGCGCTAAGCCTTTCCGGGCTCGCTCCTCCTCGACACTCAGGTGCTCCTCCCCACGAGGAGCCATCTCTTTCTACACATAAGAGTCCTCCCCGCGAGGACACGTCTCTCCCCGATACGCAGGACTCCTCCCCGCGAGGACACGTTCTCATATAACCACCCACTCCCGATGGAATCGGTTTGCCCTAACTCCGGAGATCTAGGAACGGTTACCCCAGGGCGAAGACCACGTGCTGGTCTTCACTATGCCACGTAAGCCCTGGCAGTTACTTGGATTGGGCTTGGCAATCCAGCCCAGTGCAAGTAACCGTTAGCCCCGCGCTGGGGGCTCTCTATAAATACCCTCTCACTTGAGAGGGTCAGGTTACAAAATCTCATACACTCTAACCTTTTTCTGTACTTGCTTTTACTTATGACCTTTGCCTTACTTGAGCGTCGGAGTACCTTGCAGGTACACCCCCCCCCCCCCCCCCCCGGCCGTCTTTCAACCTCACCGGAGCTGAAGTCCATACGACGTTGTTGGCCACTGAATAACTGTCTGATCCAGGTATGATCAGTGGCGCCGTCTGTGGGAAACTCTTGCTTCCCCGTTTTTCCTTTAATGATAAACCAAAGCAATCCTCTCGTTCACCAGCATGGCCAACAACTTGTCTGAGAACAAAGCTCTGGACACCGTTCTTGCGCAAGTCAAGAACGGAAACCATCGCTAGGACGCGGCTGCCCTCAACGTCGAGCAAGGCGACGTGAGAGACGGGCAAACCGCCTCCCCAGACTCCCAAGACACGGCTTACGACGCCGCCCAGCAGGACGACTAGCAAGCCGTCTTTCAGCTAGTTGCTCCTCCGCCCAATGCAGATCTGAGCACCGTGGCCCTATTTGCCTTGGTCAACCAGACCAACCAGCTGATCGCACACCAGAATCTCATAATTGAAGCACTAGAGCAAGGGCGGACAGGCGATCTTCCCCGCGAAGACATTGTCGTCCACCGTCGCCTCGCCGTTCTCCTTCCCCGCGAAGGATCCCGTCAGAAGAATCTCGAACTCCCTCACCGGTGCACGAGGGACGTCCACCACGCCTCGAGCGCCCCCAGCCGGCAATCTCCCAGAAGCGCCATCGTTCCCCGCCTCGGAAGGAACCCAGCCCTTCCTCAACCACCAAGAAGAGAAAGACCACCGAGGAAAGGCCGAGGAACCGCTCAAGGAATTCCCCTCCGCAACAAGGACCTGGTCGACATCACCGATCCCCTTCAAGGTCCCCATCCGGAAGCGAAGACGACGACCAGAGGACCCCCTATCCTGGGAGATCATGGACGCCCCAATTCCCGCGGGCATGGAGAAACCCCACCACTGGGGACTTACGATGGCCTGGCCGACCCAGATGATCACGTCGAAAGTTTTGAAGCCATGCTCGACTTCAGAAACGTCAGAGGGGCCATTAAGTGCAGGCTTTTCCCGATGACGTTACGGAAGGGCGCCATGACCTGGTACAAAGGTCTGGCACCCGGGTCGATCACATCCTGGAAGCAACTAAGGCAACGCTTCAGTAAGCACTTCACAGCGTCTCGTCGACACCCGAAGACGGAGGCCGCCCTAGAGAGCATCTTCCAGGGGAAGAACGAATCTCTCAGGAACTACATTGAGAGATTCAACAGGGAAGCTGTCGAGGTTCATACGACCGACGACACGGAGAAGTATTTAATCATCCATGGACTACGTTTTGGATCCGATTTTGCCAAGTCCGTGGGCCTCCGCAGACCCCGCTGTTTGGAGGACCTCCTCCAACGAGCTCAGTCGTACATCGAGCTCGAGGAGTTGGAGGCAGCGCAGATCGCCCTCGAGTCAAGGCGCAAGGAAGGCCCCCGCGGCCACAAAGAAGACTCTCCTCCCCGACGTGGGGGAGAAAGGAAGAAGGAAGGCCGCCCCCGGGACTCCCGCGAACAGAAAGGACCAGCTGGCCTGTTCACGGAGTACACGCCGCTTAATGCCCCCCGCGCACGAATCTTCTCCGAGTGCTCCAACTCGGAATTTATGAAAGGAGGCGTCGCTTTCCGAAGACGACTCCCCCCAAATCAAACACAGACAAGTCCAAGTACTGCAGGTTCCACCGGAGCCACGGACATGTCACAGAAAACTGCATCGATCTCAAAGATGCAATTGAGATCCTGATCAAGGAAGGGCACTTAAAGAAATATTCCCAGAAAAATGATACTCCTCGCCCCAGTTCCCGGGAAGCCCAAAACGTCGAGGAGGCGACACCTCCTCCCGACGAGAGTCAACTTCAGGTCGCCCTCAGCGTCACTCGACCTGAAGACTTCTTCGTCCCCAGAGACATTGAGGGCCAGGAAGCAGTTCGCAACATGTGGGCGAACTTCCCCCGCGAGGACCCCATCGCTGCCCGTAGCACCTGGGAAGGCTTCCCCAAGGCAATGGTTATCTCCGGGGGTGGTTACAAGAAGTTGTCCATCGGGTCGATCAAGCTGAAATTTGACGAACTGGAGTCCGCAACATCGGCGAAGACAACTACTCTCGAGAAGGTGCAAGGGAAATCAAACCCTATCACCTTCTACCTCGAAGAGCTCCCTGACGGAGCGCCCAACGCCACTATCCCCCTCTTGTTCAGGGCACAGATGGAGGATTTTGACGTTCAAAGGATCCTTGTCGACCAGGGCAGCTCGGTCGACATCATGTACGCTCATCTGTTCGGGACTCTCCAGCTCGACGAGAGACATCTAACCCCGTACGCCGGTTCAGATTTGCAGGGGTTCAACGGAACCACCACCAGACCATGGGGCTACGTTGAGCTGATGGTCACATTCGGGGCCGAAGACACTTCCCGACAGGTGAAGACCCGCTTCCTGGTGGTCGAATGTCCATCCCTCTACAACTGCATCCTCGAGAGGACCACCCTGGCCGAACTTACAGCGGTGCCATCAACGGTCCACCTCAAAATGAAGTACTACACGGACAGGGGACGGGTAGTTATGTGCACGGGGACATAGACGCAGCCAGGAGTGCTTCGACGCTGCCATCAAAGGCATAAGTTCCATCAACACCAAACCCAAGACCGGAGCAAAGTCATCCCCGGACACCGAACAGACGCCTCTCCCGCGCGTCAATGCGGTCGACCTCGACAGCAGGTTCCTGGGCGAAACCGATGAAGACGCGGCAGAAGACCTCGACCTCCACGCAGAAAACAACGGGCGGCCTCTCCACCCAACGCGCCCCATCCCAGATGGAGACTTTGATCTCGTGGCCCTCGGGGACGATCCAGACCGTAACATGAAGATTGGCACCGGGATCCCCGACCTGGCGAAGGAGCAGCTGAAGGGATGTCTCCGCGAGAACGCTGATCTGTTTGCATGGAGCGCCTCCGAGATGCCTGGCCTTGACCCCGAGGTGGCTTGCCATCAGCTCGCAGTAGATCCGGCCGCTAGGGCCATAGCTCAACGTAGGCGTAACCAGTCTCCCGAAAAAGCGGAGGCTGCTAAAAAAGCTTTCAAAGACCTCCTAGAGGGGAATTTTATTTCGGAGGTCAAGTGCACAACCTGGCTGTCCAACGTTGTACTCGTCAAAAAGAATAATGGAAAATGGAGGATGTGTGTTGACTATGCTGATCTTAACCGGGCTTGCCCGAAAGACTGCTATCCTTTCCCTAACATCGACCAGCTGGTCGACAATTCTGCAGGTTACAAACTGTTATCCTTCATGGACGCCTACTCAGGATACAACCAAATTACCATGGATAAGGTTGACAAACAGCACACGGCTTTCATGACCGAGTCGGGCAATTACTACTACAATGTAATGCCCTTCGGCTTGAAGAACACCGGTGCGACCTACCAACGGATGATGAACAAGGTTTTCCGGGCTGAAATCGGCGACATGCTGGAGGTCTATATGGACGACATGATCATCAAATCCGCGAAAGAAGTCGACCACGCCGCGCATCTCAAGAAGGTGTTCGACACAGCGAGGAGATGCCGCATGAGGTTCAACCCCGACAAATGCACCTTCGGCGTTCGGGCAGGTAAGTTCCTCGGCTTCTACCTCACAGAGCGAGGAATCGAAGCCAACCCCGACAAGTGTAGGGCTTTCTCTGAGATCCCTACTCCGGACTCGAAGAAGTCGTTACAATCATTGAACGGGATGCTCACCGCCCTCTCCCGCTTCGTCGCCAAGTCTGCGCAATACGCACTCCCATTTTTCAAACTTCTTCGATAAAAAGCGACGTTTGAATGGAGCAAAGAATACGAGCAGGCGCTCCTCCACCTAAAACAAGTCCTATCGCAACCTCCGGTCCTCTCACGACCTGAGAGCGGCAAGACACTTTACTTGTATCTCGCAATCACGCGTGAAGCGGTCAGCGCCATCCTCATTCGGGAAACCCCGGACGGGAAGAAACTGATTTACTTCATAAGCAAAGCCCTCCAAGGCCCCGAGCTCAGGTATCAGCAGATAGAGAAAGTCGCCCTGGCCCTCGTCACCGCGGCCAGGAGGCTACGCCACTACTTCCTAGCCCACACTGTCGTCGTAAGGACCGAACTGCCTATAAGGCAACTCCTTGGACGACCAGATATGGCGGAGAGGATGCTCAGGTGGTCGCTCGAACTCGCCGAGTTTGACATCCAATACGAGGGAAGGAAAGCCCTGAAGGCTCAGGTATTGGCCGACTTTGTGGTGGAGATGACCGTCCCGGAACCTTCGACCAACGGATTCCAAAAATGGACGATCTATATCGACGGAGCATCCAGCCCGAAGGGAAGCGGGGCGGGCATCATCCTCGAAAACGAGGAAGGCATCCTGATCGAGGTATCCCTCGAACTATCCTTCCCGACATCGAACAACCAAGTAGAGTACGAGGCTTTCCTCACCGGGCTTCGGCTGGCCGAGGACCTTGGCGCCAAGGAGGTCAAAATCTTCACCGACTCCCAGCTCGTGGCCTCGCATGTCCGAGGAGAGTACCAGGCCAAGAACGACAGCCTCATCGAATACTTGACCTTGGTGAAAGAAAAGATGAAAAAATTCACCTCCGCGGAAGTAACTCACATCCCTCGCGAGCACAATACCCGAGCAGATGTCTTGTCCAAATTGGCAAGCACAAAGAAGAAAGGCGGGAACAAATCCATCATACAAGAAGTGCTTTCCCGCCTGAGCATCGACAAACCCGCTCCGGCGGCGGACGTAAACGCCATTGGTGACAGCAATTGCTGGATGACCCCGGTATACGAGTACCTCACGGCGGGCAAACTGCCCGAAGATCCCAAAGAAGCAGGGATGGTCAAGCGGCAGGCATGCTCATACACGATAGTCGAGGACAAGCTATACCGGCGAGGGTTTTCTATCCCCCTCCTAAGGTGCGTCGAGGAGACCAAGGTCCCCGGCATCCTCCAGGAAATCCACGAGAGAATCAATGCACAACACCTCGGAGGGCGATCGTTAGCCCGTAAGGCACTTCGAGCAGGGTATTACTGGCCCACCATGCAACAGGACGCCAAGGAACACGTCAAGAAGTGTGATAGATGCCAGCGACACGGGGACATGGACCTCGCTCCTCCTAGCGAGTTCAAAACGCTGTCCTCCCCGTGGCCGTTTGCGTGGTGGGGAATGGACATCCTTGGACCTTTCGTCGTGGGATCATATCAAAACAAATACCTCGTCGTCGGGGTGGACTACTTTACGAAGTGGATCGAGGCGGAAGCATTGGCCGAAATCACGACCTTCAACATACTGCGTTTTTACAAAAGAAACATCCTTGCCCAATTCGGCGTGCCTCAAGCTATTGTCACCGACAACGGAACACAGTTCACCGACAGGAACTTCCAAGACTTCATCGCCAAACTAGGCACGAAGCAACACCTCACGTCGGTCGAGCACCCGCAAACGAACGGGCAGGCCGAAGTGGCGAATAGAGTAATCCTCCGAGGATTTAAACTTCGATTAGGTGACGCCAAACAACGGTGGGTCGAGGAGCTACCCAACGTCCTCTGGGCCTACCGAACAACTTCACATTCCACGACCGGGGAGACCCCCTTTCGTCTGACCTACGGAACGGAAGCACTGATCCCCGTGGAAATCAGAGAACCCTCGAGGAGGACAGAAGCCCCCCTCGACGGAGACGCGAACAACGAAGCCCTGAGGGAAGAACTCAATTTTGTCGAGGAGACACGTTCGGGCGCTTCTCTCCGAGAAGCTTCACTTAAACAGAAAATAACTTTACGTTATAACGACAAAGTTATCAAACGTGATTTTCAGATACGCGCCCTCGTCCTACGAAGGAACCAAAAAGATTCGCGAGAAGGTAAGCTCGCCGCGAACTGGGAGGGCCCGTACTGCGTTCGCGCAAAAACAGGGACAGGAGCCTACTTTCTCGAAAATCTGCACGGGGAAGAACTCGCTCGACCATGGAACACTGAAAAGCTTAAACAATACTACAGTTAAGCACTGCCCGCGACACACTAGCACCGCGGTTACGGGGACGCACTATGGTAAAGCGCGACACCCCTATACAAAACACGATGATCAAGGGCGGGGTTGTGTGTGCACAAGCGCTTTGATCCGACGAGGACACCTCGACCGAGCTCCTCCGTCGTTGTACCTAATAGCAGAACACCCAGCTCGCGATGGGAAATTCACGCCACGAAGCTAGGACCCCAAACGAGCTCTTAGCCTCTTTAAAGGTCGGAATACGCTCCCGACCACTATACCAGCTCTCCACACGGTCGAGGAGTATCGAAGTCGAGCAAGTCCCAAACTCTCAGCTACTGAACCAAAAGTAAATAAAGTATAGCAAATACAACAGCATCACACACAAACGAAAACATACAAACATCACACGCGCAGATAAACAAAAATGCATTAATCGAGCAGAAGCCCAGAGTACAAATATTACAAAGTATCAAAAAGCCCCTGGCACACAGGCCGGACACAAGTCATTACAAAAAAATAAATAGTGCGCAGGCCAGATAAACCGAGATCAAAAGAGAGTGGCACGCAGGCCGAACAAGCAAAACTAAACAACGATCTTGTCCTCGACCCGGCGTCCATCCTCCTCGTCCTCTTCCTCTGGCAGGTCCAACTTGCCATTGACCACACGAAGGAACGGGCTAATTCTGTCGAGCGCAAGCTGATCATCCGGATTCTCGGCACCTACCTGCTCCATTGCGTTCTTAAATCCTATCTCGAGAGCCTCCAAACTATCTTGCTGAAGTTCCCGAATCTTAGCAATCAGGGTCCCGCGATCGGCGAAACTTTTCTCCGCGGCGGACAGCGGCTTCCAACTCTCCAATCCTGGTTCGAAAGCGATCACGCTCCTCTTGAGTCGCCTTCAGTGCAGCCTTGGCCTCATTCAGCTCGCGGAGGACGTTGGCATAATCCTCGCATTTGGCCTGGGCCTTTTGCAGATCAGCCGCGACCTTGTCCTTCTCCTTCTCGAGGGCAGTGTATTCATCCTTCAGCTTCTGTAACTCGGAGGCAGAGGGGGTCCTCTCGTTCAATATCAAGGCAGTCTCGAAGACTCGCATCATGGCCGCAAGATCCTCTACAAACTCCTCTCTCCTGGCCGCACAGTCCATTCCCAGAACTGCTTTCACCTCGGCTTCAGCAATGACAGGGGGGCGTCCCCAGAAGAAATTCCACTGAAGGTGACAGACGGGCATCAGAAACTTCTCCGGTGAGGCAGGGTCCACGAGATCCACGAGGACAGGTCCCTAGGTCCTCGCTTTCTTGGCAGGGGTGCCCTCCGGAGGAGGAGACTGGCTACACTGTGGAGAGGCGGAGCCACTCGTTGTCCCAGTCGACGCCGCAGCCTGAATAACATCTCGAATGCGGCTCTTGGTTCGCTTAGGTGCCCGTTCAGCGGCCAGCTTCAGGATGCGCTTGGTGGCGCTCGACATTTGAGCTGCAAGGGAAAAACATGAAAAAATTTAGCACAAAGAAACAAAACTAAATGGCCACCCGAACAGGACAAGGAGCTCCTACCTAAGAACCTCTTGGCCTCATCGGGAGACTTACACTCAAGGACACCCCTGGTGTTTATGTAACAGGCCGTGGTCATAACTCTTCCTCGAGAGTCGAGGATGTATTTTCCATCCCTCCCTACACACTCTGCCCGGTTAAAACTGGTAACATATGCGACCAGCATGGCGTACGCTCCTTTGTCCTCCTCCGACAGCTCGCCAGGTTTCACGAGGTAGTCGTCCGTACCAAGCGCGAAGTGCGCATCCTCCCACTCCAGGGGACACTTGGACACAAACCACTCCTCCCCGGAACTGTCGGTCACGATGTCATAAAGCATACCCACAGCGTCGTGCGTCGCAGGCATGACATAGTAGAACCTATCTTTGAAATTCCTAATCGAATCCGAGTACGCCTTGAATAGATTCCTCGGCTGTTTGAAGGAGACCCAACTATGTCGCCCCCGGTCCATTGAGCGTTGGAGGTGGAAGACGCGGAAAAAGAGCGTGGGGGTACTCCCGATGTTGAGGTAGTCGCACACGATCTTAAATGCCCGCACGAAGGCGAGCGCATTAGGATGGAGCTGAGACGGTGCCAGGTGCAGCCGGTTGAACACCCCCACCTGAAAGTTGTTGAAGGGGAGACGAATACCGGCCTCTTTAAAGGCAAACTCATAAATGGGGAACCTTAACCCACAGTAATTCAAGCAGATACGGTGGTGTGCCCGGGGCTGAAAGACCGTCCAGTTCGCCTGCTCGCCCTCAGGGACGTCCTCGGCGAAGACGAAAGCGTCTGTGTCATCGGCAGCGAAGCGTGATTGTATGCGTAGAGGCTCCTCGTCGGCCCATTCGACGGCCGAACTCACGAGCTCCTCCCCAGGGATCTGCGTGGGTCCGTCCACGTCGGGTTCAATGTCTATCTGGAGAATCCCCGGAAGCCTCACGACCATTTTTTACCTGAAAATCAGAGGAAATAGGTGAATTCGTTGGCCACGACCAAATCCACCCTTCCACCGCCGATCAAGTGAAAGGGCAGCGAGAGTAAAGAAAATGTTCGGGGACACGGCGAACTGCCCGAGGCCGTTGCCCCCGTCCCTTCTTCGGGTCTCCAATCCTCTCACCTCACTTCCCCGTGACATTCATCGCATGTCCTCGGGGTATTCATCGGGTCCTCGAGATATTCATCCCAAACCTCCTCCAAACCTACCGGAACCCTAGGAACGTCCCGCCGTTTTCGGCCGGAACCCTCAAGGGATTACCGGGAACTTCATCAGTTCACCGAAAAACCACCAACGGAAAGCAAAACGGAAAAGAAAGAGATCAGAAGCTTACTTGGAACGGTGGTAGAAGCCTGGCCGGAGCGGTAGATGCGGCGACGTACGGCGGTGAACGACGGTGGAGCAGCGACGGAGATAGGAAGAAGAGGGGAGCGAAAAAGGTGGAATCGTGCGACTGACAAGAGACTCGAGGATTCCCTAGGCAATCGATTACGCTACCCTAGCGTAGCCGGCCTAGGCAATGATGAGGTGTGACACGTGGCACATGCTTCCCCAGGCACATCTTTTCATTCCCCAACACACGTCTTTTCATTCACCTCGTTTCAGACTTCTCGTATCCCCGCAACGTAGCCCATCTGCGGCCAGTCCAACGCGAGCAGATCGATTCGTTTCTGCCCGGTTTACCAACTGTTCCTCGTTTAGAGTCCCTTCCCCGACCGGACACGTCCTCGACATAATGCTGATCCTAAAGTCATTACCCTGGAACCTCAGAGCAACGACTTCGGGGGCTCCTGTTCTGGACTGGGTCGGGGTCTTCCCCTCAATCGAGAAGGCCCAACCCACACGTCCTGGGATGGCCTAGCAAAGGCCTCTTAGCACGACCAATGTCGAGCACATGCCCACCTCAACAGTGTCGGGCACGCGCCACACCTCGACGGTGTTCGGGCAGGCATGGCATAGAGCATCGGGCAGAGGCGCTAAGCCTCTCCAGGTTCGCTCCTCCTCGACACTCAGGTGCTCCTCCCCACGAGGAGCCATCTCCTTCTACACATAAGAGTCCTCCCCGCGAGGACACGTCTCTCCCCGACACGCAGGACTCCTCCCCGCGAGGATACGTTCTCATGTAACCACCCACTCCCGATGGAATCGGTCTGCCCTTACTCCAGAGATCTAGGAACGGTAACCCCAGGGCGAAGACCACGTGCTGGTCTTCACTACGCCACGTAAGCCCTGGCAGTTACTTGGATTGGGCCTGGCAATCCAGCCCAGTGCAAGTAACCGTTTGCCCCGCGCTGGGGGCTGTCTATAAATACCCTCTCACTTGAGAGGGTCAGGTTACACAATCTCATACACTCTAACTTTTTTCTGTACTTGCTTTTACTTGTGACCTTTGCCTTACTTGAGCGTCGAAGTACCTTGCAGGTACACCCCCCACGCTGTCTTTCAACCTCACCGGAGTTGAAGTCCATACGACGTTGCTGGCCACTGAATAACTGTCTGATCCAGGTACGATTATATATATATATATATATATATATATATATATATATATATATATATATATATATGTTATATGAAAATGACATTTTTATAAGAACATGAAAATAAATCCGATCATTAGATTTTAAAATAAATGGTAGAGATTATTTGTGCTTTTTGTTTTTCTCTCTCCTCCATTATTTATATTAATAATGAAGGAAAGAATTAAGGAAAGAGAAAAACAAAAAATCACAAATAATCTCCACCATTTATTTTAAAATCTAATGGTTCGAATTCATTCTAATGTTCTCACACACACACACACACACACACATATATATATATATATATATATATATATATATATATATATATATATATATATATATATATATATATATATATATATATATATATGAGAATGACATTTTTGTCTGAGAACATGAAAATGAATCCGAACCATTAAATTTTAAAATAAATGGTGGAGAATATTTGTGGTTTTCATTTTTCTCTTTCCTTTATTATTAATATAAATAATGGAGGAGACAGAAAAAAACTGACATATAATCTCTACTATTTATTTTAAAATCTAATGGTTCATATTCATTATAATGTTCTCACATAAAAATGACATTTTCATATGTTACGTTCCATATATATATATATATATATATATATATATATATATATATATATATATATATATATATTTATGTAAACTACTTCTTTTCATTGTTTTAAAAAATAATAATATTTATGTATTGGAGGTCTAAATTTTTTTTACAAATGCATTCAAACAATCATGGTAGGTTGTGATATTCAATGACGAAGTTTGTAATGTCGATAATCTATTCCATAGAATAGTTGTTTTCTCTTGGAATTGGTTGGCTCTAGGTGATAAAGCTAGGATGTTTTATTCTCTATATGAGTGGACTAAGTTCCCTCTTCTTGTGTTGTATTAATGTTGGATCTTGATCTTTTCTTCGTGATAGATCGTTTTTGATAGGCTATCGAGAGTCTTCTTTGTAACCTTTGGGGTAGGAGATCCCCTTAATCTCCTATTATTGAAATTTGAATCTTTGCTTATTAAAAAAAATCATGGTATTTATTAATTTATATTTTTAGAGAAATAAATAAATGGAATTGTAATTAGTTTAAAAGATATATTCTCTTTCTCTGATAATTATTATAAAAAATAATAATTTCTTATTAAATAACTTATGTATATGACTTCTATTCCGATCAAATACATTGATTATCAAATAAATTTATAAAGAATTTTTTTATGAGCATTTCTTAATACACCACCCAAGTTTCTTAGGCACCACGTGAAATTATTTTTTTGCCCCCTGATTCCGAATGTGCACATCCGGACGCACCAAATTTTTAAAAAACGCTGAACTGTTCCCGATATGCATATCCGGAAACAATTTTGATGTGCACTTCCGGAAAGATTTCTTATTAATTCGCGCCAGACCTTCTTCCTCCCCCTCATTCTTCACTTTTTCATTTCCAAACTCCCTCAAACTCTCTCAAACTCTCAAATTTTCAATCACCTCAAATCTCGATTTTTTCCTTTCGAGTTCGGCACAAAGCAACATCTACAACGATCAAGAGACTCCAAATCCTCCGTATCTCATTTTAATCGGTAAGTTTTCAAATTTTAGAGTTTCGGAGTAATTTTTGAGTAATCGATTTAGAGTAGATATTTAGGTGTAGAAATTGTTAGGTTGTATGAATAACATAGGTTAGAGACAATGTAGGTCTTTTTTACTGCTTCAAACGGACGATCAAGGCATTAAAATGCCCTTTTGCATGTTACAGTGGCCATGGCTGCCATTTTTAAACTTCAAAAAACGTACCGGATGTGCAGATCCAGAAAGATTTTAACGTTTAGTATTCTGAGTGTTTTCGGATGTGCACATCCGGAAATACCCAACGTTAAAAATTCTTTGTCCTTCCGGATGTGCACATCCGGAAGACTATTTTTTTTTTGTTTTTTTGTTTGTTTTTGATTAATTATTTTTAAAAAAATCTAATTTATTTATTATGCTTTGCAGATTAGATGGCTGGCAGAGACGATCGTATCATACATGGACGGACAGCTCAGCACGAATCTGTCCGACATGAGCGGATGCAGTCTACAGCCGAGGCTTCCGGTGCAGAGGAAGTTGGGGTAGACCCTACAGCTGAGGGACATCCTACACCACATCCTACACCACAGCCATCCACATCACAGGTTCAGGCCACTTCCACATCTCAGGTACATGCCACTTCCCCTTCAGCCGCCGATTCTACATCTCGTAGGCGTCGCGTTTCTACTGGTAGTTCATCAAGGTCCCAGCGCGCACGCAGATGTCGTCAGGAGACTCCAGCTCCATCACCTGCTCCTCCTCGTTCCCCTGTTCCTGAGGGTGATCACCTAGCACATGATGGTGTTGACGCCGATGATGATTTCGATGAGCTAGGCGGTTACCCCGGGGGACCGTCTGATATGTCCCGACTCGTGAGGTACTCTGAGCATACTTCCATATATGTCTGGCTAGGACAGGTAACCTTTCTCGGTTTATTTATAGAATTGTTTACGTTAAAAATATTTTCATTTGTAACATTGTTTTATTTGGAAATTTTCAAGCGAAGGATTCCCAGAAGTTCTATAACCATGTGGGCAAGGTTATAGACATGCTTGAGATGCTGCCAGAGGATGAGTGGTTCACGTTTGCAGTTGCTGCCTCTGGTCTTACATCTACTGATCACGGGTACCCTTCTCCGTCACGGTAGGATGTCGAAGGCGGACGCCATAGAGATGCTGATTACAGAGCTTGGGGCTAGCGCAGATGACGCACTTGCGGAGGTGACATAGTTGAGGGGTGCACACGTCCGGTTCTCCTTTCTGATACACAAATTTGGTGAGGAGTTTGACGAGGCACGACAGGCAGAAGGGGATGCAGCTGAGGTGGAGATCCACAGGCAGCGTGCCCTGAGATGCTACTACTTGTTTTTGCTCAGCACGCAGGTGTATGTGGACACCAATGCCTATTATGTTGATGTCGTCTACCTCAGGTACCTTTTGGATCAGACAGAGATCCACGGGTACAACTGGGGGGCGGCTGCACTGGCATACACCTATTCCAGGCTCTCTGATGGTTGCCGTTGGGCAGCCAAGACTGTGGCAGGTAGCTGTACGCTATACGTGGTAACAATATAATATTCTAAGTGATTTTTTCATTTCTTTTCTTCCTATATTAATTATAATGTTTGACACCCATGTTATGTTTTCCATTTCAGACGTGGATTTTATAACACTTTCCCAACATTACTGGTTGGGGGAGTGTCGTCGAGTACACTGAGGATATGCCACGTGCTGCTGCATTTGTCTTGCTCAGAGGGAACCAGGTGTCGGACCCCTTCAGAGTGTATCATGATCGGACGGCTCCTGAGGACGTTTTGTATAGCCCCTATGCCGATCACCGTGTGACGCGCCCGTTCGATGAGGTTTGTTTGTTCTCAGGATGGTTGACATGCAGTTCGACCGTTACTGCCCGATACCTGCAGGAGCGCGTCTTGCATCAGTTCAGTTACACGCAGACGATCCCCAGGATGCCTCATGAGTCTGCTGCTCTAGGCTTGACCCGCAGGCAGATAGATGAGCTATATACTGACTACCAGTCCCACTTGGTATCGGAAGAGGCTCGGGCGACCAGAGCGGAGAGAGACTGGAGCGTTGCTGTCGGGTACATCGTGTGGTTCTACAGCGTCTCACACCCATGCATGGTGCCCACTGCTGAGGGATCGCCACCCAGACCTGCTCATCAGGAGATATTAGAAGAGTAGCAGTCTCAGCTGGACCATACTCAGGATGTCCTACCACGTTGTCGTCAGATAGAGCAGATAGTGCAGCAGGCCATTGAGGCCGGTTACCTCCCTGAGGGCTCTGGTGCCAGACTTGCCGTGGATAGGATTATTGCGATTGCTCGGGGGGCACTTTAGTACTGCAGACATCCATCCAGGATGACGGGTATGGGCAGAGGAGCAGGGGAGCCAGGAGAGATCCTTCGCCATACGCCGTAGTTTTTTGTTTGATGTATTCTATTTATATTAGATGTATGCACTGTATTTTGACAGAGGTTTAATATATATATATATATATATATATATATATATATATATATATATATATATATATATATATATATATATATATATCATTTTATTTTATATATTGATGTTGTCAAATGTATATTAAGTTGCGACGATATATTAACATATGCGACCAAGCAACAAAACCGATTTTAAAAAAAAAAATTAAGTTCTGCTGTTTTCCGGATCTGCAGATCAGGAAAGTTTTCGGATGTGCATTTCCGGAATGCATCAGCGTTTTTTAAAAAATTGGTGCGTCCGAATGTGCACATTCGAAATAAAGGGACAAAATCGGAAATTCAGGTGGTGCCTAAGAAACCTGAGTGGTGTGATAAGAAATCTCTTTTTATTTATTTATTATAATTATGATGGAGGGAGTATATCTATTAATCTCTAAGAAAAATATAAAATGCTTGTGGTTAAATATTTCCATTTAAATGTTTTTGCATTGATTAGAAATATACTAATCATATTCATAAACAAAAAAGTAAAAGAAAATCTTTTTTGTCTATTAATGTTAAATCAAATACATATAATTTTTTACGAATAAAAACAACTCATGGCTAAAGAATTATTTCCTATATTAATACACTAATTTGGTTGTTATTATTCATGTTATTATTCATTGTTGATAAACTTATGGTGTTATGTTAAGTGCAAATATGTATAAATGGTTATCTTAAACATAGAGGGTCTAATTTTGTGGTAGGACTAAAATATATGGACTTAAAGGGTAATTAAGCCTAAATATATGTTTTGAGACATTTAATTCTCCCTGCCAAAATATGAAATATTTAAATTGAAATTAAAAGTTTTTATTTTTTTTTTAAATAATAATATTTACATATTGGAGGTGTACTTTTTTTTTATATATGCGTTCAATTTAATTATAGTATTTATTAAATTATTTTTGGAATTAAACAAAAAAAATTCTATTGTATTTATTTTTTAAATTATAGACTTTATATTTATTATATTAAACAATTATTTTCATTTGAATAACAAATGTATATGACTTATATATAAATTAAATTCATTGATTATTTAATAAATATGAAAATATTGAATTTTCTTATAATAGTTATTGAAGGGAGTGTATATATTAATCTCTAAGTTGAATATGAAATTCATATGATTATATATTGATTTTTTTTTTTAATATAACTTGTTTTTTCAAAAAAAAAACCAAAAAAACCAGTTTTTCAAAAAAAAATTCAAAATGGCATGGTTTGGTATGGACCCATAAGGGTGGCGCCATGTGGGATGGCGCCTCAGTTAGAGGTCAGGAGCCATCCCAAATGGCGCCTCAGGCCAAAGAAAAATGCCCTAATTTTTTTCAAAATTTTTTAAGGGAGGCGCCATCCCAGATGGCGCCTTAGTGTCGCCCCCCTTTTTTTTTTAATTTATTTTATTTTAAGAATAGAAAATAAAAAAAAAACAACATTAATTTTTTTAAATATTTAGTACAATAATACAATAGTTGGATACAAAAAGAAAATCAATGATTGTGCCTATTTAATCGACCACCGGTCCCACAATCAGGGGCTCTTGTTTGACGTCTCTGTCTAGCACCATGAGGTTGTTGAGGCGTGGCTGATCTCTGTGTTTGTTCAGATGGCCCCGGTGCATCAGATGATGGCTCTGGAGCATGAAACAAATTCTGCAGCATCTGTCCCCAATAGCCGGGGGGGTTGCCGCCGACAACACTTTCGTAATCCAGCTGCATGCCCATGTTCATGTAATTTGTATGAGGGGGTTGGGTTGGTTCCATACGGTATGGTTGGCCAAAATGATGCATTGATGGGTGTTGGTATTGATGCAGTGGTTGATGTGGGGTTTGATAGTTGAAAAGAGAGGGGGTTTGTTGGGTGTATGATGATTGTGGTTCTGAGTGGTAGGAAGATGGGGTCATCATTTGTGGGGGGTTTATTTGTGGGGGGTTCATTTGTGGAGGGCTCATGTGTGGGGGGCTTTGGTGTGCTTCGGTAGGTTCGAATGACTCGTCAGGGCTATAGTAAGGGTTTTGTTGTTGTGGTGGAAAGGTTGGTGAATGATGTTGGGCATATTGCTGGGAGGAAGACGCACGTTGGCGGGGGTCAACTAGATACGTCGGCTGAGAGAGGAAAGGTTGTGGTGTGGTATCAGACCTAAACCAGCTCATATATAGTTCCGTTGGCCGAGCAGGTTGTACAACGGGGTCTGTTAAGACGAGCTGGTGGCGCATCTCCCACTGGTGACACAACGCTGCTGCAAAGTTGGTCCACACATCATCCTTCCACTGCGGGTCGACTCTGCGCAGGTGCCACTTTCCCAAGTTGGTAGGATCCACCGGAATGTCCTGATGCATACCGAATTGTATTTTTACTTGGTCGCTTTGGTGCATCTCAACAGTTGTGAACCGAATTATTGGTGTTTTCGAAGTCCACACAGCAACATCATTTGCGTTGGGCCGGTGGTCGAGGTCGTCGTAAGGCCTCCAGACAAACTACAAGGAAAAATAGTTTAATGAGTAAGTATACAAAATGTTAGAAATATCTATGGATGAAATGTTACAAAAGTTGTAGGAAAATATACGTCGTCAGGGCCAATGTGGTCTAGCAGGTTGCGGTAGACTGTTATGGCGTTCCAGGGGTTTCTATCGTAGCTCATTTTCGGAACTGCCCACCTGAAAATGTAGTTAGAAAATGAATTAGTTACACCTGAAAATATCAGTATAGGCGCATGGATGTGTATAGTATAACCTTAATGCGTACGGGAATGTGAATGGGTTCCGGTTTATTGGAGCTAGTGTTGGCATTCTCGACCAACCCCACGCCTGAAGGAGATAGGCGCAACCATAAAATGTACACACATTTTTTTTGGCATTTTTGCAGAGTGCACTATACAGATGTGCCAAGACAGCTGAACCCCAACTATATTCGTGCACACTGTTAATGTAACCCAACAACGGGAGATACATAATATTTACACTGTTTCCAGTGCTCTTTGGAAACAAAAAACGACCAAACAATAGCAACAAATAACATCTAGTTTTTTGTAGTATGTGTAAGGGGAGGGAATCCTCGTCTAATACGATGGAGTCATGGTATTCCCTAAGGCGTTTTAAGTTAATACCTTGCCCCCTACACCTACCGTCGGGTGAAGGCTCAGCTTCTTCAATCTCAAGGGGGATGCCCAACAAGTCGAAGCATACTTGGCTATTTATATTTACGGTGTCGTTGACGGCCATGCCATCTATGCGGAGGCCCAGTAACATATACACGTCTTGTAGGGTGACCGTGCATTCACCAAAAGGAAGGTGAAAGGTGTGGGTCTCCGGCCTCCATCTTTCTAGCAAGGCCAGAATGAACTTTGGGTCTACATGGTATGACGGGATTTTTATCACATCTCCAAATCCACATCCTGTTAGATATGGTTCAGTGATAGGGTCGTGAGGGAAGTATGCGTGCCCACGACAACGGAACCTTGAAACTTCCTGAACAAAAAAAACAAGCAAAATTACTAACAGAATAAAAGACATCAAGGTTTAATATTGTAAAACAAAATACTACAGGAAAACTTACGAAGTCTTCAATGTTTTTCGACGTTCCTCGGTGGTTGCTTCCCATCGTGAGTAAAGCCATTTTCGTAACTGGTTGTGAGATGCAAAGATTTGAACAGAAAATAAGAGAAGAAGAAGTGAGAGTAGTTTGGGATGAGATGAAAATTGTAAATGCTGAGAGGGTTTTTATAATGGTGTAAAGGGGGAGTCACATGTGTAGGCATGCATGCTTCTTAGCCTTTGCAGTCTGCCATGTGTAGGCATGCATGCTTCTTAGCCTTTGCAGTCTGCCATGTGTAGGCATGCATGTGTAGTCATGTCAACAGTGGCCTGAAACAAAAATAATGGAGCAGAGGCATGCAAATGAATAGTATATGCAGTGTATAGGGCTGCACATTCATCAGTCTAGAGGCATGTGAATGAATAGTAGATGCAGACTATAGGCCTGCAAATTCATCAGTCTAGAAACATTTGAATGAATAGTATACGTTTTAAAATTAAAAAAAAAATAGTAAACGTTTTGAAATTAAAAAATAAAATAAAATAAATAGTAAACGTTTTAAAATAATAAAAAAAAAAGACTTTGAACTGAGGCGCCATCTGGGATGACGACTCTCAGTTGGTTTTTTTCAAAAAAAATTTTGGCCTGAGGCGCCATTTGGGATGGCTCCTGGCCTCTAACTGAGGCGTCATCCTATATGGCGCCACCCTTAAGGGTCCATACCAAACCATGCCATTTTGAAATTTTTTTTGAAAAACTGATTTTTTTAGTATTATTTTTAAAAAAACAAGTTATATTAAAAAAAAAATCTTATATATTTCTACTTTTATAACTTTTTGAATTGAATAGAGATATATCAATCATATCTGTCAATCAAAAAAGTCAAATCAAATCATTTTTTCCTTCAATTAAATCAAATCAAATCTTTAAAATAGGTATAATAGTCAACATATATTTTTTTACCAAAAAAAAATAATAAACCTGTGATTAAATAATATTTATTATTTTTAATGCTTTAGTTTTTATTGTCCTTATCTTCGCATCTATGTGCATTCTTGTCTTATAAAAAGTATGGAAGAATATAACATGTTATAACAAGATTTCACCCAGATCTAGAACAATGTCACAGTTTTCCGCTTTTCTCCTTGTTTTCTTCTTCCTTTCTAGCTTAATAGTTTGTTCACATGCTATAAACAATGATTTAAGTGTTGAACTTATTCACCGTGATTCTTATAAATCACCACTCTACGACCCTACACAAACTCAATCTCAAAAAACTATCAATGCTTTACATCGTTCTATCAACCGTGCAAATCATATCAATAGAGAATATTCTCTTACTACAAACAAACTTAAGTCATATTTGACCTATGATGACGGTGAATATCTAATGAGTTATTATGTTGGTACCCCACCATTTAAGGTATATGGCTTTTTTGATTCAGGTAGTAACTTAATTTGGATTCAATGTAAGCCTTGTAATTTATGTTACAACCAAACTTCTCCTATTTTTGATCCTTCAAAATCTTCGAGTTACCAAAAAATTTCTTGTTCTTCTAGTCGATGCAAATCTAAGGAAGAAGATATTTCTTGTTCTAAGGATAGAGATGCTTGTGAATATACATTAGATTATGGTCGTGGATTCAAAACACAAGGAGATCTTATTTTAGAGACAATTACATTAGAGTCCACCTCTGGATCTATGGTCTCATTTCCTAAAATTATCATAGGATGTGGACACACTAATAATTTGATATATACTGGCAAAAATTCAGGGGTAGTTGGCCTTGCAATCGGGGGCATGTCACTTATAAAACAATTAGGATCTTCCTTTAATGAAAGATTCTCATATTGTTTAATTGATTATAGAAAAGTTAATCAATCTAGCAAGCTCAATTTTGGAGATGCTGCAATTGTTTCTGGAAATAATGTTGTTTCAACTCCTATGGTCAAAATGATAGGAAACAACCAAACTGACTATTACTATCTGAATTTAAAAGCTGTTAGTGTGGGAAGCAAAAGAATAACGTATAGTGGTTTTAAAAATAAAGGAATAAATGCTTCTACACATAACATCTTACTTGACTCTGGTACAACTATAACTTTTGTTCCACGTCATTTTTACCATAGGTTAGAATCAGCGGTTAAAAAGGTTGTTAAACTAGAGCGTTTTCATGATGATAGCGGTGGATTTAACCTTTGTTACAATACCACATCCAAACAACCAAACTTTCCAGTAATTACTGCACATTTTAGTGGCGGAGATGTTAAATTAGATTCTAAGGGCTATTTTAGAACTTTAACCGAAGGGATTGAATGTTTTTCTTTTTTTCCACATGAACGTGATTTAGGCATCTTCGGAAACAATGTACAAGTGAATTATTTGGTTGGTTATGACCTTAAAAATAATATTGTCTCGTTCAAACCTACTGATTGTTCTAAGTATTGAATGAGGATAGACACTAGTTCCCTCATTTATTTGTTAAACTTATAATAAAATTTGTATTTTGTTTCATACCACTTTAAGATCATCTCAAATTTTATTTTTAAGAATTTCATTTTGAATTTTGTAGACTTTTAATAAGGATTCTTTATAATATTGCATCCCACTTATGAAGTTCATATAGATTTTTCTCCATTGGAGGTAAAAAATAATGCATCATATATTAATGGTCATATGATACATATTATGAACCAGCAATAATGATGATGATACTGTATATTATTTAAAGTACTTTTATACATGTAATATCTCATTGAATTGTCTATATAATCAATCTAAAGTATTATCATAATTAGTACTAGTACTTGAAAATAGTGTGATAATACATCCAAAGTCTGTTAAAAACTTCAAGATCTCAATACATCAAAAAGAAGAAATAGGCAACGAACGATAAATAACTAATAAGCATTAAACATCATCTTCACACCATCTTTGTTTTTTCTTTACTTGTCACTTGATTATAAGTAAGAATAAATACACATAGGGTGAGATAAACAATATTAGTGGAGTTCTTATTACATCTAAAAGTTATCTCAGTGGCCATCTACGCCATGTGTAACTTGCCACCACTATCAATGAAATGTGTCATATAATATCAGAGATTCTCAACATCTCAAAAGGAAATCAGGGATGTGATCAATATCATATACTATAGAGACATAAAATGCCTATGTACACCTAATTGAACCCACATATCATAACTTGAACATTCCCCCACAAGCCAAGTCTAGTTTATGAGATCATCAACATCTTATTATACCTCTTTCAGACTCAAGCCTTACTTCAGGGTCACATAACAAGTATATGCAGTGAGACAGGTTACTAATAAAGGTGAGAAAAACACACAAAAAAGAGAGGTTGAATTGTGTATGTCTAAATATCGACACTCCTTTTACCAACTATTTCTGAACCATCAGATTCTGATTCACATTCAAAGTCTGATGCTAGAGTGAAGACAATGGTGAAAAGTTTACTTCCTTTTCTTAACGTTACTTCAGAACAAGAGGTGTCAACCTGAGATTCTGATGCAGGTAAGAAAATGAATCAGATCAGAGTCTGAGTTCAAAGTGTGTTTGCACGGCGGAATATAAATTCAGAAGTAAATAAAGAGACACACAGTATATCGTGGTTCCTCTCAGCTAAGAGTAGTGCAGTCTCCTAGCAGCACAAGAGCTTTTAACTATAATCAAACTAATTATAATTGCTTAAGCCAACATCTCAAGACTTCCTGCTCAATCCCACGAAAAAAGACTTCTGCTCAAGCCCACACGCATGAGACTTCCTTTCCTACACCCTTGTTCAGGACTTCCTGCTCAATCACCCAGATCGAAACTTCCTTTCTATTTCAGGACTTCCTGCTCAAGTCCTCAAGCATGAGACTTCCTGCTCAATCACACTGATCGAGACTTTCTATTCTGTCCGCAAGCTTGAGACTTCAATGCCTAAACATCCAGTTCAGAACTTTTTCCTCAATCCTCAAACAAAGACTTTAAATATGAAAATAACCTCTTATTTTCTATTAAATTTATTTTTTCATTTCTATTAATATTTACATTTGCAATGAGTATTGTTGTAAATTCTACTCTATCTTATTTGTCATGGCTATCACCCATCAAACTTGCACATGGCAATTAATTGTCAAGCATTTTAAAGGTTTATAATCAGGGTCAGCCATTTCTAAGCGCAACCTGCACTGTAGCAATGTGCCAAAATTTTATGGGGTCTCAAATATTACTCACTCCGTCCCAAATTATAAGTCATTTTATAAAAAATATTTGTCTCAAATTATAAGTCACTTTACAATTCCAATACAATATTAATGACATTTTTTCTAATATACCCTTAACTATTTATTTCTCTTTCTTCTTTTGATTCTATTAATTTCTCTTTCCTCTGTAATTAATGAAGGACAATAGTGTAAAGTTATACATGATTTCTCTTTTCCATACAACATTGATTATTTTTCTTAAACTGTGTGAAATGTCCAAACCGTCTTATAATTTGGGACGGAGGGAGTATTATTTTTAATTAAAAAGCACTAAATTTTTCACTATTTTTAAAAACAAGTGTAAAACCAAAATCTATTTTCCAACATTTATGATCAATTATATCAGTTTTTTTTTTAAATATAGGTGTAAAATAATCATTTTTAATATTACATTTTTTTTTTTAATTTAGGCTTTATTTTTAAATAAGAATAGTGTCTTCGAATTGAGTGGGTCGCTTTGTTTATACTACACTTTTTTTTTGTCCTATAATTACACTTTTGCAAATCAAACGCAAACATATTATCTCGCTTTAGTCATTATTATAAATAAATCTCAGGTACATTAAATAATTAAATAACATATATACTTGACTTCTATATCGTACAAATACATTAACTAATTAATAAACTTGAAAAGTAGGTAATTTTTTATTATAATTGAGACGAAGGGAGTATTTATATCAAATACGTTGCAATAAATTTAAAAGGGTTTATATATATATATATATATATATATATATATATATATATATATATATATATATATATATATATATATATATATATATATATATATATATATTGTACAGTCAAAAAAATACAGGGTGTGTGCGTGTTCTCCCTACAAGGGCATTGAGACTTATAGGCCTTGGTAGGTAAATTACGCGAATGAGGATGAGGGTTAGCTCACGGTGGCGAGTAGTCTTATATGGTAGTTTTTGAGGTTGTTTAAAGAAAAAAAACATACGTGAGGTGAGAGGCCCTGTTGTTGGCCGGCGATGCTAGGTTGCAGGCGGGCGGTTAAATGATCGATGTTAGAATTGTTGGGAGCAAAATACTCTTTGAGCATTGTTGGGTGTTATTGAGTAAATATGAGTTTATCTTTTCCTTTTGAGGGTTTATGGACCCTTCTAGATATGGTCTCGTCTGTTTCCCCCTTTTCTATCGAGGACGTTGATCAATTATATCTCTGGAGTCAACATGAACTTTTTCTTCCTCAACTATATGTTAAACGAGCCGCGTGGGCGGCTCCGTTGTACTGTGTATGAGAAACTTACTTGTTAGGCGATTAGTGCCCTGATCTAGGACTTTTCCAAATAGGACACTACATAGTTCCTTAAGCACGAGGGCTTTATTAGTTAAAGAGTAAAGTGTTTTGGAACAAGCCATTTTCTTTAAGGTGCATATTGCCCTGCCCGCGGTTCTCTTGGTTGAGGTAGGCGCCCTCTTTATGGCGAGTCCGTCAACATGGGATGAGGGAAATAATAGGATAATCCATCAATGTAGGGCTTAGGTAATAGCAAGTGAGTCCCTGTTAGAAGAATTTCAGTGTGGGTTTTTGTTATCGTATCCACAGGGATTGTCGGATATTTGATGCTTGCCGTTCAATAGTTGCGATATTCTAAGTTAATGTTTTCAAAAGTTTCACTTGTTGTTATCATTCACTTGTAGCAAAGATTAATTAGGTCACAAAGATTTTTGTAAAAGATTTTATAAAAGCATGTTAAGGTTAGGTTTCATCAATCCTATTCATGTATAAACAATTAATCAAGCATATGAACTCGGTTTCCGACCAATATAACCGCGTATCCTCCCGACTACGTTTATGTCTAAAGCGGAATCGTGAGTACCGTTGTTTAGACCGTTAGATGATGTCTCACGCTAACAATCTGAGCAACGATCATTAAGATCAATACAATGCGAATAGCAAATCCCAAATCTATGTCTAGAGTTTGGTTTTTAAGAGATGAAATTGTTAGGTCAAGAGTTGTAAAGTCTATGTCTAGAGCAAAACAATTCACAAATGGATCATTAAGAGAAAACAACATCATCTATATTGATCAAAGACTTTGTTCATATACAAGAGATCAATATCAATACATAAAAACAGAATCAACTACCTCTAACCTCAACATTGAGTGATTAGCTACCACTTCTCATGGTGGCTTGGATGACAAGTAAAGAGAGGAGATGAATGAGCATCCACGACGAATAATCGAGAATGGATGCAAAATCAGCTTCTCCAATGAAAATACAAGCTTTTCTGAACAAAATACTGTAAAAACTTAATTCTAATGTAAAATGAGCAAGAGATCCCATTCCAAAAAGTAACAATTCTATTTATACACTTTTCCTAACAGCACCATTCGCCCAGCGAAGGCATTCATTCGCCTAGCGAATGACCAAAAATATGGCACATTTAAGTGCCTCAGACTTAAACCGCCCCTCAGAATTATCGCGGGTTCGCTAGGCGAACCAAAACATTCGCTTCGCGAGCATTCGCTGCAACCTTCGCCCCAGCGAAGCTTGGGTGTTTTCAAAATGGAAAGTTTCTGCCACCCTTCGCTGGCACATTCGCCCCGCGAGCACATCAGCGAGCATTCGCTGGCCTACTCGCCCAGCGAATTTACCCAGTTTTCCTACTGTAAGTTTTGCACACTTTCTGCCACCATCTCGCTGGCATCCTCGCTGACGTTCGCTAGGCGAACCTTCGCTGGCACCTTCGCCAACACTCGCCTAGCGAATACTGTTGTTGATTTCAATTCTTTGGCAGCTTGCACTATTTCTTTGGGTCTTCAAACTTTGATCTTTTCACACTATTTCTGCACATTTAGCACACAAATTACAAGCACCACAAGTATATTTCAAATAATGCACAACAACATCAATTCACACTAAAATCAACCTATTCCACATGAAAAGTCATGAAAAATGCCAAATAACTCATACTCAAATATATCATGATTGACATCTAACAAACTCTCCCCAACTAACTCATTGCTTGTCCTCAAGCAAAGTATGCCTCTCACGAGGATTTGCTCGAGGATTAAATTCAACCAAGACACGAAAATGGCTCAGCTAAACAGTGATCACAATAATGCATCTATTACACAATTCAAGAACCAATCATGTAAAAGAACTTGACTCTTAAACAATTTCAAAAATGCTTCAAGAGACAACTAGCTTATCATACACATGTCAATCTACACTCCTCTTCGAAATAGGATTGAAGGCAAACGTGCATACAAGCACGGGACAATTAAACTCACATGACAAATGATGCAATACTAAACAATTCATATCATATCTCAATGATCATAACAGAAATTATGGAAGTAAAAGATCACTAAGGTCTTAAAGGGTTGTAGCTTGGTCGGGTGAACAAAAAAGGGACATTTCTAAAGGTCTTTGAAACGAAATTGCCGACGCAAAAGAACATTCACTATGTACATAATTACACAACACACTTCATTTCACCAAATTGTCATTCCACCTTCACAAACTACCGTGCACACTTATTGATTCTATTATTTTTTTCGTTCAAGCAAGCATTTTCTCTTTTGTACAATACATTCACACTCTTCTTTTTACATGCTTGCTTGAAAAAATTTTTCTTTTCAAAATTAGGAGTAATGCACCTATCTTCTTTTTATTCTCTCCCCAACTCATTTTCAACTCCACCTAAAGTGAAAGTTCCTTGCTTTTTAGGGCAAGGAAGTCAAAATAAACAATTTACAAAGGTTCAAGAAAAAAAAAATGTTAGAAACTCACCAAATTCAATGATGAACCAAACTAGCAAATTATGTACATAAAACAAGTTCATCATTCAATTGAGTTCTAAACTGTTTAGGCTCAAAGGGGCTACCGAATGCTCACTACTCACAGGTAAATTAATATTTGGGCATAGTTGTGCTCACTAACAAAAATTGCCTTGATCACTTCTCCTACTTCCACAAAATCACACGGTCACAAGATAAGGCATGAATTAAAAATAAAGACAACATTCATCAACACTCCTTGACATATAATACAATTTTGAGGCTTCTCACTTTACTAGTTTCAGATCCTAAAATGACATATGTATTCAAAAGAAGTTGTAACATGAAACACATTTACACTTGCCCAAGACACAAAATTCTAAAACATAAAAAATTCTTGAATCAAGGTAACGATATACCTTGTCGCAACACAATGCTTACGGTACTATCATAGCCCTCACATCTTGGAGGAATTTCTCTTTAATCCCAAGAGTCCAACCTACTTCTACAAAGTTCCACCATTAAAGAAGAAAACTCAAAATAACACATACAAAAACACAATTACTATTATAATTAAAAACCAACAATTATTAGTAAAGCGAAACAAAAATTTTTTACTACAAACCATAATTATTACTAATAATGTCATAAAGTGCCTGGTGTATAAAACACCTACATAATTCAAAAAGTACCACACGGGCACGAGTACATTAATACTTGACTAGTAAAAGCTGAAAAAAAACAAAATACCAAAAACTTCACTTTGATGCTCAAAGGAAGTATACAAGTCAAAGATCACAATAAAAATCAATCCTCCTCATCATCATCGTCCATGTCCTCCTCCTCACCTCCAGCAGAAGTAGCCTCATCATCATCAGCATCGTCCTCACCCCCTCCAAATATTGGCCTGGCCTCAGGCCAACCAGCATGCACTAGGAACTGCTCCCTAGTCATCATAAGATGCTCAGAAGAAGGGTCGCGGATCTGCAACTGAAGAGCCTGCAAGGAATCATGAATATTCGTCATAGCACGCTGTTGGGCAGCCATCCAATCCCAGTTATAATTGCAGATCTCCTGCTGATATGGATAATAGGTCGGCGTTGCCGGCTCAGAACCTTCCCCAGCTTCAGCAGCATCATCAGCACCAACACTAGAAGAGCCTCCAACCATCCCTCTAGCCTTACAGAACTTATCCACATACCGATCATCAATAGCAGATGGAATAGTGACCTGCCTGCGGGCTGGCATATCAACACCAGCGTGAGCACACAAGGACATGATCAGACATGGAAAAATAAGCGGGGCATTCTTGCGCGCCGCCATACCTCCCGAACCACTTAACACAACTGCCCTGATTTCATCCGCAATGATGCGGGCCACGTCAATCTGAACATTCTGCTGAATGCTGTGGATAAGATGAGCCAGAGCAATAGGAACTGTACTATGATGCGACCTGGGACAAATGTTAGTGAGCACAAACAACAAAATAACCTGAACCAAGGGCAGCATGTCCACCCTTCTGAACCTAATCGGCACCCCGGAGGTATTCCGCTCAACTTCCTTACCTTCAAGAAGTAAATCCCGAGTCATCTTCTCAATCTCACGATGAAGATGCAAGTCTCGATGATAAGCATCCAGCTCAGTCCCAACCAACGGTAAAGGATCTCCCAAAACAGTGTTGATCGTCCTACGATCAAACCTCACAACAGTACCTCTAACCCAAGAGGCCCAACTGAATCTTTCACCATCATCCGGTAATGCATTCGCAAAAAATTCCCGAACAATTTCAATGTTGTACCCATCCAGCGGCATCATTAGACGATCCCACTTCTTTGCCACAAAAAGTGCATCAATTGTTCGGTAACTTCCTCGATCACTAAGAAGGAATCTTTTCTCCGGCAGGATGTGCTTTCTTTCAAGGGTCTCGTACCTGGCAGCCTGCTTAGCTCCCCTGAATCG
Organism: Lathyrus tuberosus; assembly: GCA_022829125.1. NCBI lineage: Eukaryota > Viridiplantae > Streptophyta > Magnoliopsida > Fabales > Fabaceae > Lathyrus > Lathyrus tuberosus. The sequence continues at coordinate 30,121 of JALAZF010000706.1, read as the reverse complement.
TTCTTCGTCAAATCGCACGGGCACTTGTCTGGAGGTTTGAGCCTTTCGCTTCTTAGCCGCGTGAATCGCCATTTTTGGTGCCATCTGCACATAACAAACAATGAAACCAAACAAGGGCAACAAACGCATTAGCAACTAAAAACAACCAGCCAGAGCTCTGCATTGACAAGTAAAAAAAATTAAAAATCTGCCTCTGTTCGCGCCAGACTCGCTAGGCGAAGTCTGGCGAATGCTCGCGCAAACTCGCGAGGCGAACGAACCAGCGAAGGTGCGATTTTTCAGAAAAACACAGTTACAAACAGTCCCTCTCCCATCTCCTAATTTCAAATACTACTCTAGTCATATTGCTTATGTAGTTTCTAACATGCAAGACAAAAGTAACATGACAGAGTATACCAATTTTTCACAAAACCCATATTGATCAATTAAGAACATAAACAATGCTTACAGAAATAAACTGTAAAGAGTAAACAAACCTGAATTTCGCACTGTTAATGGTGGATTAGGGCAATCGGAAAGTAGAAGGAGATGAGTGTTGAAGTGCACAAGAGGAAATGAAAGGAAAAGAATGACACGGAGGGAAATGATGAAGAGGACAAGAGGCTAGGGTTCTCCTCCCTCTATTCTGATTTCAAAGTGGGTCTTGGGCCCAATTTGGTGGTCCACCCACAATCCATTTTTTTCTGATGTGGCAGAAATTTGATTGGTCTGCCTCGCTGGGTTCGCGGAGCGAAGGCTAGCGAATGCTCGCCCCAGCTCGTTAGGCGAACACCAGCGAACAAGACCAGAATTTTCAAAATTTTTCCAAACTGTGCCACACTTTTTAAGCATCATAGTGATATCTAAACATTCTCAAAACAGAAATAACAGTAATACTTACAATGTTGGGGTGCCTCCCAACCAGCGCTTGTTTAACGTCGGCTAAGCTCGACGGTCCACCGCAATCTCACGGATCGCGGAAGGGAACAATGGCGGGATTCCGCTCGAAATCTCCTCCAAGATAAACTTTTAGCCTCTGTCCATTGACAGTCCAACTTTCCTTTGACTTTGTGTCCTCAATTACAATTGCTCCATAAGGTTTGATTTCCACAATCCGAAAAGGTCCGGACCATTTAGATCTTAATTTTCCGGGAAACAATTTTAATCGAGAATTGAACAATAAGACCAGCTGTCCGACCTCAAAATGTTTGATGACAATTCTTTTGTCATGCTAAGACTTGACACGATCCTTATACAATTTATTGGAATCGTACGCCTGAAGGCGCAATTCATCCAACTCGTGTAATTGCACTTTTCTTCTTTCCCCGCTTAGAGTTGGATCAAAATTCAAAAATTTTAAGGCCCAAAACGCCTTGTGCTCCAACTCTACCGGCAAGTGACAATTCTTACCATAGACCATTTTAAACGGTGTGAGACCGATCGGAGCTTTAAAAGCGGTCCGATACGCCCACAAAGTATCATCTAATCTGTTGGCCCAATCTTTTCTCGAGGCCGAGACCGTTTTCTCTAAAATCCGTTTAATTTCACGATTAGATACCTCTGCTTGACCGTTAGCTTGTGGATGATATGGTGTAGCAACCTTGTGCTTCACACCATACTGCTCCAAAGCTTTGTCAAGCTGAGTGTTACAAAAGTGAGATCCTCCATCACTTATTAACACTCGAGGAGTACCAAAACGTGCAAAAATATTTTTCTTCAAAAATTTTACCACTGTTTTTCCATCGGCTTTAGCGCAAGCTATCGCCTCTACCCACTTGGAAACGTAATCCACAGCGACCAAAATATATTCATTAGAAAATGAAGATGGGAATGGACCGACAAAGTCGATCCCCCAACAGTCAAAAACTTCAATTTCTAACATATTTTGTAATGGAATTTCTTGCCGCTGTGAAATACCGCCGCTTCTCTGGCACTTGTCACAACTAAGGGCATGCGAATGCGCATCCTTGAATAAGGACGGCCAATAAAAGCCCGATTGTAGGACTTTAGTGGCCGTTCTCAACCCATTAAAGTGTCCTCCGTAAGGAGAGTTATGACAGTGCCACAGAATACTCGTGGCTTCCTCCACTGACACACACCTTCTGAGGAGGTTGTCGACACCAAGTTTAAATAAATGGGGTTCATCCCATACAAATAACTTGGCATCAGACAAAAATTTCCGTTTTTGGTGGTGCGTTAGACCGTCCGGTATCAATCCGGTGGCTTTGTGGTTCGCCATGTCGGCGAACCACGGTCTAACTTGCACTCTAAAAAGTTTTTCATCAGGGAACTCCTCTTTTACCTCAAATTCATTCTTGGTCACCTCAACGTTTACCAAACGAGATAAGTGATCTGCTACCAAATTTTTGGATCCCTTTTTGTCACGAATTTCAAGATCAAATTCCTGTAACAAAAGGATCCACCTAATAAGCCTCTGCTTAGAATCAGGTTTGGTAAGCATATACCTTATAGCGGTATGGTCAGTGTAAACGATGACTTTCGCACCAATCAAATAAGAACGAAACTTCTCCAACGCATACACTATGGCGAGCAACTCTTTTTCAGTTGTCGCATAGTTAATTTGAGCCTCATTTAGCACCTTGCTCGCATAATGTATAGCGCGGAAAACCTTCGTTTTTCTTTGTCCCAAAACAGCCCCCACCGCATAATCGCTAGCATCGCACATTAATTCAAAATCCATTTTCCAGTTTGGTGCAACGATTATCGGTGAAGTTGTTAAACTGTTTTTCAAAAAATTAAAAGCAAAAAGACATGACTCGTCAAAGTCAAAAACCTTACCTTGGACAAGCAAGTTGCTCAACGGCTTCGCGACCTTTGCGAAGTCCTTGATGAATCTCCGGTAGAACCCGGCATGTCCAAGAAAGCTCCGTATTCCTTTGACATTCATCGGCGGTGGTAATTTCTCGATTAAGTCCACTTTAGCTTTATCAACTTCTAGGCCTTTTGAAGACACTTTGTGCCCGAGCACAATTCCCTCTTTAACCATGAAGTTGCATTTTTCCCAGTTAAGGACCAGATTAGTTTCCACGCACCGCTCCAACACCGTATCCAGATTTTTCAAGCACAAATCAAACGATTGCCCAAAAACTGAGAAATCATCCATAAAGACCTCGATTGTCTTTTCGATCAAGTCCGCGAAGATAGCTTGCATACACCGCTGAAAAGTAGCCGGTGCATTACATAATCCAAATGGCATCCTCCTATAAGCAAAGATTCCGAACGGACATGTAAAAGCAGTTTTTTCGTGATCATCCGGGTTAACAATGATTTGGTTATAACCCGAATAACCATCCAAAAAACAATCAAATTCTTGACCGGAGAGACGTTCGAGCATTTGATCCATAAAAGGTAAAGGAAAATTATCTTTTCTCGTAGCTTTGTTCAACCTACGGTAGTCGATACACATCCTCCACCCGGTAACAGTCTTTGTTGGAATAAGCTCATTTTTGTCATTTCGGACCACCGTCATTCCACTTTTTTTTGGCACCACATGCACCAGACTAACCCACGGGCTGTCGGAAATAGGGTAAATCATTCCGGCGTCCAACATTTTCACCACTTCTTTTCTTACCACTTCTTTCATGATTGGATTAAGGCGGCGTTGAGGTTGAGCAACCGGTTTAAAATCCTCCTCCATAAAAATACGGTGCATGCAATATGACGGACTAATGCCTTTGAGATCGGACAATGTCCATCCCATTGCCTCTTGATTCTTTTTCAGCACTTGAATTAATCGATTTTCCTCATTTTCAGACAAAATATTACTTATGATCACCGGTTTATTCCCTCCGTCATCAAGGAAAGCATACTTCAAGTTGGAAGGTAACATTTTCAATTCAATTTTGGGTGGTTCATCATCATTAACTAATTTTTTTAGAATCTCCTCTTCATATTCCCATGGTTGCATTTCATCCAAAGCTTCAAGTTCTAATAAACACTCTTCTAAAGCTTGTTCTTCTTCAACCGAGAATATTTCCAAGGACTCATCTAAAGCTCTTTGTAACGGTTCAATGACATGAATTTGATTTGTCACCCCCGAACTTGCCTCTTCCGTTACATCAATTCGAAAACAATCACCCTTTTCCTTCTTGTGCTTCATGGCATCATAAAGATTGAAGCAAACCTCTTCATCTTGGACTCTCACTTTCATGAGACCATCGTCCATGTCAATTGCCATACGGGCAGTTTTCATGAAAGGCCTTCCAAGAATCAAAGGTGCATCCTCATCCTCATCCATTTCAATGACAACAAAATCAATTGGAAACAAAAATTTGTCCACTTTGACCAACACATCTTCCGCTACACCGTGAGGACGGGTAGTGGATTTATCTGCGAGTTGCAAAGTCATTTGAGTGGACCTTAATTCCATATGGCCTAACCGTCTCACAATCGATAATGGTATCAAGTTGATGCTAGAACCCAAATCAATCAACCCATTGCCCACATACATGTTTCCTATCGTAACCGGCAATGTAACTCTTCCCGGATCACATTCTTTCCGAGGGAGAGTCCGTTGAATGATTGCGCTACAACTTGCATCCACCATAATAGTTTCTTGATCTGTGTATCTTTTCTTCTTCGTAAGGATGTCCTTCATGAATTTAGCGTATTTGGGCATTTGTTCCAAGCCCTCGGAAAATGGGATATTTATTTGTAACTGTTTAAAAATATCCATAAACCGAGTATAATGCCTTGCACTATCTTTCCTTGTAGGAGCATGCGGATAAGGTAAGTGTTGTATCGAAATATTACTCACCGGCTCTTTTCCTTTTTTCGTTCTTTTCACTCTTTCCTCATTATCAATTTTTCTCTCATTCTCCTTTTTTTCTCTCTCATTTTTTTCTATCTCTTTTTCAACTATAACACCCTCGACATTCTTTTCTACTTCTAATTCCTCACTCACATGTTCTTTTTCAACCACAACCTCCTCCTCCATTACTCTTTCACCCACATTCATGTCAATCTCACGTCCACTTCTTGTAATAATCGCTTTACAATCTTTCGGATTTGGAAGAGTAGTTGCCGTAAACGGACCTTTTTGTTGATCGGCCAATTGTTTAGATAATTGCCCGACTTGTGTTTCGAGGTTCCTTATCGCAGCATCTGTATTCTTTTGATTAGACATGGATATTTGCATAAATTGTGTTAGAGTATCTTCCATCTTTGTATTTCCAACGGGAGCTTGCGGAGGTTGGGTGTAATTTTGGTAAGGTTGACGGTTTGATGGCCCGGCTTCTTGCGGTCTCCATGGTTGTTGATAACCTTGGTTACCACGTTGTTGGTAACCTTGGTTGCCTTGTTGATACGGAGGACGGGGTTGGTAACCTTGATTTCCCGCATAGTTTGCTTCCTCCACAACCGGAGGACAATAACCGGTCAAATGGTCACCTCTGCATAACTCACACACTAACACTTGCACCTTTTTACTTGAAGATTCATGCATCTCCTTGAATTGTTGAGGCATCTTAGACATTTGCTTTGTTAACAGCTCAACCTGTTGTGATAACAATTTGTTTTGTGCAAGGATAGCGTCACTTGTTCCTAATTCCAACACACCCGGCGTTCGTTGAGCAGGTCCACGATTGTGACTACCTTGATGATCATTCAAGGCCATTTTATCAATGATAGCAGTGGCTTCCGCAGCAGTTTTGCTTAACAAAGAACCACCCGCGGTGGCATCCAACAAGGTTTTGTGTACTAGCTGCAGCCCATTTCTGAATATATGAATTTGTGACAATTCATCGAAACCATGGCCTTTGCACTTTCGTAACATTGATTTGAACCTCTCCCAAGCTTCGTTGAGAGATTCGTTAGCTCCTTGTGTGAATACCGCTATAGCGGTCTTCGCTTCCATGAACCGAGTGTGCGGAAAGAATCTTTCGAAAAAATTTTCTTCCAAAGCATTCCAATCAGTCATGATGGCAGTTGACTGATCAAGGTACCATTCCTTGGCCTTCCCAATTAGGGAATGCGGGAATAGTCTCTTGAACAGAGACTCCTCTTCTGCTTCCGGTGCACCCGTCGCTCCAGCGATTTCATAAAATTTTGTCAAATGGGTGAAAGGATCTTCATGATCCATACCCGTAAACGGACTTTGGTATAACAGTTGGAGGATTCCGGTCTTCATCTCAGCATGACGACCATTGTTTGCATGACGGGCGAACTGAGCATTGTGCCTTGGACTGTTTGTACATGGCCTAGAAGCAGGTGGTGGTGGTGGTGGTGGATCTCCCTCCATAACTGGAAGTATGTGTGGAAATGGTGGTGGTGCAGATGTACTTTCCTCTTGTTCTCGCCTCTGTTTTGCTAGCTGCCTCCTTCTCCTAGTTCGGCTATTGATTCTACGAGCGGTTCTTTCAATCTCAGGATCGAAAAGAAGTTGGTCCGCCGGTAGTTTCCCTCGCATAAACTAAGTCTGCACACTAAACAAACAGATTAACAAGTTCAAGATAAAGCGGTAACAGCTTACAATAACTCAACTATCGCAATGCTTGCAATATCAACTAACAATCCCCGGCAACGGCGCCAATTTGTTAGAAGAGTTTCAGTGTGGGTTTTTGTTATCGTATCCACAGGGATTGTCGGATATTTGATGATTGCCGTTCAATAGTTGCGATATTCTAAGTTAATGTTTTCAAAAGTTTCACTTGTTGTTATCATTCACTTGTAGCAAAGATTAATTAGGTCACAAAGATTTTTGTAAAAGATTTTATAAAAGCATGTTAAGGTTAGGTTTCATCAATCCTATTCATGTATAAACAATTAATCAAGCATATGAACTCGGTTTCCGACCAATATAACCGCGTATCCTCCCGACTACGTTTATGTCTAAAGCGGAATCGTGAGTACCGTTGTTTAGACCGTTAGATGATGTCTCACGCTAACAATCTGAGCAACGATCATTAAGATCAATACAATGCGAATAGCAAATCCCAAATCTATGTCTAGAGTTTGGTTTTTAAGAGATGAAATTGTTAGGTCAAGAGTTGTAAAGTCTATGTCTAGAGCAAAACAATTCACAAATGGATCATTAAGAGAAAACAACATCATCTATATTGATCAAAGACTTTGTTCATATACAAGAGATCAATATCAATACATAAAAACAGAATCAACTACCTCTAACCTCAACATTGAGTGATTAGCTACCACTTCTCATGGTGGCTTGGATGACAAGTAAAGAGAGGAGATGAATGAGCATCCACGACGAATAATCGAGAATGGATGCAAAATCAGCTTCTCCAATGAAAATACAAGCTTTTCTGAACAAAATACTGTAAAAACTTAATTCTAATGTAAAATGAGCAAGAGATCTCATTCCAAAAAGTAACAATTCTATTTATACACTTTTCCTAACAGCACCATTCGCCCAGCGAAGGCATTCATTCGCCTAGCGAATGACCAAAAATATGGCACATTTAAGTGCCTCAGACTTAAACCGCCCTCAGAATTATCGCGGGTTCGCTAGGCGAACCAAAACATTCGCTTCGCGAGCATTCGCTGCAACCTTCGCCCCAGCGAAGCTTGGGTGTTTTCAAAATGGAAAGTTTATGCCACCCTTCACTGGCACATTCGCCCCGCGAGCACATCAGCGAGCATTCGCTGGCCTACTCGCCCAGCGAATTTACCCAGTTTTCCTACTGTAAGTTTTGCACACTTTCTGCCACCATCTCGCTGGCATCCTCGCTGACGTTCGCTAGGCGAACCTTCGCTGGCACCTTCGCCAACACTCGCCTAGCGAATACTGTTGTTGATTTCAATTCTTTGGCAGCTTGCACTATTTCTTTGGGTCTTCAAACTTTGATCTTTTCACACTATTTCTGCACATTTAGCACACAAATTACAAGCACCACAAGTATATTTCAAATAATGCACAACAACATCAATTCACACTAAAATCAACCTATTCCACATGAAAAGTCATGAAAAATGCCAAATAACTCATACTCAAATATATCATGATTGACATCTAACAGTCCCTCAGCTGAAGGTGTATGGAATGGTAGTCGGGATTATGGTTCCCGCCTGATGAGTCAACGTCCAGGTGTCCCTCATTCAACTATGGTAATCCATATGAGACGTCAACCAATCATGATACAAATGTGTTTTCTTACATTTAATGCAATCAATGATGGCCTATTTTTGAAATTGTGAATGATAGTGGCTCGTGTAGGTAGCCTGCAGTGTTTTTCGAAATTGTAACACCCTTCTACCCCACAGAATACTCGCGAATAAAATAACTAATTAAAGATAAATAGATCAGAGTAAATCCCCACAAGGGTGCCACATTTCGTCATAAAACATCAATCAACATCCTGCGCCTATTTTTCACCCTTCGCTCGCTTCTTTGTTTGCCCGGAGACCTCCAAGCGAGTACTCTTCGCCCGGCGAAACAGATCATTTGCCCGACGATTTCTGCGGAAACAACAATCATGCTGATGCGTTTTCTGTGTACGAAAACCCATTCCAACATTTTTCCACAGACCCAAATTTCATCCAGAATTACACAACATATTTTTATAGGTTCAGTACCAATTATATGTACAATCCCAAGCAATTATCAACACTCAATTCATAGAATCACAACATCAAATTAATCATGCAATTTCGTCATATATCATCAAGCAAAACATAACACACAAAACCTACGTCTACCTTAAACCCCATATCACATATAATAACCTAGATCACCCCATGTACCTCGAATTCTTAGAAATTGACTTCTTTCTTTGTGTTTTACGGATGATCTTCTTAATCCTCTGTGCCCTAGCTCTCCATTCACAATTCTCTCCAACTTTTCACGATCGTACCAAAAAATGAACTTCTCCGCTCCCTCTTTTCCTTTTGTCACTCTTACCCCTTAGACCCTTATTATGGTTTTACCGTCTTACCCTCACTTATCCCCTTACAAAAGACCACCTTGTCCTTAGTGTTCCACCCCCTTTTGTTTTAATTAATAATAATCTAAATAATATTATTTCACATTATTCTATTATTATTTACACTAAAATAACTCCAATTCATCACTTATTTCCTAAATACTCTAATTATTCCCTTAGCTCATCAATATCCCACAACACACCATACAAATACACCATACGTCATAATATTTTATCAAAATTCACCGAAAAATCACGAATAATTATAATAAATCAGTTAAATAAATATTATAATTATTTTAGGGTGTTACAACTCTCCCCCACATAAAGAATTTTCGTCCTCGAAAATTACCTGAAGGAAACAGAGTCGGATACGACTCCCTCATCTGATCTTCACGCTTCCAAGTCCAACATTCACCATCTGGTCCACCCCACAACATCTTAACCAAGGCTATGTCTTTACCCCTAAGCTGTTTCATTTCCCGACCATTTATCCGCACAGATGACGCTTCAACCGTTAGGTTGTCTCTCTCATGTACGTCATCCATTTGGATAACATGAGACGAATCTGGAATATATTTCCTCAACTGAGATACATGAAAAACATCATGAAGATTCGCAAGCGACGGTGGTTGATCAGAAAAATATCAAGTGTACTATTTTTGCCGATTGTAGTTAAAAATATCAAGTGTACTATTCCCAGAATCGATCTCGAGGACTGCGTAGGAATACAAGTTCTATTAATAATACAATTAAACAAAAAGTATTTGGGGGTTTGGGAATTGTTTTGATAATTATAATTTCGTAGTGAGAAAATAAAGCAGAATAATGAAATTGAGTTTTTAACAAATATGAGAAGCATGCTAGGGTATTGCCTTGTAACAACCTAAATCCTTATTTCAGAGATATGACTTAAAATAATCAATTTCTTGACCGTAAGTTGTTTACTCCTAAGTCCTTAGTGAGAAAACCTTTGATTTCATAACCTAATTACTATGTCCATAGGTAATTAAGTTTGAAAGCAAGCATTATAATGTCAATAGTGTTCCAAGTGCAACAGGGTATTTCTAGTCATAGGTAATATCTATTGATGCATTATTGAACAAAAAAGAGTTAACAATGGTTTGTCCGACCTAAAAGTTAATTGTAAATCAAATTCTATTTGTCCGATAGAAAAAGCATTAAGCACATTGTACAATATTAATGATTATGAAAAAGTACTTATGTCATTGAACAAAGGAAATCAAGATCATTACAAAAGCAATTTAGGGACACCCCCTAGCATTGGGGGGTTTAGTTACTCATAATATTCAGAGAAGAAACAATAATAATCAGATTAAACATTACAAGATATGTGTTTACTTTGATCTTCAATTGCTAAGACTCATGAAAATCTTCCGTTCCCGACTTCTCTTGATCGCTCCAATCTTGATTGTGAAATTTTCTCTCTAGTCAAAAAGTCGCTTTTTTCTTTCCAAACTCATCTAAAATAGTCACAAGTCCAATACAGCCGTGGGAAAATACCGAAAATACCCTCACAGGTCCCCTAAGTGAAAAAACCAAGAAAAGTAGAAGGTGAAGCGCCTAAACCAACACGGGCGCCCGTGTTGGCTCCCTGGTCCTCAGCTAAAGATCCAATCCTGCTCTAGGCTTGCTGACACGGGCCGTGTCAGTCCACTATCTCTCATCATCTTTGCTTTCTCTTTGTTTATTCCTGACACAGCCCGTGTTAGGTGACACGGGTGGCCGTGTCAGGCCACTGTCTTCCTTCCAAAAACTTTTCTGAATTCCTGGAATTTCCATTTTTTTTCGCACGAGTCCTTTGGGCTTTTCCGCTTAGACCTGAAACCATCAAAACTAATAAACCAACGCCTAAAATGCAACATAATTGAAATAAAACTAAACATTATAAAATGCGAGAATAAAATACGAAAAGTAAAATTAACTCGAAAAACAATGAAAAGACGAAACAAAGTATTACCGATTCATGGATTAATGCCGAATAAGGGACGAAAACATCGTAGAAATGGTGACCGATCACAACCCCAAACTTAGATCATTTCTTGTCCTCAAGCAATGCTCGAGACAGCAGAAAGGTCACCCCCAAATTACAAACAATCGCCTTACCACAATACCGCTGATATCTTTCGCAAACTCTCTTTTCACTTTACCAGCAAAGTTTCCTGTTTCCCCAATCTAAACATTCTGCTACACTTCCACATCAAAGCACCTCTTTACCTGTCATCTTTTTCACACGTTCAGCAAAATCTCTCCGGGTTAAAGTGTTTACACTCAACAATCAGAGCATGCAAAATCTACTCATAAGCCTGAATACCATCTATTTTCATCTCACACACATACCACACACACTTTTTGAGGTCTTTTCAGGTTGTAACAGGGCTTAGGGTTAAGGTGGGATAGACAAAAAAAGGGGAAAACAAGTGGTTTTGGGCTCAGAATGAGTGTTGCCATTCTTGTCACTGTGTTATTTTCACTTTACATAACAGGGGTATCAGACACCTTTTTCAGCTGGATTCTTTAGTTTTTACTCAAGTATTTCTCTTGAGCGTGTCTTCTTAATTTTCAAACTAAGTCTCTCCATTAGGTAAGTGCGTTTTTTTTTCTTCCCATATATTTTTCCTTTTTTTTTTACAAATCTCTTTTTTTTTTCTTTTTCAATTGCACTTACCTAGTTATTATAGGTGTCCCAACCCCAAACTTAGATTTTTTCACAGATCAAATACTAACAACACCTATCTGAGCAGGGTAGGAAAGTGTTTAAGCTTATGGTTTAAATGATGGGGGCGATAAAACAAACAAACGGTAAATGGCTCGAGTGGGGTTAACCAAGGATAACATAAAAGGGTGGCTAGAAAGGCTCGGGGTTAAAAGAAAACAAGTGCCTCAGTGTGTATAAGTGTGCAGTGAAATTCCAACAGAATATACGCAACCTCAGAGTGATAGAGACATACCTGAACAAACTCTCATGATGACTCTGTGTTTGGCTTTTTATGACTCACCATGTTTGGTATAGCTTGACAGGTTCCAAAGTACTTTTAGTGTGGTGCAGCTTCCTATCCGGCTCGGGTGCATAGTACTCTAATATTTGTCCAGTGTCATAAAGTCGCGTCCAATCATCATCTCCAGCAGTATCAAGTCATCATCACTCATCAGACACAAAACTCCTCAAATCCGTAATACAATAAACACAAAACACACCAACAACAAAGTAAAAGTTGAACGGAAAGGAAGGGAAATAACAGAAGTAAAAATCAATAATACTAATAAAAATCAATAAAACCCCCCTAACTTAAACCAAACATTGACCTCAATGTTTAAGTACAAGTTAGAGAGGGGCTCACAAAGCTCTAATGCGGAGGTGGAGGCGGAAAGTGCAACATCAACTGTTGCATCATCAGGTGCATCTCACCAAGCACAGCCCCTTGGAGAGCTTGCTCTTACCCCTGTCTGGCTTGCTCTGTACGAAGGTCTCCTAATTCGGTCTGTACCCACGTCCATTAATCTTGAGTCATGGATGATGAATTTGCACTTGGTGGGTTTGACATCGAGGGAGGATGAACAAACTACTCCTTCTCCTGAGCATCTTCCTCATTACCTGCAAAACATCCTCAGCATCGTACTCGTCTTCTATATTAGGGACGATACTCTTGTATAACCAATTAGCACATTCAGAGATACTAATTTTGTCAGGATTGGGAAGAACAATAACAAACCTATTATGGTTCACAACAGAATAATAGTTAGTAGCAATAATGATCATACCCTACTGAATCAGAACCCTCGTGTCAATCTTATTTTTATCCGTTACCGGGGTCTCACTCTCCAAAAGTGGACCATATCTGAAGTGCTTAGCAATCTGAGTAATCATACCCCCTACAGAAATGCCACCTTGGGTAGCTCGACCCACTCTACCCAAATAGTCAGCCGCAAACGTGACAACATTCACATACACCATATTCACCATAGCATCAAGAAAAAACAATTCCCTCTGGGTAGCCACCCCGGTACTGTCTCCCCTACAAAACAGAGTATAAGCCAAGTCCTTTTGGGCGTATCTGAAAAAGGGGTTTTGGATCCCCGAAGCCTTTGTCGCTTTCGCGACATACTTTGTTCTGCCAGTGATAGCAGTCCAAAATACCAGCATCGAAATTATCCGGAGCAGCTCCAGGACCATACAATGGGAGTCAAAGGATACCTCCTAACTCCTCTATAGACAGCTCATGATCAGTGTTAAACAAGCGAAATTGTAAAGTACCATAGTAGTACCTTGTAGTACCCGTCCACCGCTTTTTTAGTTGGTACTTTATAGTGCTAAGAAATTCAAGAGTTATGCGCTTAAAGGTCGGCACTTCAAATTGCAAAAATTCTAACATACCCACAACATGAAGCATGAGATGAATGTCAACAATCAAACCGAGTTCAGTGAGAGTTTCATTGCACATGTACCTCGTAGGCGTTATCTTACGCTCAACATGGAATGAGTATCTCCGCTCTTGTTCCGGAGTGGCAAAAATGATGTCGCGTGCATTTGCGGTACGACTACTCCTTTTTCTTGTCCTGGAGGTCTCAGCAGCGGGTTGTTTGCCTTTTACAATTCTTTTTGGAAGCATTTTGTGTACCTGCAAAAAATAGAGAGAAAACGAAATATGGGGTTAAAAGAAAAAGGTTCTGGAATGTGACAGAGGGTAGAAAATAAGGAAGGTTTTGTGAAGACGGATGACGGTTTGGGTTGGTTGAGAGGTTGAAGTTTGAAGCTTTGTATGGTGGTGGATATGGAGTTTTTGAGAAAAAGATGGGGAATATGAAGTTGTACATTGAAAAGTGAGAGAGAGAAGATAGAAATAAGATTTTTAGAGGGTTAACTGAGATTTGATGAATGATAAGTGGGGTTAAAGTCAGGTTGGGTCCACACAAGGGGAAGAGAAATTCAAAAAAATTTGAATCTTCGCATGCCTGACACGGGCCGTGTCAGCTGACACAACCGACCGTGTCAGGCTTCTGTCCCTCATCTCTAAAATCCCCCTGTTTTTTCATTTCGTCCCAGTAGAGCTGACACGGGCCGTGTCAGCTGACACGGGCGGCCGTGTCAGCCTACTGGTTAACCTTAATTTTTTTTTATTTTTAGCACATCACCCTGGAACGGGCCGTGTCCGGTGACATGGGTGGCCGTGTCAGGCCCATGTTTTCCACAATTTGCCAAATTTCTGGCTTTTCTCCATTTTTCACTGGTAAACTATATTCTGCTGATGCATGCTCAAATATCTCATTCTTTATGATGCCTCCGCTCTCCTGTGAAGGACTCTGTGTATACCTAAACAAAACCTACAAACAAACAAAAACAACTAAAATGATTAGAAATAAAAAGCTTGGGTTGCCTCCCACGTAGCGCTTCGTTTAACATCGCATGGCTCGAAGGTTCACTCCCCAATGTTATGAGGGGTACTTCAGCTTCCACACTTTGTTGCTTGACCTTTCCGCAACAGAGGTCCGGTCAGGTTCAGAGATAAAAGCTAATATGTGTCTCAAATCACATCCAACTTCCATATTCTTCCTTCGATGTTCCTTCTTCTTTCTCTTCTTGACCTCTCGAATGAACTTTGGAGTCTTGCTATGTGCCTTAGATGACTAAAATACTGCAACTTGATAGATTATGCTAGAGACTTTTTATGGAAGTGGTTTTGAACTTTTGCTTTTTCGCACTATTTGGATCATTCCAACTGAGGATTGATTGTCTTCCTCTTTACCTCACTTCTTGATGTCCAACACCTTTAAAGTGATTTCCTCATCAAAAGATTTCGAGGTTAGAGTACCCATTTCAATATCAACTTTGTACCGACTATTAAGCAAGAATGGTCGACCAAGTAAGATAGGAGTCTCTTCATCTTTCGGCATATATATGATCTCAAAATCAACTGGAAAGGTAAAGTTATCAATCGTCGCCAGTACATCTTCTGCTAGCCCATATGACCGCTTAGTCGTGTGGTCGGCAAACATCAAAGTTGTTATGTATCCCTCACTTTTCCAATACCCAGCTTTTTGAAAAAAGATAAAGGAACGAGACTCACACTAGCACCCAAATCAATAAGGACCTTCTTGAAAGTTCTGTCTTTTATAGTGCATGGGATTGCTACAGATCCAGGATCTTTCCGCTTGATGTGGATTCTCCTACCTTGTGACGCTTCACTACACTGCTCAATTACACTTTTCATCTCCTCTCCACTAGGTCTCTTTAAAGAAAGGCATATTAATCTATAAATTTTTGAACATTGTGCTGAATTTCTCAAAGTCCTTCTCTTTTGTATCCTTCTTTGTCACTCTCGGAGGATAAGGTAACTTGATCTTTGGTTTAGCATCCTCTTTCTTTTTCTCTTCAGTTGGCTTTACGGGTGGTATAGCTCTTTCTGGTTCTTTCTTGTTTTCTCTCACTTCCAGATCCACCTCAATACAATTATAATCATTTGTTTCCCTTTCTTCCTCTTCTTCCACAACTTGCCGACTTCTTGTTGTGACAAATTAACATTCTCATGATTTTTTGGATTTGGTACTGTCGAGCTCGGGAAGGTTCCTTGAGTTTGCATGGAGAGTTATTGTGCTATTTGTCCCATCTGAACCTAAAGGTTTTTTATAGAAGCTGTGGTGTTTCTTTGATTATCTTGGGTCTCTTCTTAGAATTTAATGTTGTGAGCTGCCATCTTCTCAATAGCTATCTCCCACTCTGCTTTCTGAGGAGTCTGTTGTTTGTATTGAGGTTGATTCTGATCTTTCCAGGAGAAGTTAGGATGATTCTTCCACCCTGGATTATAAGTCTGAGAATAGGGATTATTTTGCTTCAGAAACTTAATCTCTTCAATTTGTTGCGCAGTCACAACGCAATGTGCAGTAAAGTGTGGTCCACTACAAATCTCACAATTAACTGCTTGGACAGGTTGAACTTGGGCTACTTGTTGAGTACTTACATTCATCACTTTCAGCCTTCTTTCTACCTCAGCAGTAATTTGATCTTCAATCTTCACCACTTGGTTAGCCAGCTTTAGATCAATTATCCATTCTGGTTTACTCACACTACGATCATACAATTCCAAATGCTCGTTTGCTGCTATGGCTTTTATAATCTTTTTAATTCCAGTGGCTGTTGTAAAGTTTGATGAGCCACCGACAGCTATATCTATAAGTTGTTTGGTCTTCATCCTCAAACCATTCACAAACATCTGCATCTGTTCAGTTTGATCCATATTGTGAGTGGGACACGCTACCAATAACCTCTTAAACCTCTTGTAAGCATCACCAAGAGATTCTCCTTCCTTCTGTTTAAAGTTCACAATGTCATATCGTTTGCGAATGTACACATAAGAAGGAAAATACTCATTCAAGAATGTCTTCTCCATCTCTTCCCAAGTAGTTATACTTCCCGCAGGTAGGGAGTAAAAACACTCTTCTGCATCTTCCTCTAAGGTTAATGGAAACATCCTTAGCTTCTTTGCCTCTTCAGAGTGCCCCTCGATCTTCAAAGTGATGCTCATTGTAAGAAACCATTGCAAATGTTTGTTTGCATCTTCATTTATTTTTCCTGTGAACGGTCTCTTTTCGAGCTTTCGGATCATGGTCGGGTGCAACTGAAAGTGTGCTACGTTGACCGGTTGATTCACTATGGTCAACCGCCCATTTGGAGCATTTGCTCCTCCATATTCACCCAGAAGTCTCTCTGCTGGTGGATCATCAGCCATAACAACAATCTCTGGATGTGTCTCTGTATCTGTGTTTGAACCTGTTTCTGAACCTGAATCTGAATGCTCTGAATGAACATAAACTCTTTCTTCTTCTGGTGCTTGAATTGAAGGTTCTGCTTCTGAAGCTACCAGTCTTGCTTGTCTATGCCTTGCATGTAAAGTTATTTCGATTTCTGCGTCAAAAGGAAAATTAGCTGAGGATTCTCCTCGCATAAAAATGTCAGATGCAGATTAGTAGTAACTGACCAAAAATAACAACAATAAAACTGAAAAATAAAATTTTAGTTGACGAGCAACAAAATTTCAATCGAACTAAAATTAGAACTCTATATTTTGGAAGTCCCCGACAATGGCGCCAAAAACTTGATCGGAAAAATAGCAAGTGTACTATTTTTGCTGATTGTAGTTAAAATAGGGGTTTATCCCCAAAATCAATCACGAGGACTGCGTAGGAATACAAGTTCTATTAATAATTCAATTAAACAAAAAGTATTTGGGGGTTTGGGAATTGTTTTGATAATTATAATTTCGCAGTGAGAAAATAAAGTAGAATAATAAAATTGAGTTTTTAACAAATATGAGAAGCATGCTAGGGTACAGTGTATGAATTGCCTTATAACAACCTAAATCCTTATTTCAGAGATATGACTTAAAATAATCAATTTCTTGACCGTAAGTTGTTTACTCCAAAGTCCTTAACGAGAAAACCTTTGATTTCATAACCTAATTACTATGTCCATAGGTAATTACGTTTGAAAGCAAGCATTATAATGTCAACAGTGTTCCAAGTGCAACATGGTATTCCTAGTCCTAGGTAATATCTGCTGATGCATTATTGCACAAAAAAGCGTTAACAATGGTTTGTCTGACCTAAAAGTTAACCGTAAATCAAATTCTATTTGTCCGATAGAAAAAGCATTAAGCACATTGTACAATAAAAATGATATGAAAAAACACTTATGTCATTGAACAAAGGAAATCAAGATCATTAAAAAAGCAATTCAGGGACACCCCCTAGCATTGGGGTGTTTAGCTACTCATAATATTCAGAGAAGAAACAATAATAATCAGATTAAAAATTACAAGATATGTGGTTACTTTGATCTTCAATTGCTAAGACTCATGAAAATCTTCCGTTCCCGACTTCTCTTGATCGCTCCTATCTTGATCGTGAAATTTTCCCTCTGGTAAAAAAGTCCCTTTTTTCTTTCCAAACTCATCTAAAATAGTCACAAGTCCAATACAGCAGTGGGAAAATACCGAAAACACCCTCACAGGTCCCCTAAGTGAAAAATCTAAGAAAATTAGAAGGTGAAGCACCTAAGCCAACACGGTCCGTGTCAGCTGACACGGGCGGCCGTGTTGGCTCCCTGGTCCTCAGCTAAAGATCTAATCCTGCTCAAGGCCCTTGTCAGCTGACACCGACATCCGTGTTAGCCCACTGTCTCTCCTCATCTTTGCTTTCTCTTGGTTTCTTCCTGACACGGTCCGTGTCAGGTGACACGGGTGGCCGTGTCAGGCCAATATCTTCCTTCCAAAAACTCTTATGAATTCCTGGAATTTCCATTTTTTTCGCACGAGTCCTTTGGGCTTTTTCGCTTAAACCTGAAACCATCAAAACTAATAAACCAACGCCTAAAATGCAACATAATTGAAATAAAACTAAACATCATAAAATGCGAGAATAAAATACGAAAAGTAAAATTAACTCGAAAAATAATGAAAAGACGAAACAAAGTTTTACCGATTCATGGATTAATGCCGAATAAGGGACAAAAACATCGTAAAAATGGTGACCGACCACAACCCCAAACTTAGATCATTGCTTGTCCTCAAGCAATGCTCGAGACAGCAGAAAGGTCACCCCCAAATTACAAACAATCGACTTACCACAATACCGCTGATATCTTTCGCAACTCTCTTTTCACTTTACCAGCAAAGTTTCCTGCTTCCCCGATCTGAACATTCCGTTAAACTTCCACATCAAAGCACCTCTTTACCTGTCATCTTTTTCACACTCTCAGCAAAATTTCTCCGGGTTAAAGTGTTTACACTCAACAATAAGAGCATGCAAAATCTACTCATAAGCCTGAATACCATCTATTTTCATCCCACATACATACCACACACACTTTTTTGAGGTCTTTTCAGGTTGTAACAGGGCTTAGGGTTAAGGCGGGATAGACAAAGAAGGGGAAAACAAGTGGTTTTGGGCTCAGAATGAGTGTTGCCATTCTTGTCACTGTGTTATTTTCACTTTACATAACAGGGGTATCAGACACCTTTTTCAGCTGGATTCTTTAGTTTTTACTCAAGTATTTCTCTTGAGCGTGTCTTCTTAATTTTCAAACTAAGTCTCTCCATTAGGTAAGTGCGTTATTTTTTCTTCTCATATTTTTTTCCTTTTTTTTTTTACAAATCTCTTTTTTTTTCTCTTTTTTTTCTTTTTCAATTGCACTTACCTAGTTATTATAGGTGGCCCAACCCCAAACTTAAATTTTTTCACAGATCAAATACTAACAACACCTATCTGAGCAGGGTAGGAAAGTGTCTAAGCTTATGGTTTAAATGATGGGGTGATAAAACAAACAAACGGTAAATGGCTCGAGTGGGGTTAACCAAGGATAACATAAAAGGGTGGCTAAAAAGGCTCGGGGTTAAAAGAAAACAAGTGCCTCAGTGTGTATAAGTGTGCAGTGAAATTCCAACAGAATATACGCAACCTTAGAGTGATAGAGACATACCTGAACAAACTCTCATGATGACTCTGTGTTTGGCTTTTTATGACTCACCATGTTTGGTATAGCTTGACAGGTTCCAAAGTACTTTTAGTGTGGTGCAGCTTCCTTTCCGGCTCGGGTGCATAGTACTCTAATATCTGTCCAGTGTCATAAAGTCACGTCCAATCATCATCTCCAGCAGTATCAACTTCTGGGGGATTCCTGGAGAGCAAGTAAGCGTTGAATCTTTTTATCCACTAGTACAAGTCCCATCACTCATCAGACACAAAACTCCAAAATCTGTAATACAATAAACACAAAACACACCAACAACAAAGTAAAAGTTAAACAGAAAGGAAGCGAAATAACCGAATTAAAAATCAATAATACTAATAAAAAACAATAAACCCCCCCAAACTTGAACCAAACATTGACCTCAATGTTTAAGTACAAGTTAGAGAGGGGACTCACAGAGCTCTAATGCGGAGGTGGAGGCGGAAAGTGCAACATCAACTGTTGCATCATCAGGTGCATCTCACCAAGCACAGCCCCTTGGAGAGCTTTCTCCTCCCCCTGTCTGGCTTGCTCCGTACGAAGGTCTCCTAATTCGGTCTGTACCCACGTCCATTGATCTTGAGTCATGGATGATGACTTTGTACTTGGTGGGTTAGACATCGAGGGAGGAGGAACAAACTTCTCCTGCTCCTGAGCATCTTCCTCATTACCTGCAAAACATCCTCAACATCATACTCGTCTTCTATATCAGGGACGGTACTCTTGTATAACCAATTAGCACATTCAGAGATACTAATTTTGTCAGGATTCGGAAGAGCAATAACAAACCTATTATGGTTCACAACAGAATAGTAGTTTGTAGCAATAATGATCATACCCTACTGAATCAGAGCACTCGTGTCAATCTTATTTTTATCTGTTACCGGGGTCTTACTTTCCAAAACTGGACCATATCTGAAGTGCTAAGCAATCTGAGTAATCATACCCCCTACAGAAATGCCACCATGGGTAGCTCGACCCACTCTACCCAAATAGTCAGCCGCAAATGTGACAACATTCACATACACCATATTCACCATAGCATAAAGAAAAAATAATTCCCTTTGGGTATCCACCCCGGTACCGTCTCCCCTACCAAAGAGAGTATAAGCCAAGTCCTTTTGGGCGTATCTGAAACAGGGGTTTTGGATCCCTGAAGCCTTTGTCGCTTTTGCGACATACTCTGTTCTGCCAGTGATAGCAGTCCAAAATGCCAGCATCGAAATTATCCGGAACAGCTCCAGGACCATACAATGGGATTCAAAGGATACCTCCTAACTCCTCTACAGACAGCTCATGATCAGTGTTAAATAAGAAAAATTGTAAAGTACCATAGTAGTACCTTGTAGTACCCGTCCACCGCTTTTTTAGTTGGTACTCTATAGTGCTAAGAAATTCAAGAGTTATGCAATCAAAGGTCGGCGCTTCAAATTGCAAAAATTCTAACATACCCACAACATGAAACATGGGACGAATTTCAACAATCAAACCGAGTTCAGTGAGAGTTTCATTGCACATGTACCTCGTGGGCGTTATCTTACCCTTAACATGGAATGAGTATCTCCGCTCTTGTTCCGGAGTGGCGAAAATGATGTCGCGTGCATTTGGGGTATGACTACTCCTTTTTTTGTCCTGGAGGTCTCAGCAGCAGGTTGTTTGCCTTTTACAATTCTTTTTGGAAGCATTTTGTGTACCTGCAAATAATGGAGAGAAAACGAAATATGGGGTTAAGAGAAAAAGGTTCTGGAATGTGACAGAGGGTAGCAAATAAGGAAGGTTTTGTGAAGACAGATGACGGTTTGGGTTGGTTGAGAGGTTGAAGTTTGAAGCTTTGTATGGTGGTGGATATGGAGTTTTTGAGAAAAAGATGGGGAATATGAAGTTGTACATTGAAAAGTGAGAGAGAGAAGATAGAAATAAGATTTTTAGAGGGTTAAATGAGATTTGATGAATGATAAGTGGGGTTAAAGTCAGGTAGGGTCCACACAAGGGGAAGAGAAATTCAAAAAATTTTGAATCTTCGCATGCCTGACACGGGCCGTGTCAGCTGACACGACCGACCGTGTCAGGCTTCTGTCCCTCATCTCTAAAATCCCCCTTTTTTTCCATTTCGTCCCAGTAGAGCTGACACGGGCCGTGTCAGTTGACACGGGCGGCCGTGTCAGCCTACTGGTTAACCTTATTTTTTTTTATTTTTAGCACATCACCCTGAAACGGGCTGTGTCCGATGACACGGGCGGCCGTGTTAGGCCCGTGTTTTCCACAATTTTGCCAAATTTCTTGCTTTTCTCCATTTTTCACTGGTAAACTATATTCTGCTGATGCATGCTCAAATACCTCATTCTTTGTGATGCCTCCGCTCTCGTGTGAAGGACTCTGCGCATACCTAAACAAAACCTACAAACAAACAAAAACAACTGAAATAATTAGAAATAAAAAGCGTGGGTTGCCTCCCACATAGCGCTTCGTTTAACGTCGCATGGCTCGACGGTTCACTCCCCAATGTTATGAGGGGTACTTCAGCTTCCACACTTTGTTGCTTGACCTTTCTGCAACAGAGGCCCGGTCAGGTTCAGAGATAAAAGCTAATTTGTGTCTCAAATCACATCCAACTTCCATATTCTTCCTTCGATGTTCCTTCTTCTTTCTCTTCTTGACTTCTCGAATGAACTTTGGAGTCTTGCTATGTGCCATAGATGACTAAGATACTGCAACCTGATAGATTATGCCAGAGACTTTTTATGGAAGTGGTTTTGAACTTTTGCTTTTTTCCACTATTTGGATCATTCCAACTGAGGAGTGATTGTCTTCCTCTTTACCTCGCTTCTTGATGTCCAACACCTTTAAAATGATTTCCTCATCAAAATATTTCGAGGTTAGAGTACCCGTTTCAATATCAACATTGCACCGACTATTAAGCCAGAATGGTCGACCAAGTAAGATAGGAGTCTCTTCATCTTCCGGCATATCCATGATCTCAAAATCAACTGGAAAGGTAAATTTATCAATCGTCACCAGTACATCTTCTGCTAGCCCATATGACCGCTTAGTCAAGTGGTCGACAAACATCAAATTTGTTATATATCCCTCACTTTTCCAATACCCAGCTTTTTGAAAAAAGGTAAAGGAAAGAGAATCACACTAGCACCCGAATCAATAAGGACCTTCTTGAAAGTTCTGTCTTTTATAGTGCATGGGATTGCTACAGATCCAGGATCTTTCTGCTTGATGGGGATTCTCATACCTTGTGACGCTTCACTGCATTGCTCAATTACACTTTTCATCTCTTCTCCACTAGGTCTCTTCAAAGAAAGACATATTAATCTCTAACTTTTTGAACATTGTGCTGAATTTCTCAAAGTCCTTCTCTTTTGTATCCTTCTTTGTCACTCTCGGAGGATAAGGCAACTTGATTTTTGGTTTAGCCTTCTCTTTCTTTTTCTCTTCAGTTGGCTTTACGGGTGGTATAGCTCTTTCTTGTTCTTTCTTATTTTCTCTCACTTCTAGATCCACCTCAATACAATTATAATCATTTGTTTCCCTTTCTTCCTTTTCTTCCACAACTTGCCGACTTCTTGTTGTGACAACATTCACATTCTCATATTTTTTGGATTTGGTACTGTCGTGCTCGGGAAGGTTCCTTGAGTTTGCATGGAGAGTTGTTGTGCTATTTGTCCCATCTGAACCTCAAGATTTTTTATAGAAGCTGTGGTGTTCCTTTGATTATCTCGGGTCTCTTCTTGGAATTTAATGTTGTGAGCTGCCATCTTCTCAATAGCTATCTCCCACTCTGCTTTCTGAGGAGTCTGTTGTTTGTATTGAGGTTGATTATGATCTTTCTAGGAGAAGTTAGGATGATTCTTCCACCCTGGATTATAAGTCTGAGAATAGGGATTATTTTGCTTCAGAAACTTAATCTCTTCAATTTATTGCGCAGTCACAACGCAATGTGCAGTAAAGTGTGGTCCACTACGAATCTCACAATTAACTGCTTAGACAGGTTGAACTTGGGCTACTTGTTGAGTACTTACATTCATCACTTTCAGCCTTCTTTCTACCTCAGCAGTAATTTGATCTTCAATCTTCACCACTTGGTTAGCCACCTGTAGATCAATTATCCATTCTGGTTTACTCACACTACGATCATATAATTCCAAATGCTCGTTTGCTGCTATGGCTTTTATAATCTTTTTAATTCCAGTGGCTGTTGTAAAGTTTGATGAGCTACCGGCAACTATATCTATAAGTTATTTGGTTTTCATCCTCAAACCATTCACAAACATCTGCATCTGTTCAGTTTGATCCATATTGTGAGTGGGACACGCTACCAATAACCTCTTAAACCTCTTGTAAGCATCACCAAGAGATTCTCCTTCCTTCTGTTTAAAGTTCACAATGTCATATCGTTTGCGAATGTACACAGAAGAAGGAAAATACTCATTCAAGAATGACTTCTCCATCTTTTCCCAAGTAATTATACTTCCCGCAGGTAGGGAGTAAAAACACTCTTCTGCATCTTCCGCTAAGGTTAATGGAAACATCCTTAGCTTCTTTGCCTCTTCAGAGTGCCCCTCGATCTTCAAAGTGATGCTCATTGTAAGAAACCATTGCAAATGTTTGTTTGCATCTTCATTTATTTTTCTTGTGAACGGTCTCTTTTCGAGCTGTCGGATCATGGTCGGGTGCAACTGAAAGTGTGCTACGTTGACCGGTTGATTCACTATGGTCAACCGCCCATTTGGAGCATTTACTCCTCCATAGTCATCCAGAAGTCTCTTTGCTGGTGGATCATCAGCCATAACAACAATCTCTGGAAGTGTCTCTGTATCTGTGTTTGAACCTGTTTCTGAACCTGAATCTGAATGCTCTGAATGAACAGAAACTCTATCTTCTTCTGGTGCTTGAATTGAAGGTTCTGCTTCTGAAGCTACAAGTCTTGCTTGTCTATGCCTTGCATGTAAAGTTATTTCGATTTCTGCGTCAAAAGGAAAATTAGTTGAGGATTCTCCTCGCATAAAAATGTCAGATACAGATTAGTAGTAACTGACCAAAAATAACAACAATAAAACTGAAAAATAAAATTTTAGTTGACGAGCAACAAAATTTCAATCGAACTAAAATTAGAACTCTATATTTTGGCATTCCTCGGCAATGGCGCCAAAAACTTGATCGAAAAAATAGCAAGTGTACTATTTTTGCTGATTGTAGTTAAAATAGGGGTTTATCCCCAAAATCAATCACGAGGACTGCGTAGGAATACAAGTTTTATTAATAATTCAATTAAACAAAAAGTATTTGGGGGTTTGGGAATTGTTTTGATAATTATAATTTCGCAGTGAGAAAATAAAGTAGAATAATAAAATTGAGTTTTTAACAAATATGAGAAGCATGATAGGGTACAGTGTATGAATTGCCTTGTAACAACCTAAATCCTTATTTCAGAGATATGACTTAAAATAATCAATTTCTTGACCGTAAGTTGTTTACTCCAAAGTCCTTAGTGAGAAAACCTTTGATTTCATAACCTAATTACTATGTCCATAGGTAATTACGTTTGAAAGCAAGCATTATAATGTCAACAGTGTTCCAAGTGCAACATGGTTTTCCTAGTCCTAGGTAATATCTACTGATGCATTATTGCACAAAAAAGCGTTAACAATGGTTTGTCTGACCTAAAAGTTAACCGTAAATCAAATTCTATTTGTCCGATAGAAAAAGCATTAAGCACATTGTACAATAAAAATGATATGAAAAAACACTTATGTCATTGAACAAAGGAAATCAAGATCATTAAAAAAGCAATTCTGGGACACCCCCTAGCATTGGGGTGTTTAGCTGCTCATAATATTCAGAGAAGAAACAATAATAATCAGATTAAAAATTACAAGATATGTGGTTACTTTGATCTTCAATTGCTAAGACTCATGAAAATCTTCCGTTCCCGACTTCTCTTGATCGCTCCTATCTTGATCGTGAAATTTTCCCTCTGGTAAAAAAGTCCCTTTTTTCTTTCCAAACTCATCTAAAATAGTCACAAGTCCAATACAGCAGTGGGAAAATACCGAAAACACCCTCACAGGTCCCCTAAGTGAAAAATCTAAGAAAATTAGAAGGTGAAGCACCTAAGCCAACACGGTCCGTGTCAGCTGACACGGGCGGCCGTGTTGGCTCCCTGGTCCTCAGCTAAAGATCTAATCCTGCTCAAGGCCCTTGTCAGCTGACACCGGCATCCGTGTCAGCCCACTGTCTCTCCTCATCTTTGCTTTCTCTTGGTTTCTTCCTAACACGGTCCGTGTCAGGTGAAACGGGTGGCCGTGTCAGGCCACTATCTTCCTTCCAAAAACTCTTATGAATTCCTGGAATTTCCCTTTTTTTCGCACGAGTCCTTTGGGCTTTTTCGCTTAAACCTGAAACCATCAAAACTAATAAACCAACGCCTAAAATGCAACATAATTGAAATAAAACTAAACATCATAAAATGCGAGAATAAAATACGAAAAGTAAAATTAACTCGAAAAATAATGAAAAGACGAAACAAAGTTTTACCGATTCATAATGGATTAATGCCGAATAAGGGACAAAAACATCGTAGAAATGGTGACCGACCACAACCCCAAACTTAGATCATTGCTTGTCCTCAAGCAATGCTCGAGACAGCAGAAAGGTCACCCCCAAATTACAAACAATCGACTTACCACAATACCGCTGATATCTTTCGCAACTCTCTTTTCACTTTACCAGCAAAGTTTCCTGCTTCCCCGATCTGAACATTCCGCTAAACTTCCACATCAAAGCACCTCTTTACCTGTCATCTTTTTCACACTCTCAGCAAAATTTCTCCGGGTTAAAGTGTTTACACTCAACAATAAGAGCATGCAAAATCTACTCATAAGCCTGAATACCATCTATTTTCATCCCACATACATACCACACACACTTTTTTGAGGTCTTTTCAGGTTGTAACAGGGCTTAGGGTTAAGGCGGGATAGACAAAGAAGGGGAAAACAAGTGGTTTTGGGCTCAGAATGAGTGTTGCCATTCTTGTCACTGTGTTATTTTCACTTTACATAACAGGGGTATCAGGCACCTTTTTCAGCTGGATTCTTTAGTTTTTACTCAAGTATTTCTCTTGAGCGTGTCTTCTTAATTTTCAAACTAAGTCTCTCCATTAGGTAAGTGCGTTATTTTTTCTTCTCATATTTTTTTCCTTTTTTTTTACAAATCTCTTTTTTTTCTTTTTTTTTTCTTTTTCAATTGCACTTACCTAGTTATTATAGGTGTCCCAACCGCAAACTTAGATTTTTTCACAGATCAAATACTAACAACACCTATCTGAGCAGGGTAGGAAAGTGTCTAAGCTTATGGTTTAAATGATGGGGTGATAAAACAAACAAACGGTAAATGGCTCGAGTGGGGTTAACCAAGGATAACATAAAAGGGTGGCTAAAAAGGCTCGGGGTTAAAAGAAAACAAGTGCCTCAGTGTGTATAAGTGTGCAGTGAAATTCCAACAGAATATACGCAACCTTAGAGTGATAGAGACATACCTGAACAAACTCTCATGATGACTCTGTGTTTGGCTTTTTATGACTCACCATGTTTGGTATAGCTTGACAGGTTCCAAAGTACTTTTAGTGTGGTGCAGCTTCCTATCCGGCTCGGGTGCATAGTACTCTAATATCTGTCCAGTGTCATAAAGTCGCGTCCAATCATCATCTCCAGCAGTATCAACTTCTGGGGGATTCCTGGAGAGCAAGTAAGCGTTGAATCTTTTTATCCACTAGTACAAGTCCCATCACTCATCAGACACAAAACTCCAAAATCTGTAATACAATAAACACAAAACACACCAACAACAAAGTAAAAGTTAAACGAAAAGGAAGGGAAATAACCGAAGTAAAAATCAATAATACTAATAAAAAACAATAAACCCCCCCAAACTTGAACCAAACATTGACCTCAATGTTTAAGTACAAGTTAGAGAGGGGACTCACAGAGCTCTAATGCGGAGGTGGAGGCGAAAAGTGCAACATCAACTGTTGCATCATCAGGTGCATCTCACCAAGCACAACCCCTTGGAGAGCTTTCTCCTCCCCCTGTCTGGCTTGCTCCGTACGAAGGTCTCCTAATTCGGTCTGTACCCACGTCCATTGATCTTGAGTCATGGATGATGACTTTGTACTTGGTGAGTTAGACATCGAGGGAGGAGGAACAAACTTCTCCTGCTCCTTAGCATCTTCCTCATTACCTGCAAAACATCCTCAACATCATACTCGTCTTCTATATCAGGGACGGTACTCTTGTATAACCAATTAGCACATTCAGAGAGACTAATTTTGTTAGGATTGGGAAGAGCAATAACAAACCTATTATGGTTCACAACAGAATAGTAGTTTGTAGCAATAATGATCATACCCTACAGAATCAGAGCACTCGTGTCAATCTTATTTTTATTTGTTACCGGGGTCTCACTTTCCAAAACTGGACCATATCTGAAGTGCTTAGCAATCTGAGTAATCATACCCCCTACAGAAATGCCACCATGGGTAGCTCGACCCACTCTACCCAAATAGTCAGCCGCAAATGTGACAACATTCACATACACCATATTCACCATAGCATAAAGAAAAAACAATTCCCTTTGGGTATCCACCCCGGTACCGTCTCCCCTACCAAAGAGAGTATAAGCCAAGTCCTTTTGGGCGTATCTGAAACAGGGGTTTTGGATCCCCGAAGCCTTTGTCGCTTTCGCGACATACTCTGTTCTGCCAGTGATAGCAGTCCAAAATGCCAGCATCGAAATTATCCAGAACAGCTCCAGGACCATACAATGGGATTCAAAGGATACCTCCTAACTCCTCTACAGACAGCTCATGATCAGTGTTAAATAAGAAAAATTGTAAAGTACCATAGTAGTACCTTGTAGTACCCGTCCACCGCTTTTTTAGTTGGTACTCTATAGTGCTAAGAAATTCAAGAGTTATGCGCTCAAAGGTCGGCGCTTCAAATTGCAAAAATTCTAACATACCCACAACATGAAACATGGGACGAATTTCAACAATCAAACCGAGTTCAGTGAGAGTTTCATTGCACATGTACCTCGTGGGCGTTATCTTACCCTTAACATGGAATGAGTATCTCCGCTCTTGTTTCGGAGTGGCGAAAATGATGTCGCATGCATTTGGGGTACGACTACTCCTTTTTTTGTCCTGGAGGTCTCAGCAGCGGGTTGTTTGCCTTTTACAATTCTTTTTGGAAGCATTTTGTGTACCTGCAAATAATGGAGAGAAAACGAAATATGGGGTTAAGAGAAAAAGGTTCTGGAATGTGACAGAGGGTAGAAAATAAGGAAGGTTTTGTGAAGACAGATGACGGTTTGGGTTGGTTGAGAGGATGAAGTTTGAAGCTTTGTATGGTGGTGGATATGGAGTTTTTGAGAAAAAGATGGGGAATATGAAGTTGTATATTGAAAAGTGAGAGAGAGAAGATAGAAATAAGATTTTTAGAGGGTTAAATGAGATTTGATGAATGATAAGTGGGGTTAATGTCAGGTAGGGTCCACACAAGGGGAAGAGAAATTCAAAAAATTTTGAATCTTCGCATGCCTGACACGGGCCGTGTCAGCTGACACGACCGACCGTGTCAGGCTTCTGTCCCTCATCTCTAAAATCCCCCTTTTTTTCCATTTCGTCCCAGTAGAGCTGACACGGGCCGTGTCAGTTGACACGGGCGGCCGTGTCAGCCTACTGGTTAACCTTATTTTTTTTATTTTTAGCACATCACCCTGAAACGGGTTGTGTCCGATGACACGGGCGGCCGTGTCAGGCCCATGTTTTCCACAATTTTGCCAAATTTATGGCTTTTCTCCATTTTTCACTGGTAAACTATATTCTGCTGATGCATGCTCAAATATCTCATTCTTTGTGATGCCTCCGCTCTCGTGTGAAGGACTCTGTGCATACCTAAACAAAACCTACAAACAAACAAAAACAACTGAAATAATTAGAAATAAAAAGCGTGGGTTGCCTCCCACGTAGCGCTTCGTTTAACGTCACATGGCTCGACGGTTCACTCCCCAATGTTATGAGGGGTACTTCAGCTTCCACACTTTGTTGCTTGACCTTTCTGCAACAGAGGTCCGGTCAGGTTCAGAGATAAAAGCTAATTTGTGTCTCAAATCACATCCAACTTCCATATTCTTCCTTCGATGTTCCTTCTTCTTTCTCTTCTTGACTTCTCGAATGAACTTTGGAGTCTTGCTATGTGCCATAGATGACTAAGATACTGCAACCTGATAGATTATGCCAGAGACTTTTTATGGAAGTGGTTTTGAACTTTTGCTTTTTTCCACTATTTGGATCATTCCAACTGAGGAGTGATTGTCTTCCTCTTTACCTCGCTTCTTGATGTCCAACACCTTTAAAATGATTTCCTCATCAAAATATTTCGAGGTTAGAGTACCCGTTTCAATATCAACATTGCACCGACTATTAAGCCAGAATGGTCGACCAAGTAAGATAGGAGTCTCTTCATCTTCCGGCATATCCATGATCTCAAAATCAACTGGAAAGGTAAATTTATCAATCGTCACCAGTACATCTTCTGCTAGCCCATATGACCGCTTAGTCAAGTGGTCGACAAACATCAAATTTGTTATATATCCCTCACTTTTCCAATACCCAGCTTTTTGAAAAAATATAAAGGAAAGAGAAGCACACTAG